>JAPFRF010000001.1:207441934-208041934 GCA_029282475.1 Phrynocephalus forsythii
TGAGTTGTGTCTCTACTGTTTGTGTAATCTTGACATATTAGAGTGCTGGGCCAAAGCTAACGGAAGGGGTTTCAACAGAAGGAAATGTAGGGTGCTGCATCTAGGTAAAAAGAATGAATTGCACAGATACAGGATGGGGGACACCTGGCTGGAAAATAGTACCCGTGGAGGGGATCTGGGAGTCTGGGTGGACCACAAATTGGACATGAGCCAGCTGTGTGATGCGGCAGTCAGGAAAGCCAATGCGATTCTTGCTTGCATCAACAAAAGCATTGTGTTTAGATCAAGGGAAGTGATAGTACCACTCTATTCTGCTCTGGTCAGACCCCACCTGGAGTACTGTATCAAAAGGATGGTGACAACCGCAAGCGCGTCCAGAGGAGGGCGACCAGGATGGTTGAAGGTCTGGAGGAAATGTCTTACAAGGAACAGCTTAGGGAGCTGGGAATGTTTAGCCTTTCAAAAAGAAGGTTGAGGGGGGATATGATAGCTATGTTTAAATATTTGAAAGGATGTCATATTGAAGAGGGAACAGGTTTGTTTTCCATGGCTTCAGAGACTAGGGCTCGGGGCAATGGTTTGAAACTACAGAAAAAGAGATTCCATTTGAACATTAGGAAGAACTTCATGACAGTTAGGGCTGTTCGGCAGTGGAATCTGCAGCCACAAAGGAGGGTGGTGGAGTCTCCTTCTTTGGAGGTTTTTAAGCAGAGGCTGGATGGTCACCTGTCGGGAGTCCTGTGATGGGGGTTCCTGCATGGCAGGGGTTGGACTGGATGGCCCTTGAGGTCTCTTCCAACTCTATGATTCTATGATCTTAAAAGGTTAACTTTTGTAATGTTTCGTTTCAAGAAAGTTGTGTGGTTTACAGGTGGGCGTCAGAAGGCGTCCCTTGCATCTTCTGTGCTCCAGATTTCAGCTAAGTATTAAGGAGAGCTTTCTGATTGTTCAAGCTTATTCAGTATTACAATAAATATCCTCTAAACACGCTCACGTCTTCATCAGAGGCTTTTTTGCAAGGGCTAGGCGGCCATTTATCAATAATGTTACAGTAGAGTGTTTCCTGGACCAGCAGCTGTAGACTGGACACTCGATAATATCTGAAATACTTTCTAGCCCTGTAGTTTCTCTAGGGATGAGCACAGATTGTTTCGTGCTGAGTTGTGAAAGGTCGTCGGTGCGGCACCAACAGCTTTTGACAGCTTGGCAGGAAGGGATTCGTACCCGTCTCTGGTTGTATACCATGGACAAGAACCTGTGGGCACATCTGGATTTTTGAACGGTGCAATTAAAAAGTCTAGTTGGATCAAGAGAGAAGTATTTCATTCCGCTTAAAAGCTGGATCAAGCTTTTTCCAAACTGCAGCTTGATCGCCCTTGGATGAAGTAGGCCTGTTTTTCTATCCTAGACTGACTAGCTCTCTGTCTCTTCTCTCCTGAATCACCAGGATGCCTGCGACAGTGGATCCTCTTCAGCCCTCATGGACAGCTTGGGATCAGTCAGTTTTCAGGGGCTGGGAAGTCCCTCGGTTATAAGGCAAGTCCCTGAAATGACGGCGGAGGTAGAAAACATAGTTGGAGATGTGGTTACAGAGAACATCTTGTGTAGTCCCGAGAAAGAGTCTCAGGTGGAAGGAGTTTCTCCTTGGAGTGAAGAACAGCATCCTTCTGAAGGTGAGTGGAAGGAGCCAGATTTCAGTTGAATATCGGAAAAACATCTTAACTGTTCAAGTAGCATGTAGAGGTGGGCACGAAACAGAAAACTGATGGTTTGGTTTGTTCAGTTTCGGGAGGCTGTTTGTTTTGTTTCATACGATTTTTTAAAACAAAAATTTGTACGAAACGAACCAAAACAAACTGGTTTGGCTTACCTGGATGGTGGCAACAGCGGCCCAGAAGGCCCCGGCAGCTCCTCACCACCGCCTTCATTGCTCCCTGACCCGGACGTCAGGGGTGGGGGAAAGGAAAAACAAAAGGAATGAAACGGACATTTTCGTTTCATTTTTCTTAGAGGGGCTGTTCATTATTCATTCCGTTACCGAATAACGAAAAGAATTTTTTATTCGTTTCATGCCCATCTCTAGTATATGACAATGGAACCAATTGTCTGGCAAGTGCTCTAACACTGGAGGCCTTCCATTTAGACCACCAGCTGGCAGACAACCCTTGAATCTGTGTTCCTGCCTTGGCCAGGAGGTTGGACTGGGTCCATGATTTTATGGTTCTCTGTGTCTATTCACGCATGGCGAAGAATCATTTTAGATCTGAGGAACTTCTCATAGTTGGAGACTCCATGGAAGAGTCTGCATTCCTGGAGGTGCCTCTCTCGTTCCCTTGCAGCTGCAAAAAGGATCTTATGGCATGATTTAAAATCCTCTGAATGCCTTCTTGGGGGAGCTCTTGATGGAGTCTTTGGTCTTTAGTTATAATGGGCATTACGGAATGGGAGTCTTTACTGATCACTGAGTGGCACGCGTCTAATATCATAAGGTTGGCTTGCTTTTTACGTTTTTCTCCCTGGCTCCACAGCATTGTTTGTGTTTTTTAGGATGTTTTTTATCCCTTTTAATTCACTGCCGTCCCATCTCCCAACCTATGCTTGTCACACATGAGGCTTTTGTGGTTCTTATTGGAATCTGGAAGTTGAATCATGGCAACTAGACTTACTTTTCTTCAGAGATAGAAACGTTTTGCTGCTCATCCAAACCGCTTCCTCCGTCTGAATACAGCTAGTGTAAGTCCTCCATCTTATAGTCCGCTTTGACCTCTTGTCACCATGGTCTGAAATAGGCTCATAAGATGGACAGTGGCCTGAATAGGCTTGTTAGGTAGACAATCGTATCCATAGCCTTAAGGTGAACCATGGTGAAACTTATCAAGTATGGGTCGTTAGCTATGGCCTTGGTGGTGAAGGCTTTTTTATTTGTCTGGGTACTGTTGAAAGCACACAGTGTATTCAGACCTATGAAGCTGTTTGGATGAGCAGCGAAACATTTCTATCTCTCAAGAAAAAGAAGTTCAGTTGCCATGACTCAACTCCGAGATAAACTCACTGGGTGACTGAGAATCTTCACAGACATTCCTTTTGGGATATGCAAGTCAAAAGCCTCTGCAAATGTCTGGTTCCTTTCTTCGTCTTTAAGTTCCATGTCCTCATAGAACGTTGGCAATCAGTAGCCTGAACTGGTTTCTATTCTAAACAGAGCAGCTGTGCTTACTGTAGACCATTTGCCTTAAACTCTTAAGCCAGAATATTCTTCTATGCCCTGGGCCACGCTTCCTGTCTGTTTTTCCTTGAAGGATAACCTGCAGCAGATGGTATTTCTTATTAGTGCCTTTCCCTCCTTTTATTTCATTAGCAAGTTGCCATTTGCAAAGCGATCCAACACTTGAACCAGCCCTATATTACAATAATCAACTCTTTTTTACAGGCCCTCTCCTCGAGGACTTTTCCAGTGACATCCCCTGTGAAAACAGAGACACCGACAGCCAGGTAGGTGCACTTGCAATGGTGTCCATCAGATCGGATTAAAAGCCATACGTTGATAATTAGAACATGTTTTCAGGTAGTGAGTGGATTTGGAGCGCTTTTTCAGTATCTAAACAAGCAAAGAGAAGAACTGGAGGTGAAAAAAAAATACCAACTACATGCATGCAGAATAACAACAACTCATGCGCAGAGTGCAAGGCAGAATTTCTCAGTGGCACCAAGCCCCTGCAATGCTCATGGCACTGTGTCCTTAAAAGCACTTAAAATATTACTCTTTTGGACAACAGTTATCAGAGACACCCGTTCTAAAAACATTGCTTTTCCGAATGCTGCTCTGATCCAGTAGGACTGTTTCCGAGTTCATGTTTGTCTTGAAAAATTCAAAATAATTCAAATTTTAAGCCCATTCTTTAGTTGGTGGAGGCTGCTAACGTGTGATCTGTTAAAAGCAATACAGTTCCTACAGAGAACTTTGAGCTCCAAAAAGCACAACATGAGAAGAAATAGGCACCAGTTCCTTAAATGTTCCTTATAGGTAGGATTAGGGATGGGCATTTCAGAACCAGTAGGTTACGAAACCATCCACGCGAGCCCAGGTGGTCCTCAGAAACAGCCGATACACACAGATCCAATTGCTTTGCCTTTCTCTCTCTCATGCAGGGTTAAAAATTCAACGAGGAAGCACACTGTGATGTCATCTTTCCTGCTTCGTGCTGCTGGCCAATCAGAGAGGGAGGCGGGATGATGGCTGTCCCTGCACAGCTCCTGATTGGCCAGCATCACAGATCTAGCACAGATGACGTTGCACTGTGCTTCCTCATTGGATTTTAACCTTGCACGAAATAGAGAACTGATTGGATCTGCATGTATCAGTCGGTTCCGAGGACCACCTGGGCTTGCGAGGTTCTTTTCGTCACCTACTGATTCCAAAACAAAATGCTCATCCCTAGCTAGGATAGGAATTGTTTGAGCTGAGGGGGAACCCAGGTGGAGCTAGTCCTGTGATAGAATCACTGGAGTGACCTATCGTGGCTGCGACCTGATTGCTTGATGAGCAGCTAAGAGAGGAAGGCTCTCAACGTTTGTTGCTAAGCCACCTGTTGTGTAGCATCAATATGCTCACTTACTTTGAAGTTTGCTTCCTATGAGCCTCGTGCTTAAACTGCAGAACTGCAGCCAAGACTCTGCTCACAATGTGGGGTTCAACGCCAGGTAACTGGCTCGAGGTTCACTTAGCCTTCCATCCTTCCAAAGTTGGATTACCCAACTCATTGGGGTGTGGGGATAGGGAGAATGAGTGGCCTCCAGATACGGGTTTTATGTTTCAAAAGTAGCCAGCTTCCGAAACGAAACACGGGAGCCCAGCTGACGGTCAGAACCAGAGGAATGAAATCAACCAGCCCCTTACCTTGTGCTGGGGTGGCGTGGGATGCAACTCCAATGAGGAAGAAGCCTCCGATGCATCGTCTTTCCTTCTCCCTAGCGCTGGCCAATCAGACTGGGACGCAGCATGATGCATTTCACTGCACAGCTCCTGATTGGCCAGCGCCTTGGAGAAGAAAAGATGACGCATTGGAGGCTTCTTCCTCGGAGTTTAACCCTGCGTGAGCCCAGCACAAGGTAGGGGATTGGTTGATTTCTTTCCTCCAGTTCCAACCGTTATCTGGGCTCCTGTGTTTCAGTTTGGAAGCTGACCACTTCTGAAATGAAAAGGCCATCTCTAGGGGCCTCCATACGTTACTTGTAAGCTGTCCAAGTGAGTGTTTTAAGCACTACCGGGCAGCATCTAAGCAGCACGCGTTGCTATGTATCATTTCTACGAGGCATCATTTCTGTCACTTGCAATGCTTATTGTTTGGATAGCAACTCCCAGAATCACCCAGGCAGCGTCGACTTGCTGCTAGAAACGGATTCTCCCCTTGTTTTTTTCCATGAGGCTGATTGGATGACGTGACTCTCTCTAGATCTGCTGGGTGCTTTTTTTTTTCTAAAATACACAGGATGACTCTCTTCATCCCTCTCTCGTGCCCCTCGATTCTCTCTGAGAAATGGCCCATTGTTGGTTATGGGATTCTGGACGTTGCTCTGTCCAAACTCTGGACAGAACTCTGTTCTGGGTGTGTAGCTATGGGCAGTTGCTGTTAGGTGTAACATGTTGTACACCGCCCAGAGTTCCCACGGGAAAATTGGGCGGTCAATAAGTCTATAAATAAATAAATAAATAAATAAAATTTCAGCACCTGCATGCCCTAAAGGCTAAAACATTTGGGCCTCTTTAGTCTGGAAAAAAGGCGCTTGAGGGGGGATATGATTGAGACATACAAAATAATGCAGGGTATGAGTAAAGTGGATAGAGGGAAGCTCTTCTCCCTCTGGCAAAATACCAGAACTAGGGGACATCCACTCAAATTGTGGGCTGGGAGAGTAAGAACAGACAAAAGAAAATATTTTTTCACCCAGTGCGTTGTTAGTCTGTGGAACTCCCTGCCACAGGATGTGGTGATGGCATTTGACCTGGATGCCTTCAAAAGGGGATTGGACAGATTCCTGGAGGAAAAGTCCATCACAGGTGACAAACCATGATGGAGATGTGTAATCTCTAGTCTTTAGACCAGGGTACTTCAAGGGCCAGATGCAGGGGAGTGGTATCAGGAGACAGATATCTAGTCTCATGCGCTCCTGGGGGCATCTGGTGGGGCCAGTGTGAGATACAGGAAGCTGGACTAGATGGGCCTTTGGCCTGATCCAGCATGGCTCTTCTTATGTTCTTATGTTCTAAACCAACCCCAGAGGTAATGTGGAGCTGAGGGGGCAGATTTCACAATGACCCCTAAAGCAACGGGTTATATACTTCGGAGTCTCCCTACAGAATTGTTTCCTCCACTGGTGTTCGGAGAGGGCTTTCCATTTAATCACACGGAACCTCACATGATAAGCTGGGAGGATCCCCCACCCGACCAGTTTGGGAAGTTTGGTAAATGAGTCCCCAGCTTGCTGGGGGGGGGGCAATGTGTCGCCTGCGTAATTAAATTGCAAACCGCCTAGAGAGTGCTTGAAGCACTATGGGGCGGTATATGAGCTGAACATTTTTGCTTTTCTTTGCTTTCTACGAAAGAGACAAATGCAAAACTAGGTTACAGGCGATACCTTTTTAGAGGCCTCTAATAAAAATAAAAAACATTGCAAGCTTTCGAGTGCAAATCACTCTTCTTCAAAGCAGGTCCCTGAACTTCAAACACAGTTAAAGATGTGTTTTACCAGGAGATTAATCTTAAAGTTTGTGGCTAGGTGATGTACACCAGAAAAAAAGCAAAGTGTTCTGCTTATATACCACCCCATACCACTTCAAGTAGTCTCTGGGCGGTTTACAGTTTTTAAATACAGTATGCAAGCTACATATTGCCCCCCCCCCATCAAGCTGGGTACTTATTTTACTGACCTTGGAAGGATGGAAGGCTGAGTCAACCTTGAGCCGGCTATCTGGGATTGAACCCCAGGTCGTGAGCACAGATTTAACTGCAGCACAGGCATTTAACCACTGTGCCACGAGGCTCTTACAGAAGCATACTAAAGAGGCAGTTCAAGCATGCAGTTCCAAATGTAGCTGCAGAGACACCCATTCAGGAAAGCAACTGTGTCACTTGCCGGGGGGGGGGGGCAGTGGTTAAATGCCTGTTACTGCAGCTAAAACTGTGCTCACGGCCAGGGGTTCAATCCCAGGTAGCAGGTTCATGGTTGACTCAGCCTTCCATCCTTCTGAGGTCGGTAAAATGAGTACCCAGCATACTGTAATGAGTAGCCTGCATACTGTAATTAAATTATAAACCACCCAGAGACTACTTGAAGGGGTATGGGGCGGTATAGAAGCTATCCACGGTTAGCAGAGGAAAAAGTTAAATAATTCAACAGCCACAAAGCAAGCTGTAAAGCAAGCTGTTGTCACAAATAGCAGCTGAAAAGCAAGCTGTTGTCACAAAGAACATCTGTAAACCAAACTACTGTCACAAACAGCGGCCATAAAGCAAGGAACTGTCTCAAACCAGCAGTCATAAAGCAAGCTACTGTCAGGAAACAGCAGTTTGGGGCTGGGTAAGCAGGCGTTCTCTCTTATCCACTGTTTTCATTATCCACGGGAAGGCCTGGAACCAATCCCCAGCGGATAGCGGGCTCCTACTGTACCACCATGAGAGCTGGATGCTTGGATTTGATTTGGTTTCATACCACTCCTTGCCACCCTTGGGGGGGGGGTTCTCAGACTTGACCGCCCAGTCAATTAAATGGGGGTTTGGTTTATTTGTGTGTGTGCTCAAGAACTTACCTCAGTTAATTTCTTCCCCACAGACCAACCCGGATGGCAGTTTTTTCTTCACCCCTCTTAGGAGCAAAGCTGAGAATCGCGTGGCCGCGCTAGCATGCGATGACCTCATCGTATTCTCTCCTGTTCCGCTCCCGGAAGGAGGAAATAATGGGATGGATTAATCCGGGATTAGTTCTGGAGCTAAGCTTGGGAGAGACGACATCCATGCATGGAGGAAATTTGGGGAAAGGACTTCTGTGCACTTTTATGGATTCCTGGTGTTTACATTTTTGCGGCTTATAGTTTCTCAGATATGGGTATTTTTCCGCTAGAGGAAAGGCCCGTTTTGTGATAATAAAGGCTAGGTTCCCGTGTGACCTGTGTTTGTAACTCTGTCTTTAGTTATATTGTTTATAAAGAAGTTCCCTCTGAATAGGGCTTGACTGGAGTTTGTGAATAAAATGTTCCAACTTCCCAGTTTTTTAAAAAATAAAGGTCAGAGATGGAAAGTTCTGGTGGGAGGGTGGGAAAAACACTTTAATGCTTTGGCAGACCCAGTCTTTAAAATTTGTCAGATACTTTTCTTATTAATCAGAATACTACATGGAAATATTAAAACTTATATTAAAAGATTTTTGTCTCATGCAAGAGGCTCCTGTCTATTTCTCAGTAGATCTCTCTGTAAGTTCACATCTTCCTTCGCATCCAAGAGGGGCAAATTTAATTAATTTGCTTAAGTCAACAAACTGGGGGGCTTCCCTCTCCTCCCATAACGTTCAGCATGGCTTCTGGAAGCCTCTTCCACTTTTTTCCCACTGCTACGGAACACATGGTTATGTTTATGACCCACATACCAAATCTGGTCTCGCGAGTCCCCAAAACAAATCTGAACAGGGATCTAAATTGGCATCACTCACAAAGAATTTAGAAATGGCTGGTGGCAAGGGTCTTTTCCCCAGGAAACAAATGGCAAAGCAAACAGGCGCGTCTTCTCCAACGCAGGCAAGACGCTGGTGTTTTGGGTGTGTCCTGAAGACTATATTGTACAGTAGGACCCCAGTATCCACTGGGGATTGGTTTCAGGCCTCCCCATGGATAATGAAAACCGTGGATAAGAGAGAACACCAAAATCCCCCAAAAAAACTGCTGTTTTGTGACAGTAGCTTGCTTTATGGCTGCTGTTTTGTGACAATAGCTTGCTTTACAGCTTTTTGTGACCAGTAGCTTGCTTTATGGTTTCTGTTTTACGACAGTATCTTGCTTTACAGCTGCTGTTTGTGACAGTAGCTTGCTTTGCAGTTGCTGCTTTATCTATTTACTTTTTTCCTCTGCCAACCGTGGATAACTGAACCAGTGGATAATGAATCAGTGGATACGGGGGCCTACTGTATCTGAAATCTCTGAGCCTATACCCTCGGTGATGCTCCAGAAAAAACTGCTTTGGGACGGTCTCAAAAGTGGTAGATCATGAGAGCCCCCCCCCCAAAAAAAACCATAAATTTAAAACATAAATGTACCCCCTCCAGCCCCTACATGAAGCTTTAAAAAGGTTTTGTTTTAAGCAGCCAGTGAACGCCTTGTTATTTTTGCTCAGTGACTTTTTTGAGGCCTACTTGACAGTGGTTTGACTCTGCAGAGCCGGAGAAGAGCCCGCCTGGAGGGGCCTTGGGCAAGCTGCACAGTAGTCCCAGGGCAACTCCAGAAGAAGGGGAGAAGAAACCACATCTGAGTTACTCTCTCTACCCAGAAAACTGAACAGGGTTGCCAGAGGTCAGCACTGACTTGATAGCACATGGTTGTTAGTATTAATATAGGCACTGGAAGAGGTCACCCATTCCTTTTCTAAGGATACAGTATGACACCACCACCCCCCGGCTGCCTATCAGCTATCGGGCACAATTCAAAATGCTGGTTTTAACCTACAAAGCACTGTACAGCCTGGGTTCTAGCTATCTCAAAGATCGAATCTCACATTAGGAACCAGCTTGGGTGCTAAGATCATCAGGAGAGGCCTTTCTCTTCACCCTGGCACTTTCACAGGTAAGTCTCGTGGGAACACTTGAAAGGGCCTTCTCTGTTGCTGCTCCCAGACTCTGGAACTCCCTCCCACTGGAGACCAGGACTGCCCCGTCCCTGCTGTCTTTCCAGAAGCTGACAAAGACCTTCCTTTTCAGGCAAGCTTTCCCTGAATGAGGGACTACCTACTATGTGACTTTTAGATGGATCACTATGCATGAACGCCAGTGTTTTCCATGTTAGTTTCCATCCCTCATAATGGAATTCTTTTCTTTTCACATGCTCTTTGTAGCTTTAATGTTGCCTCTGAATGTTGTACGATGCCACTTCTAATTCCCTGTTACTAACTTGAGTATGTCTTAAGAACTTAAGAAAAGCCATGCTGGATCAGGCCAAAAGCCCATCTAGTCCATTTTCCTGTATCTCACAGTGGCCCCACCAGATGCCTCTGGGAGCTCATCAGACTACATATCTGTCTGATGATACCACTCTCCCTGCATCTGTCCCTTGAAGTACCCCGGTTTTATGCCTGGAGATGACACATGGGGGTTCCTGCATGGCAGGGGGTTGGACTAGATGGCCCTTGAGGTCTCTTCCAACTCTGATTCTATGATCATGGTTTGTAAACTGGGATGGACTTTTCTTCCAGGAATCTGTCCAATCACCTTTTGAAAGCATCCAGGACAGATGCCATCACCACCTCCTGTGGCAGGGAGTTCCACAGACTAACAACACGCTGGGTGAAAAAAAATATTTTCTTTTGTCTGTTCTTACTCTCCGAGAACTCAATTTGAGTAGATGTCCCCTAGTTCTGGTATTTTGTGAGAGGGAGAAGAGCTTCCCTCTATCCACTTGACTCATGCCCTGCATTATTTTGTACGTCTCAATCATATCCCCCCTCAGGTGCCTTTTTTCCAGACTAAAGAGCCCCAAATGTTTTAGCCTTTCCTCATAAGGGAGGTGCCTCAGCCTAGCAATCATTTTAGTTGCTCTCTTCTGCACCTTTTCCAGTTCCACTATGTCTTTCTTGAGATGCGGTGACCAGAATTGTACACAATACTCCAGGTGGGGCCTTACTATCATCATGTACAATGGCATTATAATGTTGGCTGTTTTATTTTCAATCCCCTTTTTGATAATCCCTAGCATGTCTTAAATCAGGGGTGCCCAAACTTTTTGTAAGGAGGGACAGATTTGGTGGCTGAGAATGTGTCAGGGGCCGGTTGTTCCCTAACCCTGCCGTCCCACCCCCTGACCCATAATCCCCAACCCACTGACCCCTTGTAACCCCACCTGCAGGAAGGAAGGCGGGGACCAAGGGAGGGAGGAAGGAAGGAAGGTGGGGACCAAAGGAAGCACAGGAAGCCGTGGCCACAGGTCACTCCTTGGAAGAGGCGATCTGTGCGACCTTGCACCCCCCCCCCAAGCTCCCCAGCGGTGGCGACGGCTCGCCCACCAGCCCACCCCAAAGCTCCTTGGCGGTGGCAGAGGCCCGCTGGCCTGCCCACCCCCACACTTTCCCCTGCGGTGCCGGTGGCGGCAGACCTCCCGTCCGCCCAAGCTTCCCAGCGGTGTCAGTGTTGGCAGAAGATTTTTTAAAAAAAAACACGGGGCGAAGGAGGGGGAGGGAGGGGCAGGCCAGCCAGCCGCGGGCCACTCAAAATGGCCTGGCGGGCCAGATTTGCCCCCTGGGCCGGACTTTGGGCAGGCCTGTCTTAAATGTTATGGGCTGTATATTGTCACTCATTGTTGTAAGCCACCTTGGTTCCTTTTCCAAGGAGATAGGTGGGGTAAAAATATTCAAAATAAATAATAAGTAGGAAAGATCTGGAAATGTTATTTTCAAGACTAAAATTCCCTGAACCTGCTAGCCAGCATGGCTGGAAAATTCTGAGGCCTGTACTCCACAGAGTAGATTTTGCCAAGGTTTGGAAAAGGTCAGAGGTCATAACCATAGTTACCTAAGGCGACAACCAACCGTCATGGAAGTGGTCCTACATTTTATTTGATTTTTATATTTGCATTACAAAATTAGCCAAACAGACTTTTGCAAAGGGAAAAATGAAAGCTTCTGCTTGGTTGTTAAAAAAAAAAAACCACAACAGCTGGAACTTGCAATTGCAGGAGGCCAAAGGCTCTGGTTTAAATCATAGTAGGTGTGACACCTTCAAGGGTGACGTCGCCATCAATGCAAAGCCTGTTGATCTGGTTTAGCTCCCTGATGCGGTGGTTGTACTGCATGAGATGGGCATCGTTGACGGCTACCTTGAAGTGATCCGCCTCGCACAGGATCTGGATCTGCATAGAAGGACAAGAGAGAGAATCTTTTTTTTTTTTTCAACCGGTCCCCCTACAATGAACTCGAAGGAAGATCATCTGTTTAGTCATTGTTGCTTCAAGAGCCAGAGCCGAAGCCTAATCCGATCTAGCACTCACCTAGACATGCTATAACAAGTCCTTAAAAGTTCTTTCCCCTCACCCACTAGTGGTTGTCTTTGGAGTACATTCTGTGGCCTTGTGTTATGTGTAAAAAAAAATGACGTGAGATTCTGATGTACTTTCATGGAGTATTGTCATTGCTGCTGCCACTACTACTACTACTACAGTAACCCAACCCCTCCAACTATTGTGGGGTTAGGGACCAACCTGACCCGCAACAATTGAAAATCCGCCTGGGGCCTTCTGGACACTTTGCTCCGTTGCTGAAAGCCTTTTAAACATTGCATGCGATCTTTAAAAACAATTTTCAGCCACGGAGCCAAGTGCTTGGCTCCATGGCTGAAAGCTTTTTAAACATCACACGCAGCTTACCAGAACCCTGAGGCGGTGCGGGGGAGTGGCGTGCGATCTTTAAAAACGATTTTCCAATCTGGAGCCAAGCGCTTGGCTCTGCGGCTGAACGTTTTTAAACATCATGCGAAGGTAAGCCCCCGGCTCCAGCTGATTGGTGCTGGGGTGGGGGAGAAAAACCTTTTGTTTTCCCACCCCAGCGCCAATCAGCTGGAGCCCAGGGCTTGGGGAAGGGGCAGGAAAGGTTTTTAAAAGCCCAGGCTTTTAAAATCTTCCCCCTCCCTCAAGCCATTTTGGGGTACTGTGGTCCCACGATATAGCAGGACCGCAGTATATGAACTGCAGAAGGGCGGGGACCACTGTACTAGTAGGAGGAGGAGGAGGATGTGATGAATAGGTATTTACTGCTCTGTACATTTACTCCACTTCTAATATGGGGGAATCAGACAGTCCTTCAGCCTAGCTTGTATCAGGTTACTGACCAGGGGGTCGCCATATATGACGCTGAGTGAATCTCAGTAAAGGAACAATAAAACTACAGTGGTGCCTCTTAAGACAAATTTAATTCATTCTACGGGTCAATTCATTTTGCAAAAACGCGGTTTAACGTGGTTCCCATGGTCTTGCGAGGCATCCCATAGGAAAATTTTGTCTTATGAGGTACTACTGTATTCTGTTTTGAAAGCAGAAGAGGTGTCAAAACACAGTAAGAAGAGTGCCTTAGGGAGCTGGGAATGTTTAGCCTTACAAAAAGAAGACTGAGAGGGAATGTGATAGTTATGTTTACATATTTGAAAGGATGTCATATTGAAGAAGGGACTGGTTTGTTTACCATGGCTTCAGAGACTAGGACACAGGGCAATGGACTCAAACTAGAGGAACAGAGATTCATTTTAAACATTAGGAAGAACTTAATGAGTTAGAGCTGTCTGGCAGTGGAATATGCTGCCACAAAGGAGGGTGGGTGGAGTCTCCTTCTTTGGAGGTTTTTAAGCAGAGGCTGGATGGCCATCTGTCGGAAATATTGTGATGGGGGTTCCTGCATGGCAGGGGGTTGGACTGGATGGCCCTTGAGGTCTCTTCCAACTCTATGATTCTACAGTATATACAGTATGTCAAGAGTTTCTCACTGAAGATTAACCAGTATGTCTTTTTATACCCCTAAACGAAGTTACTCAGAGTATGAGCAGCACATCAGCAGGGGTGGATCATATACAAACAGCAGCAACCACAAGGAACGTTTCCCTGTTCAGGAAAAGTATTATTTATCCATCCTAATGTTCTGATCCAGTGACACAACTTTTTCACATCCGCTCAACCTATAATACAGTAGTTTCATTATGTAATATAATAAGGAACCCTGGCACTTTCACAGGTAAGTCTCGTGGGAACACTTGAAAGGGCCTTCTCTGTTGCTGCTCCCAGACTCTGGAACTCCCTCCCACTGGAGACCAGGACTGCCCCGTCCCTGCTGTCTTTCCAGAGGCTGACAAAGACTTTCCTTTTCAGGCAAGCTTTCCCTGAATGAGGGACTACCTACTATGTGACTTTTAGATGGATCACTATGCATGAACGCCAGTGTTTTCCATGTTAGTTTCCATCCCTCATAATGGAATTCTTTTCTTTTCACATGCTCTTTGTAGCTTTAATGTTGCCTCTGAATGTTGTACGATGCCACTTCTAATTCCCTGTTACTAACTTGAGTATGTCTTAAGAACTTAAGAAAAGCCATGCTGGATCAGGCCAAAAGCCCATCTAGTCCATTTTCCTGTATCTCACAGGGGGCCCACCAGATGCCTCTGGGAGCTCATCAGACTACATATCTGGCTGAAGATACCACTCCCCCTGCATCTGTCCCTTGAAGTACCCCGGTTTTATGCCTGGAGATGACACATGGGGGTTCCTGCATGGCAGGGGGTTGGACTAGATGGCCCTTGAGGTCTCTTCCAACTCTGATTCTATGATCATGGTTTGTAAACTGGCATGGACTTTTCCTCCAGGAATCTGTCCAATCACCTTTTGAAGGCATCCAGGACAGATGCCATCACCACCTCCTGTGGCAGGGAGTTCCACAGACTAACAACACGCTGGGTGAAAAAAAAATATTTTCTTTTGTCTGTTCTTATTCTCCCAGCCCTCAATTTGAATGTAGGTCCCCTAGTTCTGCTATTTTGTGAGAGGGAGAAGAGCTTCCCTCTATCCACTTGACTCATGCTCTGCATTATTTTGTACGTCTCAATCATATCCCCCCTCAGGTGCCTTTTTTCCAGACTAAAGAGCCCCAAATGTTTTAGCCTTTCCTCATAAGGGAGGTGCCTCAGCCTAGCAATCATTTTAGTTGCTCTCTTCTGCACCTTTTCCAGTTCCACTATGTCTTTTTTGCGATGCGGTGACCAGAATTGTACACAATACTCCAGGTGGGGCCTTACTATCGTCATGTACAATGGCATTATAATGTTGGCTGTTTTATTTTCAATCCCCTTTTTGATAATCCCTAGCATGTCTTAAATCAGGGGTGCCCAAACTTTTTGTAAGGAGGGCCAGATTTGGGGGCTGAGAATGTGTCAGGGGCCGGTTGTTCCCTGACCCTGCCACCCCACTGCAAGCCCCACCCATTGACCCATAAGCCCCAACCCACTGACCCCTTGCAACCCCACCTGCAGGAAGGAAGGTGGGGACCAAGGGAGGGAGGGAGGTGGGGACCAAAGGAAACACAGGGAGCCGTGGCCACAGGTCGCCCCTTGGAAGAGGCGATCTGTGCAACCTTGCACCCCCCCCCAAGCTCCTCAGCGGTGGCGACGGCTCACCCGCCAGCCCACCCCAAAGCTCCTTGGCAGTGGCAGACGCCCGCCGGCCTGCCCACCCCCACACTTTCCCCTGCGGTGCCGGTGGCGGCAGACCGCCCGTCCGCCCAAGCTTCCCAGCGGTGTCAGTGTTGGCAGAAGATTTTTAAAAAAAAACATGGAGCAAAGAAGGGGGAGGGAGGGGCGGGCCGGCCAGCCGCGGGCCACTCAAAATGGCCTGACGGGCCGGGTTTGCCCCCTGGGCCAGACTTTGGGCAGGCCTGTCTTAAATGTTATGGGCTGTATATTGTCACTCATTGTTGTAAGCCACCTTGGTTCCTTTTCCAAGGAGATAGGTGGGGTAAAAATATTCAAAATAAATAATAAGTAGGAAAGATCTGGAAATGTTATTTTCAAGACTAAAATTCCCTGAACCTGCTAGCCAGCATGGCTGGAAAATTCTGAGGCCTGTACTCCACAGAGTAGATTTTGCCAAGGTTTGGAAAAGGTCAGAGGTCATAACCATAGTTACCTAAGGCGACACCCAACCGTCATGGAAGTGGTCCTACATTTTATTTGATTTTTATATTTGCATTACAAAATTAGCCAAACAGACTTTTGCAAAGGGAAAAATGAAAGCTTCTGCTTGGTTGTTAAAAAAAAAACCACAACAGCTGGAACTTGCAATTGCAGGAGGCCAAAGGCTCTGGTTTAAATCATAGTAGGTGTGACACCCTCAAGGGTGACGTCGCCATCAATGCAAAGCCTGTTGATCTGGTTTAGCTCCCTGATGCGGTGGTTGTACTGCATGAGATGGGCATCGTTGACGGCTACCTTGAAGTGATCCGCCTCGCACAGGATCTGGATCTGCATAGAAGGACAAGAGAGATAATCTTTTTTTTTTTTTCAACCGGTCCCCCTACAATGAACTCGAAGGAAGATCATCTGTTTAGTCATTGTTGCTTCAAGAGCCAGAGCCGAAGCCTAATCCGATCTAGCACTCACCTAGACATGCTATAACAAGTCCTTAAAAGTTCTTTCCCCTCACCCACTAGTGGTTGTCTTTGGAGTACATTCTGTGGCCTTGTGTTATGTGTAAAAAAAAAATGACGTGAGATTCTGATGGACTTTCATGGAGTATTGTCATTGCTGCTGCCACTACTACTACTACTACAGTAACCCAACCCCTCCAACTATTGTGGGGTTAGGGACAAACCCGACCTGCAACCATTGAAAATCCGCCTGGGGCCTTCTGGACACTTGGCTCCGTTGCTGAAAGCCTTTTAAACATTGCGTGCGATCTTTAAAAACAATTTTCAGCCACGGAGCCAAGTGCTTGGCTCCATGGCTGAAAGCTTTTTAAACATCACACGCAGCTTACCAGAACCCTGAGGCGGTGCGGGGGAGTGGCGTGCGATCTTTAAAAACGATTTTCCAATCTGGAGCCAAGCGCTTGGCTCTGCGGCTGAACGTTTTTAAACATCATGCGAAGGTAAGCCCCCGGCTCCAGCTGATTGGTGCTGGGGTGGGGGAGAAAAACCTTTTGTTTTCCCACCCCAGCGCCAATCAGCTGGAGCCCAGGGCTTGCGGAAGGGGCAGGAAAGGTTTTTAAAAGCCCAGGCTTTTAAAATCTTCCCCCTCCATCAAGCCATTTTGGGGTACTGTGGTCCCACAATATAGCAGGACCGCAGTATATGAACTGCAGAAGGGCGGGGACCACTGTACTAGTAGGAGGAGGAGGATGTGATGAATAGGTATTTACTGCTCTGTACATTTACTCCACTTCTAATATGGGGGAATCAGACAGTCCTTCAGCCTAGCTTGTATCAGGTTACTGACCAGGGGGTCGCCATATATGACGCTGAGTGAATCTCAGTAAAGGAACAATAAAACTACAGTGGTGCCTCTTAAGACAAATTTAATTCATTCTACGGGTCAATTCATTTTGCAAAAACGCGGTTTAACGTGGTTCCCATGGTCTTGCGAGGCATCCCATACGAAAATTTTGTCTTATGAGGTACTACTGTATTCCGTTTTGAAAGCAGAAGAGGTGTCAAAACACAGTAAGAGGAGTGCCTTAGGGAGCTGGGAATGTTTAGCCTTACAAAAAGAAGACTGAGAGGGGATGTGATAGTTATGTTTATATATTTGAAAGGATGTCATATTGAAGAGGGAACAGGTTCATTTTACATGGCTTCAGAGACTAGGACACAGGGCAATGGACTCAAACTAGAGGAACAGAGATTCATTTTAAACATTAGGAAGAACTTAATGAGTTAGAGCTGTTCGGCAGTGGAAGATGCTGCCACAAAGGAGGGTGGTGGAGTCTCCTCCTTTGGAGGTTTTTAAGCAGAGGCTGGATGGCCATCTATCGAGAGTCCTGTGATGGGGGTTCCTGCATGGCAGGGGGTTGGACTGGATGGCCCTTGAGATCTCTTCCAACTCTATGATTCTACAGTATATACAGTATGTCAAGAGTTTCTCACTGAAGATTAACCAGTATGTCTTTTTATACCCCTAAATGAAGTTACTCAGAGTATGAGCAGCACATCAGCAGGGGTGGATCATATACAAACAGCAGCAACCACAAGGAACGTTTCCCTGTTCAGGAAAAGTATTATTTATCCATCCTCATGTTCTGATCCAGTGACACAACTTTTTCACATCCGCTCAACCTATAATACAGTAGTTTCATTATGTAATATAATAAGGAACCAGAGTGTTGTTCTTAGCTCTTGTTTGGTCAAAAGGCAATGGATATTCGTTTTGAGCGTCTAGGTATTTTTTTTATTTGTTTTACCTTGAAGGGTTTGCCAACCTCGAAAGGGAATCGGGGAGCCGATCGGTCTTCCTTGCCCCAAGTATTCTGGATCTTGGTGTTACACACAATGACCTTCTTGTTGTCCTCGTTGAAGCGGGGGTTAAAATGCAACGCAATGTCATTGCCTTTCTTGAAGTCCACCTGAAACCTGCAGGGAATTATTTATTTATTATTAATTTATTACATTTACATACCGCCCATCTTCCAAAACAGAACTCTGGGCGGTTTACAATTAAAAACAAACAGCAGAGAACGGACAAGGAAAACAGAAGCAAACTACAATAGAAAATGTGTGTGTGTGGGGGTTTACAATACCTTCCACAAAAGATGACGCGGGCGGCAACAAAAAAAAAATTTAAGCAGAAAGGTCGCCAGATACCTCCTTGAAGAGATGTGTTTTCAAGGCTTTTTTAAAGGCGGGCAGGGACGCTGCTAGGCGCAGCTCACTAGGGAGCTGATTCCACAGCGTAGGGCCCACCACAGAGAAGGCACGGTTACGCATGAGCGATTTATGCGCCTCCCTGGCTGTGGCACCCTAAGTGAACGCGCCTGCGCCATCCTCGTGGACCAGATCCCAGTTGACCTCTGGGAGATACGCTCCGACAGCTACTCTGGTCCCAAGCCGTGGAGGGCTTCGAAAATCAAAACCAAGACCTTGAACCCTATCTGGAGGGCAATGGGTAGCCAATGCAGGCGAGCCAGAACTGGGGTGATGTGCTCAAATCTACGAGCACCCACCACCAGCCTGGCCGCCGCATTCTGCACCCGTTGGAGCCTCCGGACAAGGGTCAAGGGCAACCCCATGTAGAGCGTATTGCACTAGTCGATCCTCGAAATCACGAGGGCCTGCACAACTGTCTTCAGGGAGGACTCATCAAGGAGACACACAGCTGGTGACTCCCTCGAAAGCCTCACCAGTGGCTTCGGAGTTCTAGGTGTGCGTGCCCCTGGCCTCACCTTGCCTGATGTAACGTAATTTAGAGTAGTGGAGTGATTTCCCCCCCCAAACCAGTGGTGGCCAAACTTTGGCCCTCTAGATGTTTTGGACCACAACTCCCCGAATTCCAAGCCTGTATTGCCAATGACAAAGGGCTGTGGGAATTGTGGTGCAAAAACATCTGGAGGGCCAAAGTTCGGCCACCACTGCCCTAGACTTAAACGAAACTGATTTCTAAGGTGCTAGTGGACTTCCGTTGTAGATCTATAATCTTTACAGAACGTAAACATGGCTAGAGCAGAACTAGTAGTAGCAAGTGAACCCTGATTGGACTGAGAAGACATGTGACTGTTTTTCCCAAGCTGTGTCGGTCAGAGCGGCAGAGAGTGAAGAGAGGGAACGGTTTTCCATCTGAATGATTCTACCTGGTATTTTTCTTGGACTTTTATAACAATGTAGAAGTAAATGGTAGGGAGAGGCACACCCTCTTAGATTCTCAGAAAAGCAATCTGTAACTAAGAAGGGAAACGTTTCTATTATTTTCAAGGTAGAGAACTATTACTGAGAAATCTTGTATTTAAAAAAAATGCCTTAAAAGCTAAGGTGCCTGTTACCTGTTTGATTTCTGTTTTGGTAAGTGTGATTTTCCTCCATAGCTAATCTGGGAGAACGTGAAAGAACTCACACTATTTTTAGAAGGGGTTATAAATCTCCAGGTTACTGCTTTAATGATCAGCTGCGAGTTGACTTATTGCAGTATAACCTGGGCACTAGATTTCGGTGAATCTGTTAATTGTGGGCATAATATGTATGAAGTTCCAAATATTGTCATGTTTTGTAATGCTCATGGTGTTATTTCTGAGATCTGTAACTTCTTCTTCAAGTGCCGTGGCCCCATAGAATTCTGGCAATCAGTAGCCAGAACTGGTTTCTATCTAAAGCTATTCTAAATAGAGCAGCTGTGCTCACTGTGTATCAATGGCTTAAGTTCTTAAGCCAGTATGTTCTTCTATGCCCTGGGGGCCACGCTTCCCTTCTATTTTTCCTTGAAGGATAACCTGCAGCAGATGGTATTTCTTACTGCACATTATGTGCCCGAAATATTGCAGTTTTCTTCTTTTTTTTCATGCGCTGTAATGCAGCCACATGAGTGACTCTGACTGTCCAAGGTATCTTCACTGCTTATCTGTAACTACTTATAAGAAATACTGTGCAAAATTTCTCAATATTGTTCCCAAAACCCCGATGACGATGGGGACTGTGCTGATTAAAACCTGGACGTTCTACCTGAAATTGCGCATATTCATCCTTTAAGAAAGAGAAACCCTTAAAAACAATGTCAGCACGGAAGTAGTAACCTCGTATGAACTGACTTTCTCCATGGTGTGGACTACAAAACCGGTGACATAAACAATTTTAAAAAAGGCCAAGCCTATTAGTTGTTTATATAAATTTGTTGGTATTACTTTGAAACCCGCTTACAGCTAAACTGTCACAGGCCGGCTCAAAAACAACATAAACCGGATTTGAGACCCTTCTTTGGAATGCATAACATTACATACAGTGACACCCAAATTCCTATTTCAGGTAGGCATTGGGTGTGTAAGATGCCGCTGCCATGTAAAGTGTGGTAACTGACTTGTCCTCGCCAAAGAAATGATTAAAAAAATTCAACACTAGTGATATCCTTTCCCCAATTTACAAATCTTTGAAGATAGCTTATAGCAGGCTTGTCCAAACTTTGGCCCTCTAGATGTTTTGGACCACAACTCCCACAGTCCTTTGCCATTGGAAATATGGGCTTGGAATTCTGGGAGTTGTGGTTCAAAACATCTGGAGGGCCGAACTTTGGACATGCCTGGTTTATAGAATATGTTAGCAAGCTGCCAGGTTCATAGTACACAAAGCGGCCTGAAATTACTTCCAGTCTAGTAGTAAAATGTGCCCCAGAGTAAACTGTAGTGTTAATTTATTAGCAGGCACCAGGTGGAGCTATTGGTTTACATCCTGAAGGTAAAAAAAAAAGACAGTCTGGTAAAAATATCTACAGTACCAACATCTTGGCATTCAAGATGATGTAGTGAAAGTTTGGGGAATTATTTGGCCAGGTATAATGCATGGTTTAATCATCTCATTCATCTCCTGACTGCCTCTAAAAGACTAGAGGGAAGTGTCCAGATTAATTAATATTTGAGTGGCAAGTCTGTCCATGATCAATGCAACTAATCCAGGGTTTTTCAGTTTTGTTTTGTTAATGTCTTCTTTCCTTGCCTGATATCCCATAATAGGAGGGAAATGGGTGCAAAGCATGTGCCCCCACCCTTCCCTTGCTTACATCTTGTCTTGGTGGATTCCACAGGAATCGGTACTTCTGTATAACAATTATTCGCTCAGCCATTTGCCTTTGTTCAGTAACAGAGTTGGGCACGAACTGCCGGTTTAGCAATTTGTCCTGGTTCGTTGACTGGCCCAGTAGGTGGATCGTGGTTCGGTGGCCTGCCCCCTCCGTCAGGCATCCATTCAGAGGTAGGCCCTGGAGGAGGCGGGACGCTGCCTCTAAGGGGCCGCCTGTTGGAGAGGGCAGGAACCTCAATACACCTGGTTGGGCCAGTCAACGAACCAGGACGAACTGCTGAACCAATGGTCTGTGCCCATCTCTCTTTGGTAACAATACCTCTATTCCCGCTGCCTCATTAAACTTCCAAGATCACCATAACTTTTCGGCCAGCCCTTTCACACTTCTGCAGATTCACTCATGTCTGCCCAATAGCAAAAGACCAGGAGACAGTGGTTGTCTAGTCTTCCCAGCTCCACACCAGAATTGCAGCTGCCCTGCCCAGACTCACCAAAGCAAAACAAAAAACAAAGTGTTCTGCTTATGTACCGTCCCAAAACACTTCAAGTAGTCTCTGGGTGGTTTACAGTTTCATTCTAGTATGCGGGCTACACATTACCCCCCCCCAGCAAGCTGGGTCCTCATTTTACAGACCTCAGAAGGATGGAAGGCTGAGTCAACCTTGAGCTGGCTACTTGGGATTGAACCCCAGGTCATGAGCAGTTTTACCTGCAGGACAGGCATTTAACCACGGTGCCACGAGGCTCATTCTGAATATGGAATTCATAAAGGGAACTGGGAATGGCCCCCACGTGCTACCACAAGAAGCCCTACCCTTGATCCCTTATTCCGTGGTGCTCTGTTTTGCCACCAGTAATGCCACTCAGCTTCTTCTATACGACCTGGCAGTAGCATCCTGTTACAACAGCGGCCCTGCGGCCCATCTGTTCCTGGGCACAACCCAGTCTGCAGATTTTAACCTATAAAGTCCTAGATGGCTCATGAAGCTATCTCGAGGGCCATATCTCCCTTTATGAGCCTGCCTGGGGGTTAAGATCATGAGAAGAGACCTTTCTCTCGGTCACACTACCCTCAGAGGAGTGCTTGGTGGGGACACAGGAGACTGCCTCCTCTGTGGCTGCTCCCAGACTCTGGAACTCCCTCCCACTGGAGGCCAGCCTGGCCCCGTCTTTGCTGTCCTTCCACAAGCAGACAGAGACCCTTTCTCTTCAGGCAGCTTTCTCCTGGGTGTCTGGCTGCCTTGAGTGTGTGTTTTTTAAACGGATGGTTGTGCCTTACTGCTTTCAAATGTGTTTCCAGTGCTGCTTCTGTTCACCAATCTTTAGGTGTGCTATTTGTCCGATCCTTTTTAGTATTTGCATACTTGAAGCCAAAGCAAAATGTTTTGCTTATATACCACTCCATAGTACTTAAAGCAGTGGTGGCCAAACTTTGGCCCTCCAGATGTTTTGGACCACAACTCCCTCAGTCCTTTGTCATTGACAATACAGGCTTGGAATTCTGGGAGTTGCGGTCCAAAACATCTGGAGGGCCAAAGTTTGGACACCCCTGGCTTAAAGCATTCTCTGGGTGGTTTACAATTTATTTATGCAGGCTACACAATGCCCCCTGCCCTGCGAGCTGGGTACTCATTTTACCGACCTTGGAAGGATGGAAGGTTGAGTGGACCTTGAGCCAGTACCGGGCATTGAACCCCAGGTCGTGAGCACAGTTTTAGCTGCAGTACAGGCACTTAACCACTATTGTATTTAAATGATGCTACCCACCTTCTTATACTCATTGTTTTCAGCTTTAAATATCACCTTTTAAGGATGTAAGTAAAGCCACCTTTTAAGTGGTAAAAATATTTTGAATCAAGTCAGAAAACACAAGTCCTTCCAGACAAAACAGAGTGTGTGAGGGGAGGGATCCCAAAATTTCACTCATATGACCAGGTTAGACTGACGCAACTAGCCAACGCCCCTGTAGCTGAACAGAGCAGCATGGAAGAAGTGTGTCACCAGCCTCCTTGGGGCAACACACTGCAAAGACAAAACAAGATCTCCACGGCAACTCCCATTCTGCTGCCAGAAGCAACCGCCTCAGTTTAGCCAACAGGAGGGCCGGCCCTGCTACATCATGGCCCCTGCCCCACCCTCACCCGAGGCACCGAACTTTACCTGTTTGGTCTGGAGTTCACTTTTCCAACAATGGTTATTAACAGGCGGGGCACAACTCCGGAATGAAGAGGTAACTCATAGGGAACTTTCTGCAAAAAAAAAAAAAAACACAGATTTATTTCCATAAGATTCTTTTTCTTCTCTTTTTTAAGCAAAACACAACCACTGACCCCCACGACCCCCACAGCACCACACAATTTGCTGGCTGGCTCAGATTATCCTGCGTGGTTCAACTCCTTGAACGCTGACATTTTGGCTTTCTTAGGGACAGAAAAGCTTGCTAAGAAACAGTAAGGAGAACCTAAGAACCTAAGAAGAGCCCTGCTGGATCAGGCCAAAGGCCCATCTAGTCCAGATTCCTGTATCTCACAGTGGCCCCACCAGATGCGCCTGGGAGCGCACGAGACTAGATCTCTGTCTCCTGGTACCACTCTCCTGCAACTGGCCCTTGAAGTACCCTGGTTTTAAGCCTGGAGATGACACCTCTCCATCATGGTTTGTAACCTGTGATGGCCTTTTCCTCCAGGAATATGTCCAATCCCCTTTCGAAGGCATCCAGGCCAGATGCCATCACCACATCCATGTGGTAGGGAGTTCCACAGACTAACAACGCGCTGGATGAAAAAAACATTTCCTTTTATCTGTTCTCACTCTCCCAACCCTCAATTTGAGTGGATGTCCCCTAGTTCTGGTATTTTGTGAGAGGGAGAAGAGCTTCCCTCTATCCACTTTACTCATGCCCTGCATTATTTTGTATGTCTCAATCATATCCCCCCTCAGGTGCCTTTTTTCCTGA
This sequence comes from Phrynocephalus forsythii, assembly GCA_029282475.1. Lineage (NCBI taxonomy): Eukaryota > Metazoa > Chordata > Lepidosauria > Squamata > Agamidae > Phrynocephalus > Phrynocephalus forsythii. The sequence goes on from JAPFRF010000001.1 coordinate 207,466,379, forward strand.
CTAAAGAGCCCCAAATGTTTTAGCCTTTCCACATAAGGGAGGTCCCCCCAGCCCAGTATGTACAGCTTGCCCAAGGCTACACAGGCTGTCTCTTCTCCCAAAGAGGCCCAGTGTGGGACTTGACCTCCCAACCTTTGCTCCACACCCAGAGAACGTAATATTCGAGCGATCTATCCAGCCAGCGAGGAACTGCATTGGACAACGCCTTGTAACTTAAGACAGCTCAAAGAATTAAATATTAATTCCTAGACTAGGGGAGGCAACTTCTAACTGTCCAAAGTCCTACTTCCACACCCAACCTGGACCCTGGAAGTCGGCACCTACCCCCACCATCTGCCCAGCCTCAAAATATTTCTCTTTTAATTTTTTTTTCTTATTGTTAAACTAAGAAATCATATTTGGATGAAGACTTTAAATTTCATTTCAATTTTTTTTTCAGTTTCATAAATGTGACCGATCATCCAATTGTATATGCCAACAAATTCAGTTCAGGCTGCAGAAGCGTTAAAATGCATCGGTTCAATATGAAATGGGGTATTCCATATGTTTCCCTTTTTTGGGGGGGTGTAGTTTTTTTTCCCCCATCATGGCTTCAAAATTTCAAGAACTGTTGCCTCTCTGGGCGGGCTTCTTCTATAGCAGGGATGTCCAAACTTCGGCCCTCCAGATGTTTTGGACCGCAACTCCCAAAATTCTAAGCAATTGGGAGTTATGGTCCAAAACATCAGGAGGGCCAACGTTTGGACATGCCTGTCCTATAGTCTTTCAACCCACCACCTCCCTGCTCGAAAGACAGATGACTTTCTTGTCCACAGAGCTTGGGGCAAGGTTCTCCCCAAAGCCCTGCAACCAAACATGGCCTCTTCACCACCTATTTCCCACCCAAATTTGCACCTACAACATGCTCAAATCACTCCCCTCCAGATGTCAGATCCGCCTGCTGCCAAATATATTAACACAAATGGGAAGGCCGTGCGGACTCAAGGTTCATACAACAGATGGGAGGTCTCTGCTCAGACTGTACCTCCGCCCCACCCTGAGAACAAAAAACACTAGCTGCTACTTTGTGGTGGTTCGAGTGCAGTACTGCAGCCAAGACTCTGCTCAGGACCTGAGTTCGATCCCAGTGGGCTCAAGTAGACACCCTGAGGTTGACTCAGCTTTTCATCCGGAGGGCAGCGAGGGTGCTGGGGGAAGGTGTCATCTGTATAATTAAATTGTGTGTGTGTGTGTGTGTGTGTGTGTGTGTGTGTGTGTGCGTGTGTGTTGTGTCATTAACAGTCGTGACCGACTCTTCGTGACTCCATGTCCGTGGAGTTTTCTTGGCAGGAATACTGGAGTGGTTTGCCAGTTCCTACTCCAGGCGCCTACCGCCCCTGGTCTTTCCTAGTGGGTCTCCCATCCAAGTGCTAACCAGGGCCGACCCTGGTAAGCTTCCAAAATCAGGCGAGATCGGATGTGCTTAAGGCAACTAGGCAGCAATTAAATTGTAAACAAATGGCTTCAAATGTTTTAAGTCCTGTGGGGTGGTATATAAAGCAGCACACTTTGTTTGTCTATCTTTAAAATACAGCGGTACTGCACGTCGGTTTAAGTATGCCTCAGTTAACAAAAAAAAATCAGTTTAAGAAAAGAAATGATTAGAAACGGGCATGCCTGGGTTTAAGAACATTTTAAATGGAATGCCCTGGTTTGTCTTTTTTCTCTGATCTCCAAAACGGATTAATTGGTTTTCGATGCAATGTGTTAAGCCGAGGTACCACCGTATATAGGTCTTCAGACTCTCTGATCAAGGAAGCAGTGCTCTTAAGACAATACGAAAAAAGGAAAAGTGTTCTGCTTATATACCACCCCATACCACTTCAAATAGTCTCTGGGCAGTTTACAGTTTAGTTACAGTATGCAGGCTACACATTGCCCCCCCGCCAGCAAGCTGGGTACTCTTTTTACCGACCTCGGAAGGATGGAAGGCTGAGTGAACCTTGACCCTGGCACCTGGGATTGAAACCCCCCCTCCCCCAGGTCGTGAGCACGGTTTTACCTGCAGGACAGGCATTTAACCACTGCGCCACGGGGCTCTGTACAATACAGACACAAAGGTTCTCTTACCAGTGGAGCAGCAGAACTCCCAGGCCCATATCCTGGCCCGCTCTGTGGTGCAGTCGGGGTTGCTCCACTGCCACTTGGTGGCTGCCCCGGGGCAGGATACATTCCGGAAGCACCTGGCGGGACTACCCCTGGGGCACTGGGAAATCCACCCGGTGCTGGGGGGCCTCCAGGGTATGCTCCAGAATGTGCCGGGGCCCCAGGGTATGCCCCTGGCGCTCCAGGGTATGCCCCTGGCGCTCCAGGGTATGCACCTGGCGCTCCTGGGTATGCACCTGGCGCTCCTGGGTAGGCACCTGGCGCTCCGGGGTAGGCACCGCCAGGGGCTCCTGGGTACCCTGGAAAAGCACCAGGCTGGTTCCCCCAGGCAGCGGGCTGTGCATTTGGGTTAGGGTTGCCAGACCCGGACAGGGCATCGGACAGCTGCATGGGAGGGAAGAACAAGATTAGTGAGCAAACTGGCACTCAAAAGAACATAAGAAGAGCCCTGCTGGATCAGGCCAAAGGCCCATCTAGTCCAGATTCCTGTATCTCACAGTGCCCCCAAAATGCCTCTGGGAGCACATGAGACTAGATCTCTGTCTCCTGATACCACTCCCCTGCATCTGGCCCTTAAGAACATAAGAACATAAGAAGAGCCCTGCTGGATCAGGCCAAAGGCCCATCTAGTCCAGCTTCCTGTATCTCACAGCGGCCCCACCAGATGTGTTTGTTGAAGTACTCTGTTTTTAAGCCTGGAGATGACACATCTCCCTCATGGTTTGTCACCTGTGATGGACTTTTCCTCCAGGAATCTGTCCAATCCCCTTTTGAAGGCATCCAGGCCAGAGGCCATCACCACCTCCTGTGGCAGGGAGTTCCACAGACTAGCAACATGCTGGGTGAAAAAATACTTTCTTTTGTCTGTTCCCAGCCTTCAGTTTGAGTGGATGTCCCCTAGTTCTGGTATTTTGTGAGAGAGAGAAGAGCGTCCCTCTATCCACATTACTCATGCCCTGTATTATTTTGTACATCACTCATTTTTACCCAATATGTTTATCTGTGCATAATGTGTACCATCATTCATTTTTAAAATTCATTATTCATCTTTTCTGTTTTTAATTACAGCTTTATGCTATACATTGTCATTGTCATTATTTAATAATGTTATTTCTGAATGACGTAAGCCAACCAGAGTGACCTTTTAAGGCCAAATGGGAAGGAAATAAATAAATAAATAAATAAATAAATAATTCTCCTTCCAGCTGATAACAATGTCTGGGCTGGAATTCTGGAGATTCCTAGACCTCCTGGATAGAGTGCTGTCTGTCAGCTGATTCGCCGTGGAGTACATCACAGGAGAGTCTTTGTATTGAAAAGCATTCTCAAGGAGCAGACACTTACCGAAAAACCGTCAGACATTCTTCCTGGGTGAGGGGGAGAGAAGAAGAAAAGACAACTGATAAATGACATAAATATTTCCTGGGGTTCCACTACTCAAGCCCCATTCTCAAACAAGCACACAGTGTGGTGTGGAATAGTGGTTAGATCCTTGCATTTATTTCAGAGGGAACATATGTTACTGTTTTTTTCCAACTCTGGACGAAGATTGCTGCCCAGCAACACCTGAGCCAAAACACAAAATGCAAAACTTGGCTACAAGCGATACCTTTATAGGCCACAAATAAAAACTAAAAATAAGACATTGCAAGCTTTTGACTGCAACACACTCTTCTTCAAAGCAAGCCCCAAAAGTTCAAACATGACAAAAGATATGCTTTTGCCAGGAGGTTATTCTTAAATTTCTTGGCTAGGTGATGTACACCAGGCAAGGAGTCGGAAGCCAGTTGTAAAAGCTGCTTAAGCATCCCCGTTTTTCATACAAAGGATCATGGGTCATATACCTCCCCCCCCCACTCACTCACATCTGGAATCTGACAGGATAAGGGATACAGCTGGGTCTTGTTTTGTTTAAAATGCCATGGGTGGGCAATGTGGCCTCCAGATGTTTCCAGAATCCAACATCCATCAGCCACAGGTCACCACAGGGAATTGTGGGGAATGATGTCTGGCCTGAGAGCTTTAGAGGGGGTCTAAGTTTCCCACCCTGGCTTTATAAACTTGGCTGGCTTGAGAGCTCAGTAAGTTGGAGCGCCTGGCTGCAGAGCCAGGGGCCGAGAGTTTGATTATCCAAGAAGAAAAGCCAGCCTGTTGGAGCCTTGAACAAGCTACATGACCCTGAGGCAGCAAATGGCAAATGCGTTTTAATGTAGCCAAATGTAAAGTAATGCATATTGGGGCAAAAAAATCCAAACTTTTTCTATCAACTCATGGGCTCTGAGTTATCCGTGACGGATCAGGAAAGAGATCATGGTGTGTTGGTGGACAGCTCCATGAAGGTGTCTACCCAATGTGTGGCAGCAGTGAAGAAGGCCAATTCCATGCTAAGGATTATCAAAAAGGGGATTGAAAATAAAACAGCCAACATAATAATGACATTATACAAAACGATAGTAAGGCCCCACCTGGAGTATTGTGTACAATTCTGGTCACTGCATTTCAAGAAAGACATAGTGGAACTGGAAAAGATGCAGAAGAGAGCGACTAAAATGATTACTGGGCTGGGGCACCTCCCTTATAAGGAAAGGCTAAAACATTTGGGCCTCTTGGTCTGGGAAAAAGGCGCCTGAGGGGGGATATGATTGAGACGTACAAAATAATGCAGGGCATGAGTAAAGTGGATAGAGGGAAGCTCTTCTCCCTCTCACAAAATACTAAAACTAGGGGATGTACTCTCAAATTGAGGGCTGGGAGAGTGAGAACAGACACCCCAGGTGAAGGGAAGGGTAAACAACTTTCCTACTTAGAAAGCACTGGAAAGGGTTGCCATAAATCAGAATGGACTTGATAGCCTGGAATGATATTATTATAAGCCAACTTTCATGCCTGTTTTGGGGTCCTGGGGGAGGCAGTTTTAAAAAGGTGACTTTTCCAAACTCTTGCTAAGAGTGGCTTAGGAAAATGACTGAGGGTGGTCTCCGGAGAGCAGTGTGTCAGCAGAAACTTCTTCAGTCTATCAAGAAGCAGACCCGCCCAATGGAAAGCAGAATTTCCAATGCTCGGACCGTTTGTTTTATTTTCTTCACATGAGGTTGACTCATCCCAGAGCGGAGAAGATTGCTCAAGACAGTTCTCTTCTCCAAAAACAGCAGAGAGAGAGAGTTCAATGCACAATATTATTATCAAGGCATCTTGTGATCCCAAAACTCAAGACTTTTTGGAAACGGCGTGAGAGGCAAGCAGGCAATTGTCCTTTTGCATTCACAAGGCTACTTGGGGGTGGGGGATTTATAGAGAAAAAGACACCAGTCACTATCCACAGCTTTTTGCTCAAGCTCTGTGCAAATACAAATAATAAACTTGACACACCCATGTCCATGACTCAGGGGTTCCAAATCCCTGGTCTTCTCTTCTCCTTAAAGCAGAATTTGATTTTCTGCTTCATACATAACTTTGTCGTTACAAAGGACGCTCATAACTGCTTTGAGCTACATACAGTGTGTGGGTTTTTTTAAAGTACCGATCTCTCAGTCTTGGTAACAGCAAGAACAGATCGGCACAAGCCCACCTGTCGGTTGACGCTTGCCTAACACAAGCCGTGTCACTATTGGCCTCCAAGCATGACAAGATATCAAGACAGCATGGCCATTGTTTACAGTGTCCTGAGTCATAAGAACATAAGAAGAGCCCTGCTGGATCAGGCCAAAGGCCCATCTAGTCCAGCTTCCTGTATCTCACAGTGGCCCCACCAGATGTGTCAGGGAGTGCATGAGACTCATATCTGTCTCTTGCAACCACTCCCCTGCATCTGGCCCTTGAAATACCCTGGTTGTAAGCCTGGAGATGACACATCTCCATCATGGTTTGTAACCCGTGATGGACTTTTCCTCCAGGAATCTGTCCAATCCCCTTTTGAAGGCATCCAGGCCAGATGCCATCACCACCTCCCCTGGCAGGGAGTTCCACAAACTAACAACGCGCTGGGTGAAAAAATATTTTATTTTGTCTGCTCTCACTCTCCCAGCCCTCAATTTGAGGGGATGTCCCCTAGTTCTGGTATTTTGTGAGAGGGAGAAGAGTGTCCCTCTATCCACATGACTCATGCCCTGCATTATTTTGTACGTCTCAATCATATCCCCCCTCAGGCACCTTTTTTCCAGACTAAAGAGCCCCAAATGCTTTAGCCTTTCCTCATAAGGGAGGTCCCCCAGCCCAGTAATCATTTTAGTTGCTCTCTTCTGCACCTTTTCAAGCTCCACTAGGTTTTCTTGAGATGCGGTGACCAGAATTGTACACAATACTCCAGGTGCGGCCTTATTATCATTTTGTACAATGGCATTATAATGTCGAGGGATGCAGCGCACAACAGATCATGGGTCCTGACTGGTGATTCACCTCCAAAAGCTACATCATTTGTGTTAAGCCGTTAGGTATAGCAGAGAAGATTTGAGCTGTGGGCTGCCTCACATCCGTTGACATGGGTCATAAGAACGAAAGAAAATAAGAAGAGCCCTGCTGGATCAGGCCAAAGGCCCATCTAGTCCAGCTTCCTGTATCTCACAGTGGCCCCACCAAATACATCCGGGAGCGCACAAGACTAGATACATCTGTTTCCTGATCCAACTCCCCTGCCTCTGGCCCTTGAAACACCCCGGTTTTAAGCCTGGAGATGACACATCTCCATCAAGCATTGACAGGGCTTGCTCTCCTGCTAAGGAAAGTGAGGCATCTGACTCAGGCAGCAGATGCTGTGTGTGTGTGTGTGTGTGTGTGTGTTGTGTGTGTGTGTGTGTGTCAGCAGCTGTTCTCCCTGAACTCCTAGCATTCTCCAAGGACACGGCCTGTCCTGTGCCCCAAACCTCTCCTCCAGATTTCAAGACGTTGCCTCATCCCTCGTGTCAAAGTTCAGCCACTGACCGGCTACGCTTCCTTGGGTGGAAAGAAGGAGGATTTAAGTTTGCCCTTTTTGTCTCAGAGAGCAGAACATCCTGAGGTGGACCCGGCAGCTAAGATTCAGCGCTTTCCCATACTGAGCTCCCAACTAGATGTCCTTGGACTGCAGTTCCGAGAAATCCTTGCCAACGCAGCTAGTGGAGAAGGCTTCTGGGCGCTTTAGTCCAAGAAAACTTGGTGACCCAAGGTGGGAAGCCCCAGAGGTAGACGGAATAGTCAACTGTGGTTCCTAACCATGAGTCCCCAGATGCTCTTGAAGAGGGAACAGGTTTGTTTTTCATGGCTTCAGAGACTAGGACTCGGGGCAATGATTTCAAACTACAGGAAAAGAGAGTCCATTTGAACATTAGGAAGAACTTCCTGACGGTTAGAGCTGTTCGGCAGTGGAATATGCTGCCACGGAGGGTGGTGGAGTCTCCTTCTTTGGAGGTTTTTAAGCAGAGGCTTGGATGGCCATCTGTCGGAAATATTGTGATGGGTTTCCTGCGTGGCAGGGTGTTGGACTGGATGGCCCTTGAGGTCTCTTCCAACTCTATGATTCTATGACTCTATACAGCAGCTACTGCTCTGAGTTCCCACATTCGGTGGTAGAACCGGGTCATTCCCCTAGGCAGGATTTTGGGCAATCAGAATCCCAGATCTTCTGGGCTCAAGGCAAGCATCACCAGATGATACTAAGATAACAATGACGAATGACCACCTGCTGTTCTACAACTAGAATGAGTCAGGAGACTCTGTGAAAGGCACCCCAGAGTAATTAATTAACACACATGAAAGCCGATCTCATTGTCCACCTATTCAGTTATAAACCAGTCCGACAAGACTGGGCGGTGGTGTTTCAGTTTTCTCACAAAATGGTTGTCGATACTAGAAGTTTCAAGCAAACAACCTCCCCCCCTCTCAAAAAAGGTGTATGAGCCTGTTTAACCATTCAGTGTTGAATGTGTAACATATATATTGTATGGGGGATTGTGTATAGCCGTTGTTCTTTAAATCGTAGTTTTAATGTATTGGGTATGAATGCTGTCAGGTGAAAGAGTGTAGAGCTGTGTGTATATGTTTGGTTTTTATGTCAGTTTTAAATGAGTACAAGTGATGTTCTGCATGTGAATGTAGGAGTACGTGTATGGATATTTTGTTCTTAAATTGTAGATTTTATGTCTTGGATTTTTATACTGGGGTATGTGAATGAGCTGACTGGATGGCACTTTTTAATCTCATATTTTTATACAATGACAATAAATTCCACTCCATTCCATTCCATTATGCGCTGGAAGCTAAACCTAATGAAGTTGCTGTGGTGACTTATGAATGACAGAAAGGCACTCTACAACTGTTCAAAGCCATTTTCTTCTTATTGTTCCTCCAAAATTCTATTTTAAGTGAGCTTCGTAAATACTGGAAACACACGAAAAAAAATGACCTGGACCTTCTACCTACATGCGGCTGTGTGGGTCATTTGCAGAATTTTGACGGCCTAATATACATTTTGTATTTCTAAAGAAAGGAGAAGAAGCAGATGTTCTGAGCTTTTGCTGTCTAGTCACTTGGAGGCAACCACTGGCTTGCTAGAAGCAAATTGAGAAAATAGCTGTTCACAAGCTCCATTAAAAGCAAATGGCGCAGAAAAGCTTCTTTAGGCGTCTGAAAAGTAAATTTTTATCCCTCCCCCAAGCCCCCTAACGAGCCTGTAAGAACCATAGTCTAAAACAGTGTTTTTCAACCACTGTTCCGCGGCACACTAGTGTGCCGCGAGATGTTGCCTGGTGTGCCGTTGGAAAAGCTGAAGAATATCAGCTTTGTGTTCAGCCAAACAGGCCCAGGTTGCGCACTGAATAAAGTATTTTATAATTTTTCATATTTCTGTTTACTTACTATTTCATAATAAAGTAATTATAAAATACTTTCTTTGTTTTTATTTGATTCCTATTCAAGAGAATTACTTTATATATAGTCAATATAGGCACAGAGTTAATTTTTTTAACATTTTCTAATGGTGGTGTGCCTCGTGATTTTTTTCATAAAACAAGTGTGCCTTTGCCCAAAAAAAGTTGAAAAACACTGGTCTAAAACATAAATGTTTCTATGCTTTGTCAACACTGGATATTTGTCAATCTGGAACGTCTTAAAGTATCTCCTACAGCAGGGATGGTGGACCTTTTAGAGACTGAGCGCCCAAATTACGATTTAAAACCCACTAATTATTCGCAAAGTGCCAATACAGCCATTTAACCTGAATACAGGTAGCTGTGAAGGGGCGATGTCGGGTGCCGACAGAAAGGGCTCCGAGTGCCACCTTTGGCACCCGTGCCATAGGTTCGCCAACACTGTCCTACAGTGTTGTGCTGCCTGGATCAGGTTCCATTTTTTTCCTTCCACCCGTTCTTGCTGTTAAGGTTTGTGCTTTTCCCGAAACTCGATCCAGACCAGTTCAGGCATGCTCTAACCCTTCCCAGTAGGAGCAAATAACGCCAGGCCAAAACACAAACCAGAAAACTCAAAGGCTTAAGCAATAACAACCCGTTTGGCACAACAAATACTGAGAAAACAAAAAGCCACTCCCTCCATGTTGCCATTCCTTGGTTTTCCACCCATTGGCAGGCAGGCAGGCCTAGTGAGCAGGGTCACGCGGCCAACATTAATTTCTGCAGCCCTCCAATCCACCGGTTGGAAGATAAGCCAAAGGTCCCCTAGTGGGCTTGGAAATGACATTTCTCTTGGCTACAAAATGCCATAATTACAGCACACGGAGGATTCGGGCAGTTGCCATCCAAAGAAAATCCCATAAACTTTCCGAGGGTCCAGTGCTCGGAGGGCATCCATCCATTCTCCCACGGCTGGGACACAAACCATTTAAGAATATATAAGAACATAAGGACAGCCTTGCTGGAACAGGCCTCAACCCATCCAGTCCAGCATTCTGTCTCACACAGCAGCTCACCATTTTCTGCAGGGTATTCCCAAGCAGAAGTCTTCACCCGCTTAAGATCCCCTGCAAAATGGCATTGAGAGAACTCCTGCCTATCTCTCCAACCCAGAGGCTGTCCTGAGGCATCCATCATGATAGCCATTGATATCCTTGTTCTCCATGAACTTCTCCAATCCTTTCTTAAAGTGGTCAATGCTGACTGCTGTCACCACTTCTTCTGGCGGGGAGTTCCACAGACCAGTGATCCTCTGGGTGGAAAAGGACTTTCTCTTACCTGTTTGAGATCTAGCACCCAAAGTTTCATGGAGTGCCCCCTAGTTCTAGTGTTCAGCTAGAGGGAAAACAGCTTTTCCTTATCTACTTTGTCCACACCGTGCACGATTTTATAAACTTCAGTCAGGTCACCTCTTAGGCGCCGTTGTTCAAGAGTGAAAGGGCCCAGCCACTGCAGCCTCAGAGGGCAAAGAAGGTTATTCCAGTCCCCTAATTTCCAGTAGGGTCTCGTCACATTACTAAGTGACGAGACCATACCATCCGTGGAAATGTTCCTGAGCATGGGCAAAGGGAACTCCCACCCGAAAGCTCAAACGTGACAAGACAGCAGGAGACCTGTTTGCCAGTCTAGGCCTGCCTCCACCGATAGAAAGCAAGGACAGTCAGATCCAGGTTAACAACATCATGAGGATGACGATATAGGATCTGAACCTTCAGGTCCTATAGGGGATGAGAAAGTTTGGGATTTAGGACCTCACTGCCTTTCACAGCTCCTGCAACTCATCAGAACTGCCCACATTATCCGGTCTTCCCAGGCCCAGTAGCGTAGCTGGTGGAGCAAGGGGGCACATCTGTCCCTGGGCGCAGCATCCGGGAGCACCAAATGGCTCCCCGTCCAGGAGCCAAGGGAAGGTGTGTTGCAGGCAACCTGCCAGGGCCAGCAGAGAGACCTCCCCTGCTGCTGCCACCGCTGTATTTGCAGCACCTCAGCCCTTCTCTATTGTTGGGGGGGGGCACAAAAACTGACTTTGTCCCTGGACACTGAAAACCCTTAGCTACGCCTCTGACCAGGCCAGGCGTTTGAGGCTTCTTAACACCACAAAATCCCCATTGAGAAAAAAAAAAAGAAACAGGACCTTCTCCACAATTGCCCCACACCTTCCGCCTGAAATCTGTCTGGACTCCTCGTTAGGTATTCTTAAACGATCTTTGAAAACTCTGGTTGTTCCAAGCAGGCGTTTCCTTCAAACGAAACATAGCTTGCAGCGTTGACCCATTAACGTGAACCCTTCCTTATGTTACTTTATAGCCTCCCTTTAAAAACTCAAATTCAATTTTTTGAACTGATTATTGTCCTACTGATTTTAAATGTTTTTATGTCTAGATATTTAACATGCGATTTTTCTCCTCCCCCCTTTTATTTCCTTTTTATTTTTTTGGGATTTAATCACGGTGTCTTCTATTTGGTTTTAACCCGCCCACCCAGTCGCCTTTGTTGCTAGATGGGGCGGTATAAAAATCAAATAAATCAATAAATACATTTCTACCAAAAAGTACCCTAGCAAACGTTTACAAACTTTGCCGAACTCTGGCAGCCTAAACTCTAACTTGGATCGTCAGAGAAACACGAGACAACCTCTACAAGATGATTTCGTTCGGTCAGGTTGAGAAATCGTAGGGAGAGGCTCTGATCCAAGATTTCTATGGAGAAAGAGCAGGAGAGGCCGAAGGAAGAGAAGACCGTTCCCACCTTGGCTTAGGCAGCATAATTTCGACGTGTTTATGCAGGAAGGGCCCTGGCAGGGTTGTCTCCATGGAATGATCTTCTGTATTTGCATTTGACAGTTTTGCATTTCAGAGCTTGAGAGGTGGCCTCGTCAGAACTCTTTCCTCTACCTTGGTAATCTGCTCCCTCCTTTTGGCTACAAGGAGACATCTGAATTCTTTGTTATTGGTTCAACTAGCGCCTGCTCGGGTGTTGGTGAAATGAACTCAGGGGTGTACAAATCGCAATATCCAGTTTTGGGCTGTGTTTGAATCACTGTTGCTGTTGTTTTGTTATTTTAAAAAAACTTTTTTCAAATTTGTGTCTGCAATCTTCATTTGAGAGAGAGAGAGAGAGAGAGAGAGAGAGAGAGAACATAGAACCAGAGAGTTATGAAGACAGAGACTTGATGGGAATTAGAGATGGGCGTTTCATTTCAGAAGGGGACTGGTTCCAAAACGAAACATGCCAGCATAGCTGGCGCTCGGAACCAAGTCCTACCCTTCGGAACAAAATCGAACAAAATCAACCAATGTCTTACCTTGCTGTAGCTGCCACTGAGCGTAATTCCAACCAGGAAGCAGCCTCCGATGCATCATTTTTCTGTCTCCCTGATGCTGGCCAATCAGGAGCTGTGCAATCACATGCATCATCCCTCCTTCCTGTCTGAATGGCCAGCAACAGGGAGAGGGAAAGATGACACATCGGAGGCTGCTTCTTGGTTGGAATTTCACCCAGCAACAGCTACAGAAAGGTAAAACATTGGTTGATTTTGTGGGACTGCGTTCCAAGTGCCAGCTGTGCTGGGGGTGTTTTGTTTCGGAACCAGTCCACTTCACGAAACGAAATGTCCATGTCTAATGGGAATTCCTACATTACCTGGGGGTAAATGGGGAAGACGGAGACCTGGACCACCCAGGAACGCATAGGCACCTGAGAGATTGCAGGGAGGAAGTATGGAGGTGAGTGGAAAGCTGTCCTACAGACTTGCTGGGTTAACAAGACTCCAGATATCTGGGTTCAAATCCCTGCTCAGCCATGGAAACAGATGGCAACAATAAGATGGATATCTCACCTACCTTGGAAAACAGTGATCATCATATCTGGCAAGCAACTCCAAAGCACAGAATAACTGGGCATACTCTGCATATAATTTCCTGACTCAACTCTCATTTTAGAAGTTAATCACTAAGGCTTTTTCTGTTCTCTGCCTCCTATAACCAGAAACAGCTGTTTCCTTTCCATGTTCCCGATTTCCTGGAAGGGTCACAAGATGCCAGCCAGAATTTCTCTCTCTCTCTCTCTCTCTCTCTCTCTGCTGATACACTCCAACGACTCAGTGCTGGTAAACTCGTCTTCCAAGTTTCTAGTCCACAAGAGAGCTTCACACCGTAGAGACCGATGTTTGATCTACCGCTTTTATAAACTTTGGGAGTCTGACACTACTGGTTTTTTTAGGCCATCTTATGATTGGCATCTTTTCCCACTTCCCTTTTATAACACTGTTTGATGTTTTGAGCATTGAGTCCACATTTCTTTCTTTCTTTCTTTCTTTCTTTCTTTTTTCTTTCTTTCTTTTTTCTTTCTTTCTTTCTTTCTTTTTCTTTCTCCATCCTTTGTACGTCCGTCTTTCTTTCTTTGCCTTGTTTGATTTATTGGCTGCCTCTAATAGCTGCCTTTCTCTTGAGAAGAGGATCCAAGGCATTGTGTTGAAAGAAGGGATGTGGGTGCTGGTTTACTCAACTGGGTGTATCTGCGTCCTTTCTGGGCTTATTTACTGGATTTCAATTTTGCCTTTCTCCCAGAAACGGAACTCGTGGGAGCTGGGCACAGACAGTTTGTACTGAGTCAGCTTACCCACCATCTGTCCTAGAACCCAAGGAGTGTAGGTTTATCCTTAATCCAGGGCTCTCTGATGTTAATTACAATCCCTTAATTACATAAGAACATAAGAAGAGCCATGCTGCATCAGGCCAAAGGCCCACCTAGTCCAGCTTCCTGTATCTCACAGTGGCCCCACCAGATGCCTTTGGGAGCGCACAAGACTAGATACATCTGTCTCCTGATCCAACTCCCCTGCCTCTGGCCCTTGAAGTACCCTGGTTTTAACACTGGAGATGACACATCTCCATCATGGTTTGTAACCTGTGATGGACTTTTCCTCCAGGAATCTGTCCAATCCCCTTTGGAAGGCATCCAGGCCATATGCCATCACCACCTCCTGGGGCAGGGAGTTCCACAGACTAACAACATGCTGGGTGAAAAAATATTTTCTTTTGTCTGTTCTTACCCTCCCAGCCCTCAATTTGAGTGGATGTCCCCTAGTTCTGGTATTTTGCCAGAGGGAGAAGAGCGTCCCTCTATCCCAATTTTTGTCTAAAATTGGGTCCCTTTGGGGAGAAAGGCAGCATAAAAATAAAGTAGTAGTAGTAGTAGTAGTAGTAGTAGTAGCAGCAGCAGCAGCAGCAGCAGTAGTAGTAGTAGTAGTAGTAGTAGTAGTAGTAGTAGTAGTAGTAGTAGTGTTGTTATTATTATTATTATTATTATTATTATTATTATTATTATTATTATTATTATTATTATTATTATTATTATTATTATTCCATGTACTGTATAAGACGATATTTTTGTCTAAAATTGTTAATCTGAGGGTCGTCTTATACACGAAAGCAAGCTGGAGAAAGAACAGTGCAGTTACAGAACTGTCATTTTGGGTTAATAAAGGGGGGGGCATCTTAAACATGCGGTCGTCTAATAGATGGGAAGATACAGTTATTTAGATGACAGAGCCCAAAATGTCCAGCCAGACGAGACAGCAGCCACGCTGGTTAGCGGGCAATGCACTTGGAGTTCCAAAAATAACAAGGCTTCCTGTTTACCCCCATCACCCAAAACACGGCCTCTATCTGTGGAGAAATGTAATCTTTAAATAATAGCTGGATTAATTAAACATAATATCATTACTCCGAAGCAAACGGGCAGAACAAATCAGTGACACGACACTTCCCAGCATCCTGCATTCAAGGACGTCCTGTTCTCGTGGGAACCCATGAAAGGGCCTTCTCGGCTGCTGAGCCCAGACTCTGGAACTCCCTCCCACTAGAGGCCAGGACTGCCCCATCTCTGTTGTCCTTCCAGAAACAGGCAAAGACCTTTCCCTTCATGCAAGCTTTCCCTGAATGATGGTCTACCATCATTATGTGTCTTGTATATGAATCTATAGGTTCACATAGACTTGTTGTTTATAACTACTTATAATCATGTTGCTTTAATGTAATGTTGTCTATTAATGCTGTAAGATGTCCCTCAATTCCTTGTTCTCAAATACTTGAACACGTCTTAATTGTACTGGACTGTATAGTATCCCTCATTACTGTAAGCCAGCTCGGGTCATTTTCCAAGGAGAAAGGCAGGGTAAAAATACTCAAATAAAATAAAATAAAATAAAATAAAATAAAATAAAATAAAATAAAATAAATAAATAAATAAATTTTTCAGAGGGCCTTTGAAGCAATTGAAATTCCTGCCTGGTTCGTCTCTGTATCCTCCAGGCATCTCTGAGAGGTTTACCATTTGGTTACAGCCATCTCTAGGCCCTTCTCTACTTAAAGGGAGCTTATTATGGATTGCTTTGAAATATATACAGTATATCCTCTTTCTCTTTAACCTAGTAGCGCCAAGGAGAAAGTTCTGAGGGCTGGATTAGGAATGCTGGTAGGTTATCCCTTTAAATTGGAATACAGTAGGACCCCCGTATCCACTGATTCAGTTATCCATGGTTGGCAGAGGAAAAAATAAATAATTCAGCAGCCGCAAAGCAAGCTACTGTCACAAAGAGCAGCTGTAAAGCAAGCTACTGTCATAAAACAGCAGCCGTAAAGCAAGCTGCCGTCACAAACAGCAGCTGTAAAGCAAGCTATTGTTGCAAAACAGCAGTTGTAAAGCAAGTTACTATCACAAAACAGCAGTTTTGGGGACATTTTGGAATTCTGTCTCATCCACGGTTTTCATTATCCACAGGAAGGCTTGGAACCAATCCCCAGTGGATACTGGGGTCCTATTGGTAATTTGTAATCAATTGCTCTTATATCCTTGTTTGGTCACCCAAATCCCAATTTTTGTAATTCTGAAACAATTCTCTTCAATAGGCCCCGATTTCTTTCATTCTGCCATTTTTCTGTACATGCTGCCTTTTAATAAATTGGCAAGTTTGGTTTGTGGATTAACAGAGAGAAGAGCCCCTTCCTGACTTTTATCCTGGCCCTTTGGGTCGCTGGGAGGAAGGAGATTTAACTTGGCGAAGGGTCCCCAGTTCCTGCGTTTCTGGAAAAAAAATCTGGTCTGGGGGCAGCAAAGCCGAGGGCAGCTGCCCAGGGCAGGTCCTGGGGCGGAACGGAGAAGCAGAGAAATGTCCCGTATCCCACTTGGTTCTAGTTCCTCCCCAGGTGGCTCTCTGGACGGGACCCACAGCAGTTAGGGTGACATGCAGGGGAGCCGCCTTGGAAAGCAATGCTAGGAGTGGCTCTCGGTTATCATGCAGAAATAATTTACAGGGGATTAGTCCGCCTCGCCACGCAACTGGGGGGGGGAGCAAACAAGGAGGGCGGTGGGGCTTTATGGCCGCTATTTTCTTTCCAAGGGGAGCAAGGGTTGAGCTTGGCATGAGAGGAGTGTTGGCGACTCATGCAAATAGCTGAGAGCCACCCCTGGTGCAACAGGGGAGCCCAGAGGGAGGAAGAGCCATCCACGGAATCAAGCCACACCATCAGAGTGAGCAGCTTCACAGGGAAAGTGGCCGGAGGCAGACGGTGGCAGGAGAGCCTCAGTCCACACACCTGAAAAATGGGCGGAGTGGGGGGGGTTAATCATCCCAGCTGACCACAATAATGTTCTTGTGCCTTCAATACAATTCAGACTCATGGTGATCCTTTCCAGGGCTCGGATACCTCCCTTATGAGGAAAGGCGACAGCTTTCAGGGCTCTTGAATGGGGGGGGGGGTGTTTGACTGAGACGTACAAAATTAGGCAGGGAGTAGATCAAAAGGATTGAGGGAACCTCTTTTCCCTCTCACACAATGCCAGAACTAGGGGTCATCTATGCAAATTGAGGGCTGGGGAGGGCGAATGGAGAATAGATTAAATATTTCTGGACCCAGTGTGTTGTTAGTCTGTGGAACTCCCTGCCGCAGGATGTGAGGATGGCATCTGGCCTGGATGCCTTTCAAAGGGGGGGGGGCTGGACAGATTCCTGGAGGAAACGTCCAGCACAGACGACAAGCTGTGATGGAGATGCCTGTTCTTGACAGACTTTGAGGGTCCCTCAAAATGCCAAACGCAGGGGAGTGGCAACCGGAGACCAGGTCTCTAGTTGCCTCATGGGTACTCAGTGAGATCTGGTGGGGCCACTGGGAAAGACAGGAAGTTGGACTTGATAGGCCCTGGGACTGATTATAGTTTTCCAGGTAGAGCATACACACAATGGCAGTTTCCCAAGGCTTGCCCAAGGCCACCCAGGCTGGCTCTTCTCCCAGCAGGCCGGGGTGGGGGGGTGAATTGAACTCCCAACCTCTTTTTATCCTGCCTTGGGTCCTTTCTAAGGAGAAAGGATGGATCAAAATGTCCTTAAATAAATAAATTAATGTAAATAAACCTCTGGGTCCATAGCCAGATAACTAAACCACAATTAACTACTATTTCAGTTTTTTTAAAAAAAGACAACAAAATAATGTTGTGGCACCTTAAATACTATATTTTACCTTGGATTTCTGCAGTGTGAGGAAGTGGCCTTGACCACAAAAAACTCACATTTCAGGCCCAACAACATTTTGGCCTTTGTTTTTTATTTCATTTTTGCCTGATACCATTTAGTAAAATACTGTATACAGTAGTGCCTCAATTCACGAATTTAATCCGTTCCGAATGCATGCTCTTAAGTCGAACTACTCTTACATTGGGGTACCTATCTAAAAAAAATGAAAAAATAAGTTAAAAAATAAAAAAATATTTTTAAGTCTAGCAGACCATATCTAAAATCTGTGAGGCGACAGTTAAAACACAAACAATTTTCCATTCTTAAATCGAAGTGCTCTTAAGTCGAGCTGCTTTTAAGTCGGGGTACCACTGTATATGTTTTTGTGTGTTTGTACCAGGGCTGGTTAGCAACGTGTGGAAGGATATTGGGAGTGAATAAAAGGAAGTATTTACTGTATTTATTTAGCAGATAATTTAGACACTCGAAAGTAACAACAGTCTTTGCTAACTAAATACAGCACTGGCTGCTTATGTTATTCTGCCCAACCGCCATCAGCATCATCGTTTGGCCATAAAAATGGGCAATACAGTGGAACCTTGACTTACGTCATTAATCCATTCCAGTGGTCTAGACTTAAGTCAAACATGACTTAAGTCAAATGAACGTTTCCCATAGAAAGTAATGGGAAAGTGGATTAATCCGTTCCAGATGATGAAAAAGACCCTCGAAAACAGCAATTTAAGACAAATTTGACTGGGACAGGAGATTCCTTCTGGGGATGTAAATGAAATGTCTGTTCAAAGAGAGGAGGAGGCAGTGGAATTATAGTCCACAAGTTATACACCTCCACTTTTTAATGTTCATAGCAACAATGTCTAACATTTAAGTTTTACTGATTTTTAAACTGACATTCCAAGTCCTGAACAACCCTATGCTTACCATTAGAGTCCCACAACTTTACAGCTCCCCAACTAAAATGCTTCCATTGTGGACCAGACTTCTGCAGCCAGATTTTTTACAAGACTGAGTCGACTGTCTAACCAGCGAGGCCAGCCCCGTGCTCCCGGCCCTTCTTCTCCTCCGGCAGCAGCGGTGGATTCGGTGAGGCTGAGGACCAGCTCCAGGTGCTCGGAGCTGGCCTTGCTGAAGCCGCCACTGCCGGAGGAGAGGAAGAAGGCAGGAGCAGTTTGGAGGCAGCAGCTGCGATGCTGGATCATGGATGCCGCCCGATTCCGGTGCCTTGTGCCGGGGCTCCAAGCTGTACGTCAACGCCTGCGACTCAAGTCAAACAGGCGCCTTCTTGCTGCAAGTCAAATATGCTGTAAGTCAAGCAGTATGTAAGTCAAGGTTCCACTGTAGTTGCACACTCAGCAACTAGTGCATGTGTAAGGTTAATCAGGAACTGCTGGATAACTCAGTGCTTTAGGTATCTGGAGTTTGATTTTTCACTGGGGCTGGATTCCCGGTGCAGAATAGTAGTTAAATTGCAGTACTGCAGCCAACACTCTGCTCATAACACAAAGGGCCCCACCCAGCTCTCCAGTTCTAAAAGGATGATGATTCTCCGTACATCCAGACAAACACATCTTATACCCGAGGGGGAAATGGTGACAACAACCCATACACTGGCATTGCAAAATGAGGAGATGTGCATTGAATTAAGAAATCAGTTTGACACTTCTTGGCCTGGATTAAAAACTCTCTCAAACGTTTTATTTTACAAGAAGTCCATGAGTTAATCCAATCCTCATTTTCAACTCTGGAATGGAAAAATGAGATCTCCATCTCTCTATCTCTTCCTCTGGGTTCCAGCATTCCCCCACCACACCCCGTCACCGCCCTAGGTATCCACATTTGCACTGTATACTCCTTGGGGCAGGAATCTGTCATTATTACCCCCTTTTATACCACTTGGTTCTTTTTTTATCTAGCAAGAACGACCTTGCCTTGCGAGGCATCAGGAAACATGGAGGTTTATGTTTAAAAGCAAAATCGTGCAACGTTTTTGTCCACGAAGAATTGCCCCCGTGGCACCAAAGGGTTTTTCTTTAAATGCATTGTTATGCTCCATCGTTTTTAGTATTAACTTTTTTTACTGTTTTTAATATAAACACTTGCTTGGTTCCTTTTAAAATATTTATATGTTTAGTGTTTTTAGCTAGCTTTTAAGCTTTGTATTTTAATTGCAACCTTTCCTTTAAGGAGAAAGAAAGAAAGAAAGAAAGAAAGAAAGAAAGAAAGAAAGAAAGAAAGAAAGAAAGAAAGAAAGAAAGAAAGAAAGAAAGAAAGAAAGAAAGAAAGAAAAAGATCCCAAATTATGTCTTATTTAAAAAAACAACCAAGGGGATACCCCAGCCCCCAGAAAGGTCCTGGACAAGGAAACTTCTCGAGCCAGCCCTTCCAGAGACCGGCGCGCTCTGCCTCGCTCTCCATCAGCCAAGGTGATAGGCGCTATGTGCGGACGATGGGAGTGGTAGTCCAAGCTGCCTCTTGTGGGTGATAGAAGCAGTGGTCGGGGGAAGCAGCTGGGCAAGGCGGAGCCGTGGTGGAGCAGACGGGAACTTTTCCTCCTGATTTGGGGGATTTCGGGACCCGTCGCCACTAGTTCTCCCTCCCCGAGTCCTGGAGACGTTGCTTTTGGAACAACGCGGCGCCGTTCCCAGAATTCCTTTTGCAAGTAATGGAGTTGCAAAGATCTCTTCCCCCCCCCCAAAAAAAAGTTTTCCCAAGTTTTGCCCAGGACTTCTCTCCCTCCCCCTTCTCCGCCTTGGAACCCTCCCCATCCCCAAAAAAGGGGCAAAGAGCTCCCCAAGTCCCGACCCGGCGGCCTCACCTGGATGGGCGCTGCGTAGGATTCAGGCGGCAGGGAAGAAGTGGCGGCGGCGGGGACTGGCAAGCAGGGCGCAGACGGCGTTGGCCGCTCCCTCTTGGCTCCATCGCCGCCTCCGCCGCCACCACGCCCTGCCTGGGCGGGACCGGATCGTCCTCCCCCGCCTGGCCCTTGGGCAGAGGTGGGGGTGGGGGTGGGGAGGAAAGGGGCAAGCCTTCCTCCTCCTCCTCCTCCTCCTCCTCCTCCTCCTCCTCCCCCCATCCCTCGGTAAGGGGGAAGCTGGACCACTTTGGGCAGCCAAAGCCCAGGGGCATCTGTCTGTCCTCAACCCCGTCCCCACTCCCTTGCCTCTTAGCTACAATTGCATGCCTATCTAGAAAACCCTCCCCAGGACCCTGCGAGGTGGGCCAAGCTCAGAGGCTGTCCTTCACTCCCCCCCGTCCCAATTGCCTCTAAATTTCCTTGTCTCTCTTGACACCCGCCCCACAACCCTGCGAGGTGGGCCAGGCCGTGGCTGGCGCAAATTGAACCAAGGAGCTACAGGAGTTGAATGCAGCTCCCCTGAGGCATAATGCAACACACTAACCACTACACCACACAGCCTCTGGTGCATTCTCTCTCTCTCTCTCTCTCTCTCTCCCTTCACTGCAAAACCCAACAGTGTCCTGTGAAGTTCCCAGCCAATTGTCATTTTCTGGCCAGGTTCCTACAGGGGGAAGCAGCACTCCCTGGATCTGTTGGGAACAGGGGAGCCTAACCTGTCTGTCAGTTTGGGGACATGTTTTGTTTTGTTTTGTTTTGTTTTGTTTTGTTTTGTGGCAAGGACTCTCAACAGGTACTTGTTTTTGGAAGGGAAGACTCCCCAGGTGGATGTCTGGCAACAGACCTCTGTGGCAAGGGAATGGGAAACCACTTCTACGTATTCTCTATCTGGAAATCCAAGAATGGCCCTGCTGGATTGGGGACCAAGGCCCATCCCGTCCAGCTTCCTGTCTTTCCCAGTGTCCCCACCAGATGCCTCTGGGAAGATGGGAGACAACTAGAGACCTGGCCTCCTGATGCCACTCCCCTGTGTCAGGCATTTTGAGGTATCCTCCTCTTAAGCCTGGAGACAACAGGCATCTCCATCACGGCCTTGTAGCCTGTGCTGGGTGTTTCCTCTAGGAATCTGTCCAGCCCCCCCCCCATTTGAAAGGCATCCAGGCCAGATGCCATCCTCACATCCTGTGGCAGGGAGTTCCACAGACTAACCACACGCTGGGTCCAGAAATATTGAATCTATTCTCCATTCTCCCTCTCCCAATCTTCAGTTTTGCATGGATAACCCGTGGTTTTGGTATTGTATGAGAGGGGAAAGAGCTTCCCTCGAGCCATTTGATCCACCCCCTGCCTAATTTTGTACGTCTCAATCAAGCCCCCCCCGGCACCTCCCCCCCCCCAGTTTCAAGAGCCCCAAAAGCTGTTGCCTTCCCTCATAAGGGAAGTGTCCGAGCCCTGAACAGGGTCACCATGAGTCTGAATTGTATTGAAGGCACAAGAACATTATTGTGGTCAGCTGGGATGATTAACCCCCCCACTCCGCCCATTTTTCAGATGTGTGGACTGAGGCTCTCCTTCCACCTGCCGCCTCCGGCCACTTTCCCTGTGAAGCTGCTCACTCTGATGGTGTGGCTTGATTCCGTGGATGGCTCTTCCTCCCTCTGGGCTCCCCTGTCGCACCAGGGGTGGCTCTCAGCTATTCGCATGAGTCGCCAACACTCCTCTCATGCCAAGCTCAACCCTTGCTCCCCTTGGAAAGAAAATAGCGGCCATAAAGCCCCACCGCCCTCCTTGTTTGCTCCCCCCCCCCAGTTGCATGGCGAGGCGGACTAATCCCCTGTAAATTATTTCTGCATGATAACCGAGAGCCACTCCTAGCATTGCTTTCCAAGGCGGGTCTCCTGCGTGTCACCCTAACTGCTGTGGGTCCCGTCCAGAGAGCCACCTGGGGAGGAACTAGAACCAAGTGGGATACGGGACATTTCTCTTCTTCTCCGTTCCGCCCCAGGACCTGCCCTGGGCAGCTGCCCTCGGCTTTGCTGCCCCCCCCCAAGACATATTTTTTTCAGAAATGAAGGAACTGGGGGACTGTCTATTAGGGAAGTTATCTAACCAAATAATGGGGTAAGGTTAATTTGGCAGGATTTGTTCTTGAAAAATCCACACGGGCATTGTTTTAAAGTAGCTCTCACAGTGACTGTGCTATAATCTCCTCTAGAATTTTCCCCGGCTAGGTTCTTCCATTTTGTCCTTTTTGAAAATACAGTGGTACCTTGTATAAAGGAATTAATTCATTCCAAATGAAATTATGTTAAGCAAACGTTCCTTTATACAAATTTCCCATAGGAATGCATTGAAAATGGAGTAATTCCATTTTTATGTTGTACAGATTCACCCCATAGGCGATTATGTTAAGCAAATTTTGTAAAGATTTTATGTTATACAAACTGTTATACAAGGGTCCATTGTAGGGACAATGTCCTCAATTATTTTTAATTAATAATAATAATAATAATAATAATAATAATAATAATAATAATAATAATAATAATAATAATAATAATAATAATAATAATAATAATAATAATCCCCCCAAGGGTGCCGCCTTGTCGTGGCGGGGGGCTTAACTGCTCCAGTAGGTCCATCCTTACCAGAGAGGTCTTGACTGAGGAACAGAACTAAGCGCACCCAACAACCCATGAATCATGGTGAAATACAATATAAAGAAGCCTATACCGGCTCGGTCGTCGCCCGGGTTAACAAGGACCGCGATGGGTGTTGATGAACCTGGACATCCGTCGATAAATGGGCTACAGGTCACGGGTCCCATTGCTGAGCAACCAGGGCATGGGCCTGTAGAGTTACTGGAAGCTGAACCATCTCAGAAGCGGCAGAAATATACTCTACCAGAGAATCGGACAATCATGAAATGCTATTATAGAGCGGAACCTGAAAAATGTGGCTACCAAAAGCGGATGCATCAGTTATGGAAACAAGAATATCCAAACTCCAAGATAACTGAATTACGATTAGCTGACCAGCGAAGATATATTATCAGAAACAAGGTGTTTAGTAAAGTTGAACTAGAAGAAATACAAAGGAGTTGTGAAATTGGAGGTCAACAAATTATCCAAATAGAAGGAAAAAATAGATTAATAACACCTGGGGACATTGAACAGTCAAACGTTGAAGAAAATATGGATGTTGCGCAAAACTTTGAACCAAAAGAAGGTTCAAATAGGATCGGAACATCAGCAGAGCTCACTATTAGGCAGCAAGAATTGAAGAATAAAATACTCACACATGCTGCATTAAATGAAGAGAGGGGAAGGCTCCCAATTTTAAAGACTGTGCCTAGAAAAAAATTGGTACAATTGATGAACGATGTAAACTCAGCACTTGCAACAATCCAGATAAGGTCAATTGAAGAGATAAATCAGCTTGCTTATAGTACAGCAGTAATAGTAACGGAAGAACTAGGGATTCCACAATTGAAGCCCCCCCAAAAATGCATTGAGAAACCACGGTGGAAAATCAGACTGGAGCTTAAAATCAAAAGACTGGAGGACAAATTAAAGAATGGTAAGTTCAAGAAATATTTGACTAATGGCTGGCTAACAAGGAAAAAGAAGCATTGAAATAGTGAAGCAGCAAATAACAGCAACAGCTAGAAAAATTGAAAGATATGATGCTAGATTTACTCAATATAAAGACAACCAGATGTTTCAATCAGATCAAAGAAAGTTCTATCAGAGTTTAAACCAGAAGATAGGTAAAAAAGATCAAAAGCCTGAAAAAATGGCAACCATTCAGTTTTGGAAAGACATATGGGGGACTGAGAAAGACTATAATAGAAATGCTGGATGGCTCCAAGATTTTGAGAAGAAATTCTCCAAGTGCACAATGGACCAACTAGAAATAACAGCTGATATGATCACCAAAAGAGTACAAAGAGTCAAAAACTGGACATCACCTGGCAATGATCAACTGCATGGGTTTTGGCTTAAACACCTGACCAGTCTGCATGGAAAAATGGCCCAACAATTTAATGAAATGTTGAGAACAGGTTATATTAATGAGTGGTTAACAACTGGGAAAACCTATTTGATGCAGAAGGATCCAACAAAAGGAGCAATATCTGAAAATTACAGGCCAATAACATGTTTACCAACTATGTATAAACTGCTAACAGGCATCATAGCTGATAGAGTCCAGGATTATTTGGAAGCAAATAACATCATGCCAGTAGAGCAGAAAGGGAACAAACGGGAAGTAGAGGCACAAAAGATCAGTTACTCATTGATAAAATGATCCTAGACAATTGTAAAGCCCGGAAAACTAATTTATATATGACTTGGATTGACTATAAAAAGCCTTTGACTCAGTACCGCATAGTTGGATTATTAAGTGCCTGGATGCCATTGGAATATGTAAAAGTATTAGTGCCCTAATTGAAAATGCGATGAAGAACTGGAAAACAGAATTGTTTGTCAGGGATGAAAGCTATGGATTGGTTAGCATCAAACGAGGGATTTTTCAAGGTGACTCTTTGTCACCTCTGCTATTTACTATTGCCCTGATTCCCCTCTCAATAATTTTGCAGAAGACAAATTTAGGTTACCAAACTGCTAAAAATTCAGGGAAAATTTCTCATCTATTGTATATGGATGACTTAAAGTTGTATGGAAAATCAGAAAATGAAATACACTCACTGACCAACACAGCCCGAATTTTCAGCACCGATGTTAGTATTGAGTTTGGACTAAACAAATGTGCCACAGTGGCACTGAGAAAAGGAAAAATAATTGAGAGTGAAGGAATTGAAATGCCAAATGGACAAGCTATTAAGTATCATCAGTCTGAAGCCTATAAATATCTGGGCATACTGGAATTAGATAATATCAAGCATGGGCAAGTGAAAAATGTGGTCAGTAAAGAATATATCCAAAGGGTCAGAAAAGTATTAAAAAGTAAGCTGAATGGTGGTAACACCATCAAGGCCATTAATAGCTGGGCCATCAAACTGGATTATAAACTGACTCAGACGGAGCTAGATATTCTAGATAGGAAAACAAGAAAACTTATGACCATTCACTATGCATTACATCCACGCAGTGATGTGGACAGGCTGTATTTACCTAGAAAATTAGGTGGTAGAGGTCTTCTGCAAGTGAAGCAGACAGTTGAAGAAGAGAAGCATGTGTTGGCAGATTATGTAAAAAATAGTACAGAGCCAGCATTATTGGAGGTTAAGAACAGGGAGGTGTTTAAAGTAAATCAAACAAAGGGTCAATACAGGAAAACAACAATGCAAATACGAGCTGATAGCTGGCATAATAAAGCGCTGCATGGGCAGTTCCTTAAAAAAGTCAAAGGAAAAGTAGATGAGGAAAAGACTTGGTTATGGCTCACCAATGGAACACTGAAAAAAGAGACAGAGGCCCTGGTTTTTGCAGCTCAAGAACAAGCTATCAGAACAAATGCAGTTAAGGCTAGAATAGAAAAATCAGCTGAGTCCCCCACATGTAGACTCTGCAAAGAGGCAGATTAAACTATTGACCATATATTGAGTTGTTGCAAGAAAATTGCTCAGACTGATTACAAACAGCGTCACAATGTAGTTGCTCAAATGGTCCACTGGAATTTGTGTCAGAACTATCATCTGCCCATAACAAAGAACTGGTGGGACCACAAGCCTGAAAAAGTGACTGAAAATGAGCATACAAAATTACTTTGGGACTTCCGAATACAGACAGACAGGGTTTTGGAGCATAATACCCCAGATATTGTGATTGTGGAGAAGAAAAAAGTGTGGATCATTGATGTTGCTATACCAGGAGATGGTAGAGTCACTGAGAAACAACTTGAAAACGTTACCCGATATCAAGATCTCAAAATTGAACTTCAGAGACTCTGGCATAAACCAGTACAGGTGGTCCCAGTGGTAATTGGCACACTGGGTGCGGTGCCCAAAGACCTAAGCAAGTATTTAGAAGAAATTGGAGTGGACAAAGTCACCATCAGTCAGATGCAGAAAGCCACCTTACTGGGATCTGCTCGCATAATTCGCCGATGCATCACTGAGTCTTAAACGCTTGGGAAGCGTTCGACTAGTGATTGGTAATATAAAATCCAGCGTAGATAGCTGTGTGGTTAAATAATAATAATAATAATAATAATAATAATAATAATAATAATAATAATAATAATAATAATAATAATAATAATAATAATAATAATAATAATAATAATAATAATAAACTCTCCTTCCTCCCAGCACCCAAGAGGTTCACAATTCAACAGCTCTTTCTATTTTGGGTACGTGGGGCAACCCTTTCACAACCCCACCACAACTGCGCCACAACGGTGGAGGGGTGTTTCAGGCAGTTCTCCTGGGTTGCAGGATGAATCCAAACACCAAAGAAAATATATTTTTGTCGGTTTTCTGGCACACGCCACCCAGAAACTCAGCTGCCTCGGCCAGGACCAAGATTCAGCCACCGGCCTATGTGTGGGTCACAAGGCTGGTGCGTGTGCAGTCATGTGCCTGTACGCCAGCTCTCAGCCACAGACCCAAAGCCGCTGTGCCCCACAAAAGTGAAAAACACACCAACAACCGAGTTTTCATTGGCATGGAAACTCATATACAAGGGCTGGTTCATAAATGGCATATTATATATTGCTAATCATGGACAGCTCTCCAGGGGTAAGCAAAGAGAGACTTATGACTTTGGCGATGTTCTCTAGGAGTTAAAATTGTTTTCTGGGGCAACCTTTTCATTTTGAACTTTTCTTCTTCGACTCCTGTTTGCACAAATGTCTACGGAACATTATAAACGTAAGTTAGTTCAGAAATTTGCTGGTTGAGCTCAGAAACAGAACCCGCTCTTTGCTCCTCACACGAAGTCTTCTAAGACAGTGGTTTCAGTGAACGGCCTCTGAACTGGTAACAAAACACATGTGCAACGGTGGAATTTTTTTTTATTCATACACAAGGGATTACTCATTTCTGTGGATTGCCATAACATTCAGATGTAGGGCACGGCCATTGTTTACCACAACTGAAAGCTTTTTCTCTCGTAGCTTAGAAGACATGTCTGTACTGGAATTAGTCCCAAGGATTTCATTTAAAAAAAACCTTCAGATACTTAGAGGGCTGTTTCTGAGCAGTAATTCTTCCTCTTCCCTACCCCCTTTTTTTTCTTTTGCCGCTGTGGTTCATTTTAAGTCTGCAAACATCCAAAACAGTGTTGCATGCCAAATGGTGAGTCATCCTTCCTCCACCACCAAGCCCCAGTTCTGTGCAGAAACTTTTTTTTTATTTTCTAGCTTCACCTGCGGCACTGGAATAAATGTCACATTTAAAACACCCCATACATCCGTGTGTCTTTTAAGACATGATATTTAAAGGGCATGCCTGTAAAAAGTAGTGCCAGGAAGAGATGGACTTGCAAAATGCCACATTCTGAAGAAAAGTAAGATTTGTCTTGTCACTTTTTTATAGTAAAAGGATATGTTGAATCTCTCGCCCGCCGGCCTCACTTGTGAGCTCACGTGAGCCAGGGCCTGTGTCAGCCCACCAGCCGCCATCTTCTCAGAGCTGCTCTGAGTCTGCAGGAGTCATGGCACCCATACTTTGTCACTGTCTGTGGCTAGATGGGCCCTTCTGGTGGCCAATGTCATCGTGATAGTATATTTTGTGGTGATCCGGGGCACAGTGGGGCGCGATCACAGGGGGCTGTGTTCGCAGCACCTTCCCCTTCCAAGGCAGCCACCCCTCGACACGGCAGCCCCCCTGCGCCGCCACCCCCGACACCAGTCTCTTTTTCCATTCCAAGGTTATGTGGTCTGCAGAACATACGAACATAAGAAGAGCCATGCTGGATCAGGCCAAGGGCCCATCTAGTCCAGCTTCCTGTATCTTACAGTGGCCCCACCAGATGCGTTTGGGAGTGCATGAGACTAGATATCTGTCTCCTGATACCACTCCCCTGCCTCTGGCCCTTGAAGTACCCTGGTTTTAAGCCTGGAGATGACACATCTCCATCATGGTTTGTCACCTGTAATGGCCTTTTCCTCCAGGAATCTGTCCAATCCCCTTTTGAAGGCATCCAGGCCAGATGCCATCACCACATCCTGTGGCAGGGAGTTCCACAGACTAACAACACGCTGGGTGAAAAAATATTTTCTTTTGTCTGTTCTTACTCTCCCAGCCCACAATTTGAGTGGAAGTCCCCTAGTTCTGATATTTTGCGAGAGGGAGAAGAGCGTCCCGGCCGCAGAGCGGAGAGCGCTAGAAGACCGTTTAGGGCAGGGGTCCTCAAAGTTTTCAAACAGCGGACCGCTCCACCACCACCCAGACACCACTGGGGGCCGGATCACAGTCCAAAAGCAGCTGCGGAGGTTGGCTTGCTCACAAAACAGGGGGTAGGTGGGGGGTTGCAATTGGTCCCAGGGGCCGGATTCAGGACCTTGGGGGGCTGCATCCGGCCCTGGGGCCTTAGGTTGAGGACCCCTGGTTTAGGGCAAGAAACAGAAATGCAGTGGAGACCACACTCATGGCGACAACACATCATTCTGTTTGCTGAATAAATTGCAGGCCCCTGCAGAAGGTTGCACACACATTTAGAAGATGATAAAATAATCTAAAATCCTTACCAGTCTTGAATAGTTGCACATCTTCGTTGCACAGTTATCAGGATGAACTCAGTTGTGCCTAAATCATGTAGAAATCTATCACTGGGGCCTCTTGTAGGCCTCTTATAGGCCTCTTTCTACTAATGAGGGAAGTCAGGGCAGATCACAACATTAAAACAAGCAAATCGGGTGGGGGGGTCGAAAATATTGCACATTCATGTCTATGAAGATTCTCAGTCATCCAAGTGAGGTTGTCTGGAAGTTGTCTGCACTGTTCACTGGATCCTGGTTTGTTTTTTTGTTTGTTTGTTTTCTGGAGATTTCCTAACCCATGTTATTACAGGCAAAACTCCAGCTCAATGTTTCCCTTGTCTTGATGTCTTAATGCCAAAACACAGCTTAAACCAGGCATGTCCAAACTTCAGCCCTTTAGATGTTTTGGACCACAACTCCCACAGTCGTTTGTGATTGGCAATCTAAGCTCAGAATTCTGGGAGCTGTGGTCCAAAACATCAGGAGGGCTAAAGTTTGGACATGCCTGGCTTAAGCCAATGATGGCGAACCTTTTAGAGACCGAGTGCCTTAACTGCAATTCAAAACCCACAAATTATTTGCAAAATGCCAATACTGCAATTTAACCTCAATACAAGTGGCTGTTAAGAGGCGATATCGGGTGCCCATAGGAAGGGCTCCAAGTGCCACCTTTGGCACCTCTGCCATATAGATCATACAATTATAGAATCATAGAGTTGGAAGAGACCTCCAGGGCCATCCAGTCCAACCCCCTGCCATGCAGGAACTCCATCACAATATTTCCGACAGATGGCCATCCAGCCTCTGCTTAAAAACCTCCAAAGAAGGAGATTCCACCACCCTCCTTTGTGGCAGCAGATTCCACCGCCGGACAGCTCTAACCATCACGAAGTTCTTCCTAATGTTCAAATGGAATCTCTTTTCCTGTCGTTTGAAACCATATATTCGCCAACACTGGCTTAAGCCCACCAACTAGTGCAAGGGTTCAGTGCTAAAATGCCTCTATGGCAACAGCAAAAAAGGAACGGAAGAATACAGGAACTCGGATGTTGGTCTTTTTGGAGCAAGGCTGGGAAGAGTACGCCAGCGCTGTGACTTAGGATCCTTATCACCCAAGCCTGAGCCTCCCCCGGGGGGGGGGGTAGAGCCCAGGACAACCACATCCTCGGGGTCTATCAGTGATCATTCTACAAATCCCAGCAGTTGGAGAGGAACTGGAAACAAGTCCTCACTTGTCACGGAGAGGGAAGACGACCTTGGACTGGTTGTTGACAATGGTTGTTGACATCTCCCAACTCTATGATTCTGTGATTCTATTCTATAATTCTATGATTTTCTTGAACATCTCCCCAGTGTAGTGCAGGACACGCAATAATGGACTACAGGAAGCCAGGTTTAGGCTGACTCTAGGGGGGGGGACTTCTTAACTGTTAGAGCAGTACAAGTACGGAACCTATGACCTGTCCTAGGTAGTTGGTGAGTGCTCCAACACTAGAGGCATCTAAGAGAAAATGGTACAGTTGCCGGTCACATCTGCTTTGAGTTGGATTGTGAACTGAGCAGAGGGTTGAACCGGGTGGCCTTTTAGGCCCTTCCAAATTCCATATGAATCTAGATTCTTGTGGAACCCAACGTTGGCCTCCCAAAGGCAGATCAACGCCTAAAACGAGCCAGCCAACAAAAACAAATGTTTCTCAAGATTTTATTTAAAGAAAAAAAACGTGCTTCAAGTATGGAGGGGAAGATTTAAAATTATTGTCCAACAGAGTTGTCTTCATTTTTTGAGGTCCATTGGGTGATTATTATTTATATTTATTTATTAGGCTATTATACCACACTATCTGGCAATAAACAAAGGCCACTCTGGGCAGGTTAATCCATATATTCAAACAGCAGTCCATAATTCAATCAATCAATTTATATACCACCCCATCTAGCCAATCCCTGGGTGGTGTGCAACCGAAAATATAAAGTACAAATTATATAATTAGACAAACTACAGACTGTACTGGAGATAAACACTAAAACCATTTCTAACAATACGCTATATTCCTCTCTTCCTTTAGCCTCTACCTCAGCTAGTTAGGGAAAAACCTCCCTGCAAATTTCTCCAAACAGTTCAATTTTTAAGAGCTTTTTAAATATGCAAAGGGAGGGTGCCTGCCGTACCTCCTGCGGGAGAGCATCCCCCAGAGAAAGTGAGATGGCTGAGAAATTACTGCTTCTAATTGTCGTTTTCCCGGGCTTTTCAAAGTGTCAACATCCATAGGTGTGAAGTCTATGGGTGCGGAATCAGGCTGGGAGCTGAAATTGACAGAAGTAATTCATTCTGACAAGTAGTAAGGTACTGTACTTAACCTCACTACTTGTCTCAATGAATGGCGTCTGTCCAGTTCAGTTCCCAGCCTGATTCCGTGCCCATAGACTGTACTTAAAGGGGTACAAAAGAAAATATTTTTTCACCTAGCGCGTTGTTAGTCTGTGGAACTCCCTGCCACAGGAGATGGTGATGGCATCTGGCCTGGATGCCTTCCAAAGGGGATTGGACAGATTCCTGGAGGAAAAATCCATCACAGGTTACAAACCATGATGGAGAGACGTGTCATCTCCAGGCTTAAAACCGGGTTACTTCAAGGGCCCGATGCAGGGGAGTGGTATCAGGAGACAGAGATCTAGTCTTGTGTGCTCCCAAATGCATCTGGTGGGGCCACTGTGAGATACAGGAAGCTGGACTAGATGGACCTTTGGCCTGATCCAGCATGACTCTTCTTATGTTCTTACTGTACTTAAAAGGTACTGTATTTAAAAGGGGCGTGGTGGCCCAGTGAAATAAGGCTGCAAAGTCAGTGGTTCGCATCTCGGGTGCCACGCAGGGGACTGAGTGCCTGTTGTTAACCACAACTCCTGCCAACCTAGCATGCAAAATGCAAGTAGATAAATAGGTACCACAGCTGGAAGGTAATAAAACAGTGTTTCCGTGCAGCCATGCCAGCCACATGGCCATGAACTTGCACAACACTGGCTCTTTGGCTTGAATACGGAGATGAGCACCGCCCCTAGATTCACACATGACTAACATGCATGTGCGGGGGGGAACCTTTACCTTTTTATTGTACTTAAATTGCGACCCCCCCTCACCCAATTCCACTCTTCTTCTCTTTGATTTGCATTCTTTATCCTTATGTGCTTAAAACTGGAAGTGGATCTGTGCGTGCTTTAATAACTCTAAGATTTTATTCACAGCATTAAAGAGCTACATGTCATCTCTCTAACCACATTTTTCTTGAATGCACAAAAATGTCTTCACAAGCAGTGTCATATGATGGATCTTAAGATCCTGATCTGATGGAATTTAACTGCCTAGATCCTGCAGAATGCAGGGTCGGCCCTGGTTAGTACTTGGATGGGCGACCACCAGGGAATACCAGGTGCTGAAATTATCCATTTGATTAATGTGCTAATGGAATTTAACAATTATCCATCAACTTTTTAATAGCAAGAAAATCTGTGCAGCTGTTCTGAACCATGCTGAGCTGCATCCACCAGGTTTTTGTGTCAGCCAGCTTCCTCCCAGTTCCTGCACTTATTTTCCCATTTATTTTCCCTCAAGTGTCTCTCTCTTAATAGTCTGTATGTTGCATTTTTCATCACATGACCAGTGTACTCATAACTTTCTGCCTTTGTGTGTTTTTTATTTCTTGAACATGAGTTATTCATCTTAGCACTTCTTAGCTGTTCACCCTCTTGCATAAACCCGCACTTCCAGTGCTTGAATTTTTTAAAAACACAGCCTCTTTTAAAGTGCACCATTTGTGTGCCCTAGAGCAGAACTGCGAGTACATACAATGCACACTCTCAATGCCATTTTGAAGTTTTTCCTTGCATGTTGCACTCATCACCTTAAAGAAGATGCTCTAGCCTAGGCCATCTCTTTTCAGACTTTTATTTGACGGCCGAGCTGTTCTATTTTATGGCTTCTACAGTTCACGCCACCAAGTTCTACCGGATGGACATTTGACAACACATTTCACATTTTCATTTTGGATCCTTAACTGCATTTGTTAGGCAGCTGGCTTTTTACAGATAACAATGAACTTTTTTAAAAAAATACTGTGTTCATGACTTAGTTTGCTGACTTTATCACCTAAACATTGTGGATCTTATCAATTGTCAGTAACGATGTATCATCCGGCTTGATGGCCAGATCTAATTAAAAACACAAGCCTTACTGCCTTCTGCTGGCCACATTAGGCAACTGCTGTTGATACTTATGTGGACCCTCGTATAACAAACATAAAATCTGTACAACATAAAAAAATTCCGGAGGTAGGGGAAATCTGCTTAACAGAATAATCTGTAGGGTGAATCTGTACATCAAAATGGTAGTGATTGGTGATTACTCTGTATTCAATGCATTCCTATGGGAAATTTGTATAAAGGAAAATTTGTTTAACATAATTTCATTTGGAACGAATTGATTCCTTTATACAAGGCACCACTGTATCTATATAGAGTGGTACCTCTTCTTACGAGTTTAATCCGTTTCAAATGCATGTTCTCAAGTTGAACAACACTTAAGTAGAGCAGCCTTATCAAAAAGATCAAATAAATAAATAAATAAAATTGTAAGTAAAGCAGACCGCATCTAAAATTTGTAAGGCAGTGGCTAAAACGCCAATGGTTTTCCGCTCTTAAGTCAAATTGCTCTTACCACTGTACTGTACAGTATTGTCTTTCATGAAAAGAGTTACAAGTTTCCAAAAATTATATTAAAGCTAGTGCCAGACAAAAACACAGAAGCTTTGGAGTATAATGCATCTGACTTTTTATAAAGGGGTTTCTCAACGTCTGGGAAAATAATCAGACATACTTTCCCATTGAGAGCAGTCCAGAAATGGGACATACCCAATTGTTTTAGAGGCGGAAAGATCCATTTAAAAACAGGACATGGTTGAGGCATTTTGAAATGACCATGAAGGGTTTTTTTCCCACTTGTTAATTGGCACTTGGAGAAAGCCAGTGATGGGTGACATTCCTATGTGTGAAAACTAACACAGCAGAATTCATGTACACTCAGTAATGCCTTGAATTACGAATGCCTTGAGTTAAGAAAAACTTGAATTATGAAAAGAAATCCAGAGGTATATGAAAATTTTGAATTACAAAAAATTAACCTTGGTTTTTTTGTTACAAAAAGTTTCCAATTGCAATACTGCCATCTAGGGGCTACCCCCCACTACAGTACTGCAAGTTCGAAGTAGGAAGCATTTTATAGTCTGACACAGAGAACAGGGACTGCCTGTTATGGAGCCATTCTGGAAATATTTGGCACCTTTTGGGGGACTTTTTGGAACTTTGGGGTGGATTTCTCAAGCAGTTGAAAGGTCTGTTGTTTGCATGCCTGTTAATGTGGGGTTTTTTTCCATTCTGGAAGGGGTGATTTCCCACATGGAACAAATTAATTTGTTTCTACTGCATTCCTATAGGAAATCGTGTTTTGAGATAAGAAAACTTTTGAGTTAAGAAAATCTCATTGGAATGGATTAATTTTATAATTCAAGGCATTACTGTACTAGGAAAGGTTAAGGCACTAACCCAAGTCCAAGGAGAAGCTACAATACTGTGCAAAAGCTTTAGGCAGAATGCTGTGAACAAAGAATGATTTCAGGAATATAAATAATAATCATTTACAAAATGCAAAGTGAGCAAACAAATATCTACATCAAATCAATATTTGGTGTTACTCCCTTTGGCCTTCAAACCAGCATCAGTTCTTAAAAGTACATTTGCAGAAAGTCAGGGATTTTGTAGGATTACTGTCAGGTGTATGATCAACCAATTATACTGAACTGGTGCTATGGATCATCAGTGTCCCACATGGGTGGAAACTCAGTCATGAACTGAAACAGAAACAGCTGTATAGTAGGCTTAAAACCGGGTGAGGAACAGCCAAACTTTGCTACCAAGGTGACGCCATGAAAGACACTTTCATGTCATGGCAAGATTGAGCACAGCTACAAGACACAAGGTGCTGATACTACATCAACAAGGTCTCTCCCAAAGATTTTTGAAAATATTCTTTGTTTACAGCATTCTTGCAAACCTGCCTAAAACTTTTGCACAGTACTGTACATACCTTAGGACTAGGCCATGGTTATTGATCATCAAGAAACCCTAACAGCCTCTATACCAGGCATGTCCGAACTTTGGCCCTCCAGATGTTCTGGACCACAACTCCCACAGTCCTTTGCCATTGGAAATACAGTCTGGGAATTCTCGTCCAAAACATCAGGAGGGCTGAAGTTTGGACATGCCTGCTCTATACCGTCTCCTTGGTACCATAAGAACAGCTTCAATCAGGGAGAGGGCTCATCTGATCTTACATGGAAAGAGTGGGTCCTTTTCCAAGGATAAAGGTTGGGTAAAATACTCTAAAATAAATAAGTAGGAAAGGATATGTGAAGATTATCATTTTAGGATCCAACCTTTCATATAACAATGCAACCCCCCCTCCCCAACAAGCTGTTCTATTAATTACTATTATGATGATGGTTTTGTGTCAGGAAGGTGCCTCCAAGTCTGGGTGGAAACATTCAGCCCCTGAAGTCTCAAGAGAACTTAGTGTGCTGGAGGTAGGATTTCTAGAGATCTGGGTTCAAATCTTCCCCTCTGCCAGGGAACTTGCAGGGCGATCTTTGTCTGGCCAAACTCAATGGGCTCCTATGAAGAGGAGATATACCCAATCTGTAGGTCACTGGAAAAAGGCAGGTTAGGAAGCATGGCGTGAAGAACATCCTCTTCCACTAACCAAGAACTGTTACAGGAGAGAAGAAATATTGGAGCCCCTCAGTTCCAGTCGCCCAAGAGGTTTGGTTATTTAAACAAGTTTCAGTATTCCTGTGCAGCACGACAGCTATTCTGCTCGCAATATCATTCCAGATGTGTTGGGTTTGAATTTGAGCATTTGACGGGGAGCACCTGCTGATTGTTACAAAGCATGATGGAGATAATACAGAGTCATCTTGAAAATACGTTTAATGTCTTACTGTATACAAAAAGTGACAGTATTTTCAAAAAAATATCAAATCCTGTATTTAAAGCCTCTTCACTACCATCATACAGCAAAAGAAAATTTGTCATCTAAAAAGAAAAAACACAGGAGCAGGTGATATGGTCTATACTTCAGAAGTGTGATTGCTTAATAATTCCATCTTGTAAACAAATGCAGTTTAAATAGCCACACCAGAAGCACAAGCTGTTAAAAATAAAACACCCCACCCCAGCGGCTTCAATCCACACAAAAAAAAACCCCACAACAGGAACAA
Organism: Phrynocephalus forsythii; assembly: GCA_029282475.1. Taxonomy (NCBI): domain Eukaryota; kingdom Metazoa; phylum Chordata; class Lepidosauria; order Squamata; family Agamidae; genus Phrynocephalus; species Phrynocephalus forsythii. The sequence goes on from JAPFRF010000001.1 coordinate 207,502,781, forward strand.
TAAGAATTCCATGGCAAAAAAGCATCAGACCCATAATTGCTCATCAGAACTGACAGAATGGCTAGGAAGTTTTTGACTGTACAACAACCACCAACAACTGCTTTTTAGGGAGGGGAAAGATAACAGAGAGGTTCATTTCTCTTTTAACAATCAAGGAGGTAGCAAGCAGAGATGCGGAATTGGCACTTAAAGCAAGCTTCACCAATCACCTTTTTTTACTTTCCGGCAATAAATAAAATCCTAGTTTTTCCGAGTCTGCCTTCTTGATACTTAAAAGGCTTCCAAGATCCACTGGGTGCGACCAGCGTGCGAGAGGTTGGGCTGATGTATTCCTATGCTGCTGCATATATGCGGGATTTCTACGGAAAGGCAGAAGACGACGTACACCACAGCTAACTCACTTGCTCTAAGAGACAGAAAATCCGTGGCCGAAGCGCCCAGGTCAAGCCTCAAGACGCTACAGGACTGACTGGACAGGTTTCCCGGGAGCAGGAATGGAATGGGGTGCCGGATCCTTGCCCCTCTCCAGGCCCAGACGACAGCCGTGTGTACGATTTTGCTTGATATATCACAGAATCCAGATTTCTTGGTACAGAATTTTAGGTCGCCTGGGTCAAGTTTTAAATTGGGAATTCCCTCACCCCACATTAAGGTCTCCTTGTGGTGGATCGGCTTATTTGGAGACTATAAATCGTCAGATGGTTCTGCTTGGGTTGCATCCTGCTTGGGTACAATGCCATCTCTGTGTGCACACAGCAGTGACTTACACGGAACCCCTACTGGCTTTGAAGTGGCCTTTCCTTGGGTTTATCCATATTCTTACTTTAGATACAGCTCTGTGCTCACTTACCTGGAGATAAGCCCCCCTTGACGCCCTGTTATCCATGTCAAGATCTTCTTGGTCCAGGAATAGGACCAGTTCCGTCAGGATGGAGGCCAATAACATTATCAGGACAGATCTCTTAGAAAGACTATGTGACTGCAGACAGGAAATGGGGAAATAACCAGGCCTGTTAAGCCTTGAGAAAAGAAGACTGGAGGGAGATATGATAGCACTCTTTAAATGCTCGGAAGGTTGTCCGATAAGAGGGGCAGAATTTGTTCTCAATCATCCCGGAGTACAGAACAAGCAACAATCGGCTCAAGTCAACAGGCAGCCGGATATTGGTTGAATTTTAGGGAAAACCATCTAAGGGTGAGACAGCAGCCTGACAACGGAAACCAATGATCTCAGGAAGTGGTGAGTAGAGTTGTGAAGGCCTGGAAAAAAACAGAAAAATGGGGGGGGGGCTTTTCCCCCAAAAAAATTGAAAAAGAAAAAAATGATTATGGAACATTTTATTTTAACATGATGATTAAAATATTTTTAAACAGTGTTCTAATATCTCCCAAATCATTTCTAAATAATTTGCATAGTATCAGATTATTCTAATTTCTGTGCACTGAGGACAAGCAAATCCTAGGTCACAAACTGAACTCTCCAATGCAAGAACAAGATGCATTTCTTCCTTTAGGAGATGCTGCTATTGTCATAAGAAAAAGGTTTCACTTTTGTTTTTGCATGTGGGTGTGGGTGTGTTTGGTTGTTCTATCCTCTTCACTAGACCTCAAAGCACTGGAAGAAAATGCAGAGCAACAAAAATGATTCTGATTAAATTCCCATACAGTGAAAGTTAGTCCCAGTTCCTTCTATACATTCCCCACTCTTCAATTCTTTTTACAAGAATGAGGTTTTTATTTCACTTTTATTTAATACCGTGGAGAGGAATTATGAATTATTAATTCTAGATTGTTTAAACATTGTTTTGCAGAGGTTTTTTGTTCCACACAAACTAGTAAAAAGTTCAGATTGTTACTTGCAAGTACAAATAAATATTGTTTAAAAAGAAAATTCTGTTTGTAATAATTGTTTGGATACACTATATTTTAATATGCTAGTTGTGATAATTTTATGCCAATTCAAATTGTCCATTGTTGTATTTTATGTTCCTCAAGTAACAAAATGACTTTCAAGCTGTAAAAGGGGGTGGGGAGTGCATTTTTTTTCATTTTTTCTGAAACTTTCCATTTTTTCCCTGGGGTGGGAAACAGGGAAAAAGCTGTTTTTTTTCCTGAGCTTCAATATTTCCGGAAACTTTACATCTCTAATGGTGAGCCCTTCAGCACTGGAGGCATTCAAGAGGAAATTACTAACAACCATCTTTTAGATCTAATTAGATTTGATTCCTAAAATGTTCAAGAGGTTGGATCCCACCACTGTCTAGGACCCTTCTACCTCAATTATTCTATATGATCCAAGGACTGAAAATTTGGTAGAAACGAGTCTTTTTCCGGCTTCCAAAAATTACCATAATTCCTTCCAAGAGTTCATAAAATGTAATGGTTGTACCCAGGAGTCAGTGGTACAAACAAGGGCAATCGAAACAGGTAGAGACAATTTTATCTTCACGTAACTTTTCTGCTCCATGTAGGGCTCAAGTCGGTATGAAGATCTCAAAAATCAACCCTGGTCAGTTTAAGATGCCTACCACTCCTCTTAACTTGAGAATCAATCGTAGTTGAGGGCAATAATCTCGGGTGAATCTCCACGGTCAAAGTCTGCCTAGATTGCACATTCGCTCCCGCGTGTTTCCATCCCTGTAACACCTCCTAGATGGGGCTTTGGTAAGTGAGATAAACCGCCATGTCAAGTCATAGAAAGGAAGCAAACCCTCAAACGAAAGAGAGCAGAGCAGCACTTGGATTCCAAAAACACGTATTTAGGGAAAGGCAGGATAACAAGACAGGACGGTGGGTTTTTCTGCCTCCAGGGTGCCACAGCCCCAAGGTTCCTGAGGCTGTACCGATGGGGATGGTTGGGCAACAAAGGAGGTTTCCTACTCAATGCAAGCCACAAGTACCTGGCAGCAGGATGTGAAGATTACGCAGATGATCCCAGACCACACCTATTGCAAATGAGCATTTTCGGAGGATGAATCTTTTCCCATGCAGCAAAGGCCTCATCTGTATTGTAATGGAAAGATACAAGCTCCCCGAAAGAAGAGCCCAAAGCTAGGCGAAGACAAGGAGTGGGCAAGCAAGCCATAAGACGCAAATATTCTCTGCAGACTTGATTGCCAAGGTTCTTCATTCCTAGAGCACGCATTCTTTGATGTTAATCTTTATTTCCACTCCAAGGCAAACCGGGGCTTTTGAAATCATGGCACCACAGAGGCGTCACCATCCATATCATTCCAATTAAGTCACGACGCTTATGCTCTGGAAGGATGCTCGGTTGGCCCTTCCTGCAAATCCTTTTCCTAAAAGGGGCTGAAAGGGTCATGCCTACTATCCCAAAAGCTATCTCCAAGTGACCAGACAAACATTTACAGCAAACCAATCAGCAGCTGCTTCTCAGTCGTACTGCAAGCTCTTAAATACCAACTATGGAGGCCCCATGGAGTCAAGATTTGTTTGGCCTAGAAGTCAACACAAAAAAAGTGAAAAATAAGGGGGGGGAGAGAGAAACGCAACCATATGGGCAGCTGAATGTGGCATTGTAAAGTGTTTAAATAACTGTCAGGTGCCCATCATTTTTGATTCAGCTGAACTAGGATGATTTGAGATGAAGCTCAGATGGCTACTACCCCAACTACGCAGACCTTCCTGTTTAACCATGTTTGGGGGGATAGAATGACACCACGGATACTGGACGGCACATCATGGATCGCTACACATAAATCATGGTGCATTTCCAAGGAAGAAGAGCAGTAACGTGAGGTTCAAATGAGCAAATGGGGGGGGCGGGGGCGTGCAGAGGAAGAGGGGAATTTTCTGCTCCTGTTCCTGTTCCTGGCAGCTGCAAGGACACTGAATCCAGACTTCTGTTTGCAGAAGGGAAACACACAAAACAGCTACGATGTCTTCAAGGCTCACAAGTCCAAGAAAAATAGTTACACATTTAATTATTATTTCTTTTCCATGTTTGATGGCTCGTGAAAATAACAGAATCACTATCCGGGATTAATCTACTCCTACAGCCCAAACACTTCAACTGACCTGGCCGGCAACGCAGAAACTAAGCATCAAGTGTCCAATTCACATCTCTGCAAAATTCTATCAGGGTCGGGAGAAACCGAGTCGTCTTGAGCACTGCCTCCAGGTTAACCCCTTCTGCCTCCCCTTCTGATTGTGGAATAACTGCGCTATGGGAATCCTGTTTCCTTAAGAATGCCCCCCTAGAACACACTGAGTTTTCTGAAACGACTCAATTAACCTGAACACACAGACACAAGAAATGGACTTTCAGTCTGTCGTTATTAGGACCACAAGTCCGGGGTTTTTTTTAAAAAAAAAAAAACAGTCACGTCGCAGCGTGTCAACAAACCTCTGACCTAACTTCGGAGAGGTCCTTACTCAGAGGGGCAGCACCCACTTAAGTCCTAGTCAGGAGCTTGGCTTGAGCAAGGACGAAAACAGCTGGGGCAGTCGGCTGGTTTATCCTAATTCATCTTGACAAACATAAAGATTATTTCAGCATGTGAACAGAGTCCATCTTAGGCAGAGTGCGCCTTCACACCTCAGGCCGGCGTGCGTCTTACGACTCCAAAGGGTTACCAAAAACAATTTTAAAATCTGTTGTAAATAGCAGGTGGGGAGAGAGAGAGATATCTTCCTCTGTTCGCCACCACGAATTCAACGGTAGGGCTGCGGAAAGGCAAAACAAACAAACAAAAGGTCAGATTCTCCAGTAGCCGGCCCAAATCGATCAAAAGACTACTAGGCATTCTGCTTTTACGAACTAGATCAGTGGTGGCCAAACTTCGGCCCTCCAGATGTTTCGGACCACAACTCCCAGAATTCCAAGCCTGTATTGCCAATGACAAAGGACTGTGGGAGTTGTGGTCCAAAACATCTGGAGGGCCAAGTCTGGCCACCACTGAACTAGATGAAAGATATACATATATAGCCATATAGCTATATAGATTGGTGTGTATAAATATATAAAAGCAGAATATACATAAACTAAGCACATAGCAACCTGAAGACTTTCACTGTCTTATAGCTGGCATCTATCTGTATCCCACTCATTTAATATAAAATAATAACCAAAACAACAAATAGGCAGCTTGATCTGATTGAAAAATGATGACATGCTGTCAAGCTGATTCACATTAAAAGGATGTCACATTGAAGATGGAACTGGTTTGTTTTCCATGGCTTCAGAGACTAGGACTCGGGGCAATGGTCTCAAACTACAGGAAAAGAGATTCCATTTGAACATTAGGAAGAACCCCATGACAGTTAGAGATGTCCGGCAGTGGAAGATGCTGCCACAAAGGAGGGTGGTGGAGTCTCCTTCTTTGGAGGTTTGTAAGCAGAGGCTGGATGGCCACCTGTTGGGCGTCCTGTGATGAGGGTTCCTGCATGGCAGGGGGTTGGACTGGATGGCCCTTGAGGTCTCTTCCAACTCTATGATGATTACTTCATGTCCATTGTCATCCCGGGAGGAAGTTCATTGCGTGTTGATGTCAGTCACGGTCACGTGGTCTTCTTCCGGTTCTGTCCCTGTTCCCGTGTACGCGCGGGCATGATGGATGATACCGGCATGACTGTTTCCGCACGTCCTTGTTCCGTGATGAGATGTGAAATTCCATGCCTTTGTTCTCCATTTTTTTTTCGGCCCGACCTTCCGTTTTTCAATGTTTCGATTCTCCGAAGCCTTGCCTTCAATACGTTACGGAGCTAAGTTTGAGGCATTTGTCTTTTAATCTCTCTGCACTGTGTTGCTGACTCCATAGGGAATGTACTGGCAAATGGCACTTCGCACTCCTGCCACTAGATGGAGAATGGCACGTTGCATGAAGAGCCTTACCTCACGGGCACTCGTCTCGGAATGAGAAGCGTGACGAGCAGATTCCTGAGGCCAGGGAGGGGAATCTCTCATTCCGATTAAATCGCAGTTCGGGGGCGTGGTCGGGACGAACTCCACTCGTCCCGCAATGGACGTGCAGTTAGATTACTTCGTACCGGTCCCCAGCGGGACCGCGAACAGCAATGAGATGGATGTGAAGTATCAGCCTACGATTCTATTCCTAGGGCTGTTCAGGTACTGCAAAAGTGGTTTACAGTTCCCTTCCTCCGGGGGACACCCTGGGACTGTGTAGCTATTCCAAGGTCACACCGGCTGGCTTTACTTCAGAGGCAACCCAGTAGGGAAGGAACTCAAGGCCAGACCTCTGGCTCCTCGACTAGATAACCAACTCACTGAGCTCTCCCACCAGCCCCATGAGACTCCTGCTTCCTGACATCACCATCCTTGGCAGAGGTTGGGGTGAGGGGTGGGGGGTGGTGGAGAATGTGTGGGCCTTGCAAGATGATGCCAAAATTCCACTCCCATCAGCATAAGATGCTGCGGGGATCGTGGAGAACACTGGGAGCTTCGGTCTAACACCATCTGGAAGGACCACAACATGCACCTTACATCTTGTAGCCACTAGAATCAATGCACCCCTCTGGACATAAATGGCATCACACAACTGGCTCCTCCCCAGGGTTCTAAGCCTCCAACACTCTGCAGCCTGTTTTTCTCGGCAGGCTTCCGTTTGACAAATGGCCTCGTCTTACAGGCCGAAGTCTGTTGCCTGCGAAGTTCCATTCCTACCCCTCGTGGTGCAGTGGTAAAACTGCTGTACTGCAGCTGAAACCGTTCTCATGACCTGAGGTTCAATCCCAAGTAGCTGGCTCAAGGTTCACTTATTTATTTATTTATTTATTTATTTAAATACTTATATCCCGCTCCATCTTCCATCTGGGCGGCTAACAATCAGGAGGCATTAAAAGCTAAAAGCTAAAATGAGTGCCACCAAGCAGGGGTGCGGGAGGCAAGATGGCGGCAAACAAAAGGGCAGGGAAATAAAAGATGGACTAAGTAGCAAGGTCACCATATGCATCTTTAAAGAGGTAGGTCTTTAGAGCCCTCTTAAAGGCAGGCAGGGACTCCAGCAGGCGCAGCTCAGGCTTAGCTTAGCTTAGCCTTCCATCCTTCAGGGGTTGATAAAATGAGTGCCCGGCTTGCTGGGGGTGGTGGGGGGCGGTGGTGGTAATGTGTAGCCTGCACAATTATATGCTGCCCAGAGAGTGCTTTGCTTTTAACACCAATTTTTCTCTCTCTAGTGGGCAGCTGGAAGCCCAGGCTGCAGGGCAGAGGTGGGAAATGAGTAGCACATATTAACCCCAAAATGAGGCCCACCCACCCCCATTTTTTGTAGCTGCTGAGAGCCCCTCCCCCCACACTCTTAAGGAGAGAGCTTAAATACTCACATGAGGGCCACCAGGCATGGATGGAGCCCCAGCAGGTGCAGGCGGCACTTGGTACGGATTAGGTGGTGTTGGGTAGAGTCCCGGAGCAGGATAGGACCCTGCTGGTGGAGGAAAGGGGGCTGGTGGCGATGGTCCCCAAGGTCCTGGAGGGACGGCACCCCATGGCACTGTGGGAGCAGCCCCAGGTGTTTGGGTGGGTGCAGAATACGGCCCAGGGGGCGGATAGGGCACGCTAGGGGCAGGGTACTGGCCCCCAACGGTGGGTCCCCATCCTCCAGCCGACATGGACCCCCACGGGCCAACAGGGGCGTTGGCTGGTTCTGTGGGACCCCCGTATGCCCTGGGGAGCTCCGGAAAGGGCATGTTAGGTGGAGGGTATTGCCCTGGTGGGGCGGGGCCAGGGGGTGGGTAGGGCCCCCCGGGAGGGCAAGCAGAACCAGGAGGTGGGAAAGGAACAGGGGCTCCGGGGGGCAGGGAAGGATACATTCCCGTCGGGGGTGGTCCAAAAGGCACGTTGGAGGTGGACGTGCTAGGAGGCAGTCCCGACGGTGCGGCAGGGGGAGCGCTCGGAGCGCTGTTCCAGGGATTGGAGGCCGGCCAGGCTTGGGAGGGCTGGCCGGGGGCCTGGGCAGGCTTGGTGTTGCCGACGGTAGCGTTCTTGGCAGGAGAACTCTCCGGCAGTGCGTCCGCCAACTAGGGGGAAAAAATCAAATACCAGTGTCAGCAAGTGTCATTTTGCCTCTTTATAAATCTATGGTGAGGCCCCATCTGGAGTATTGGGTACAGTTCTGGTCACCATCCCTCCAGAAGGATATGATGGAAATGGAAAAAGTGCAGAGGAGGGCAACCAGAATGATTCGGGGACTGGAACACCTTCCTTACCATCTGAGGCTGCAACGGCTGGGCCTCTTCACTCTTGAACGACGGCGCCCAAGAGGTGACCTGATTGAAGTTTATAAAATCATACACAGTGTGGACAAAGTAGATAAGAAAAGACTGCTTTTCTTATTGCAAAACACTAGAACTAGGGGGTACTCCATGAAACCTTAAGGTTCTAGATCTCAAACAAATAAGAGAAAGTCCTTTTTCATCCAGAGGATCACTGGTCTGTGGAACTCCCTGCCAGAAGAAGTGGTGACAGCGGTCAGCCTTGACAGCTTTAAGAAAGGATTGGACAAGTTCGTGGAGAACAAGGGCATCCATGGCTATCATTCTGGATGCCTAAGGACAACCTCTGGGTTGGAGAGAGAGAGCCAAAATATCTCTCGATGCCGTTTGCTGCAAATCGTAAGCAGGTGAAGACATCTGCTTGGGAATACCCTGCAGCAAAATGGTGAGCCACTGTGTGAGACAGAATGCTGGAATGGATGGGCCGTGGCCTGTTCCGGCAGGGCTGTTCTTATGTTATTCCCACAGTGGCCATTAGGTCAACTTACACTCTGTCACCAGCTCAGATACCCACATCTCTATCACTGCTTGTCGTGGTGCTTTTAATATTCCCTTCAATGATTTTTATTGCTCAGTACCAGATCGAGAAACAGGATGGTACAAGGGCTGAGCCTTCTTACACCTTCCCTGCTAAGGAACCTCTGTTACCTACAGGCACAGCACTGCTGATGCACAGCAAACATTCGTAAGTTAACATTCATTGGCAAAAAACTGGGCTCCTAAACTGATCAACACTCTCAGGTTGCAGCCTCTTTAATCTAATTAATTTAATGTGACTCCCACCTATGACAGTAAATTGTCTTCTTTTACTGCCCCCTGATTTTTAAGGTCCCTGAACTGACTTGCAAAATACGTGGGAATGGTAATGAAAAATAATTTTGTAGGGCATGAGAACCTTAAGACATTCTTCCCTGCTGAGTTCTTATCTCAAGGGCAGAGAACACTCCCTCGTTATCACAAATCAAAAATCCTCCATAGTGATTTTGACAGTGCATGGATTTGACTGGGCCTCACCATCAGTGCAGATTAACTGGAGCTAGAGATGGGACACCAACCAGCAACTTGGCACGGTCCGTTTCCCATCTAAACTGGTTTGCTGGCCTGCCCCTTCCAGTGAGTGCCCATTCAGCAGCAGTGCCCCACTGGGTGCTGCCAATGAATGGGCGCCCACTGGAGAGGGCAGAGCACCCAACCACAGATCGACTGTTTGGCCAGGAAACGAACACTGCTCATCGACTTGCTGAATGACTGTGCCTTAGAGCAACTTGTCATGGAGCCCACCCGAGAACAGGCAACTCTAGATCTAATATTGTGTGATACTCAGGACCTCGTCAGGGATGTGAATGTCACTGAGCCTCTGGGGAACAGTGACCATGCTGCAATTACCTTTGCCATGCATGTCGGAGGAAGAGTGTCAACCAAATCAGACATAAAAACCCTTGATTTTCGAAGGGCAAACTTCCCTCAGATGAGGAAACTAGTTAGAGAGAAACTGAAGGGGAGGTTTAGAAGAATCCAATCTCTTCAGAGTGCATGGAGCCTGTTTAAAACAACAATAATAGAGGCCCAGCACAAGTGCATACCACAAAGAAAGAAGAGCTCATTTAAGTCCAAGAGGACACCGGCATGGTTAACGAGTGGAGTTAGAGAGGCTCTAAAGCACAAGGAGAGGTCCTTCTGTAAATGGAAATCCTCCCAAACGAGGAAAATAAAAAGGAACACAAACTCTGGCAAAAGAAATGTAAAAAGATGATAAGGGAGGCAAAGAAAGACTTTGAGGAACGAATGGCTAGCAATATAAAGGGTAATAATAAAAGCTTCTTTAAATATGTTAGAAGTAGAAAACCTGCCAGAGAACCAATTGGGCCTCTGGATGGTGAGGGAGGAAAAGGGGAGGTTAAGGAGGACTTGGACATTGCAGAGAAATTGAACGAGTTCTTTGCGTCTGTCTTCACGACAGAGGACCTTGAGCGGATTCCGCTGCCTGAGCCGCCCCTCTTGACTAAAGAATTAAATCAAATACAGGTTAAAAGAGAGGAGGTTTTAGGACTAATTGATAAATTGAGGATTAACAAGTCACCGGGCCCAGATGGCATCCACCCAAGGGTTATTAGGGAACTGAGAAATGAAATTGCAGATCTCTTAACGGTTATATGCAACTTGTCTCTTAAAACGGCCACAGTGCCAGAGGACTGGAGGATAGCAGATGTCACACCAATTTTTAAAAAAGGAAGGAGGGGGGACCCAGGAAACTACAGGCCGGTTAGCCTTACATCTGTCCCAGGAAGATGGTGGAAGGCCTCATCCAAGAGAAAATCTTAAAACACATAAAAGAACAAACCTTGCTGAGAGAAAATCAGCATGGCTTCTGTAAGGGTAAATCTTGTCTTACAAACCTTTTAGAATTTTTTGAAAAGGTCAACAGGCACGTGGATTTGGGTGAACCGGTGGATATAGTCTATCTGGATTTTCAAAAGGCTTTTGACACAGTCCCTCACCAAAGGCTGCTGAGAAAATTGCATAGTCAGGGGATAAGATGGCAGGTCCTCTTATGGATTGAGAACTGGTTGAGATCCCGGAAACAAAGAGTAGGTGTCAATGGGAAATTTTCACAATGGAGAGAAGTGAAAAGCGGTGTGCCCCAGGGCTCGGTCCTGGGACCGGTGCTTTTCAATCTGTTCATAAATGACCTGGAGACAGGGATAAACAGTGAGGTGGCCAAGTTTGCAGATGACACAAAACTTTTCCGTGTGGTAAAAACCAGAGAAGATTGTGAAGAGCTCCAGAAGGATCTCTCCAAACTGGGGGAGTGGGCTGAGAAATGGCAAATGCGTTTTAATGTAACCAAATGTAAAGTAATGCATATTGGGGCAAAAATCCAAACTTCATCTATCAACTCATGGGCTCTGAGTTATCTGTGACGGATCAGGAAAGAGATCTTGGTGTGTTGGTGGACAGCTCCATGAAGGTGTCTCCCCAATGTGTGGCAGCAGTGAAGAATGCCAATTCCATGCTAGGGATTATCAAAAAGGGGATTGAAAATAAAACAGCCAACATTATAATGCCGTTATACAAAACAATAGTAAGGCCCCACCTGGAGTATTGTGTACAATTCTGGTCACCGCATCTCAAGAAAGACATAGTGGAACTGGAAAAGGTGCAGAAGAGAGCGACTAAAATGATTACTGGGCTGGGGCACCTCCCTTATGAAGAAAGGCTAAAACAATTGGGCCTCTTTAGTCTGGAAAAAAGGCGCTTGAGGGGGGATATGATTGAGACATACAAAATAATGCAGGGTATTAGTAAAGTGGATAGAGGGAAGCTCTTCTCCCTCTCTCAAAATACCAGAACTAGGGGACATACACTCAAATTGAGTGCTGGGAGAGTAAGAACTGACAAAAGAAAATATTTTTTCACCCTGTGCGTTGTAAGTCTATGGAACTCCCTGCCACAGGATGTGGTGATGGCATCTGGCCTGGATGCCTTCAAAAGGGGATTGGACAGATTCCTAGAGGAAAAGTCCATCACGGGTTACAAACCATGATGGAGATATGTAATCTCTAGGCTTTAAACCAGGGTAGTTCAAGGGCCAGATGCAGGGGAGTGGCATCAGGAGACAGATATCTAGTCTCATGCGCTCCCAAACGCATCTGGTGGGGCCGCTGTGAGATACAGGAAGCTGGACTAGATGGGCCTTTGGCCTGATCCAGCATGGCTCTTCTTATGTTCTTATGTTCTTATCTCTAAAGGAAAACACACCTTCACTGGCTCCTGCTCATCTCTAAGGGAAACACGCCTGCACACCACATGAGGCAAGGCTAAACTGGTTTTCACTTAACCTTTCCAATTGTTACTGATACTTCTGGAATGCATGAAGAGATCTAGCAACACTTGTAGGGAATGTTTTAAAGCACTCTGTGAGACAGGTGGCCCTTCATGGAAGTCCACTATCCTGGAAATCGCTGTAGAAACACATCCAAATACCATACTCAGCATAAATCCACGCCTGGACTTCTATTCAAAGCAGCTGATCCACAGCTTCAAGATACCCATCTCCACTGTGGCCACTTGGAATAATCTAAGACCCATAGCAGAACTGAAGGAGAAACCAAACCAGCTCTTGCGTCTCATTGCTATCATGATTTTCTAGACATCCCCAGAAGAGGATGAGAGAGCCAGAAAGAATTCTAGTCCTATTTCCTTATTTTCTCTAGTTCACTATAGATCATCTACTTTCATTCTTAATCATTCCCTGCATATGAAAGAGCATGGACCGTGGTATTTCTCAAGCCTTCCAGACTACAACTCCCAGAAAGTATGGCTGTATATATATATATATACTGCTCAATCGTACGTCAAGCTCTCTGGGTGGTGGCTTATACCAAAATTAGGCAGGCTACACATTGTCCCCACAGCAAGCTGGCTACTCAGTTTACTGGCTTCAGAAAGATGGAAGCCTGAGCCCACTTTGAGCCCGCTACCTAAACCCACTGGGATCAAACTCAAGTTATGAGCAGAGTTTAGCCACTGCACCGCAGGGCTCTTACAGCCAGTCACACCTGTGGTCCAAAAGTTCTGGAAGGCATTGTACTATCAGCCTTTATTCTCATGGCATATACTATATATATGTTAAAGAATCTGACACTTTCTTTAGGTCATTACAGCCCCAATGAACAGAGACTGCACATTAACATATGTGCTTGTGGGAAATTAATTGCATTAATAAAAATATAATGTTTAAGCCATAACATTCAATTGTCGATATTAACAGCTCTCTCTTCTGAATGTCTGTGAAGATTCTCAGTCATCCAGGTGAGGTTATTTGGAAGTTGAGTCATGGCAACTGGACTTTTCTTGAGAGACTGAAACATTTCGCTGCTCATCCAAGCAACTTCATCCGTCTTTTGATCTCTCAAGAAAAGAAGTCCAGTCACCATGGCTCAACTTTCAGAAAATCTCTCTTCTAAACCTCACAGCAAAATACTTTCCCCATGATAAATATCGGTACCTGCGAACCACATAAAACTGTATGCAAACATCCAATTCCTCCCCCCCCCCGTGTTAGTTGACACATTTAGATTATATTGTAGGAACATGTCATGTTGGACAACTCACCGAAAATTCGTCAGCAGCTGACATTTTCCTATAGAATAGAAAAGAAAAATATGGTTTATTGTGAACCTTCCATTATTGCGCATTAAAAGTTAGAAATTAATGTATAACTCTGATTTCAGTGGCCAGGAGCCTTTTAAAGAAAGTCCAGCAAGGTTCAGCAAAGGTATAGATCATTGTTTGGGTGCAGCTGATTTCATGACAGCCATTCCAAAATATCAATTAAGCAAAAGATCCTGCTAATCATTCGCATTAGTATCATAGGAAATGTGAAGGGTCCTATACGGCAGTGGTTCTCAACCTATGGGTCCCCAGATGTTCCTGGACTGCAACTCCCAGAAGTCTTTTTCACTAGCTGAGCTGGCCAGGATTTCTGGGAGTTGTAGTCCAGGAACCTCTGGGGACCCACAGGTTGAGAACCACTGCTATACGGGACCTACAAGGCCATTGAGTCCAAGCCCCCATTCAGTGCATCTAAGTATCTCTGAAAAATGAGAGTAATTTGCTTGTGCATGCCTTCAGCACTGGAGTACTTGCTTTATACAGTATCAAGGCGACTGGTTCCATTGCCCTACTGCTCTAACGGATATTTAATCAAAATAGGGCTTCCTGTAACTTGAGCCTATTATCACATGTCCCGTAGACTGGAATGGTGGACAACAGATGCTACCTCTCCTCTCTATGTGTGTGCATGTCGTGTCGTTACAGTTGTGACCGACTCTACGTGACTCATTGTCCATGGAGTTTTCTTGGCAGGAGTACTGGGGTGGTTTGCCAGTTCCTACTCCAGGCGTCTACAGCGCCTGGTATTCCCTGGTGGTCTCCCATCCAAGGACTCACCAGGGCCGACCCTGCTGAGCTTCTGAAATCAGGCGAGATCGGAGGTGCTCAGGGCACCCAGGCAGCTCTCCTCTATATGACAACCTTTCTAATATTTGAAAAGTACTACCCTAACCCCCATTTTATTTTACAAAGGCTAAACTGGCCCAATTATTTCAGCCTTTCTTTATAGAGCTTGGTTTTCTGTCCTAGGAGCATCCTTGTTGCCCTCCTCTGAACCTGGTCCATGTTGTCTGCATCCTTTTTAAAATCTCATGTCCAGAACTAGACAAAAGTACTCTAGATAAGGTCTTACCCAATGCCACATAGAGAGGAACTAGTACCTTGTGGGGTTTGTGGACTAAAGATCTCTTGATGTCTCCTAAAATAGTATTTGCATATATATATTTTTGCAGTCACAGCAAACTTATGGATCGTAAATAATAATGCATATATTATATAACATTCATTATGTGCTTCTCACCAGGACTAAAGATTTTGACTAAGGCTCAAGCAGAGTGAGGATGTTCTCGAATGACTTGGCAGAGCTCCTGAGAAGTCAAAACAAATGGCACCAACATAAGTCAATAGAAGTTGAACTAAACATTGCTTGCCAACAGAGTAACAGCTACTTGGGTTTAGAAGTAGTAAGACATCTGTGGAGAGAGCAGTAGCTTTCATAGAAATTCCAATGGACAGGAATGCAGAAACATGACCCACCACCAAATCCCCGAGACCCTCTTTTCCTAAGCAGCTGCTGCCGTTTCACTAAACAAATGGTCTGTACTGCGTTGTTCTTCACGTCTACAGAATGTCCCTTCTCCTAGGCAAGTCCAAGTGGTTATTAGCATCAGGATGGGAAACAGAGCACTATATATGATCCAGTAGCATAAATCCTTGCTAAGAAGGTTAGCCCATAAAATGCAGTCTGCTAGCAGTTCAACAGTCCATCTGTTCGGCTTTCCCTGAGGGTTTTTCAAAAGATCAAGCCTTTTTCAGGTGCAAGATGGCATCTACCCGTATATACTCGTGTATAAGTCGACCCGAGTATAAGTCGAGGCCCCTAATCTGACACACCCCCCCAAAAAAACTGGAAAAATTTATTGACTCGAGTACAAGTCTAGGGTGGGAAATGCAGCAGGGCCTGGCAGCTCCTCCTTTGTGAGCTGGGGGAGTGGTGTGTGATGTTTAAAATGACTTTTAGCCACTGAGGCAAGTGCTTGGGTCAGTGGCTAAAAGTCATTTTAAACATTGTGCGCCGCTCCCCTGTGATGCAGAGGGGGGTCATGAGAAGCAGCACACAATGTTTAAAATGACTTTTAGCCACCGACTCAAGCACTTGCCTCAGTGGCTAAAAGTATTGACCCGAATATAAGTCGAGGGTCCCTTTTTTCAGCCCCAAATTAGGGCTGAAAAACTAGACTTATACAGTGGACCCTTGTATAACAAACAGTTTGTATAACATAAAATCTGTCCAACATAAAAAATTCCGGAGATAGGAGAAATTTGCTTAACAGAAGTGCCTATGGGGCAAATCCATACAACATAAAATGGGATTACTCCGTTTTCAATGCATTCCTATGGAAAATTTGTATAAAGGAAAATTTGCTTAACATAATTTCATTTGGAATGAATTAATTCCTTTATACAAGGCACCACTGTATTTGAGTATATACAGTATATGGGGACCTTCTCCCACTCCTGGGGCGATTAAATCTAAAGAGGTTCTACTCCCTGCCTCTAAAGATCACTCAAAAGAACAGAAACGGAGCTATATACAGTACATATAAAATATTACAGTACATATAAAATAAAATCAATCGAGCCTCGTGGCGCAGTGGTTAAATGCCTGTACTGCAGGTAAAACTGTGCTCACGACCTGGGGTTCAATCCCAGGGAGCAGGCTCAAGGTTCACTCAGCCTTCCATCCTTCTGAGGTCAGTAAAATGAGTACCTAGCTTGCTGGGGTGGGGGCAATGTGTAGCCTGCACACTGTAATTAAAATTGTAAACCGCCCAGAGACTACTTAAAGTGGTATGGGGCAGTATATAAGCAGAACACTTTGCTTTACATATAAAATAATTTTAACTTAAGTGGTGCAACAAAGGATCCAGCAAAGGCAAGTGGCAGCCCTGTCATGCTGGTAGCATACTCCTCCCTACTTCACTCTCCATCAACCCTTATAAATCTTTGCCCCTTTTGTGCTTATCAATGACACCTCCAATGCATTCACTTTTGAACTTCCCTGGCACAGATACAAGGCTAGATTAACCAGAACAGACTGTCAAGAGCCTGTGTTTGCCACATTCATATCTGAATCAAACCAGCATGCACCAAGAGGTGGTAGAAGACTAGTCATGAACCCAAACTCTCACATAGCCCCCCCGCCAGTTTCCTGGAATGTGGCAGAAAAGGAAACAGACTGACTTTGCTTCCTGGATTCAATAGGGGGCCAAACTGGACTGGTATCCAATCAGTCCTCCCTCCCAATACTGTATCATAAAATCTAAAAATAGAAATATTCCAGCAGTAATTGCTAGTTGAATGACCTGCATAACTGTGGTGCCACACCCATGAATAAGGACCAGGAAAAAGTGAGCTGCAGAACTTTTAATGCCAGTTGCTGACTAAGTCTAGGATGAGTGAAACTGGAAGCCATTAGAGAGATTCTTGGTACCAGCAAGGCAGCCGCACCCACAGGGACAAATGCAGAAGGTCACAACAGTGATCCAGCATTCTAGCAGAGCACAGCCGAACAACTAAGTTACCATTCGACAGGCCCCGGCGATGCCGACATGTCTTTAGCATTTGTTTTATCCATCTTACATCCCTCCTAGTAACCTCAATTAAATAAGACATAATTTCAAAAAGGTAAGTAAGAAATAAATGCCTAAAAAAAACACAAATAAAGTAACAAGCCAACAAGTACAACAGCAATTAGCAGCACGGTCAAATCAAAAGCATCTGTGGAACCCTGCAAAAATATGTTTTAAAGTGGTATCTAAATGTAAACACAGGATGGGTCGATAGACCTCTACCAAGATGGAGTTCCACAACTGGGAAGCTACCACCTAGTGGGCCCTGTTCTGCATGGCAGTCACCTGAGTTTTGCTCTCCGATAGTGTCTATCTTGTCTTACAAATATGCTCAAGGTGTAATGGGTAAAGGGATCCAATTCTTGGGTCATGAATCACCCAGGGCTTCAGATACTAGTACATTACCACTACACCAGTGGTGGCCAAACTTTGGCCCTCCAGATGTTCTGGGCCACAACTCCCAGAATTCTAAGCCTGTACTGCCAGTGGCAAAGGACTGTGGGAGTTGTGGTCCAAAACATCTGGAGGGCCGAAGTTTGGCCACCACTGCACTACACTAAACTGAACTCAAACACATTCACTTGTGGTTTTCAGGATCCGGGTAATATGGCTTTATCCTTCTGCCTGCGTGTATTCCAACTTCACATCCAAAACATTTTCCCTACTCACTACAAGTAAGACCATTTATTTATGAGAAATAACATACTTCACCCTGGGTTCTTCTTCTCACTAGCTAATTTGCCTACCGGCAGGCATGTCCAAACTTTGGCCCTCCAGATGTTTTGGACCACAACGCCCACAGTCCTTTAGCGTTGGAAATATAGGCTTGGAATTCTGGAATTTGTGGTCCAAAACATCAGGAGGGCCGAAGTTTGGACATGCCTAGCTGATAGAATCCCAGCTGATTTGATATAACACTCATCTAAACTGTCTGTTTTCCCATGGGTTAGTTCAAACTGTTGTAGTGTTGGAGAACACGTAATAAGCCCAAATCTTCTTGAGTGGTGACATTGGCACCTTACTGCTGCTGTAACACTTGAAGACTGCCTCAAGAATTCATCCTGGGCATCACCTATTGCACATGTAACAGTCATGTAATCCAATAAGCAACAGGTAATGTCTAAGATGGTTTCTTAACCTGGGGGGAAAGTTACTCCATTAGCATGACGCTGGGCTAAGCATGCAACAGGATTTAGGTCAACATTACCCTTCCAGCAACAACATGGATCCCTGACCAATTAATAGCACAACAGGGATGAAGGTCCAGCTTTAAGTACCGTACTTCACACTGGACTTATAAAATAATTTTAGGGACAGGAAACATGTTGGCAGAGTGGAAGAACATTATCAGTTATTCATAGATGAACAAACAATGACAATATCAAAACTCTAAATTAAGGAATGTTGGAAAGTGCACGCTAGGCCCTAATGGTGTGAACAAGGTGCAAGTGAAGGTGACAAAAACAGCTTGATGGAAAACTAGAAAGCATACAAGCTCACTTTCTTGCCTATCAAAGGTATTCCTGGAAGAAAATCTTTATCTGTGTGGGATTCAATTATTCATGCCATCTCTTTAATTAGAACTGGCATACAATTGAGCATCTCCTGTGGCTCTGCTCATAGATGCCCCCTTCTACCGATTTCTTTCTTTCAGTTGCTACCTTCTGCATGTGTCAGAAAGGTTCCTCCTTTTTACCCAAGCCCCTACAAGCTATTATGTTATTCTAGTAACAGCTGAGTTCAGGCATCCTATTATTCTTACTTCAGTTCTGGTTGGTAGACTTTTTGAGGTTTCTGTGTTGACACACTCCACAGATACAACATCTTACGGGGATGCTTCTATGGGGCTTTACTCTTTACTTAATATTCGTTGCAATGGTATGGCTTTAGAATTGTTTAAAGCTCGCTAGAAACAGAACGGAAGGACAAAATTTTGTTAGCATAGCTAGATACATAAGGTGGGTGATGTCATCAGCCACGGCAATTGTTCAGAAATAAAAACATTTCCATTGCTCTTATCCCACCCCAGGGTCCCTCGCAATCCTTTCTGACACAGAAAAGTCTCTGCAGACTGTTGAGTGCAAGGGAAAGCACTTACTTTCCAAAAATTCTTGCTGCTGCTGCTGATTTATGGAACTTAAATTCTTTCTGGTCCCCTGAAGGTAAAATCAAAGGTTCCCCCACATATATGTGCTAGTCACGTCTGACTCTTAAGGGCGGTGCTCATCTCCATATTCAAGCCAAAGAGTCAGTGTTGTGCAAGTCCATGGCCATGTGGCCGGCATGGCTGCAAGGAGACATTGATTTTACCTGCCCACTTTTTACGGCGGTACCTATTTATCTAATTGCATTTAAATGCTTTCGAACTGCTAGGGTGGCAGGAGCTGGGGTTATCAGCAGGAGTTCGCTCTGCTGTGTGGCACCCGGGATTCGAACCGCTGAGCTGCCGAGCTCATAAGAGCCAGGGGATGGGGATTTTTTATTCCCCAAAATTTGTCAACAACGACTACATTAGTTTTCTGTGGCACAAGCAGGTTTTTAGCCAAAAAAAGGATTTGACTAACTAAATAAGGGATGTAACCTTAGATGTGTAACCTTGTGTAACAGCTAGCACACCTCCAATCACCTTTTCTCTCACCAATATTACCATTCCCCAAAGTTGCAGTGGCAGGCGCAAGGCAGTGGGGAAAACAAGAGGATGGTGAATCATGAAGCAAAAGGAGGTCCGTGATCTTTGCCATTCCATAATGCAAAAAGGGCCTACCTCAACAGAAAACAGGCTGAGTAAGACCCTTGATTGGATCTTACTGCTGTGCTCTGAAATATACATCTTTAGCATTTTAATCAGGCTGGGAGTCTTATTTGCAAAGAAACACAGCCATGGTCAGGCCAACCCTGTTAACTCATTGCTAATAACTTTTAATTTTACTTCAGGCACCTTAGAGACAGCACACAGGTGGACTTTTTCTTAAATACTAGAGGAAATTGTTATTTTCTTGTTCACTAAAATTAGAGATATTCAACTTCTACACTCAGAGTTGACTGCACACCTCCCTACTTTATTTATTTTTGGTGTATTTTTACCCTGCTTTTCTCCTTGGAAAAGGAGCCAAGGCAGCTTAATAGTAATGAGAGACACTGTAGAGTCCAGTACAATTAAGACATGTTCAAGTTTGAGAACAGGTAATTGAGTGGCCTCTTACCTCATTAAAAGGCAACATCAAAGCTAATCTGTCTCTAGGACATTAAGAGCTGGAGTTTTCCTTTACAACTTTGCCCAGACACACAGAATTCCTGAAGGGTGATGCCCACAAACTTTTTCACACCTGTATCACAGAAATACCCCCTTCCTTCAGTTGTCATTGATCTACTGATCGATATTCAGGTGCTCATATCAAATACAGTGGTACCTTGTATAAAGGAATTACAGTGGTGCCTCGGATAACGACGGTAATTTGTTCTCCGAGGTTAGTTGTTATCCGAAACACGTCGTTATCCGAAACGCAGTTTCCCATAGGAATGAATGGGAAACTGTTTAATCCGTTCCGGAGGCTAGGAAAAAGGCACAGACACCTGGTTTTTTGCTCAAAACTCTTTAAAAAGTGCACTTTAAAGGTACAGATGCAATTTCACCTGGGATAACTTTTTTACTGATGCATGCTGGAAATTCATTATCTGAGGCAGTCCATAGGGAAATTTTGTTATCCGAGGCAGCCCATAGGAAGATTCGTTATCCAAGGCAGCCCATAGAGAAAATTCGTTCTCCAAGGCAGACCTATACCTAGGAATTGCGATTCGTTATCCGAGGCAGCCCATAGGGATAATTTGTTATCAGAGGCAGCCCTATACCTGGAAATTTGCAGTCGTTATCTGAATTATTCGTTAACCGGAGCAGTTGTTATCCGAGGTACCACAGTAATTTGTTCCAAATGAAATTCTGTTAAGCAAATTTTCATTTATACAAATTTCGAATAGGATTGCATTCAAAACAGAGTAATCTCTAATTGCCACCATTTTATGTTGTATGGATTTTCCCCATAGGTGATTCTTTTAAGCAAATGTCCCCTATCTCTGGAATTTTTTATGTTGTACAGATTTTATGTTATACAAACGGTTTGTTATATGAGGCTCCACTTGTAAGTTTTTTTCCTTGTCCCAAGAGGCATAAGTGCTATGTATACAATGACCTATTGGATTCACTTTCTGAGGCTCTTTTTGGCCCACACATGCAGCAGAACAATCATTCAAACAAACAAAAGACATAAAATGTAGCACCTTACAGACTATCATACGTTAATGTAA
The DNA here is from genome assembly GCA_029282475.1 of Phrynocephalus forsythii. Lineage (NCBI taxonomy): Eukaryota > Metazoa > Chordata > Lepidosauria > Squamata > Agamidae > Phrynocephalus > Phrynocephalus forsythii. Next base: position 207,524,080 of record JAPFRF010000001.1, read on the forward strand.
TGTTTCGTGGGGAAGTGGATGTATTAAAATTAAAATATGAAGGTTAGTCTTTGCATTAAAATATGAAGTTTAATCTTTAAGGTGCCACAGCCTTTTGTTTTGTTTTTCTTTGATTTTTGCCTGAAATCCCAAACCTTGAGGAGGGTCCCGGGCATCCTCACAACAATCCCCCCAACAAACCCACAAAGCATTTGGACCAACTATGGACCAGATTGGGGTGGTGGTGCATCAATCCAGAATCATGAAGCAGGAAGGAGCCTGCAAGGCCACAGAGTCCAGCCCAAGGCAGGAATTCAGACCAAAGGACGTTGTGTGCCAGGTGGCTGCCTCCATTTCTCTTCCATGCCTACCCTGTCGGAGCATCATTCACCGCCTCTCGAGGTCACCGATCCAGAGGCCTTACAGTCCAACCCTACAGCAACTCTGCGGTGGCATTTGCTCGGGCAACGCCTCGCCACCCCTACTCTAGGGACATGGGTGGCTTCCAGGGCCCTCATCGCCATGCTACCCTTTGGCCTATACAGCATTTGTGCTTGATTGGTGAAAGATGCTGTGGGGGATATGATAGCGATGTTTAAATATTTGAAAGGATGTCATATTGAAGAAGGGACTGGTTTGTTTTCCATGGCTTCAGAGACTAGGACTCGGGGCAATGGTTTCAAACTACGGGAAAAGAGATTCCATTTGAACGTTATAGGAAGAACTTCATGACGGTTAGAGCTCTCCTGCAGTGGAAGATGCTGCCGCAGAGGGTGGTGGAGTCTCCTTCTTTGGAGGTTTTTAAGCAGAGGCTGGATGGCCATCTGTCGGGCATCCTGTGATGGGGGTTCCTGCATGGCAGGGGGTTGGACTAGATGGCCCTCGAGGTCTCTTCCAACTCTATGATTCTATACAGGAGCTACTGCTCTGAGTTCCCACATTCGGTGGTAGAACCGGGTCATTCCCCTAGGCAGGATTTTGGGCAATCAGAATCCCAGATATTCTGGGCTCAAGGCAAGCATCACCAGATGATACTAAGATAACAATGACGAATGACCACCTGCTGTTCTACAACTAGAATCTATTGCAGCCTCTCCTCCTTTCCTTAAGAACCTAAGAATGGCCCTGCTGGATCAGGGACCAAGGCCCATCGAGTCGAGATTCCTGTCTCTCCCAGTGGCCCCACCAGATGCCTCCGGGAGCACAGGAGACAACGAGAGACCGGCTCTCCTGATGCTGCTCCCCTGCGCCTGGGACTTTGAGGGACCCTCCTTTTAAGCCCCGGGGAGGGGGGGTCTCTTCCAACTCGGTGCTTCTAATTCTACCGCCCGGAGTTCCACTGGAAGACGGGCGGTATAAAAATCATAAAATCAATCAATAAAAATAAAAAATAAATAAATAAAAGCAAGTCAGGCAGGGAAAGAGCGCCTGGCCCAACCTCGCGGGAGGTGCGAAGCCAGGCCCAACGCGTGCCCCCCGAAACCGGCACACACACACACACACACACACACACACACACACACACACACACACACACACACAGGGGTCCCCCTCGGCCCCTGGCAGGTCCGGAGAAAGGAAGGGCGACGGCCCTGGTCCAAGGTCTGGGCCTCCTCCGCCCAACCCTTTCCGGGCGCCCATAAAGAACGGAGGCGGCGGCGGGGGGGGATTGAGCAGAGAACAAGGGCCGCCTCCTCCTCCTCCTCCTCCTCCTCCTCGGCCTGGCCTTTTACTCCCGAGAAGACCCGCGCGGAGGAGGAGGAGGAGGAGGAGGAGGAGGGTGGAAGGCGGGGAGGGGTGTTGGTGGTGGTGGCGGTGGGGAAAAGGGGGCCCCCCGGAGCCGCTCCCCGCCCCCACCGAGGCCTCGCTCGCTCGCTCGCTTCCCAAAAGGCCGAGCCTCCCCTTGTCCTCCTCCTCCTCCTCCTCCTTCTTCCTCCTCGTCCTCCTCCTCCTTCTTCCTCCGGGGCTCCTGCAGGCCCCGCTGGCCGTCCCGGACCCCCTTACCTGAGGGGAGGCCTCGAAGGCGACCACAGTCACGGCGAGACCGCTCCTCCTTTCTTCCTCCCCTTCCTTCTCCACACGGCCAGCCGGAAACGGAAATGGAAGGGAGGCGCTCTCTCTCGCGCGCTCTCTCTCTCTCTCTGGGAAAGAGCGGCATCCGGTCACGTGAGGCGAGCTGCTGGCGGCGTTGCGGTTATCCCGTCACCCTTTCTCTCCCACCCCCGCCATGAGCATGCGCAGAAGCCGACGGCGGCGAGGAAAGGCCGGACGACGTGACGTTGCCCTCCCCCCCACCTTTGAGCATGCGCAGAAGCCGAGGAAAGGCCGGACGACGTGACGTAAAACTCCCTCCCCCGCCACCACCCTTGAGCATGCGCAGAAGGCGAGGGCGGCGAGGAAAGGCCGGACGATGTGACGTAAACTCCCCCCCACCCTTGAGCATGCGCAGAAGGAGAGGGCGGCGAGGAAAGGCCTGACGACGTGACGTACCACTCCCTCCCTCCCACCCACCCTTGAGCATGCGCAGAAGCCGAGCATGGGGAGGAAAGGCCTGACGACGTGACGTAGAACTCCCTTCTCCCCGCCCTCGTGGTACTCTGAACGGGCTCGGCTGGCAGAAGCGCGCGTCACGTGACAGTAGTTCGGGCCCCCTCCTCTCCTTGGAAGCGCGGCGTCTGCACGGCGGCCGCGCCCCCTGGTGGTGGGGAGGAGGGAACGACAGTTAGGGATGAACTTCTGGAGGGCTAGGAATTACCCAGTGGTACCTTGTATAAAGGAATGAATTCGTTCCGAATGAAATTATGTTAAGCATATTTTCCTTTATACAAAGTTCCTATAGGTATGTATTGAAAACAGAGTAATCCCTAATCACAACCATTTTTATGTTGTACGGATTCACCCCATAGGCGATTCTTTTAAGCAAATTTCCTCTATCTCCGGAATTTTTTATTTTATGTTATACAAACAGTTTATTATACGAGGGTCCAGTTGTAATTAATAAATGAAACCCCCTGATTATTTAAGTGGGCGCGGGGAGGTTCTTGGAAAGGGTAGCCGTGTTAGTCTTTTCAAGAATTTTATGCAAAAATCAAATAAAAACAAAATAAAATAAAAGACATAAAACATGTTGCACCTTAAAAACTAACTTTCATATCTGAAATCCGGAAAGATTAAGAGGCTCAAATTTTAAAACGGCAATTGGCTAAATTTTTTTGCCAAGAAACAGGACTCGAATGACCAAAAGCCCTACCCGTTGCTCTTGCCCGCATTCGAGCCACCCCCACCGCCCGCCTAGGACTGCCCCCATTCGAACTCCTGCATGGTCGTCCCTTTGTTACCCTAGCCCCCAAAGCCTGATCCAGGGAATCAGCCCCTGCCGTCCTATTTTAGGGAGCTGGGAGGGGGGTTTCTCTCTCTCTCCCCTCTCTCAGCAGGTCACTGCAGCCGTCCCTCCTCGGAGAGAACCCCCCCCCCGTCAAGTTCCATCCAGGAGACTGGGCGATGGTGGGAAAGCTGCATCCCAGCCGCTTGGAGGCGAAATTGTCACCCCCCTCCGGCACACCAAGTTCTCCTCAGCACCCCAACAGCTGTGAAGATGGAAGAAATGAGATCTTGGACCCACCATTCCAGGGAAAAGACTGACCCACCACCTAAAGATCCAGAGGCGAAGAGACCATCAGACCCCCACACCCAACCCCGGAGTGACCCCCTTGCTTCATGCACCTGGGGGCGAGGAACCAACCACAGTCACCTGAACCAAAAGCCAGAGAGCAGCCCTGCCTTATCCTTAACCAGCCGTGGTGATATTGTTAGGTATTGTATTCAAATATAGTTTAAATAGCCATTGCCAATAAAGTGGTTATACTAATATATTCAATTACACTCATATATTCTGCTTTAACACTCAGCAAAGCAAAGTCATTGTAGATAGAATGGCAATTTAAGTATAATCAATAAGCAGTCATTGTAGATAAAAGTGACTGGTTACTAATTACTTAAACATATATATATATACACATATGTATTTCTTTTAATAAGCCACAGAGCATAAGAAAATGGCTGAAGTTTGGTTCAAGAAAAGCATTTCGGTCTCTGTCTTTCTCTCTCCCCCCAACTCCCAAAAGTAGAAGGCAGACACAGCTTGCCTTGAAATTCCATTCCCATATGTACTGAAATAGTACCGCTGAATGTATCTTTCTGTGGAACAATGAATCCCTGTAAACAGGCGGGAGCATCTTGACGCAAGCATGACTATGGTGGGAGGACTGTTCTACAAGATTGTTTCTAACTGGCAAGTATCCTGTGTGAATAAGCTAGAACTGTTTCTCTTTGTTAAAATGCACCTGCAACATGTATGTTATCTTTTTACATAGAGGCGGGGGGAAGAGCAGAATGGAAATTGATAAAAGTTTTGTGTTCCTATTGTTCGGGGCCTCAGACTTTCCGAATGATCGGCTGAGGACAGGTAGTGTCTTTGTAAATAAACTTTTCTCTGCTTCTACAAGCCTTGGAGAAATTCTTCTTCCTAAACCCCAAGGGAGCGCGGTGAAATTTTGAACCTGGTTTCCTTACAATATGTGGTGTGTCCAAGCGCCCCCCTCTCTCCCTCTCTCTCCCTCACACACTGTCTCTCGATCTCTCTATATCCCTCCTCTTGTGCCCCACCCCAGGGAGCTGCTGCTGAATAGTAAGCCTTTCGATCTGGGAGGAAATGTAGAGCCTCCAGCTGCAGGACTGGTTTATTTGGAATTTATTTATTTATTTATTTATATTTATTTTCAAACTTATATACCGCACCTATTTCCCCAAAGGGGACTCAGGGCGGTTTACACAATACCATAGCAAATAAAACAGATTAAAAACAATAAAACAATCAACAGCGGTGTCCAGGACGGCAAGCCAATGTAGGAAGGGCAGCAAGGGGGGGGGAGGTTACCCCTGGAAGTTACCAAAGGCGTCTTTAAATAGCCATGTTTTTAAGGCTCTCTTGAAGGATGCCAGCGATGGAGCTTGCCGCAACTCGACCGGCAAGGCATTCCAAACAGACGGGCCAACCACCGAGAAAGCCCGGTTACGAGTGGTTGTCTTACGGGCTTCCCTCGGCGTGGCAATCCGGAGCGAGAGGGCCTGGGAAGAACGGGTGGGTCGGGCCAGATCTGAGCGTCGGGAGATACGCTCTGCCAGATAGACAGGGGCCAAGCCATGGAGGGTTTTGTAAACCAAAACCAACACCTTGAACCTTATTCGGGAGGCAACGGGCAACCAGTGCAGGCGAACCAGGATGGGGGTGATGTGATCGAACTTACGTGCACCAACCACCAACCTGGCCGCCGCATTCTGGACCCGCTACAATCGCCGAACAAGGTTCAAGGGGAGCCCCATGTAGAGAGCGTTACAGTAATCCAACCTCGATATGACCAGCGCCTGAATCACTGTCCTCAGGGAGTCCCCATCGAGGTACGGACGAATCTGGGCGATAAGCCTAAGATGGTAGTAGGCCGATCTGGTCACGGCAGCCACCTGGGAATCCAGGGACAAATCCGGATCCAGGACAACGCCCAGACTCCTCACTCTTTGCCCCAGCTGGAGGGCGGACCCACCCAGACTGGGAAGAGGGCCACAGTACCCCTCCGGACCACCCCCAAAGAACAGAACCTCGGTCTTTCCAGGGTTGAGCCTGAGTCTGTGAGTCCTGGTCCAATCCAAAACTGCGGTCAGGCAGCGATCAAGAGTCTGGACGGCCTCCACTGCATCGGTAGAGAAGGAGAAGTAGAGCTGCGTGTCATCAGCATACTGATGACAGCAAACTCCACAACTCCGGATGATCTCAGCCAGCGGCTTCATATAGATGTTAAAGAGCATGGGGGAGAGAGCTGACCCCTGGGGCACCCCACAAGAGAGTGTCCAGGGAGACGTCAAATCACCCCCCAAGCTCACACGCTGGGAGCGACCCTCAAGGAAGGAGCGGAGCCAACAGAGAGCCAGACCTCTGATCCCCACCTCAGAAAGCCGCCCCAGGAGGATGGGGGTCAATGGTATCAAAATACCGTGGTCAATGGTATCAAAAGCCGCAGACAGGTTGAGAAGGACCAGCAGGGTAGAGCAACCCCCGTCAGCCCTCCTCAACAGATCATCATGCAGAGCGACCAGAGCCGTCTCCGTCCCATGACATGGCCTAAACCCAGACTGGAAGGGATCCAGGACATGGTTCTCCTCCAGGAACGTCTGGAGACGCAGGGCGGCAACCCGCTCAATCACCTTGCCCATGAAAGGAACATTGGCTATAGGGCGATAATTAGACATATCGTCTACGGCCAGGCCAGGTCTTTTGATAATGGGCTTCACTACCAAATTTGAATTTGGTTTGAAACTTAACATTGTTTTATCCCTGAAATGGCTAACTGAGTCCCATGACACTACTGAACTGGGTGCCCATTTGCTAAAAATGTTTTTGTTTCCTCAGTTCAGAATGGAACCAAAGGAATCAGTCCCCAATTGGAGAGTTTATCCAGGGAATTCCCTGCCTCTGTAGAAATTGCAATGGGATTGTTATTTGATTTTCACCTATTGGCAAAGTTTCCAAAGCAATGCATACATTGTGCAGACTGAGATTTTATACCTTAGCTTATTTCAACCAAAAGCAAATGGAGGGCCTTCTTAGGAATGGCTGGTTATTGTCATGTTTGGATCTCTGACCTTGTACAATTGGCTAAACCCCTATTTGAGGGACTAAACCAGACAGGCGAAAGGGTTGAGTCAAGTAAAGAGATGTGGAAGGCGTTCCAGAACCCCTAAAGATCAAGCTTATTGAAGCTCTGACTTGAGGTATACCTGACCAGATAAAAGGCCTATCTGTCCAAACAACTGGACCAGAATGTCAGGGGCTAGACAGTGTGTCCTAGGAAAAAAAGGCAGCTGTAGAGCCGAAGTCGAGGAGCAAATAAGCTGACTCTTTATGCTCAACATGCTGTTAGCACAGTATTGGAGCAGAAGGGGGGTTCACTGGGTGCCTAATGCTAGAATTGTGCCAGGCTGCCTCACTGGATTATCCAGGACTGCGGTTGGTAACATGTAATGTCTTAAACCCTGCCACCCTGCTCCCCATGGGAGATATTAATTCAAACAGTGTGCTTCTGGCATGCAATGCATTGCAACAATGAGATTCAGTGTGCCAAGGACCAGCCAAATCGAAGAAGGAACTACCCTAAATTGACTATTTCCCTCTATCTAAATTCAGAGAATTGGGTGCATTTTGTGGCAGAAATCATCCAGAGGTTGCACAATATTTAGACATAAAATGGTCCCTGCATGCACCCTGGCATCCAGAATCCAGTGGAAAACGTTACCCAGGTGTTAAAGTCTCACTTGCACAAATTAGCTCAGGGAACAGATTTCGGATCGGTGGACTTGCTCCCCCATGCCTTGCTTCAGATAGGAATACTTCTTAGGAGTAGACTGGCCATGTGCAGCTCTTAATGGGCAACCATGTCCTATTGGAAAACTTCCTTCCAATCCCACTGAACGTGTAAAAGGTATCCCTGGGGAAACAGCTTTAAAGGATTATTTTGTGTCTTTATCTAACAAGCCGCAAGGCACCCTTCAGACCCTTCTAACTAAGCAGGTGACTGGATCCACCTGAGGGGTGATTCTTCGAACACCTTGGCTTGAAAAAAAGGGGGGGTGTTGAGTCATAATTGGGCATGATGAAATTCTCAGGGATGCTTTTGGGGTCCCCTGAGACCCCTCCCAAACATTCCTTGTTGGGCCAGGATAAAATAATTCATTTCCAGGACAATCAAAAGAGCCAAACACACAATTCAGGTCGAATCCCCCTGAATTGGCAGTTCATCCCTACTGTGGTCATGGCTCATGGAGTGACAGCCACAGATCAACCCCCGGGGACATCCTTTCACTCTCAAAGCTACCTCCATTGCCCCTCTATCTATATGAACCCTGGCTTTTAGCCATAGCCAGCCCCCACCCTTCCTTCTAGGAAGCTTACTTCCATCATATCCATTTGCCTACACTGGCCCAGGTCTCTGGGCCCAGCCGACCTCACCCTCACCCCTCTCTCTTTTCCTTTCCACCCCTCCGGCTTGCCCTTTCCTGATGATTTATTTTCATCATGCTCGTGGCTTGCCAGGGAATGATTGTAAGCAATCACTCCTGGGGACCAGGGACTCCATCACACCAAAAGGACTGTGCTCATGGGTTTCCCGCTTAGCTGATTCTTAGCCCCCAACTACCAGCGACCCCCCCACATCTCTATTTCTCTCTCTCTCTCTCTCTCTCTCTTCTCTCTCTCTTCTTCCTTCTCCTCCCACCCCTTCTACCCTGGGTGTGCTTAAACGTGTTTCCTGCCCTATCCTATGGCCTCTTTAACTCTAATCTGGGGCAAGGGGGTTATGGCACAGAAGAACACACATCATGGCGGCATCATGAGACAAGCTGCATCTTCTGGAAGGAATCCATCTTCTCCAAAGTTTCTGGCATGTCCACAACAGATGTTTCCTGGAGCACAGGAGTTTCTGGCACAGATGTTTGTCACTGCCTGGGGCTCTCCATTGTCCCACCTTTGCACCCACAAAGGACCACCCAGACACCTCCGGATTATCCCATCAGTTTTCCTGGCCCCTATTGACTTTTGTATCAGCCTCTATTGATTTTCTGATTTCCACAGTTTGCCCAGACCTATGGACAATACCTTGCTTCCCCTTCCTATTGTCTTATCATGATGGCCCAATCAAAGGACTTTCTGGACTCATTAACACCTCAGTGGGCATCCGACTCCAGCCTGCCAGAAGACCGCCGAGGAACGCCTCTGGCCAACCCCTGGACCACATTGATTGGACCGTTTGAAGATTGTCCCCCAGCCCACCCCTGGGCAGGCGCCAGCCAGGGAAGGGAGGAGGGGGGAACCAATAAAAGTTGGGGTTTCTTTGTGTTCGGGGTCGGACATCTTTGCCTGGTTCCTGGCTTGTGTCCACCTGCTGTCTTTATTGGGCCTAATAAACGCAGTATTTCCTTCAGGATCTCTCTCTCGCTGGATGCTTCATTGGGCTACTGGGGTCCAGCGGAACTCAACAGGGCTAGCCTGTCTGAAATAGCATTTTAATCTTATTTTAAACTCAACAACTGGAAGAAGAAGAGGAAAACAAATAAAAAGGGCAGTCAGCAGGAATTCTAAATACCTAAGATAGCCTCCCAATTGTCCCATGACATCTTTCCAAAGGGATCCATCACAAGCAGGAGGAATACATCTACATGCTCATATCACCTTACATTTTCCAAAAATATCTTTTCTGCATTCTTTTTAAACTACTACTGCCAAGAAAACTCCATGGACATGGAGTCACAAAGAGTGGGTCATGACTGTATCGACACCACACACACACACACACACACACACACAGAGGATGGAAGTAATACAAATGCAATGCAGTAGTTGGCTCTATTTACAGAGCTCTGCTGGTTGAGAGTCAATTGCTGATTTATCTTGATCATCCTGTCCACACTAGCCTGCGGACCTTAAAAACATGAACATCAGACTTTAAAGGTAAGTCAAGAAGGACAGGGCATGGCAGTATTTCATTGCCCTACCAAAGAGTGCTTCCCTTCTTCAGCTCATCATCAGCAGAAACTGTCAACATATGTAAAAGTTGACAAAACATATGTTATGTATATTTAACAGAATGTGTAAAGAGAATTGTAAAATGGAGGCAGTTAGATTCTGCAGTGTCATGATGTTAATCCACAAGTGTTAGAAACTAGTAATCACAGGCATGTTAAGTGATGAAGTGCAGGTGGAACTGATTGTAACATCATGATTTGTAATGGTTAGATCAGATTGCATCAGATTGTTAATTAGTAATTGCATCAGATCTTATGAGTGCTGAATAAGTATAAAAGGCACTAGCTTACCATTTGTAACTTGGGGACTGTTATGGTGAGAACTATGATCTATGAAAACAAGCAAATGTATGCTTATTTGCAGAATGCAGGCCATTTGTTTGTTTACTTACTGATTATGTTTTTGTTGTCTAATAAAGTTCAATGGATAGCTTAGGAGGCAAGCTGTCCTTTGCAAAGGCCAGAAAAATGCAAGTAAATACTCTCTAGTGGCCCATTTTGACATTTTACCTTGGACATATTTTATGAAAATAATTAGGAAGATGAGAGCTAATGTTGTCCCCATCTTCAAAAATGTGGGGGAGAGGACCCCAATAATTACTGCCCAGTCAGCTCAACTTCAATTCCTGGAAAGATCCTAGAGCAGATTATTAAACAGGCAGTGTGTAGTTATTGAACAAACAATGCTGTCATTACAAGAAATCAACACAGGTTTCTTAAAATCAAGTCATGCCAGACTAATTTGATCTCTTTCTTTGATAGAATTATAGACCTGGTGGATGACAGGAATGCTGTGGATATTGCTTATCTGGACTTCAGTAAGGCCTTCGATAAGGTTCCCCATGGTATTCTTACTAAGAAGTTAGTAGGAAGTGGGATAGATAGTGCTAATGTTATGTGGATGTGTAATTGGTTGACCGATCACCCTTCAGCTTAGAGAGACGTGACCAGTGGAGCGCCCCAGGGTTCTATTCTGGGTCTAGTGCTGTACAATATCTTTATTAATGACTTGGAGGAAGGAATAGAGAGTATGCTAATTAAATTTGCAGATGATACCAAATTGGGAGGGATTGCTAATTCCCGGGGGGAAAGAACAAGGCAGCAGCTGTTGTTGCGGGACCCACTGTACAGGTGCTTCTACGCCAATGCTCGAAGCCTCCGAGCAAAGATGGGAGAACTTGAACATTTGGCAGCTAGGGATAACATAGATATAATAGCCATAACAGAAACCTGGTGGAATGAGGAGAACCAGTGGGATACAGCAATCCCAGGCTATAAACTCTATAAAAGGGATAGAGAGGGGCGGGTTGGAGGAGGAGTGGCCATCTATGTCAAAGAAGGGGTAAAATCCAGCAGAATGGAGATGGACAGAGGGTTTGACTCCACCATAGAATCACTTTGGGTTAAACTACCAGGTCCAAGGAGTGATGTGATAGTTGGAGTATTCTATCGTCCACCAGATCAAAAACTTGAGGGGGACCTTGAAATGAGGAGAGAAATCATGGAGGTGGCTAAGAGGGATAGGATAGTAATCATGGGGGACTTCAATTATCCCCACATTGACTGGGTCAATGTGAACTCCGGGCAAGAAAGAGAAACTGGGTTTCTCGATTTGCTGAATGACTGTGCCTTAGAGCAACTTGTCATGGAGCCCACCCGAGAACAGGCAACTCTGGATCTAATACTGTGCAATACTCAGGACCTGGTCAGGGATGTGAATGTCACTGAGCCTCTGGGGAACAGTGACCATGCTGCAATTTCATTTGCCATGCATGTCGGAGGAAGAGTGTCAACCAAATCAGACATAAAAACCCTTGATTTTCGAAGGGCAAACTTCCCTCAGATGAGGAAACTAGTTAGAGAGAAATTGAAGGGGAAGGTTAGAAGAATCCAATCTCTTCAGAGTGCATGGAGCCTCTTTAAAACCACAATAATAGAGGCCCAGCACAAGTGCATACCACAAAGAAAGAATAGCTCATTTAAGTCCAAGAGGACACCGGCATGGTTAACGAGTGGAGTTAGAGAGGCTCTAAAGCACAAGGAGAGGTCCTTCTGTAAATGGAAATCCTCCCCAAATGAGGAAAATAAAAAGGAACACAAACTCTGGCAAAAGAAATGTAAGAAGATGATAAGGGAGGCAAAGAAAGACTTTGAGGAACGTATGGCTAGCAATATAAAGGGTAATAATAAAAGCTTCTTTAAATATGTTAGAAGTAGAAAACCTGCCAGAGAACCAGTTGGCCCTCTGGATGGTCAGGGAGGAAAAGGGGAGATTAAGGAGGACTTGGACATCGCAGAGAAATTGAATGACTTCTTTGCGTCTGTCTTCACGACAGAGGACCTTGAGCGGATTCCGCTGCCTGAGCCGCCCGTCTTGACTAAAGAATTAAATCAAATACAGGTTAAAAGAGAGGAGGTTTTAGGACTAATTGATAAATTGAGGATTAACAAGTCACCGGGCCAAGATGGCATCCACCCAAGGGTTATTAGGGAACTGAGAAACGAAATTGCAGATCTCTTAACGGTTATATGCAACTTGTCTCTTAAAACGGCCACAGTGCCGGAGGACTGGAGGATAGCAGATGTCACACCAATTTTTAAAAAAGGAAGGAGGGGGGACCCGGGAAACTACAGGCCAGGGAAGATGGTGGAAAGCCTCATCCAAGAGAAAATCTTAAAACACATAAAAGAACAAACCTTGCTGAGAGAAAATCAGCATGGCTTCTGTAAGGGTAAATCTTGTCTGACAAACCTTTTAGAATTTTTTTGAAAAGGTCAACAGGCACATGGATTTGGGTGAACCGGTGGATATAGTCTATCTGGATTTTCAAAAGGCTTTTGACACAGTCCCTCACCAAAGGCTGCTGAGAAAATTGCATAGTCAGGGGATAAGAGGGCAGGTCCTCTTATGGATTGAGAACTGGTTGAGATCCCGGAAACAAAGAGTAGGTGTCAATGGGAAATTTTCACAATGGAGAGAAGTGAAAAGCGGTGTGCCCCAGGGCTCTGTCCTGGGACCGGTGCTTTTCAATCTGTTCATAAATGACCTGGAGACAGGGATAAACAGTGAGGTGGCCAAGTTTGCCGATGACACAAAACTTTTCCGTGTGGTAAAAACCAGAGAAGATTGTGAAGAGCTCCAGAAGGATCTCTCCAAACTGGGGGGAATGGGCTGAGAAATGGCAAATGCGTTTTAATGTAACTAAATGCAAAGTAATGCATATTGGGGCAAAAAATACAAACTTCATCTATCAACTCATGGGCTCTGAGTTATCCGTGACGGATCAGGAAAGAGATCTTGGTGTGTTGGTGGACAGCTCCATGAAGGTGTCTCCCCAATGTGTGGCAGCGGTGAAGAAGGCCAATTCCATGCTAGGGATTATCAAAAAGGGGATTGAAAATAAAACAGCCAACATTATAATGCCTTTATACAAAACAATAGTAAGGCCCCACCTGGAGTATTGTGTACAATACTGGTCACCGCATCTCAAGAAAGACATAGTGGAACTGGAAAAGGTGCAGAAGAGAGCGACTAAAATGATTACTGGGCTGGGGCACCTCCCTTATGAAGAAAGGCTAAAACATTTGGGCCTCTTTAGTCTGGAAAAAAGGCGCTTGAGGGGGGATATGATTGAGACATACAAAATAATGCAGGGTATGAGTAAAGTGGATAGAGGGACGCTCTTCTCTCTCTCCCAAAATGCCAGAACTAGGGGACATACACTCAAATTGTGGGCTGGGAGAGTAAGAACTGACAAAAGAAAATATTTTTTCATCCAGCGCATTGTAAGTGTATGGAACTCCCTGCCACAGGATGTGGTGATGGCATCTGGCCTGGATGCCTTCAAAAGGGGATTGGACAGGTTCCTGGAGGAAAAGTCCATCACAGGTTACAAACCATGATGGAGATGTGTAATCTCCAGGCTTTAAACCAGGGTACTTCAAGGGCCAGATGCAGGGGAGTGGTATCAGGAGACAGATATCTAGTCTCATGCGCTCCCAAACGCATCTGGTGGAGCCGCTGTGAGATACAGGAAGCTGGACTAGATGGGCCTTTGGCCTGATCCAGCATGGCTCTTCTTATGTTCTTATGTTCTTATAAAATGAAAATCCAAAGTGACCTTGACAGATTAGAATGCTGGGCCAAAGCTAACAAAATGGGTTTCAACAGAGGGAAATGTACTATGCATGAATTGCACAGATATAGGATGGGAGATAACTGGCTGGAAAATAATACCTGTGAAAGGGATCTGGGAGTCTTGGTGTACCAGAAATTGAACATGAGTCAGCAGTGTGATGCGGTGGCCAGGAAAGCCAATGTGATTCTTGGTTGCATCAACAGAAACGTAGTGTCTAGATCAGTGGTTCTCAACCTTTGGGTCCCCAAATGTTCCTGGACAGCAACTCCCAGAAATCCCTTCCAGCACAGCGAGTGGTGGAGGCTTCTGGTGAAAGGAATGAATTCAATTTATGGGGTTCATTGCCGGCGTGCTAATAGCTTTGCAGAATGCAAAAAGCAATCTGAGTCTTTTGTAGACAGAAAAGAAGATTTATTGATTGCAATCAGGGCACTTCCACACTCTCTGCTGGTGAGAAGTCCCCCCCCCAGAAAACGAAAGGAGATATTTTTATAAGGTTTTTCCAGCACTCTTTCCCCCTCCCATCTGCATTTTACGTCATATGCATCGGTTACACACATCAAACACTAATTGGTACTTTTGATCATTATTTTGCACTTTTTGGCAACAGCTAAATATTTTAATTGGAGCGTTTGTTTGAACTGACTAGTACAGAGCTCCACGGAGCTGCAAGCGTTTTATGACCCTGGAATTTGACAAATGATGGATTGCAGGTGCTGTTGCCTCGGCTGAATGAAGAGATAAGATTTTCTTCGGCTGGCGTAACTGTGAATTAGACCTCTAAGTCTTATCTCTGCTTTTCTCAGCCAATATTATCACAGGGGCCCTTTCTCTTAAGGCTTGACCAGCGTTTGCAGGAATAAAGAATACATGTGTGAATAATAATATAAATGAAATATATATATATATGTATGCTTAGTAACATCATTACCTCTAAATATATAATTTGTGTGGCTTATACTTTGCAAGGCATAGCCTGAAATATCCCATATAATACAGGGTATAGCTTGGGATATAGCTTGCCATGAGGTTTGTCTCTATAGGCTTTGATCCATACCCTTTACTTGCCCGTGACGCGTTATGGAAATTTACGCCAGTAAATTCTCCATAGGTTGCCCCTTATGGCTCCTGTGATAGACTGGTAAGGGACAAAGAGACATATCAAAGGTGTATGTACAGAAGCGTGAATATTGCTTGAGCTTCCCTGCTTACCATTCATTCCCTTGGAGAGGGGTGTCATCATGGCTCAGTGATTGTTCAGTGTTCCTGACGAGAGTGTAGGCAGTGCTGCCAGGAAAACTTTTCCCACCCTGTTTTCCCAAAGGGCTTATAGGCACAGTTCAAAAAAATGAAGTATCACAACATGATTTGTGGCGTCTCATGGTGAGGGACGCATTTGAACAGGTGAATGACAAAGAAATACCCCTTAATCCACTAGGGCACTTTCTAGAGTAAAATGTTAAGTTAACAGATGAAGTGTTGCCATGCTTGGGATGTAAGAAGACCCCCTGGTCGGACCCACAGACTGCAACGGATGGATATGTTCCATGGACCACAGCATTTAAGTTTCCCCTGTTGGAGAAATGCATCGTGGTCACAGCAGTATAAGGTAACCTCCCAGGCCATGTTGTACACTTCTCAAAGATCCCAAATTCTCAACTTTTGAAGGGGGCTGGCATAAGAATTTTTGATAATATTGTGATAGACTTGGATATCAAGATCCCGTCCCAAAGCGATAATTAAACATGCTTTAAACAGCAGATTTGTTTTCATTACCTTATTTTAGGACAATCATGAAACCCAAATAAATTTGCCTGCCACAGCAGTGCACATGTGAGATA
The DNA here is from genome assembly GCA_029282475.1 of Phrynocephalus forsythii. Classification (NCBI taxonomy): domain Eukaryota; kingdom Metazoa; phylum Chordata; class Lepidosauria; order Squamata; family Agamidae; genus Phrynocephalus; species Phrynocephalus forsythii. The sequence continues at coordinate 207,539,669 of JAPFRF010000001.1, forward strand.
TCGTGTTTGTGTGTTTGGTAGTCAGGCTGAGAACCCTGAATTCTAACAAAGCACCACACTGTAGGTTCATTTTGCAAACCAAATACTTATAAGGAAAATATGCCCTTCTTAGCCCACCAAGGAAATATGTGGGCCAGGCTACCTTGCCAGGTTTTTTCCAACCTTATTTAGGTGTGTGTGGTGTGCATTCAAACTCAGATAATAGCAGGCTGTGCAGAATCACCCAGTTGTGTGTGCATTCTCAAATGATAGACATTTGCAATGATACTAAATAAAGGTAATATACATATCATGAAGGCTGAAAGAGGCATAAGACACATCTAGATGGTGCTTAGAAAATCCCACCTTGCGCCATACATTCTCATGGTAAAGTCATGAATGAGCCGTTGAAATCCGGTCAGAAATGTCCCTGTGGCTGATAGTTTACACACACACAAAAAAAATCTGCCCCGTAAACATGGGGCCAAGATTAGTTCATCAGTGTCTTTGGTGAAGAAAATAATGTAGATATAGCTACTTCATAAAGCCACTTTTTTTTTTCTTTGGTATAAAGGCTCGTGAACACCCATGGGCACCAAAATGTCTCTCATTCAATACAAATTGCATAGAAAGGCAAGTCATAATCTCTGGCACTCAATGCTTTGTGAGTAAAAAGCATTTTCAGTGGCAAAGCATGATAAAAGGGCACATCCAGAGAGGCACTTCAGTAAGAGTTTTCACAGTGACTATCAATAATAGACAATAAACAATTTCATAATAGTGATCAATAACTAACGTCCCCTTTGCAAGGCTTCTAAGGCCGTGGGGCATTTTCCTACCAGATCGAGCACAGGGTAATGTAAATATGTAAAGTTGCTCTGGAGCCTACCGTGCGCAGGAAAAAAAAAAATAAGCGCTCACTTGTCGGATGCTGGGAGGCTGGTGTGTGCGTGTGTGGCAACACAAGTTCATGGTGATCCAGGGCACGCGCACAGGCATCAATGAAGGTCTGAAAGCAGTAGTTAAACCCCAAGTCTCTGTCCCGGTGAAAAGGGGGTTAAATTGCGGACGTGAAGTCTGTTGGCCGCAATCCAAAACAAGAGTCAGTGGCTGTTTCAGACCCACTCTCTCCCCATAAATAAACAGAAAAGAAAAGAAAAAAAAAAAAAAAAATGAGAGGCAGGAAGACAGGATTTTAATCTGTCAACCTGAGTTGAAAGTGAATCCGCAGGCTGCTTTGGGACCCTCCGAGTATCAAACGCACGCTGTCATCTGGGGAAGGATGGGCAAGGATGCGGTGACCACAGGTCAGGTTCATGTTGTCGCCCGCCGTCCAGGGTGAAGTCATCTAAGGCATAGGGGCAATCTACAGCAGAGGGCAGAAGGCGTCACCGGTCAGGCCTCACTCCCTCTCGGTCGCGGGGTGGGTCACGCTGGGTGAAAAGGCTGACATCACTGGATCCTGGAGCCCACATCGATCGAACTCGCGGAGCGAAGTCATCACGAAGATGGCATCATCAAAGGCATCAAAGGCGGGGAGGGGAGGTCCAGGAGGGATGGCAGAATGGAGGGCAGGAGGGTCCCCATCTGAGCATCTACGACCGGCGGCGTCAGCTTTCCAAACCCGACCGACTCCATGATCCAAAAATAAAGAACGGGTGGGCGTTTTCCCAGAGCAAAAGCCCGACCTCCAGGATGTACCTGGGTAAGAGAAGAACAGACACACGACCACAAACAGACAAACACAGAACACAAACACACAAAATGGCCCCTCAGCTGTCCTTGTGCTGCCAGGCAGGGTGGTATAGTCTATCTGACAGTCTCGGGAAAAAAAAATGTCGTAAAAGGCAGATTGAAGCTTTCCTCTTCGTAAAACCAGTACGTGAAGTAAGGGGGGGGGAGTCTATGATGAGGACACCTCTGCACATCAGGAGATATGCACAAGTTCAGCTGGCCCCAATGAGCGCTTGCAAGGTGTAGGTGCTCAGGTGTCCCTAATCAACCACAGATCCCATCCCCAAGTCAAATTGCTCTCCTACACGGGGACAACAAAAAGGTGTAGCTGGCAGAATATCCATGAGATGCAAAACAGGGTGTTTCCTCCAGCGTCTTCCCGTGTGGAAAGAGACAGACAGACAGACAGACAAACAAGCAAACACACACAAGAATGGCCAAGCAATCTGCAGATCTCCAGGTGTGATAGTGCTACATGCAGTACACTGTGTGCAGATTTCTATGGCACAGTGTAGTGCAGTCTATGCAAAAAAAAAAAAAAAAAAAAAAAACCATAGTACACAGCTGCACTTCAGTAGTTTTGCACAAGTTCAGCTGGAACAATATTCCATAGCCACGCTACTAGGCTCCCTGTGAAATTTGGAACAAAGTAATAATGTGCACTGCAGAGCCATCCTTTAAAATAGGGAATCTTGCCCTTTACATACAGGTTTCATGTGCACAAAAAAAAAAAGGAAAAAGAAAATCGTTAAGTCCATATTGTTTTCTAAAAAGAAAATAAGCCTCATTTTCCTCAGGGGAGCTCCTGAGACCAGGTGTGATTTAAAAGCTGCACCAATACACTATGCACATTTTAGTGGCCAGGCGAGCCTTTTACCGCCTATGGCAAAAGATAATTCTTATATTCTAAAGAGTCATTAAAATCGCAAGTAAAATCACTATCCCAGTAGCGTTTGAACATATCTTCTAAAAATCTAATTAAGAAATTTGTGCACTGTGTTGGGCAAGCAAGGCTCCTCTTAAGTTCTAGTGTTTAAGCCTGCCTTAACTGTAACGCTTTGGGATTGACTTGTAAGTTACTTCAAAGGCAAAAAAAAAAAAAAATATGCTTGCAGGACAGCTTACAAAGAGGGGAGGGGGCTTTAGTGTGCTGTCACATCCTAAAAAAAAAAATAATCAGGTTTCTCTTGTGTCCTTTTTCCGAAGAATTCTTTTATTCTAAAGTTTCTGATAACAAGATTTTCACCTCTTATTCTTTAGCAAAAATACCTGAAAGGTGTGTTTGATTCCAAGGGTTTAATTAAATTAAAACGTGACGTTTTGGGGCCGAATTCCTGGATTCTTTTCTAAACAATAGACTCCCTTTCCCTCTCCCCCTATCCAGGAGAAAAAAAAAAATGCTGCAAGTCGGCTAGAAGCCACCTCTCTATGCTTTTGAGGCAGCACGGAAAATTGTGGTCGTTCCCGTAAGTGGAGAGGAGTGACCTTCTGGCCATTGCCTATAAAATTTACTGGCTTATGGCTTTTAGGGGTCAGTTTATTCCCTTCGCTATGCATGCATTAGGTTGATGTGTTCAATATAAGTTTTGCGTCCAAGCTCTATCAAGTGGCTTGGGAGAGAAAGGAGGGGTTGGGAGTTGTTATCCTGCCTTGCCCTGCAAGGGGGCCCCGAGAGCAGAAAAAGGAAGGAGGGGCTGCAGACTTTTAAATTCCCCCGCGGCTGCCTTTTACAGCCTGAGGCAAGCAGATAATCTCCTGTAATTACTTCTGTAATGTATTAGGTGTGAAATGCCCTGGAACAAAGGGGCAATTCACCCTTTCTGTGGCTATTGATCTTGTTGTTGGCTTAAGCCTAATTTGAGAAGCGTGGCTTTTGTAATGAATACACAGAGCTACTTAAATCAGGAGGAGAAAAAAAAATCTTAGGTGAACATGTAGAATTTCTCTCTCTTCCTTCAACCTTATATCTATGGGGAGGCAAATAATGCCTAGATAGGATAGAGAGAGAGAGACTAAGATCTTCTCCCCACTTTTCCTTCGTCTAAAAAAAGGTAGACTTGCGCAGTAGGATAGTTGTTGGCAGTTTGGTCCTGAGAATCTCCCTGTGTTTGAAATTAAATTGCCTGGTCTTTTATCAAATGTTCTTAACTACTTTTGGAGAAGGGGAAAAAAAGGCATTGATTCTACTTTCTGTCGTGGCCAGCTGCCAGAAGGGGCTCAGCCCCTGATTTGATTTCCTGCTTTTGATTATTAATAGTTCAGAAATAACGTCCCTACCTCTCTCCTCATGTGGTGCATAGCAACCCTTAGTTCTGTTTAAAGCTTCCATATCCAAGGAGTTGGGCATTGGCGTAGCGGGATGGAAGTACCTCCTGAATGCTTGAATAAGGCAATTCAGGGGTACGCATCCCCATCTAGCACTTCCTGTCCCCTCAATGCTTCGTGCTCTCCTCCCGTTCCCTCAACATCATACCTATCCATCCCACTTCTGTCTTGCTGCCTTCCTTCTACTCCACTTCCTCTATTCATCTGTCTTTCTCTATACCTTTTCAGTTCACCATCCTGCCTTTCCTTCCATCATCTTTCAGGTTTCCTACCCAGTTTTACTAAAAATGCATTACTCAGATACCCTATGATGTTTACCTTGTAAAATATCCCTTCAGCTGGTAAATTTTGTTGCGTGACCAGCCAGTCACAAAATATGCGGGATGTTGTTTATCCCTGAGTATTCAAAAGTATTTTCTCACTGCCCATATTCCCCCTGGTATTATCAAAATTGCTGGAGGGGTCTCCTAGTTGGCAGAGTTTTTAGTCTCTTATATTAATTAACTAAGCACGTCCTTGTACATTCACACACCTCTTGCTAGCAGGTCATAATTGGTCTGTCCTCCCTGAGGGCTAGAATCTTAATTTGAGATGGTAAAGTCCTGCCTCATCCTAGTTAGAGGGTTCTTCTTAAAGCTTACTCATGTTCCATTTAATACTAAAATCATTACTTCTGGTGGCAGAATTCCAATGTTACCACATCGCACATAAAAAAAGGGGGTGCATAAACTGCACTAATTTATCCCCATAGGTTTACTTTAAAGGTCTAACTGTGTTCCTATGATTTCTCCCACACGAGCATCAAACGGACTCGCACCTCAACAATCAAATGCACATCATACACGCCAACATGTGATTCAGCAACCATACACAACTCTCCCACATTTCTGTTTCCCCAGTTAACTGCGATCCCTTGCCTAAGAATAGATCTGTCTAACTTCTCTAAAATCAAACGAAGATGGTGGAACTCCGTTGGTATTGTGGGGCAAAGATTGCCAGTCTTTGCCCCTGCTTAAGACACAGGGAATGGCCACTTCCCTGTGGTTACCAGAAAGAATTCAACTTAACACCCACATATATATTCAAACATTAATAAATCCTCTGAGGAAGCCAGAGCAGTGCTCTGCTTCTAATTCTTCAAACACTTGGGGAGGGGAACACTAGGGTTACTCGAGAGGAGCTCTTTTCCACCCTCGGGGGACCTCAGAGTCTCTCAACTCTTAGTCCTCCCTGGTTCACGGGATGCTAGAGACACACAAATGTCCCTTCTCGTCTTCCTCCCTCCCCGGGGCCGACTCATAAGAATCCGCAATCTTCTCCACTCCACAGAGCTGTTAGATTCGAACTCACGCCACCCCACAACTAGTTTTCTCTTCTTACCAGATTTCTTTTGCGCAGTCCTCTCCAATTCCTCCTGCCGGCACTTGGTTTTCTCTCATGTACGGTAGCCCATCTAGTGCTGACAAAGTGAACCTCCTCACAAATTTGAGGGTCCGGACTAGGTTCAATTAATCAGCACAGACTTCTTACCGTGACCTGAGTCAGACTCTGCAAGCCTCGTTAGCAGCGGCAAAATTCCCCGGCATCTCCACCAAATGAAAGGAATGAATTCAATTTATGGGGTTCATTGCCGGCGTGCTAATAGCTTTGCAGAATGCAAAAAGCAATCTGAGTCTTTTGTAGACAGAAAAGAAGATTTATTGATTGCAATCAGGGCACTTCCACACTCTCTGCTGGTGAGAAGTCCCCCCCAGAAAACGAAAGGAGATATTTTTATAAGGTTTTTCCAGCACTCTTTCCCCCTCCCATCTGCATTTTACGTCATATGCATCGGTTACACACATCAAACACTAATTGGTACTTTTGATCATTATTTTGCACTTTTTGGCAACAGCTAAATATTTTAATTGGAGCGTTTGTTTGAACTGACTAGTACAGAGCTCCACGGAGCTGCAAGCGTTTTATGACCCTGGAATTTGACAAATGATGGATTGCAGGTGCTGTTGCCTCGGCTGAATGAAGAGATAAGATTTTCTTCGGCTGGCGTAACTGTGAATTAGACCTCTAAGTCTTATCTCTGCTTTTCTCAGCCAATATTATCACAGGGGCCCTTTCTCTTAAGGCTTGACCAGCGTTTGCAGGAATAAAGAATACATGTGTGAATAATAATATAAATGAAATATATATATATATGTATGCTTAGTAACATCATTACCTCTAAATATATAATTTGTGTGGCTTATACTTTGCAAGGCATAGCCTGAAATATCCCATATAATACAGGGTATAGCTTGGGATATAGCTTGCCATGAGGTTTGTCTCTATAGGCTTTGATCCATACCCTTTACTGGGAGTTGAAGTCTAAGAACATCTAGGGACCTACAGGTTGAGAACCACTGGTCTAGATCAAGGGAAGTGATAGTACCACTCTCTTCTGCTCTGGACAGACCCCATTTGGATTACCATGTACGCCTCAATTTTAAAAAGATGTTGACAATCTTGAACGGGTCCAGAAGAGGGCAACCAGGATGGTTGAAGTTCTGGAAGAAATGTCTTATGAGGAACAGCTTAGGGAACTGGGAATGGGTTTAGCCTTTCAAAAAGAAAGCTGAGAGGGGATATGATAGGTATGTTTAAATATTTGAAAGGATGTCTTATTGAAGAGGGAACAGGTTTGTTTTCCATGGCTTCAAAGGCTAGGACTCGGGGTAATGGTTTCAAACTACAGGAAAGGAGATTCCATTTGAACATTAGGAAGAACTTCGTGATTGTTAGAGCTGTTTGGCAGTGGAATATGCTGCCACAGAGGGTGGTGGAGTCTCCTTCTTTGGAGGTTTTTAAGCAGAGGCTGGATGACCATCTGTCAGAAGTCCTGTGATGGGGGGGTTCCTGGATGGCAGGGGGTGAGATTGGATGGCCCTTGAGGTCTTTTCCTGTAAGGGAGAACATTTGACTAATTATATATTTATAAATATATATGGCTGCTTTACTAACCACAGGTATGGACAAGCCCTCATGTATTCAACAACAATGTATTTTAAGCAATACATATATATATATAGCCACACTAGTGACACGAATAATGTAGTTATATTCACTTAAGCACTCCACGTATATATATACATATATACATATATGTATCACATTCACATGTATCTACATTTGTATTCTTTGGTCAAGCCTTTCCGGCTAGAATAGAGAAAGGAACTTCCGCTAAGTCAGCAAAAGCAATTATGAATTCAAGGATCCAATTAAGTTCCTAAGCTTTGAGGATCACACACTAGCAATTAACGTGTGTCCAAGGCGTACCAGGGAGGCCTTATCTCAGCGTCTGGTGTTTGTAACTGTCAAATGTCCAAGGACATAAGGATGATCCTACCCTCCCTGCCTGTGAGGGGAGGAGATCAAACGTACCAGTTAGAACTTTTAGGCAAGTGTCAGGAATACAAAATAAATGACCAAAGATGTCAATTAGTGTTTGATGCATGTAACAAATGTATATGACGTAAATTCGGATGGGCGGAGGGGGAAAGAGTGCTGGAAAAACCTTATAAAAATATCTCCTTTCGTTTTCTGGGTGGACTTCTCACCACCAAAAAGTGTGGAAGTGCCCTGATTGCAATCAATAAATCTTCTTTTCTGTCTAAAAGACTCAGATTGCTTGTTGCATTCTACTAAGCTATTAGCACGCCGGCAATGAACCCCATAAATTGAATTCATTCCTTTCATTTGGTGGAGATGCCGGGGAATTTTGCCGCTGCTAAAGAGGCTTGTAGAGTCTGACTCAGGTCACGGTAAGAAGTCTGTGCTGATTAATTGAACCTAGTCCGGACCCTCAAATTTGTGAGGAGGTTCACTTTGTCAGTACTGGATCGGCTACCGGACATGAGAGAAAACCAAGTGCCGGCAGGAGGAATTGGAGAGGACTGCGCAAAAGAAATCTGGTAAGAAGAGAAAACTAGTTGTGGGGTGGCGTGAGTTCGAATCTAACAGCTCTGTGGAGTGGAGAAGATTGCGGATTCTTATGAGTCGGCCCCGGGGAGGGAGGAAGACGAGAAGGGACACTTGTGTGTCTCTAGCATCCCGCGGACCAGGGAGGACTAAGAGTTGAGAGACTCTGAGGTCCCCCGAGGGTGGAAGAGAGCTCCTCTCTAGTGACCCTAGTGTCCCCCTCCCCAAGTGTTTGAAGAATTAGAAGCAGAGCACTGCTCTGGCTTCCTCAGAGGATTTATTAATGTTTGAATATATATGTGGGTGTTAAGTTGAATTCTTTTTGGTAACCATAGGGAAGTGGCCATTCCCTGTGTCTTAAGCAGGGGCAAAGACTGGCAATCTTTGCCCCACAATACCAACGGAGTTCCACCATCTTCGTTTGATTTTAGAGAAGTTAGAAAGATCTATTCTTAGGCAAGGGATCGCAGTTAACTGGGGAAACAGAAATGTGGGAGAGTTGTGTATGGTTGCTGAATCACATGTTGGCGTGTATGATGGGCATTTGATTGTTGAGGTGCGAGTCCGTTTGATGCTTGTGTGGGAGAAATCATAGGAACACAGTTAGACCTTTAAAGTAAACCTATGGGGATAAATTAGTGCAGTTTATGCACCCCCTTTTTGATGTGCGATGTGGTAACATTGGAATTCTGCCACCAGAAGTAATGATTTTGGTATTAAATGGAACATGAGTAAGCTTTAAGAAGAACCCCTCTAACTAGGATGAGGCAGGACTTTACCATCTCAAATTAAGATTCTAGCCCTCAGGGAGGACAGACCAATTATGACCTGCTAGCAAGAGGTGTGTGAATGTACAAGGACGTGCTTAGTTAATTAATATAAGAGACTAAAAACTCTGCCAACTAGGAGACCCCTCCAGCAATTTTGATAATACCAGGGGGAATATGGGCAGTGAGAAAATACTTTTGAATACTCAGGGATAAACAACATCCCGCATATTTTGTGACTGGCTGGTCACGCAACAAAATTTACCAGCTGAAGGGATATTTTACAAGGAAAAAAATAGTAGAAGGAAGGCAGCAAGACAGAAGTGGGATGGATAGGTATGATGTTGAGGGAACGGGAGGAGAGCACGGAGCATTGAGGGGACAGGAAGTGCTAGATGGGGATGCGTACCCCTGAATTGCCTTATTCAAGCATTCAGGAGGTACTTCCATCCCGCTACGCCAATGCCCAACTCCTTGGATATGGAAGCTTTAAACAGAACTAAGGGTTGCTATGCACCACATGAGGAGATAGGTAGGGACGTTATTTCTGAACTATTAATAATCAAAAGCAGGGAAATCAAATCAGGGGCTGAGCCCCTTCTGGCAGCTGGCCACGACAGAAAGTAGAATCAATGCCTTTTTTTTTCCCTTCTCCAAAAGTAGTTAAGAACATTTGATAAAAGACCAGGCATTTTAATTTCAAACACAGGGAGATTCTCAGGACCAAACTGCCAACAACTATCCTACTGTGCAAGTCTACCTTTTTTTTTTAGACGAAGGAAAAGGGGGGAGAAGATCTTAGTCTCTCTCTCTCTATCCGATCTAGGCATTATTTGCCTCCCCATAGATATTTATTTATTTATTTATTTATTGCATTTATACCCCGCTTATCTACAATATATACTCTAAGCGGCTTACAAAACATCGGGCCTCAATAGCCATAAATTACAAAAAAGAAACCAAAAATAAAACAAATAAAAATAACACTAAGCAAAGTTAAAACCTAATGGCACCTCAATGACTGACAATGATAGATAAAATAGTTTACGATGGCGGAGGAAAAAAAAAAACAGTTAAAGATCGCCAAAGGCCTCCCGGAAAAGGTAGGTCTTTAACGCCTTCCGGAAGGCCAGCAGGGACTCTGCAGAGCGCACTTCACTGGGGATGGAATTCCAGAGGCTAGGGGCCGCCACTGAGAAAGCCCGGGTCCGAGTACTCGTCCTCCGGGCTTCACGAGGGGTGGCGACCCGAAGCGTGTGCGCTCGCGCCTGCCGAACGGGACGGGCCGAGGTTGATCGCTGAGCGATACGCTCTGCCAGGTAGTCCGGTCCCAAGCCATGGAGGGTTTTATAAACTAAAACCAAGACCTTGAATCTAATCCGGGCTGCAACGGGCAACCAGTGCAGGCGGGCCAGAACTGGGGTGATGTGGTCATAACGACGCACACCAACCACCAGCCTGGCCGCCGCATTCTGAACCCGCTGCAGACGCCGGAGAAGAGTCAAGGGCAACCCCATGTAGAGGGCGTTACAGTAGTCCAACCTCGAGATCACCAGAGCTTGGACCACTGTTCTCAGAGAGTTCGCGTCGAGGTACGGGCGGATCTGGGCGATCCGACGGAGATGGTAGTAGGCGGACCTGGTCACCGACGCCACCTGGGCCTCCAAGGTGAGCGCCGGGTCCAGGAGCACACCCAGATTCCGCGCCCTCTCCGCAAGCTGGAGGGAAACTCCCCCCAAACAGGGGAGAGGGCCACCGTACCCCGACGGCGAGCTCCCGAAGAACATGACCTCCGTCTTCTCGGGGTTGAGCTTAAGCCTGTTCGCCCCGGTCCAAGCCAGTACGGCCCCCAGGCACCCGTCGAGGACTTCCACAGCTTCCACAGCAGAGGTGTTAAAGGAGAGATAGAGCTGCGTGTCATCAGCGTACTGATGACAGCAGACTCCAAAACTCCTGATGACCCCCGCCAATGGCCTTACGTAGATGTTAAACAGCATGGGGGACAGAGACGACCCCTGTGGAACCCCACAGGGGAGAATCCAAGGGGCCGATAACTCCCCCCCATGCTGCACGTACTGTGGACGGCCCTCCAGGAAGGAACGGAGCCAACTGCGAGCAGTGCCTCCGATTCCAACCTCAGAGAGCCGGTCCAACAGGATACCGTGGTCGACGGTATCAAAGGCCGCTGACAGATCCAGGAGGACCAACAGGGTAGAGCAACCCCTGTCGGCCGCCCGGAGAAGGTCATCTTGCAGGGCGACCAAAGCTGTTTCTGTACCCCGGCGAGGCCTGAACCCGGACTGGCAAGGATCGAGGCACTGCCAATCCTCCAGGTATGACTGCAGCCGGACCGCCGCCACCCTCTCGATCACCTTGCCCATAAACGGGACGTTGGCGATTGGGCGATAATTTGATAGATCGTCCACCGCCAGGCCAGGTTTTTTCAGAATGGGCTTTACCACCGTCTCCTTCAGACGAGAGGAAAAACCCCTCGCTGAAGGAGGCGGTGGCGATGACAGAAGCCCATTCGGCCATAGTCCCTCTGGCAGCTCTAATTAGCCAGGCAGGGCAAGGGTCGAAAGGGGTGGAGGCAGGCCGGCAATGCGCCATAGCCTTGGAGATCTCGACAGCAGAAACAGGCCCAAGCGCATCCAACCGAGGAGACGAAGGCGGACCAGCAGCTGGGGATGGCGGGGCGGGACCACTGCAACCGGAGTCAAGGCCGGCACGGATGGCCTCTATTTTAGTTTGAAAAAAGGCTGCGAATTGCTCGCTACTGAACTCAGTAGGAGGAGGCCTGGCCAGACTAGGATTGCTGAGGTCCCGAACCACCCGGAAGAGCTCCGCCTGGCGGTTTGAGGCCTCAGCAATTCTCAGGGAGTTAAAGGATGACCTAGCCTCCTGATCGCGTTGATATAGCGACTAGTCTGGGCGTCTACCGCAGCCTTACTTGATACCGTCCGGTCTCTTCTCCAGCTGCGCTCTAGCCTCCTCCTCTCCTGCTTCATCACCCTGAGCTCCCCCGTGAACCAAGGGGAGGACCGGGCTCGGCAACGGAGAAGGCGCTTGGGGGCGATCCGGTCTATGGTGTGGACAGCTGTTTCAAACCAAAGGTTAGCCACATCCTCGACCGGAGCGCCAGTCATACCATCAGGTAGCCCTCCGAAGAGTTCACCGAACCGCTGGGGGTCCATGAGCCTCCGGGGGCGGGCCAAGATGGACGGCCGGTGGTCCCGCGAGGTGGGGCCGGAATCGACAGCGAAAATGAGAGCAGGTGGTGGTCTGTCCATGACACAGGGAGGGCTACAATGTCCCCCACCTCCAGACACGAGTCCCCCGACATGGAGGTAAACACCAGATCCAGGGTGTGACCAGACCTATGGGTGGGGCATAAAACATGCTGGGACAGACCCATGGAAGCCATGGATTCCATGAACTCCAGAGCTGCACCGGAAAGTCCACCTTCCGCATGCACGTTGAAGTCACCCGCAACCAAGAGGCGCGGGGACCTCAGCAGGGCAGCGGCGATGAACTCCGTGAGCTCTGGGAGGGATTGTGCGGGGGGTTGCGGGGAGCTCGGTAGCCCAGCACAATGCCAAATCTGTCCCGCTGTCCCACCAACAGGTGGAGGACTTCTAACCCCTGGCTAACCAATGTCGAGGCCCTGCTAACGTGAAAAGAATCCCTGTACACATGATTGCGGCCCCTCCCCCTTTGACCCCCAACCTTCCCACAGCCTCTACCAAGTACCCAGGCGGGCACAGCAGGGAGAGGGAAGCCCCCTCCGTGCCCACCCAAGTCTCGGTAATGAACGCCAGGTCGGGCTGCTCATCCGCGATGGTGTCATGGATGATAGGAATCTTATTGTGCACCGACCTGGCGTTCATCAGGATGCAGGTAAGGTTGGGGGCGCTGGTGGAATGACTCCCGGGCACGTGGCAGTGAGCCGAGGGGTCAGAACGAGGGACAGACACGAGTTGTCTGACCCGAGTTCTTCTTGCCTGACAAACCCTACGGCTACAAGCGTACCGCCCACGGCCCATCACCGTTGGTATGTGAGCCCCTGCTATCATGGCGGAGAGAGAGAAAGAGAGAGGGAAAGAAACAAAAACGATAAGCAACAATACAGTGCAAACTAACCAAGGCCAAAAAAACTACATACAAAGCGCCAAATACAGTATAACAATATAAAACGAAAAACTATAAATCACAAAAAAGAAAACAAAATTAATTAGAGAAAAATTAAACAATTAACGTGAGATAAACAAGATAGGGCACAAACCAGGGCAGAGTGGAAAAACCAGGGGGAGAGGGGAAGAAACAGAGCGGCTGGTGGAGGGGCCAGAAGAACAATGCCATCCAAGGACAGCTATGGGGAGTTGTAGAAGATGGATGAGTCCAACGCCACGACTCTGGCAGTCCAGTCTCAGGGGAGGGGGAGCAACGATGGAAGGGCTCAAAGCCCAGATCCCCTAGCAGTTCAGGCCATTGGGTGGGGAGCAAGATCCCCTAGCAGTCCAGGCCATAGGGTGGGGAGCAAGATGGCAGGGCTCCGGAAGCCCCCCCCCACGCAGCAGCAGCCCAAAGGATCCTGGACATCCGGACTTTAGAGGGAGGGTGGGGGGAGCAAGAAGAAAAGCTCTACACCCCCAGCGCAGATCGAGAGGGAACCAGGGGAGGGTGGGGGGCAACAGGATAGTTCAAGCCCCCAAGCCCCAGGCAATCCGATCCCTCGACAGTCCTCCAAGGCCGGGCCAAACGATGGAGACGACGATGAAAAGGGCGAACCGGGGAACGTGGTGGTAATGGTGGCAACCTCCCGGCCGACCCGGTGCGATGGTAAACGGCGGCGGCGGCGGTAGTCGGTATGCTCCGGCGCCGGCTCACCGCAAGGTCAAAGTAGCGGTAGGTGGCGGCAAGATGGATGGTAGGCCGCAGGCACCAGAACAGGAGCAAAAGGGCAGCCTCCGGAGCCTGCTCGCTGCAAAGGCTCGCCATGATGTTAGACGGCGGCAGCGGCAGCAGCAGCGTTGGTCAGCGAGCCGCCGGGCGCAACCGCCCCCTCGCCGCGGTGAAGGACAACGGCGGCAGCGGGCGCGGCAACGATGGCCAGCAGGCCGCGGGCGCAGCAGCAGGGAAGAGAGCCTCCGAGGCCCGGGACCGGCGCGCCGCAATGGTGGGCGGCTACGGCGGCGAGGGCAAGGGGCGGCAGGCCGTGGGACGCGGCAGCGAGAAAGAGCGGCCTCCAAGCCGGCCCGCCGCGATGGAGCGTAGTGGCGGCGGCCGCGACGATGGTGGTCGATGGTCAGGAGGTCGCAAGGCACAAAGGCGGAGAGAGCGGCCTTGCAGGCCGAGCAGGTGAGTACATCGGCGTCTTGCCAACCAGCGAAGACAGTCTCAGGATCCCTACGCCCCTAAAAACCCCCTTCGAGGCCCTGGCAGGCCCAAAGGAAGAAAATTAGGCAGAAAGAACTGAATTAGGCAGCATAAAAAGGAACACAGAGCGCAGCAAGAGCTGGAGGCTGCAGCTGCCGTCCGCCATCTTGGTATATTTTATGGTCTTGAGTTCCAGCAAAGGCTAGGCTGGCTGGCTGGCTCAGCTGGTCACAGCAGATGGAAAGAAGTGCCGGAGTTGGAGCCAGTTCCGAGGTCTGTCAGGTAAGTGTCTCTCTGCACGGCCCCTCCCCTGCAGCCTTTGTAGACTCTCCCTCTGGGATCCTCTCACAAGCCCAGAAGGAGGCACAGGTGATTTTTCGGCCCTGAGAGGGCTGCCAAGCAAGCAGGCCGACACTTACAGATCTTGAGTTCCAGCAGAGGCTAGGCTGGCTGGCTCAGCTGGTCACAGCAGATGGAAAGAAGTGCCGGAGTTGGAGCCAGTTCCGAGGTCTGTCAGGTAAGTGTCTCTCTGCACGGCCCCTCCCCTGCAGCCTTTGTAGACTCTCCCTCTGGGATCCTCTCACAAGCCCAGAAGGAGGCACAGGTGATTTTTCGGCCCTGAGAGGGCTGCCAAGCAAGCAGGCCGACACTTACAGATCTTGAGTTCCAGCAGAGGCTAGGCTGGCTGGCTCAGCTGGTCACAGCAGATGGAAAGAAGTGCCGGAGTTGGAGCCAGTTCCGAGGTCTGTCAGGTAAGTGTTTCTCTGCACGGCCCCTCCCCTGCAGCCTTTGTAGACTCTCCCTCTGGGATCCTCTCACAAGCCCAGAAGGAGGCACAGGTGATTTTTCGGCCCTGAGAGGGCTGCCAAGCAAGCAGGCCGACACTTACAGATCTTGAGTTCCAGCAGAGGCTAGGCTGGCTGGCTCAGCTGGTCACAGCAGATGGAAAGAAGTGCCGGAGTTGGAGCCAGTTCCGAGGTCTATAAGAGTGAAGGAAGAGAGAGAAATTCTACATGTTCACCTAAGATTTTTTTTCTCTCCCTCCTGATTTAAGTAGCTCTGTGTATTCATTACAAAAGCCACGCTTCTCAAATTAGGCTTAAGCCAACAACAAGATCAATAGCCACTGAAAGGGTGAATTGTCCCTTTGTTCCAGGGCATTTCACACCTAATACATTACAGAAGTAATTACAGGAGATTATCTGCTTGCCTCAGGCTGTAAAAGGCAGCCGTGGGGGAATTTAAAAGTCGACAGCCCCTCCTTTCTCTTTCTGCTCTCGGGGCCCCTTGCAGGGCAAGGCAGGATAACAACTCCCAACCCCTCCTTTCTCTCCCAAGCCACTTGATAGAGCTTGGACGCAAAACTTATATTGAACACATCAACCTAATGCATGCATAGCGAAGGGAATAAACTGACCCCTAAAAGCCATAAGCCAGTAAATTTTACAGGCAATGGCCAGAAGGTCACTCCTCTCCACTTACGGGAACGACCACAATTTTCCGTGCTGCCTTCAAAGCATAAAGAGGTGGCTTCTAGCCGACTTGCAGCATTTTTTTTTTCCTCCTGGATAGGGGGAGAGGGAAAGGGAGTCTATTGTTTAGAAAAGAATCCAGAACTTCGGCCCCAAAACGTCACGTTTTAATTTAATTAAACCCTTGGAATCAAACACACCTTTCAGGTACTTTTGCCAAAGAATAAGAGGTGAAAATCTTGTTATCAGAAACTTTAGAATAAAAGAATTCTTCGGAAAAAGGACACAAGAGAAACCTGATTATTTTTTTTTTTTTTTAGGATGTGACAGCACACTAAAGCCCCCTCCCCTCTTTGTAAGCTGTCCGGCAAGCATATTTTTTATTTTTGCCTTTGAAGTAACTTACCAGTCAATCCCAAAGCGTTACAGTTAAGGCAGGCTTAAACACTAGAACTTAAGAGGAGCCTTGCTTGCCCAACAGAGTGCACAAATTTCTTAATTTGATTTTTAGAAGATATGTTCAAACGCTACTGGGATAGTGATTTTACTTGCGATTTTAATGACTCTTAAGAATATAAGAATTATCTTTTTGCCATAGGCGGTAAAAGGCTCGCCTGGCCACTAAAATGTGCATGGTGTATTGGTGCAGCTTTTAAATCACACCTGGTCTCAGGAGCTCCCCTGAGGAAAATGAGGCTTATTTTCTTTTTAGAAAACAATATGGACTTAACGATTTTCTTTTTCCTTTTTTTGTGCACATGAAACCTGTATGTAAAGGGCAAGATTCCCTATTTTAAAGGATGGCTCTGCAGTGCACATTATTAATTTGTTCCAAATTTCACAGGGAGCCTAGTAGCGTGGCTATGGAATATTGTTCCAGCTGAACTTGTGCAAAACTACTGAAGTGCAGCTGTGTACTATGGCCCTTTTCATAGCCTGCACTACACTGTGCCATAGAAATCTGCACACAGTGTACTGCATGTAGCACTATCACACCTGGAGATCTGCAGATTGCTTGGCCATTCTTGTGTGTGGTTGCTTGTTTGTCTGTCTGTCTGTCTGTCTGTCTGTCTGTCTCTTTCCACACGGGAAGACGCTGGAGGAAACACCCTGTTTTGCATCTCATGGATATTCTGCCAGCTACACCTTTTTGTTGTCCCCGTGGAGGAGAGCAATTTGACTTGGGGATGGGATCTGTGGTTGATTAGGGACACCTGAGCACCTACACCTTGCAAGCGCTCATTGGGGCCAGCTGAACTTGTGCATATCTCCTGATGTGCAGAGGTGTCCTCATCATAGACCCCCCCCCTTACTTCACGTACTGGTTTTACGAAGAGGAAAGCTTCAATCTGCCTTTTTACGACATTTTTTTTTCCCCGAGACTGTCAGATAGACTATACCACCCTGCCTGGCAGCACAAGGACAGCTGAGGGGCCATTTTGTGTGTTTGTGTTCTGTGTTTGTCTGTTTGTGGTCGTGTGTCTGTTCTTCTCTTACCCAGGTACATCCTGGAGGACGGGTTTTTGCTCTGGGAAAAACGCCCACCCGTTCTTTATTTTTGGATCACGGAGTCGGTCGGGTTTGGAAAGCTGACGCCGCCGGTCGTAGATGCTCAGATGGGGACCCTCCTGCCCTCCATTCTGCCATCCCTCCTGGACCTCCCCTCCCCGCCTTTGATGCCTTTGATGATGCCATCTTCGTGATGACTTCGCTCCGCGAGTTCGATCGATGTGGGCTCCAGGATCCAGTGATGTCAGCCTTTTCACCCAGCGTGACCCGTACCCCGCGACCGAGAGGGAGTGAGGCCTGACCGGTGACGCCTTCTGCCCTCTGCTGTAGATTGCCCCTATGCCTTAGATGACTTCACCCTGGACGGCGGGCGACAACATGAACCTGACCTGTGGTCACCGCATCCTTGCCCATCCTTCCCCAGATGACAGCATGCGTTTGATACTTCGGGGTCCCAAAGCAGCCTGCGGATTCACTTTCAACTCAGGTTGACAGATTAAAATCCTGTCTTCCTGTCTCTCATTTTTTTCCTTTTCTTTTCTGTTTGTTTATGGGGGGAGAGAGTGGGTCTGAAACAGCCACTGACTCTTGTTTTGGATTGCGGCCAACAGACTTCACGTCTGCAATTTAACCCCCTTTTTCACCGGGACAGAGACTTGGGGTTTAAATACTGCTTTCAGACCTTCATTGATGCCTGTGCGCGTGCCCTGGATCACCATGAACTTGTGTTGCCACACACGCACACACCAGCCTCCCAGCATCCGACAAGTGAGCGCTTATTATTTTTTTTTTTTCTCTGCGCACGGTAGGCTCCAGAGCAACTTTACATATTTACATTACCCTGTGCTCTATTATGATATTGTTTATTGTCTATTATTGATAGTCACTGTGAAAACTCTTACTGAAGTGCTTCTCTGGATGTGCCTTTTTATGTAATGATCATGCTTGGCCACTGAAAATGCTTTTTACTCACAAAGCATTGAGTGCCAGAGATTATGACCTGCCTTTCTATGCAATTTGAGAGACTATAATTGACAATGATGAACTACTTTCTCTGCCATGATTTCAGTAACTCATTCTTGGTTTAATCATGGGACTCTTACTATTACTCATGTGCTTTATATGTATATTGCCTTTTATTTAGTATCAATGTAACTGTCCGTTGTCTAAGGTATAATGCACACACTGATAAGTAGCTCTGTATAACCTGCTATAATCTGGGTACTGTGCATCACATGCAGTCAAAAGAGTTTATGACCGGATTGTTGGTCCCCAAGTGCCAGAGCCCATGAATCCTCATACAGAGTAACGATATGGACAGTCATATTTCAGAGCAGACTGCTTAGTCATTCTAAGACCATTTCGTCAGCCAAAGGTAAATGCAAGCCCTGTCTACATTTCATTTAGGCAAGTATAGGGGAATTATATCTTATACTCTGGGTTTTATGCACACCACACGTTCAAGGAGGATGCTACCTATGTTATTGATCTTTATATGTATTCTTTATGCAAAATGATGGTATGAACAATCATATTTCAGGGCTAGCTGTTTATAAAGCCCCTATGTCAGCCAAAGGAGTATGCTGGCTCCCATTTACTCGGCCGAGCACAGGAAAATTGCAGGCCTACTATAACATGCATTTCTCCCCATGTATTTCTGAATTTGCATAAGAAACTTCTAGGCCTTTCAGCCAAGTTGCCACAAATCAAGGCATGGCATATAAGCCTGAGATTACCCATGATTTTTTTTGTTGTTGTGTCAGCCCCCTAAAAGGTTGGGAATCTGAAGGCCCCATAACTTGCCCCAGGAGGCTCACTTAAGAAGCTGTTGCGGCCACAAAGTGCCCTTCCATAGCGAGAATGTAGCATTGATGTGGTCAGTAGAATGCTTCCCTCCATTACAAGTCTGTGGGAGGAACCTTTTACATCCCCGGGCATTGCAGAACTTCATCTGTTGACCTAACTTTGGACGATGGAAAGTGCCCTAGTGAATTAAGGGGTATTTCCTTGGCCTTCACCTATTTGATGCGTCCTCCTGACTTGAGACGCCACAAATCATTTTATGATAATTCATTTTCTTGAACTGTGCCTATAAGCCCTTTGGGGAAAAAGGACTGAGAATGTTTTTCTGACTGCCCTGCCTAAATTTTTGTCAGGAAAATAGAAAGTCCTTCCATGAGCCATGAAGACCATCTCACCCCAGGAATGACATAGGGGGGGCTCACGCAATGTTCACACTTTTGTACATATACCTTTGATATGTTTTGTTCGTCCCTTACAAGTCCATGACGTTTTCTGGGAAATTTACTGGCATAAATTTCCAGAAATCCGTTCAGGGCCGAGTGTAAGGGAGAACATTTGACTAATTATATATTTATAAATATATATGGCTGCTTTACTAACCACAGGTATGGACAAGCCCTCATGTATTCAACAACAATGTATTTTAAGCAATACATATATATATATATAGCCACACTAGTGACACGAATAATGTAGTTATATTCACTTAAGCACTCCACGTATATATATACACATATACATATATGTATCACATTCACATGTATCTACATTTGTATTCTTTGGTCAAGCCTTTCCGGCTAGAATAGAGAAAGGAACTTCCGCTAAGTCAGCAAAAGCAATTATGAATTCAAGGATCCAATTAAGTTCCTAAGCTTTGAGGATCACACACTAGCAATTAACGTGTGTCCAAGGCGTACCAGGGGAGGCCTTATCTCAGCGTCTGGTGTTTGTAACTGTCAAATGTCCAAGGACATAAGGATGATCCTACCCTCCCTGCCTGTGAGGGGAGGAGATCAAACGTACCAGTTAGAACTTTTAGGCAAGTGTCAGGAATACAAAATAAATGACCAAAGATGTCAATTAGTGTTTGATGCATGTAACAAATGTATATGACGTAAATTCGGATGG
Source organism: Phrynocephalus forsythii (assembly GCA_029282475.1). Lineage (NCBI taxonomy): Eukaryota > Metazoa > Chordata > Lepidosauria > Squamata > Agamidae > Phrynocephalus > Phrynocephalus forsythii. The sequence goes on from JAPFRF010000001.1 coordinate 207,559,713, forward strand.
GCGGAGGGGGAAAGAGTGCTGGAAAAACCTTATAAAAATATCTCCTTTCGTTTTCTGGGTGGACTTCTCACCACCAAAAAGTGTGGAAGTGCCCTGATTGCAATCAATAAATCTTCTTTTCTGTCTAAAAGACTCAGATTGCTTGTTGCATTCTACTAAGCTATTAGCACGCCGGCAATGAACCCCATAAATTGAATTCATTCCTTTCATTCCAACCCTATGATTCTATAAAATAAATAACAGAGGAAAAGAATTGTGCATGTTTTACCATTCTTGGAAGTAGGAAACACACATTTTAAATTGTTTGAGAAGGGTGCCACTTACTTCATACACTTGCTGGCATACTTCCAGGTGATAGATGTATCATGCAGTAGAGTAGACATGTGTCATCTTTAAGTATAATTTATTTCTGCATCACATTATCCACAGCGCCTTGTGGTTCCCCAAGACAGATTGATGGAATATTATCACAATCACAATCAAATGTCATCAATCATATGAAATACACCATAATTCTATAACAAATGTAAAATGTTTTGAATTAAAAAAATACAGAAGAGTGATGTATACAAATACTGTAGGTCAATGCTAGCGTTACCAAGAGGGGCAGTGCAGTGCAGTATAGTGGGTAGAGTGTTGGACTAGGGCTCATGGGATCCATGTTTGAATTCCTGCTCAGGCACAGAGACTCACCAGAGGGATGAAGCTGTTTGGATGAGCAGTGAAATGTTTCTATCTCTCAAGAAAAAGAAGTCCAGTAGCCATGATTCAACTTCCAGATAAACCCACCTGGGTGACTGAGAATCTTCACAGACATATCACCAGAGGGAGGGCAATGGTAAAACTCCTTTTCCAAGGAAAAAAGGCAGGGTAAAAATATGCATAAATAAATAAATAAATAAATAAATAAATAAATAAATAAATAAATACCAATAAATAAATAAATAAACTTCAATATCTCAAGAAAAAAGAAGTCTAGTTGCCATGACTCAACTTCCAGATAAACTCACCTGGGTGACTGAGAATCTTCGCAGACCTATTGCTAATCACTTTGGGGCAGATGCCCTGAAGTTGGTGGAAGAATATGAAAGAACAGCAAGAAAAGTTGCAGACTACAAGAACCACTTGTGTTTACTCACAACTAGCTTTTTTCAGACTGATGAAGCTGTTTGAGCAGTGAAACGTTTCAATCTCTCAAGAAAAAGAAAGTCCAGTTGCCATGACTCAACTTCCAGATATACTTCAAATATCTCACACATTTTGAAAACCGTATTTGAGGGTCACCATAAGGTGAAAACAACATGGTGGGGCATTACAATAACAACACTGTCCAACATATACTACCATTATTATTATTGTTTGATTAACATTAAGACATCCAACAAAAAGCGAACTTGCTAATTCTATCAAGTGCTGTCAATGTGATTAGGGTCATCTCTGTCATAGGTATTGTATTATCTCGGTAAAAAGGTAAAGGTTCCCCCCGCACATGCATGCTAGTCGTGTCTGACTCTAGGGGTGGTGTTCATCTCCATTTCCAAGCCAAAGCCAATCTCCATTTCCAAGCCAAGCCAAAGAGCCAGTGTTCTGTAAGTCCGTGGCCACGTGGCCGACATGGCTGAATGCATTTTACGGCAGTACCTATTTATCTACTTGTATTTACATGCTTTCGAACTGCTACATTGGCAGGAGCTGAGGTTGTGTTGCGCTCAGGAGTCGAACCGCCAAGCTGCGAACTTTGCAGCTGACAGATTCCTGGAGGAGAAGTCCATTACAGGTTACAAACCATGATGGGGATGTGTAATCTCCAGGCTTAAAACCAGGGTACTTCAAAGGCCAGATGCAGGGGAGTGGTATCAGGAGACAGATACCTAGTCTCATGCGCTCCCAAACGCATCTGGTGGGGCCACTGTGAGATAAAGGAAGCTGGACTAGATGGGCCTTTGGCCTGATCCAGCAGGGCTCTTCTTATGTTCTTATGTTCTTATGACATTTGAGTGCTCTAACCCCGCCCTTCTCCTGGCCTTTGGCCTGACAGTGCTTCATGTGCTTTCCATATATGGCTTTGCTAAAATAATATAAATAATTTAAAATCATCCCGCCTGCCCCTTTGCTGTCCTTGGGGAGATTTATCACGACTGTAGCAAATCCAGTGAATTCCAGGGCAACTGCCTAATTCTTCCGATTCTCAGGGTTATTAAATGTAATATCCGCCTCTCTCTCTCTCTCTCTCTTCTCATTTAGGAACAGCGGAAGGGATTATGCAGCCTTTGTGAAACAGCAGCCCATCTCCCCTGGGGAGCTGGAGAGGTATTTCACTGATAAATTAAAAGGCAGCTTTCAGATTCTCTCTGCATGCAAGCAAGGCCTGCTCGCAGGCCTTACGAGGGCCAGAAGCATTTTGGTCTGATTGTTGTCACAAAAATACCGATCGGCCTGTGGGCCTCAGCCTGATGCCAGGACCCATGTTTAGTTCAGCACCACCCTAGATGGGAGGCTGTTTTCAAACAGACATAAGAGCCCTGCTGGATCAGGCCAAGGGCCCATCTAGTCCAGCTTCCTGTATCTCACAGTGGCCCCACCAAATGCCTCTGGGAGCTCATCAGACTAGATCTCTGTCTCCTGATACCATTCCCCTGCCTCTGGCCCTTGAAGTACCCTGGTTTTAAGCCTGGAGATGACACATCTCCATCATGGTTTGTAACCTGTGATGGACTTTTCATCCAGGAATCTGTCCAATCCCCTTTGGAAGGCATCCAGGCCAGATGCCATCACCACATCCTGTGGCAGGGAGTTCCACAAACTAACAACACGCTGGGTGAAAAAATATTTTCTTTTGTCTGTTCTTACTCTCCCAGCCCTCAATTTGAGTGTATGTCCCCTAGTTCTGGTATTTTGTGAAAGGGAGAAGAGTGTCCCTCTATCCACTTGACTCATGTCCTGCATTATTTTGTACGTCTCAATCATATCCCCCCTCAGGCGCCTTTTTTCCAGACTAAAGAGCCCCAAATGTTTTAGCCTTTCCTCATAAGGGAGGTCCCCCAGCCGAGTAATTATTTTAGTCACCCTCTTCTGCACTTTTTCCAGTTCCACTATGTCTTTTTTGAGATGCGGTGACCAGAACTGTACACAATACTCCAGGTGCGGCCTTACTATCGTTTTGTTTGCAGCGGCACCATGTGAAGGATTTTTCAAATCTAAGTTTTACAAGGCGATCGTCTGCCTGGTTGCACTTACAGTGTAGAGAGCGACTTCCATGTCGTGGAGATGCGTAAGGTCCGTTGGATATCACGTATCTCCCTACTCGACTATGTTACAAATGATACTACCTGACAGCAACTCGGTGTGATGTCAATAACAAGAGAAGATGAGAGACAGCCGGCTCCGTTGGGGTGGGTGTGACCTCAGAAAAGCATCTTCCACCGTCTCCCAAACTGCGTACCACCCGGAAAGTGATGGCTGGTGACCATGTGGGAGAGCAAAACAGAGATTATTGATTGATTGATTGTACTTTTCTACTGCCTGTCTAGCAACAAGGCCGCTCTGGCCGGTTTACAACATATATTGACAGCAAACAACAATAAAGACACAGCAATTAACAAAAAAAAAAACCCAGCAAAAAACAAAAACAAAAACCCACAACTGCAAAAAAAAATGAAAATGACAATTTAAACGCATTGCTAGTCATGAAAGTTCAGTAGAATGGCTTAGGACAGTGATGGCGAACCTATGGCACGGGTGCCAAAGGTGGCACTCGGAGCCCTTTCTGTGGGCACCCGACATCGCCCCTTCATAGCCACCTGTATACAGTTTAAATTGCTGTATTGGCACTTTGCAAAAAAATTAGTGAGTTTTGAATTTTAGTTTGGGCACTCAATCTCTAAAGGTTTGCCATCACGGGCTTAGGACCTAGATACCTGAAGGACCACATCCTTCCATACGAACCTACCCAGCAATTAAGATTGAGCCAGGGGGCCCTCTTGAAAGAGCCATCCCTCAAGGAGGTGAGAGGGGTGGCTTGCAGACACAGGGCCTTCTCAGCAGCTGCCCCCAAGCTATGGAATGCCCTCCCAAGTGAGATCCGCCTGGCACCAACATTAATGACATTTCGGTGCCAGGTAAAAACCTTCCTGCCAGAAGTTTTTTAATTGATACAATATCAATTAAATTGATCGATTGATACAATATAGAGGGCCAACCTGGAGTTTTCAATGTTTACCCCTCCTACCTAGAAACGGCAAGATCTGCCTTTTAAATTGGCAATTTTAGTGTAATTATTTTAGTGTAAGGTTTTTATTATTGTTTTAATTATTTATTGATATATGTCATCTGATGTTTTAACAGTTTTAATTTTTTGATTGTAAGCTGCCCAGAGATCTTTGGGTAGTGGGCGGCATATAAGTTGTAAAAATAAATAAATAAATAGATAAATAAATGTTGGTTGGAGAAAGCATGTCCATTGGCAGAAGGCTGAGGTCACATACTAGCGTGTAGGAAATACCTGCCTAAATAGCCAGGTCTTTAAGGCTCATTTGAAAGAACTGAGGTGTGTGCGTGGGGGGGGGAGGCAGATGTCTGGTAGAAGGTTATTCCAGGAGCGTGTCAAAACTGCCAAGAAGGCGCAATTTCTTGTTTTCACTTTTACGGGTCTTAGCGTAGGTGCCCTCAAATGCCCTGCCTGGAAAAAGCAGGTATTGTGGGCAGATCTCGTTGGAAGGAGGTGTTTATTGTATTACTGCTTTGATTTTGATTTTTGTGCTGGTTTTATTGCAAATGTGTTGTTCTCTATGTAAAAACCGCCCAGAGTTCCCATTGGGAAAATCAGTTGCAGTATAGAAATAAATAAATAAATAAATAAATAAATAAATAAATAAATAAATAAATAAATAAATAAATAAAAAGGTGCTCTCTCAGGGCACTGCAGGGCACAATCAATAAGGACATGGCAATTGTCAGCCTGTGTCCTGAAGATGCGGTCGATCGGGCAGAGTGGGATTTTAGGATCTGAAAAGCAGACCCTGCACTTGTGGGTAATGGAAGATGCCTTGGCTTTCCTAACCGACACACCCCGCTTTGCCCAGCCTTGCTTGCCCTATGCCAGCGGTTCCCAACGTGGGGGTTGGGACCCATTTGGGGGTCGCCCTGAGCTTGGGTCTGGAGGAGGAGGGGGAGGAAGAGTGAGTTACAGCTTGATAGGTTGGAGGGGATGTCAGTCAATGGCACCGGAGGCTGTGATTGGCTGAGGGTGCCTGTAGAGGGAAGTTCTCTAGGGCACCGGAGACAGTGGCCAGCCAAAGGGGGCCTGTGGCCTCTTCCAAGCAGGGCAAGGGGGTCACCACCACATGAGGAACTGTATTAAAGGGCCCCGGCATTAGGAAGGTTGGGCACCACTGCCCTATGCCATCTGGCCAGCCTTAGTGCTGGGCCTCTACCTATAAATTAAGGTTTACCTTCCTACAAGGCATGGTAGACCGTGGAAGTGCTCAGCCAGCCTAGGGTGACAAGAGAGGAAATCGGATTGCATAATGAGAGCCATCAATCTCTTATTTGGCTCTGTAAAGGAACTGATGGTGCTGCGAAATTCATTTCTACCACAGCTAGCAAAAAAACATATCCATCATTATTCTTCTCTGTCACTTGGTCCATTTGATGTGAACACTTGGTTCCTCTGTGACAGTTGCTTCCTCTCCCTTTTTTCCAAATTAGAAAAGCAAGCTTCCTTCCTTGTTTCCCTATGCTTGCTACTTTTATACGATCCCTAAAATCCGAGGCAAAGGGCTCCCAGATGCGGAGCTTAAAATTGTTTTCCCACCAGCTGCAGACTTTAAAAAAAAATAAGTATGACCACGCTCACCTAAGTGCGTCCCAGCGCATTTTACAAGTACTGTACCTGGTCTCTGGAGGTAAAAAAAATTTCTGATGCGGATTGTAAAGCTGTGGATGCCGGGCTCTCCTCGCCTTCTGTTTGTTTTTTTGTTTTTGTCCCCGCTGCCCCTTTAACAGCCTGGAATCCCTACGGGGCTGCTCTGGATGGCAGAGGGAGGTGAGCGGAGGTGAGCCTGCATTCTTTTCTCCCTTTTTTTCTCCTTCTCCTCACCGCAGACAGAAGCAATGGAGTGCATAAGGGTAGGAACACAGGAAGCAGAACAAACACCCAGATCTCTGGTCCAAATTTAAGTTGCCGGTGGATTTTAGAGGTTGTGTAAAAGCGCCCAAGTCAAATCTTGGTTGTTATTATTTAAAAAAACAACACACATTTAAATTCCTTATTCTGCTTTCAGCAGGTTTCTGCTGTCCTCGACTTTCTGGAGTCCATATGGGGGCTGAACAGAGAAGACAATAAAAAGAAGAAGGAAATAACCCTAACGATGGGTCATTTAAAACCAAATACATGCAGCTTTAAATCACGTTATGTTCCTATTAACTTCCTTCTCCTGCCACTGCTGCTAACCCCTGCATTGAGGTTCAGAATGTCAATTCCTGGAGACAAAGTTTGGGTTTCTTCTAGAACAATGGTTCCCAACTTTTTTTGAGTTGTGACCCCCTTTTACAATAAGCAAGTAAAGTGGGATTCCCCCTCCATGTTTACATAACGGGGTCCTCCTTCCTCACAAAAATAGCATCTTTCTCCCTGCGAGGGCCTGTTTCCTTATACATACACGACACATTCATGTAAACATCCCACTCTGAAAGGCCAAGGAATAAATTATAAGGAATAAATTATTTCTTTACCCAGCGTGTTGTTAGTCTGTGGAACTCCCTGCCACAGGATGTGGTGATGGCATCTGGCCTGGATGCCTTCCAAAGGGGATAGGACAGATTCCTGGAGGAAACGTCCATCACACGTTACAAACTATGATAGAGATGTATCATCTCCAGGCTTAAAACCAGGGTACTTCAAGGGCCAGAGGCAGGGGAGTGGTATCAGGAGACAGAGATCTAGTATCATGCGCTCCCAGACGCATCTGGTGGGGCCCCTGTGAGATACAGGACGCTGGACTAGATGGGCCTTTGGCCTGATCCAGCAGGGCTCTTCTTATGTTCTTATGAGTAATGTCTACCGTACATATAAGGTGACTTGTGACCTGCCTAAAAGACACATTTTGACCCCCTTGTGGGTCACAACCCCTCCCCCCCCAGTTGAGAAACACTGGCCTATAACATAAAGTGCTATACAACACAGAGAAAAAACAACATCCCATATGGTGAAGGGGCATCAGTGCACAAAAGTTTATGCCAAACAAAACGTTTTGGTCTTCAAGATATTACAAGAGTTGTTGACATTTTTGCTCTAAAGCGAGCATTCTGGAATGTGTTGGAGCTTTGTTTGCGACCTTACCTGTTGTCTGTGGTTTGTGTGAGTGGGAGGAGCTTTCCTGGGGTGGAAAGACTAAGCACTAAGCAATCATTATTTTAATCCTTTAATTTAATCTGACCCCTCACCTCTTTGCTGAGTGCTTCTTTCCCACTCTCTTTTGCAGGCAGTTGCTTGTTTGCTGTTAATCTGTTCAGTTGGTTGGTAGGTATATGTGCAATAAAGCAAGCACCATATACAAGTCTGTAACTTCAATAAACTAAGTAAAGAAATGGTAAGATCTTAAGAGCCAGCTAAGGAGAAAGGGGTGGACCCTGGGGTACTGGTAGTTATTCTCCTCTGTGGATCTCTATACTTCCACTGATTAACAAAAAGGAATTTCACCCGAAATTCAAAACTGAGCAGCAGAATGGTCTGCCCGTCTTCTTCCTGTTTCATCAGATGTCCGGTTCTGTGTTCGTTGTCCATGGATTAGGCAGGTGGGATGATAATGATCAAGGCAGAACAGGACACAAAACTGACAAGGTGCCAGATCACTTTGGTCAACCGGCCCAAACCAGATTAAAACAGAGAGGTAGTTGATTTAGACATATTGATTTTTCTGAGGAAGGGTTTTGAGGTGAATCCTCATGAATCTTCTTGATCCGTCTTTCTGGACCCTGTGCTGGCTGATCCCTGCCAGCTGGAGTCCCAACATTCGTTCCCCAGCTCCAAGACAGTCTAATGAGATTAAAGAGAGGTAATTTCACCCGTAATCTATCTTCTGGGAATATTTCCCGCCCTAAACTGGTGGTCCCTGAGTCTATCTCCCCTTTCAACCTTTTATTTTCCTTTGTGTGTGTTTTTTTGGGGAAAATATTTCCTTTCTCATTCTTCTCATCCATCCATCACAGTGTTAGTGAACTTTTGGCACAGGTGCCAAAGGGGGCACTCGGAGCCCTTTCTGTGGGCACCCGACATCGCCCCTTCACAGCCACCTGTATTCAGAGGTTAAATTCGTGTATTGGCACTTTGCGAATAATTGGTGGGTTTTGAATCGCAGTTTGGGCCCTCGGTCTCAAAAAGGTTCGCCATCACTGATCAATCATCTTTCTAGGGCTCCCCACCCCCCACTCCAGGACTTGTTCAGCTCCTATTAGGGCCGAGCTGGGCCTCCCTCAATTATGGCCAGAATTGATTTGGCCTATTTCAGATACTGGCATAGGGTAAATAGCACAAAGGACCATTCCCTCACCAAGCCCTGCTGGGTGGAAAAATCGCAGACAAGAAGGATGGGCACAACAACTGATAAAAGTTAAAGGTTTACAACCATTCCATGGAAAGCTTTGATTCCGTCTCCAGATTTTGAGGAACTGGATCTTTGCTTCTGATGCCAGCCAGGATGGAGCGGCCATTATCAGGCCACCCTTTTTTCTATTGGTATCCTTACCTTCAGGTTCATTTATTTATTTTATTTATTTATATAGTGTGTATGCCACCCACTACCCAAAGGTCTCTGGGCGGCTCACAATCAAAGTACACAATTTAGACAATTAAAACAAATTGCAAGCTGAAAGCAGAATTAAACTACAATTTCCAGGTATAGGGCTGCCTCGGGTAGCGAATTTTCCCTCTGAGCTACCTCAGATAACGAATTTCCAGCATGCATCGGTAAAAAAGAGTTATCCCAGGTTTCATCGCAGCTGTACCTTTAAAGTGCACTTTAAAAAGAGTTTTGAGCAAAAAGCACAGGTGTCTGTGTCTTTTTCCTAGGCTCCAGAATGGATTAATCGGTTTCCCATTCATTCCTATGGGAAACCGCATTTAGGATAATTAATTTTTTCAGATAGCAAATTGCCTCGGAGAATGAATTAAATTCATTATCCGAGGTACCACTGTATTTGAAAACTGCTCTCTTCTCTCCCTTCTCTCCCTTCAGTCTTTTCTATGTATGTAAGAATTACGCATGATACGCAGCTCTATCTCTCCTTTTCGTCGTCTGCAGAGGAGGCCGTACGCTGTTTCGACCTGTGCCTGGAGGCGGTTCTGGAATGGACCAGGACTAACCGGCTCAAGCTGAACCCGGAGAAGATAGAGGTTCTGTTCTTTGGGGCGTCCTCGTCCGGGTACAATGGCCCCCTCCCTAGACTGGGGGGAGTTTCCCTCCAGCCTACGGACAGGGCCAGGAATCTGGCCATGGTCCTGGACTCAGCCCTCTCCCTGGAAGCCCAGGTGATGGCCACCTCCAGGGCCGCTTTTTTCCACCTCCGCAGAATCGCCCAGATCCGCCCGTTCCTCTACGAGTCTTCCCTGAGGACAGTTGTGCAGGCCCTCGTGATTTCGAGGATCGACTACTGCAATGCCCTCTACGTGGGGTTGCCCTTGACCCTTGTCCGGAGGCTACAGCGGGTGCAGAATGCGGCGGCCAGGCTGGTGGTGGGTGCCCGTAGATTTGAGCACATCACCCCAGTTCTGGCTCGCCTGCAGTGGCTCCCCGTGGCCTTCCGGATAAGGTTCAAGGTCCTGGTTTTGACCTTCAAAGCCCTCTACGGCTTGGGACCAGAGTACCTGTCGGAGCGTATCTCCCAGAGATCAACTGGGACCAGGCCCACAAGAATGGCGCAGGCGCGCTCACTGAGGGTGGCCACACCCAGAGAGGTGCGGAAATCGCGTACACGTGCCCGCGCCTTCTCTGTGGTGGGCCCCATGCTGTGGAACCATCTTCCCAGTGAGCCGCGCCTTGCAGGGTCCCTGCCTGCTTTTAAGAAGGCGTTGAAAACTCACCTCTTTAGGGAGGCGTTTGGCGACCTTTCTATTTAAGGGTTTTTGTTTGTTTGTTTGTTTTGCTGCCTGCGTCATCCCCGTTGGAGGGTCCTGCCTCCCCTCCTTTTTATTGTAATCTGTTGTTGGTTTTTCATTTTATTGTTCTGTTTTTGTAAGCCGCCCAGAGTTCCAATTCGTAAGATGGGCAGGATATAAGTGCAATAATAAATAAATAAATAAATAAATAAATAAATAAATAAATAAATAAATAAATAAATAAATCGAGCTCATCCTTGTGATTTCTCTATTATTCCTTCTCCTAGGCCTGTCTGGCAGGAGGTGAGCCTGAGCCCGGGTTTTGTGGTAAGGGACCCACAAGAGGGTTTGCACTAAGCAGACGGTATAGCAATATAAACAAACACAAACACACATTCCTCCAGAAGAGGAGGGTGTGAGTGGCCTAATCACACCTGATGTTGAAATGCAGCATAATTCTTCTCCAGTGCCTGATTGCTCTGAGGGATGATGGCTGAGTGGGCTAGAGCGCTGAAACTGTTGGCTGCAAAGTCAGCAGCTCTGCGGTTCGAATCCCGGGTGCCACGCAGCTAAGTGACCTCCTGCTGTTATACCCAGTTCCTGCCAACCTAGCAGTTTGAAAGCATTTTAATTGCTTCTTGATTGTGAGCCACCCAGAGACCTTTGGATAGTGGGAGGCATATAAAGTTGTATAAATAAATAAATATTAAATAAATGCAAGTAGATGAATAGGTACTGCCATAAAAAGCGGGAAGGTAAACAGTGTTCCGTGTGCAGAAATGCATTTAACCATGCCGGCCACGTGGCCACGGACTTGCACAACACTGACTCTTTGGCTTGAAACCGGAGATGAGCACTGCCCCTAGAGTCGGACACGACTAGCACGCATGTGCAGGGGGAACTTTTACCTCTTTAAGGAGAGAGCAGGTAGTCAGAATGAGACACAACAGGTACCCTCTCTGGTTGGTCACGCTGGGTTCCTCTGAGCCATTAAATTATTTACTCAGTCTGGGAATGGTTGAACAAATTATTTGAAATTCAGGCAGTGCATGAGTCATTGTGTGTGTGTGTTTGTGTGTGTGTTGCAACACAACCAGGAAATGGCCTAATTCAGTTTTTGTTTCCAGCTGACAAACAGCAATTGGATTTAGCTGATGGGCTGCAAACGTTTGTCTGCTTCCTGATTCCTGCCCCCAACAACACCCCCCAGCCTCGAAAACACACCAGTGTAAGCAACCCACCCACAACCCCACAAGAGTAGGGGGGCTGCATGCTTGATCAGAAGAATATATTAGCAGAAGATCAAAGGAGGGTAATAAATCTCCTGCTACAGCTCCCTCATTACACTAGATCATTTGAAATCGCCTCCTGGGCATTAAACAGTTCATTATTATTATTTTTTGAAAGGGAGGGAGCAAGATTCAGGGGGGAACCCAAGAGAGGGTAGGGAAGAGAGCAGTTCTTTTAATTGATATTTAAAACCTGACAAATTGAGGCAGCTGTGTTAAAGGAAAAAAATCAATGGGGCTCCACAGGCATTGTACTGTCCCGGCTTTGAGCAGTTGCCGAAAGATTTGTTCATTCATTTGCAATAAGTCATCCTAGATTACACAACCCCTAATAAGTCCCAGTGTGCTTTCCATCATCCTTCCCACCCACTCGCCCAGCCCACAGAGCTACGTTACACGCTCCAGGGGAGTTTGGGGCTAGGAGAGGGAACTCCTGAATTTTAGAAATACAGTAATACCTCGGATAACGAATGCCCCTGATAATGAATTTTTCGGATAACGAATCGCAATTTCCAGGTATAGGGCTCCCTCGGATGATGAATTTTCCTTATGGGCTGCCTCGGATAATGAATCTCAATTTCTAGGTATATGTCTGCCTCGGATAACGAATTTTCCCTATGGGCTGCCTCGGATAATGAATTTCCAGCATTTATTTATTTATTTATTTATTTATTTATTTATTTATTTGTTTGTTTATTTATTAAGCTTATATACCGCCCGTCTTCCCGGAGGAACTCCGGGCAGTTTACAACAAACGGTATAACAAAATAACAGTTAAAATAACATAGAGTTAACCAAATAACAGAGAAATAAAAACCAAAGTTGCAGATGGTGAGGCAGGGGGAAAAACACTTTAATTAAGTCAACCAAACGCCTCCCGATAGAGGAGAGTTTTCAGAGCCTTCCGGAAGGCTGGCAGGGACTCTGCTAGGCGCACTTCTGCTGGAAGATGGTTCCACATAGTGGGGCCAGCCATAGAGAAGGCTCGGGTACGGGTGGATGTTCTCCGAGCCTCCCTGGGCGTGGCCACACGCACCATGTGCGCCTGCGACAACCTAGTCGGACGGGCCGATGTTGACCGCTGGTCGATCCGCTCTGTCAGGTAGTCAGGTCCTAGGCCATGGAGGATTTTGTAAATCAAAACCAGGACCTTGAATCTGATTCAGGATGCAATGGGATGCCAATGCAGGCGGGCCAGAACTGGGGTGATGTGGTCGAACCGACGCACATCCGCCACCAATCTGGCTGCCGCATTTTGAACCCGCTGCAGTTGCCAAAGGAGAGTCAAGGGCAACCCCATGTAGAGCACGTTACAATAGTCTATGCATCAGTAAAAAAGAGTTATCATGGGCTGCATCATATCTGTACCTTTAAAGTGCCCTTTATAAAGAGTTTTGAGCAAAAACAGGTGTCTGTATGATTTTCCTAGGCTTTGGAACAAATTAATTGGTTTCCCATTCATTCCTATGGGAAACTGCGTTTGATAATGATTTTTTTTCGGATAATGAATGCCCCTGATCACGTATTTTTCAGGTAACAAATGGAAATTTCCGGGTATAGGGCATCCTCGGATAATGAATGTTCCCTATGGGCTGCCTCGGATAACGAATGTTTCAAAATGCCTTGCAAAAGAAAGTGCACCCAGCATGCATTGCAGCCCCTGTAATTTGTGGCGGGAGGAGTTAGAATATTTTTATGTCCATTCTGGACATTTTTTGCTGAGGGATTTGGACTTGGAAAGGTTGGGAGCTGGCATTTATTAATATTTGTATTGCTTTTCTTTGTACTTTGGGCAGGAAAAGGCTGGGCTAGGCTTGTTGGTTTTATGTTTGTTTGTCTGTTTGGATTCCCCCCCCCCTTGGCATTTTGGGAGGGGAAAAGGCTAGGCTAGGCTTAGTGGTTTCATTTTCTCCTTGTTTGCAAGCCTTCTCCATTGCTCTGGAGGCAAAAGAGGTGGGATTTTACCTGCTACCTATGTTTCTCCCTTTGGATTCCCTCCCCCTTGGCACTTTGGGCGGGAAAAAGCTGGGCTAGGCTTGCTGGTTTCATTTCTCCATGTTTGCATTGCACTGCAGGTGTGTGTGTTCTGGGGAGGTGTTCCAGCACTGCATGCCTTTAAAGTGCACTTTATAAAGAGGTCTGCACAACCCCCCCAGATTTTTGCATTTTTTTTCAGACCAGAACGAATTAATCGGTTTTCCATTCATTTCAAAGGGAAACTGGGTTTCGGATAACAATTTTTTAAAATAATGCATTGTCTCAGAGAATGAATTAAATTCATCATCTGAGGTACCACTGTATCTGATTGTCACTGTGGAAGCTTGTGATCTCCTATCGTTTGGAGATTCGGATGGAGGTACAGTAGTGACATACAGTGGGACCCCGGTATCCGCTGGGGATTGGTTCCGGGTCATCCCGTGGATAAAGAAAACTGCAGATAAGAGAGAATGCCAAAATACCCCCAAAGCTTCTGTGACAAAAGCTACTGTTTTTGACAGCTTCTGTGACAGGCCCGGTGAGCTTGCTTCTTTCAACAATAAACTTTTATTAAACCACTTGCTGTAGTCAGCATCCTCATATGCAGGAACTTTCCCCTCTTTCAATACAGGCTCTGTTTCAGCCCACCTCTCCTCTAAATGTCCAAGCGATCCCTCTGGCTGGACTGTCCACTTTTAAACGTTGCCTCTGTGAATAAGCCTGGGCCTAAAGTCAGTTCCTCTAACACAGTGGTGCCCAACCTTTGGCCCTCCAGATGTTTTGGACCACAACTCCCACAATCCTTTGTCATTGGCAACACATGCTTGGAATTCTGGGAGTGGTGGTTCAAACCATCTGGAGGGCCAAAGTTTGGGCACCCCTGCTCTAACATCTTAACGGTTGGCTTCCGTTCACCCCTTCCTGTTTCATCTGCAGCCTTTGCCACATTCAACGGCCCGGATTCACTCATTCCGTTGTCAGGCTCGCCCCATGGGTACCGTAGCATTGGTCCCAGCGAGCTCTCCTGCTGGGTCTCTCTACGGCGGGCTTGGCACTCAAAATACTCCCGAGCCTGCCTCCTCCGTTCCGCCAAGCCGTCTCCCCCCAAAAGGGCGCCTTCCCCACTTTTCTCTCCCGCCACTCCTGCTCAGCCACTTCTCCTGGGAGTGTGAAGGTGACTGATTCTCCAGTCCAGGGGTCTTCTCTTACTACATCTACTAAATCTTCCCCTTTTAGGCTTTCCCTTATTCCAGGCATGTCCAAAGTCAGGCCCGGGAGCCAAATGTAGCCCGTTTTCAAAATCTGAGTGGCCCGCAGCCTCTTCTCCCTGCCAGCTCAGCCTGTCATGCATCCCTGCCAGCTGGCCATCCCCATACCAGATGGAGATGTCAGCTTGCAGTTTCATGGTTTGCCTGCTCTCCCTGTCTCCGTCCCTTCCCCCAGCCACCTGCACAGCCTACCTAACCCCTGGTTCCATTGCTGCAGCGTCCTCCCTGCCTCCTTGCATGTCCTAATGCCGCTGAATGGTCGGCCCCCATACATTTTCACCTCACCAAATCTGGCCCGCCTTGCAAAATGTTTGGACACCCCTGCCTTATTCCAATCCAGTGGTTCTCAACCGGTGGGTCCCCAGATGTTCCTGGACTGCAACTCCCAGATATACTGGCCAGCTCAGCTAGTGAGGGAAGACTTCTGGGAATTGCAGTCCAGGAACATCTGGGGACACACAGGTTGAGAACCACTGTTCCAATCCAACCACCCAGGGCCACCTCCCTCTCCTCCTCCCTCTTCTCTGCCCGTGGCTCTCCTTTCTCTTCTCTCCCTCTCTCTGGTGCTGCTCTTGTCCGCTCCCCACCCTGTTCCCAGTGCGAATGGATTCACCCTGTGAGTACAGGCTTGTTCTGTGTTCAGGTTCTTGGGAAGAGAGGGGTGCATTCTCTTCCTGACAGTGACAGTAGCTTGCTTTATGCTGCTGTTTTACAACAGTAGCTTGCTTTGCAGCTGCTAAACCATTTATTTATTTATTTTCCTCTGCCAACAGTGAATAACTGAATCAGTGGATATGGGGGTCCTCCTATATCTTGGAATAGGCATCGGTGCCATGTAATTCGATGGATAATCATGTGACAGTCGTGCGACTGGACAGCGCTCGGTTATAAAGATGGATCCAAGGGACATTTTGGATAGAGCCTTAAGGCACAGCACTTAAACTGCAGTACTGCAGTTGGGACTCCTATGGGAAAACATGTTTTGCAAGACAAAATTTTGAAAAACAAACTGACCTGTAGGACAAATCAAATTCATTTTAAGAGGTACCACTGTAAATAGCAACAAATAACTGCTGTGCTGACTGTAAATGAGCCTCTCCAAGCTGGCACACGCCAGGCCACAAGTATCATCACCCAGTGGTGTGGGGGTAGGGGATTATGGGAGTTGTAATCCAATATGTCTGGACACACCAGCTCACAGAAGGATATGGGGAAATATGCCGGCCATGTGGCCATGGACTTGCACAATACTGGCTCTTCAGCTTGAATACGAAGATGAGCACCGCCCTTGGAGTCAGATATGACTATCACGCATGTGCGGGGGGAACTTTTACCTGTAAATGCAACTTTGTATAACCCCTTTGCAATTTTACCTGCTAGGCTGATAGGCAGGCAATGGTTCTCTTTCAACATGCTACCCTGTTTCCCCAAAAATAAGACATCCCCCGAAAATAAGACCTACTTACAGTTTTGCCTCTCACTGAAAAATAAGGCATCCCCCCGAAAATAAGGCCTCCCGGTAATAAGATAACAATAAATGTGTACCATATTCTTTTTCATGGAAAAATGAGACATCCCCTGAAAATAAGACCTAGCGCACCTTTGGGAGCAAAAATTAATATAAGACACTGTCTTATTTTCGGGAAAACACGGGTAAATTATTTGAATGCAGCCGATGCCACTTATTAGCATTATATATTGGAGAGGTGAAAAAGCCCACCGGTTTCATGGGTAATTTTACTCCATTGAATCAATGTTCAAGTTCCTTATTGGATTTTTATTACAGTTAGAATTGACAGAGAAAATGACCAGGATAGACTTAAAAATGGGAAGGAAATGCAGGTCTCTAATAAATAGGTCAGGAAAGGTCTCTCATTTCATCGGAAGGAAGCTGTCTTCGTATTACGCCAGCTATAAAAAATGATTAAAATGGTAGCGAGACAGGAAACTGATAATTTGATTTATTGTCTTAATGGCTGCGATTCATGAATAAATAATAGGATGGGGTTATGTTACCTCTTATAAAAAAGAACAAGAAGAAAGATGGGAGATCTGAGGGCGGGGGAAATCTTTTTTTTTAATGGTTGACAGCCGGAGTGACTTTTTTTGTGTCGTGTTTGCCACATTTGATCTGTTCCAAAAAAAAAAAAAAAGGTTACAGGAACAGCTTGTTTCTTTTGTTGAATAGATCATGTCTCAGACTTTTTCTTTCTAAGCATCCCGCCTGCTTAACTAAAAGCCATGCACCTCCCATTAGCATTACATCCAGGAAAGAAGTAGAATTGATCACCAGGTCATCAATAAACCTGGCCCAAGAACTGACTAAAAGCTTCCTCCAGCATTCTTCCTCCACCCTGAGGGCATGTTTCTTTTTTTAAAAAAATCCAGAGTAATTCCCATTTTTAATTATTTAAGAGCATGCCAGGTCTGCCATAAGGTCACGGACGAACACAGATAACTTCTCCGAACTAAAAAGAAGAGCAATCTATTTAAAGAGGCCTGGCACACTCCGCATATCCTAAGCTCTAAAAATGGATTCCCCTCACAATCTCTTCAGCGTGGACATGCGGAATGCTTGTCTAAGACCGATCCTCGAAGATGGATATCAACCCCCCCCCAGAGATTAATTCTGTGAGGGTCCAAAGATTAAGTTATTGAGTCATCCCTTGTTCAACACACGGCAATATAGTTGGTCGATTTGTAAGCGTCATACTGAATTTTCCACAGCATGTTGACAGAGTAAAACCTGGATGTGCTTTAGATCAAAATAGTTTTTTAATGAACAAAGACTTTAAATGACAGCCACATGCAAAGTAGCAGTCCAGGACGTTCAACAGCATAATTACTATGTATGTATGTATGTATGTATGTATGTATGTATGTATGTATGTATGTATGTATGTTTCTATACGGAGAACTAGTGCAGGGAAAGCGCCCCAGAGGGAGACCAGAGCTGTGGTATAAGGATATCTGTAAGAGGGACCTGAAGGCCTTGGGAATGGACCTCAATAGATGTGAAACCCTGACCTCCGATCGCACTGTCTGGAGGCAAGAGATACAGCATGGTCTACATAAATTTGAAGATATTTGTCCAACAGGCAGAGGAAAAGAGGCAGGCATGGAAAGAATGGACCAGGCAAGAAATGGAAATATCTGTCCCCAGTGCGGTGAGACTGCCATTCCTGAATTGGTCTGGAGTCACACTAGGTGTTGTTCTTAGGATCTCTACTCCAGGCATGATACCATAGTCTTTCGAGACTGAAGGATGCCAATGAATGATTTATTTATTTATTTATTTATTTATTTATTTATTTATTTATTTTTCACACATGGAAAGAACTTCCCAAACGGAGAACTCAGGGCAAGAAACAAAAATCACAAAAAGCTGACAGTAGTGCGGCAGAGAAACTTACAGCATGTCCCGAAGGAACAAAAAAAAAAAAACTCTAGTCATTTTAGGTGTTGTTCTTAGGAGGGTCTTCACCTTTTCTGGCATGATACCAGCTTTGGAGACCTGTAGGTATGTATGTATGATGTATGTATGTATGTATGTATGTATGTATGTATGTATGTATGTATGTATGTATGTATGTATGTAATCAACTTTCATACCATCCGATTAGTGATGACATTACTCTGGACAGTATATATCTCAAGTAATGGAGATAGCTGTGTGAACAAGTCTTTTTAAAGCTGAACCAGGGGTCAACTGAATGTTACAGATAATGTAATAATGGGCTGAAGGTACAGGAAGCCAGTTGTTGTTGTTGTTGTTCAGTCGTTCAGTCGTGTCCGACTCTTTGTGACCCCATGGACCAGAGCTCGCCAGGCCTTCCTATCTTCCACTGCCTCCCGGAGTTTGGTCAAATCCATATTGGTTGCATCAATGGCACCGTCCAACCATCTCATTCTCAGCCGTCCCCTTTTCCTTTTGCCTTCCATCTTTCCCAACATCAGGGACTTTTCCAAATACTCCTCTCTTCTCATGAGGTGGCCAAAGTACTGGAGCCTCAGCTTCAAAATCTGTCCTTCCAGTGAACATTCGGGGTTGATTTCTTTCAGGATGGATAGGTTGGATCTCCTTGCAGTCCAGGGGACTCTCAAGACTCTCCTCCAGCACCACAGCTCAAAAGCATTGATTCTGCGGTGATCAGCCTTCTTTATAGTCCAGCTCTCACTTCCATACATCACTACTGGAAAAACCATAGCTTTATTTATTTATTTGTTATATTTCTAGACCACCCATCTTCCGAACGGAACTCTGGGCGGTTTACAATTAAAACAAGGCAACAGAGATACAAAAGAGCAAAAATGGAAGTTACTTACCTGTAACTGTAGTTCTTCGAGACGAAGTCTGTGAATCCCACTAAAGGGTTAACCTGCAGCCAGCCTGCAGCCACCGGATTGATACAAAAGCTGTTGACGGTTAGGGCCTCCCCCTCCTCCTGCGCATGCTTCAGCCTTCCCGCTCTTTCTCCTCAGTTCCCCTGTAATCCGCCGCTGAAAAACAAATAGAGAGAGAGTGACGGATAGAGGGGAGGCGAGCGGGACGTGAGGATTCACAGACTTCGTCTCGAAGAACTATAGTTACAGGTAAGTAACTTCCATTTCTTCTTCGAGCCGTCTGTGAATCCCACTAAAGGATGATTAGCAAGCTACGTTACCAGAGGCGGGTCGTCACTGAAGCGCTGCGGCCAGAACAGCCCGACCAAAGGAGGCATCAGTTTTGGCCTGAACGTCCAGACAGTAGTGGGTCACAAAGGTGGATGGATTGGACCATGTTTCCGCTCTACAGATGTCGTCTACAGGAATGCCTCGCAGCAGAGCGGTGGAAGAGGAGACTGCTTTGGTGGAATGGCCTCTAGGGGCAGCTGGTAGCGGCGTATCAGCTAGCTGGTAAGCAGTAGTGATAGCCTGGCAAATCCACTTGGAGAGAGTTTGTGCAGTCACCGGTTCTCCTTGAGAAGGCGCATGAGGGCGCACAAAGAGCCATGGCGATTTCCTGAGATCTTTAGTACGGCTGGTATAAAAGAGCAATGCCCGTCTGACGTCGAGAGTATGGAGGGAACGCTCGATGTCAGATGATGGATTAGGGAAGAAGGTAGGAAGAACCACGGATTGACGTAGATGGAAGTCAGACACTACCTTAGGCAAGAAGGAGACGTCGGGATACAGAGTGACTTTGTGTGGGTGGAATTGCAGGAACGGAGGATCAGCCTGGAGTGCCGCCAGATCAGAGGCACGTTTTGCCGAGGTAATGGCTACGAGAAACACAGTTTTAACAGATAACATGTATAACGAAACAGAAGCCAACGGTTCAAATGGTGGCTTCATTAACTTGTTGAGAACGAGAGGAAGGGACCACTGGGGGGCCATTGGCCTCATGGGAGGACGAACGTTCCTGAGACCCTTGAGAAATTGTTTAACGTCAGGGTGACGGAACAATTCGGATGCAGGAGAATCATGAGGTTGAAAAGCCACAATGGCGGCAAGATAAACCCTGAGAGTTGAGATAGAAAGTCCTCTGTTGGAAAGTAGTAAGAGGAACTGTAGGAAGGTGTCCACAGAAGCCGGGTGTGGCGACAGGTGATGCGTAGCTGTGAAGTGTCGAAAAGCAGCCCACTTATAACTGTAGAGAGTGGTTGTGGACTGTTGGCGGGCGTGGGCCATAACATAGGTCAGTGTGAGTGGACCAGCCAAGCAGTGAGGTGCAGAGAACGCAGGTCCGGGTGCAGGGTCGTCCCGTTGTTCTGGGACAGAAGGTTGGGTATCGACGGGAGTCGGCGATAGGCGGAGGCGAGGGACAACAGTGTTGCAAACCATGGTTGACGAGGCCACCACGGAGCGATGAGGAGCAGGGATGTGGGGCTCTCCTGAAGCTTGACTATGGTCTTCTGTATCAACGGCATTGGTGGAAAGGCGTATAGGAGGCCCTGGGGCCACTGAAGGGCGAAGGCATCCCCCAGGGAACCCGGGCCCAGGCCCGCTCGGGAGCAATAGAGAGGGCATTTCGTGTTGTATTGGTTGGCAAACAAGTCGATGCTCGGAGTCCCCCAGGTGTTGCAGAGGCTGTGAAACACGGACTGGAGAAGGGTCCATTCGTGGTTGTTGTAGGTTCGCCTGCTGAGTACATCCGCCAAGTGGTTGTCGGCAGACGCTATGTGGATGGCCTGGGGGTGAATGTTCCGGGCACAGCACCAGTCCCAAAGTTCTAGAGTGAGGTTGAGGAGGTGCCTGGACCGAGTACCACCCTGTTTGTTTAGGTAGTGGAGGGCTGTAGTGTTGTCTGTCACGACTTGAACAGACTGGTTGGTAATAAGAGGCTCAAAGGCTCTCAGAGCTTTGAAGATCGCCAGAAGCTCGAGATAGTTGATATGGAATCGTCTCTCCATGTCGTTCCAGGTTCCGTGAATATGAGCACTGCCGCAATGGGCACCCCAGCCAATAGTGCTGGCATCAGTGGTGACAACACTGGATATTGATGGTCTCCGAAACGGGCGGCCCATGTCGAGATGCAAAGGAGAGGTCCACCATTGGAGGCTGAGGTAAGTGTCCTGAGGAATGTGGATTCGTTTGTGGAGGCTGTCGCACAGAGGATTGTACTGGCGTAACAGGCAGGACTGCAGCGGTCTCAGGCGGAGTCGAGCGAGAGGGAGAATGGAGGTTGTGGAGGCCATAAGGCCGAGAAGGTGAAGGATGGACCGGGCAGGTAAATAATGGTTTGGTCTGAAGGGAGCCAAAGCCTTCAGGATCTTCACTTTGTGGTCCTGTGGTAGAAATGCTTTGCCCTTTATTGAGTCCAGAACGGCCCCAATGTAGCGGACCACCTGATGGGGTTGAAGAATAGATTTCCTGGTGTTTATCTGGAGGCCTAGAGATGTGAGCAGGCGCAGCGTGTAACGAATGTCTTGTTTTGATTTTTGGCGTGTAGGCGATACGATTAGCCAATCGTCCAGGTACAGGAAGACATTCACGCCCTGGACGCGAAGAAAGGCTGCTACTGGGGCGAGGCACTTTGTAAATACCCGAGGGGCCATGGAGAGACCGAAGGGCAAGGCTTTGAACTGGTAGGTTGAGTTTGCGATTTGAAACCATAGGTATTTGCGGTGGCATGGTCTGATTGAGATATGAAAGTACGCATCCTGTAAGTCTACGACTGCAAACCAGTCTGCGGTGTGTAACAAGGGAAGGATGGCTTCCAGGGTAGTCATCCGGAATTTGGTGTGTTCAATGAAGGAGTTGAGCTCTCTTAGGTCCAGAATGGGGTGCAGACCCCCATCCCTTTTTTGGACAGTAAAATACCGGGAGTAGAAACCCCCGGTGTCTTCTGGGTCCACGGGTTGAATGGCATGTTTGGCCAGGAGGGATTGAACTTCTGCCTGCAGGACCTGCGATGTCGGGGTCCGGACGATCTGCCCCAAGGGAGGTGGAGAGCTGAATTCTAGAGCGTAACCCTGGGAGATGATCTTGAGAACCCACGAGTCCGATGTTATTTTGGACCAGCGAGGGAGAAAGGGATGCAGTCGTATGTCGGATGCGTGCGGAAGCAGAGGTGGAATCAAGTCAAAGGTTCTGCTTAGACTTCCGGTCATAGCGCCTAGTGGGTTGAGATCAGCGCTGTGAGCTTTGGTTATTTTGGCGGTAAGAGTAGGATTGATAGCCCTGTCGGAAGCGCCCGGAATCTCGGCGCTGAGGTGGTGGGTTCTGCCTTTGCCAAGAGTGTTGTTGCTGTCGCCGGTACTGGCCCTGTGGCTGTGAAGAAGGATAGGCAATTGACTTCGCGGTCTTCCGCATTTTGATGAGAGTGTTGAGAGACTCATCCGTTGTGGTCGCAAAAAGCCCCCCCCGTCAAACGGAGAATCTTCTATTCTATTCCGTGCATCATCCGGAATATTAGTTGTTCGGAGCCATGCGTGCCGTTGAAGATAAACGGCGTTGGACAGTTGTTTAGCAGCAGCGTCTGCCATGTTGCGTGCCGCGAGGGTCTCAAAATCGATTAAAGAAATGAGCTCTTCGTGGAGGGCGGAGAGCTTAGCTTTCTGTTCTTCCGGGAGAGAGTCCAGGACAGGAGCAGCCTGAAGCAGGATATGACGGGAATAAGCCTCCATGGCACACAAGTAGTTGGCTGAGTGAAGAGAGAAGGAAGCGAGAGAGTAATGACGTCGGCCAATGATATCCAGCTTCCAGCCTTCCTTATTGCTGGGGGTTAGGGCGGAGCGACCCCTGGTCCTGGTCTGAGTGGCGTCCACTACCAGAGAGTTAGGCAAGGGATGTCTGTCCAGGAAGGAGGTACCGTTGCCGTGTGTACGGTACATGTTATCCACACGGCATGACATGAGCGGGGCCGAAGAGGGTTTGTTCCACGCTTCCTTGATGCGATCAAGGAGAGAGGGAATGAAGGCAAGACGGAGAGGTGGTGTCTGGCGTCTATTGAGATGGCCAAAGAATCTACAGGAGTCAGCAGTCTGGTCCTGTTGGACCTGAAGCTCCATGACGGAAGCAATTTTGTGGATGGTCTGGGAATAGAGCTTCATATCCTCCGTCAGAGAAGGGGGTTGACTGCCCAAAATATCAGTCTTTGGAAGAGGAACGTTGTGGGAAGAAGAGGCCTCGGAGCAGTAGGAAGCATCATCCTCCTCAGAGTCGCCCTCGTCCGACAGTTCAGGAGGGAGCTCATCCATGGAGGTCGGAGACTCCAGATGTTGATGTGAAGGTGCTGTTGCAGATGGTTGTAAGGAGAGGGGAGGCGGCTTGTTAGGACGAGGGCCCCTCGCAACCTCAGAAGTGGCAGAAGAACCGACAGCAGGGTGGTTGATGGCCGTGGAACGGTCGGGAGGGTCCTGAGTATGACGTCGAGAGGCAGCACGGCGCTTACGACGTCCAGGAGGGGAGTCAGCTCCGGAAGAATCAGAGGACGAAGAGGAACGTCGACGTCATTTTCGGCGTCGAGAAGCGGTGTTAGATCTCGACTCTTTCCGAGTGGTCTCGACGTCGGAGTGCCCCAGATGGGGAGGGCGTTCGGTGTCGACGGGGCGGTCGACGGCAGAAGCGCAGTCGATGTCGAGAGAGCGGTCTGCAGTGGAGCCATGCCCTTGTAAGACGGGGAGCTCAGAAGCAGGACGCCTAACATGGGCGGTGTGGACGGCATCGACGTCACCCGATTTCTGTCGATGCTGACAGGGCGGTGTAGAAGTCGAGCAGTCGGAGGGTGAAGTCGAATATCGTTGACGCCGATGAGCCGGGGATCGGTGTCGGCGGCGAGATCGGCATCAGTCACGGCGGTAGCTGGAGGAAGAGTCGGTGTCAGAGTCATAATAACAGCGGTGTTTCCGTCAGCGTCGACGCGGTGGGGAGGTCGATGGCGAAGAGCAGCAAGACCGTTGAGAGTGGTTCTCTCGCTCCCGGGGTTGGGCGTTTCGGCGCGGAGATCCGGAAGCCCTGGTGTCGTCAGGCAGGCGGACGCGCTTAGCCTGAGCCTTAGTACGGAGAGGCTCTTGGACGATGTTGGGAGCGGAGGCGATGTCGAGTGTCGAAGTCAGTGGTCAGTGAGCCGTGGCGTCGCGTGTAGGCATCTCCGAGGTCGAGCCCTGCTGAGCTGGAGGGCTGAGAGGGACCTCAACGACAGTGGAGGGATCCTGAGAATCGTCTCCCAATGTCGAGGAGCGGATCGACGTCGGGGAGAGCACCGACAGCTGGCCGGAGGGAAGCTGGTCATCCTCCGAACGCTCCTGAGCCATAGACGCCGCAGTCGAGGCCGAGTGCGCCAGGCTCGGGGCATGCTCGCGAGGCTTGGAGCGCTTCTTGGCATCAGAAGACTGCTTTTTCTTCCGCTTCTCGGTGGCCATAGTCGAAACCGACGCCGATGGTGAAGGTGGGGGGAGAGACTTGGCCTTTGAAGCGGACTTGGAAATGGAAGGGCCCGGTGAGGCACGGCTTGAAGTGGAAGCACGTTGCTCCATAGGGGAAAGCGACTGCTCCCAAAGATGCAGGCAAAGGCGGGCCAGACGTTGTTTAATGGCCGCTTTAGTCAACTTGTTACAGTGAGGGCACTGAGAAGGTTGATGGGCCTCTCCCAAACAGGAGAGGCAAAGCGAGTGGTCGTCCTTGAGCGGGATCTTATTTGAGCAAGACGCCCACCGCTTAAAGGGGCCTGAAGAGGCCATAAACAAAAGGGAAGCCGGCCGTGGGGAGAAGGGCGGGTGGGGCTCACCGACTGGAGGAGGAGGAGGTCGATTTGAAGCAAGTAAGCAGAATCTAACGAATTTTTCCTCTTTTCTTTCCTCGTGCAGAGCTAGAGGTGGCTGAACTCCGTGGCGGAAAGAAAGGAACTGAGGAGAAAGAGCGGGAAGGCTGAAGCATGCGCAGGAGGAGGGGGAGGCCCTAACCGTCAACAGCTTTTGTATCAATCCGGTGGCTGCAGGCTGGCTGCAGGTTAACCCTTTAGTGGGATTCACAGACGGCTCGAAGAAGAAAAAAAGTAATAAAATAAGGAGGGACAAGACCCTCAACAAAAGATGGCGCGGGCGGCAGAAAAAAAATCCTGACCTTAGTTGGCAAAGTGATGTCTCTGCTCTTTAAACAGGAAGCCAGATTTAGGCTGAATATCAGGAAAATCTTCTTAATTGTTTGACCAGTACGACAACAGAGCCAATGGACTTGGAAAGTAGACCTTCAAGAAAAAGTTGGATGTGTTTTGATTTCGATTTCTGTCTTGAGCAGGGGGTTGGATTCAATGGCCTTATAGGCCTTCTTCCAACTCAATTATTCTATGATTCTATGAGCAAGTTTTTGGAGTAGAAATTATGCGATTTCAGAGATGTGGTTCCAGCAGACCTCCGTGCCTGGGAAACCATGCTTAACTTCTAAGGCACAATCATAAAACAAAACAAGGGTTTTTTTTTTTTTTTTTTGCAAACTACTATATAGAGATGTGGAAAACCCCTTTTGTGACAATCAGGTGCCATTGCTGCATAAGGAATACCCTAAACTCAAGTCTTTGTAACACATAAATTTGACACATGATCTCTGTTTCTCGGATTAGAGTGCTTAAGTAGGTGACTGCCAGCACAAGGAAAGCTTTCATGGTATTACTTGATGCCGTTGCTTATGAGATGTCGAGTGCCTTGAACTTGTAAACCCTGATGCATCTCTTTTCAAATACTGTAGCTGCAACTTCCATCAACTTTCCTTGAACTTTCACATCTGGCTGGGTGTTCAATTCACCACTGGGCTCCCTGGAAGGGATCTGGACTCAGTAATCCATTGGGTCCCTTTCAGCTCCACAGTTCTAATTTTATTAATTATCTATTATTATTATCATCATCAGCTGGCGAACACAACTGCTCGGTATTAAGCTGGAGTTGGCCTTCACCAATGATCCAGCTCTTTCCAAGAGCCTAGGATGACTGGAGATATCTTCGTAGAATATATGCTGTTCCTAATAATAATAATAATAATAATAATAATAATAATAATAATAATAATAATAATAATAATAATAATAATAATAATAATAATAATAATAATAATAAAATTTTCTTCTTCTTCTTCTTCTTCTTCTTATTATTATTATTATTATTATCTGGCAAACACAGCTGTCAGGTGTTAAGATGGAGTTGGCCTTCTCCAATGATTGAGCTCTTTCCAAGAGCTTAGGACAGTGTAGGCGAGCCCTTGGCACTCCAGATGTTTTGGACCACAATTACCAGAATTCCAAGCCTGTATTGCCAATGAGAAAAGATTGTGGGAGTTGTGGTCCAAAACATCTGGAGTGCCAAAGGTTCGCTACCACCGGCCTAGGATGACTGGAGATATCATCGTAGAATATATGCTCTTCCTAATAATGTCGCCATTTGTAATTAACGCAGCAAGTCAACAATGCCAAGGGCTTTCAGATGTTGACCCAGGTCTTTTAGGATTGCACCCAAGGCACCTATTATTATTGGTATTGTTCTTGCTTTCTTATTCCATAGCTTTTCAATTTCTATTTCTAAATCCTGATATTTGGTTATCTTTTCAAACTCTTTGCCACTGACTCTTGTATCTCCTGATATTGCCACATCAACAATTTGAACTATGTTTTCTTGCTTGTATAATATTGTGATGTCTGGAGTATTGCGGACAAGGTGTCTGTCGCACTGGATTCTGAAATCCCAGAGCACCTTGATGACTACATTTTCGGTAACCTTTTCTGGCTGATGTTCCCACCAGTACTTGCTTGATGGTATGTTGACATTTTACATATGTTCCAGTGGAGCATTGCAGCTACTTGATGATGATGATGATGATTAAATTATCACACAGCAGACTACTCTGGATTTTGTATTACCAATCACTAGTCGAACACTTTCCAAGCGTTTACGACTATGTGATGTATTGGCGAATTATGTGAGCAGATCCCAGTAAGGTGGCTTTCTGCAGCTGACTGATGGTGACTTTGTCAACTCCAATTTCTTCTAAATACTTGCTTAGCTCTTTAGGCACTGCACCCAGTGTGCCAATTACCACTGGGACCACCTGTACTGGTTTATGCCAGAGTCTCTGAGGTTCAGTTTTCAGATCCTGATATCGGGTGATTTTTTCAAGTTGTTTCTTGGTGACTCTACAATCACCTGGTATAGCAACATCAATGATCCACACTTTTATCTTCTTAACAATGACAATATCTGGGGTATTATGCTCCAAAACCCTGTCTGTATTCGGAAGTCCCAAAAGTAATTTTGTCTGCTCTATAATAGCATTTCATGATTGCCTGATTCTCTTGTATATTTCTGCCGCTTCTGAGATGATGATGATGATGATGATGATGATGATGATGATGATGATGATGATGATGATGATCAATGGACTGGGCTTGCCCAAGGCTACCCAGGCTGGCTGTTCTGGGATGCACAGCGGGGAACTGCAGCCAGATACTTAAACCACTGACCTATTCAGCCAGCTGAATCTCCGCCCCAAATGCATTAGCGGCCTGTTTTCCAATGAATGACAGCCAGGAAAACCAATGTGATTCTTGGTTGCATCAACAGAACCATAGTGTCTAGATCAACAGAAGTGATAGTACTACTCTATTCTGCTCTGGTCAGACCCCACCTGGAGTACTGAGTCCAGTTCTGTGTGCCTTAATTTAAAAAGGATGTTGACAACCTCGAGTGGGTGCAGAGGAGGGCGACCAGGATGGTTGAGGGTCTGGAGGAAATGTCTTATGAGGAACGGCTTAGGGAACTGGGAATATTTAGCCTTTCAAAAGGAAGGCTGAGGAGGGATATGATAGCTATGTTTAAATATTTAAAAGGATGTCATATTGAAGAGGGAACAGGTTTGTTTTCCAGGGCTTCAGAGACTAGGACTCGGGGCAATGGTTTCAAACTACAGGAAAAGAGATTCCATTTGAACATTAGGAAGAACTTCATGACAGATAGAGCTGTTCGGCAGTGGAAGATGCTGCCACAAAGGGTGGTGGAGTCCCCTTCCTTGGAGGTTTTTAAGCAGAGGCTGGATGGCCATCTGTCAGAAATAACGTGATGGGGTTCCTGCATGGCAGGGGGTTGGACTAGATGGCCCTTGAGGTCTCTTCCAACTCTATGATTCTATGATTCTATGACTTTGCTATGGGGTGGCAATTCTACTGGAGCACAGCAAGCCCCTTCATGTTTTGTTGACTTGCTGCGTTACTGACCAGCTGAATTGCCAGACCACCCTTACCTTAACAGGTTAAGAATCAGCAGCCTTATTATGCTGACAATCACTGCCCTTTACTGCCCGATTGCTGGTTTATTTTCTCTGGGTTGCACAAATGTGCATGGTTCCTTCTTTGCATGCAAATTTGCTTCCAAAGAAACTGTCTCCCATGGGGCTCCTGGAGGTGGTGTCTCATGGTTTTTGGAAAGTCCTCCTTGTATGAATAAGGATCGCTGGCTTGCAGCCCAGGTTTGCTTGTTTGGATAAAATGCCTTGCATTTCCTGCTCCGGAATTGGTGTTGTCCAGTCAGATCTGCCATGGAACATACCAAAGCTTGGGAATGTTTACAAGAAGAAACTCATACTGTTGCAGCATATGTAGAAGCATGTGTTGTATCTCCTTAACAACTAACGGCTTTTCTTTCAGCATGAGTTCTTGCTGATTTACAGTCTTACAGTACATTTCCTAATCCAGATGTGTCTGCATTTTAATTCAAGAAAACTCACGCAGAAATAAAATTAGTCTTCAAAGTGCTGCGATGCCACCAAGATGACATATTATATAGTTGAAAGAGAGCAAGCGATCTGAACTGGAAGCAATGCGTAGGGATAGGTGGACCACCAGATCTTTCCCAGATCTACAGGTAGATTGAGTATCCTTTTCCCTTCCCCCTCTGAGATCATTTCCTGCTTCAAGCTAGAAAAAAGGTAGACGTCTAAGCGAGCTGACTTGGACACAATAGAGATCTGTTCATAACCAAGTTATTCCTGAACAAATTAGCATAGGTTTTCAATTTTTACCGAACGGTGTTTCTGGAGTAATTACTCCTGCTTTGGTTATTCTTCCCTCTCCCACTGCTCAATACATTTTGCTTGTACAGTATCAATACGAAACAAACTTACCATTTTGTGCTTTGGCATTTAAGTGGGTCGTCTGATCACGGGGAACTCTCACAGTGCAGGACTGTGACTTATTGCGAAATAAAAATCTGAACGGGGAGACAGCCATCGTTTTTATCAATTCGTCAAACTGGGCGAGCTGTTTTCTGCACAGAGGTGACAAAATGTGATCAAGGAACAGTTTCTGTGACTCGCTGTTGTAAAAACAGATACCCACATCAAGGAATGTTCCACTTTAAAAATACAGTACTAAACATAAATATTGGAGCAAGTTATAGGATTGCCCTTTGACCGGACCCTGGAAAAGGCACCTCTCCCCCTTGGTCTAGGTAGAACGCCTGGAATGTCACAGCCAGGACTGTAAAGCACAGCCATTTTTCTAAGAGCTGCTTTTGTTCTTCTGTGTTCAGCTAAGGAAGCCTGGTTTTCCACGACTAGTGAAAAGAAATGTGACCCTCAAAAGTTATCTTCCCTCCTTTACACAGTTAATACAGGTAATGTTGCTGCTGCATTCCAGTGTTTTAAAGATGTCCTCGGTTTTTAAAGAGGTTATTTTGCACTCTTCTGAACACACACACACACACACACACACACACACACACACACACACACACACACACACACACACACACACACACACACACACACACACACACTTACTTTCAGAGAAGAACATGACTTAGTAGAATAAAACCAGAACTTCCAATGAAGGAAACCCTTTCCCTGTTGGGAACAGCGGTGTGTGATGTCCATTCCAGTTGTGGGTTGGCAATTTCTGGGGCAACAGCAACCCCAGAAATTGTGAAATATACCTTGAAAACCAAGGTACAGTATATGGATATGATCACACATCTCCTTCAGGCGTGCAGACGGGACAGCAGCTTGCCCCCTGGGTTCCCCGGATGTTCTTGGACTACAACTCCCAGAAATCCCGGCCAGCACCGCTGGTGTTGAAGGAATCTGGGAGCTGTAGTCCAAGAACATCCAGAGACCCAAGGCTGCTGACGATTTGCATCAGTTGTCTAGTGTGTGTTTGACGCTGTGCCTGAGTCTCAGCCATCTCAGTGAAAACAATGCCCTCCAAAACAGCTACTGATCTATGTATCATCTTGATCATTTTAAAAAAATAAAAGTGATTTTATTTTTTAAAAAATTCATTAAATAATGTAAAATAATAATAATCAGAAGTACAATATATCACTATCTAAACTGGTTTGTGTAAAGGCAAAGGTCCTTTCTGATTCTCTTCATAAACAGAGCCACATTTGAATAAAAGTAGGCAGGCTTGTGAACAAAACTCAGTCACAGGAAAGGAAGGAGCTGATTAATGTGGAAGAAATAGTAAAAAATATGCATTAGAAATGGATGGTTCACAAAGGCCTATTCATAAATTTCTATGCACAAACTATGAAGAAGCCTAAGGACTTGTGTTCTACTAATCTATTCAGGGACTGCTGAAATTCTAGAGCAATTTTAAAATAGCAACAAAGGAAGGAGCTTAATAATCTTCTTTATAGTCCTGAGGGAGCACAGTGCTGTCCTTGACATGAAGGGCATATATCCTTTGATTCATACTTTTTTTGGGGTGGGTGGGTGGTCAGGATACATGCCTAAAAGAGGATTTCCCCCCACAATCTTGATTTTAATACCATATTTTTCTCTGTATTCAGGAGGAACACTACTGTCTAAAATGGAAGTACTATCTGCCTAAGTAGATTGTGTTGGCTCTAGTTATTTTCTTAAACCAGGCATGGTCTGGGAGGAGGGAGAAGAGAGTACCTTCATAAAAACTGGGCCTAGGTTAGACTTAGGGAGCATTAGGAGGACAGCAGGGATTCAAGTAGAAGCTTCCGGAATGATTGGCTGTCTGGGAGCCAATAAACAGGATAGTTTATATTTTGTGGCTTGCAAATCTGGTTCTCCCCAACATTATCCGAAAGTTGAGTCATGGCTACTGGACTTCTTTTTTGAGAGAGAGAAACGTTTCGCTGCTCATCCAAACAGCTTCATCAGTCTGAATACAGCTAGTGCGAGTCCTCCATCTTATAGTCAGTCAGCTATGACCTCTTGTCACCCTGGTCTGAATTAGGCTCATAAGATGAACAATGGCCTGAGGCCGCCACCACTGTTGAGGGAGGGGGTTTCAATGCTCACATGAATCACTTCCCTTACTCCTCCCTCAAACCACCTCTCTTCTTTGTCTAATATGTGTACATCCTCACCTTTGGAGGTGTACTGCTGATTTTGGTCCTGAGCTGTCCTGAGCTCAACAGAGGTGGTGGGCTCAGGCATAGTCTATCTGCTACTTATCAGGCTGTGCTTTCCAAAGTACCCAGACAAATCAAAAAGCCTTCACCACCAAGGCCGACCTATTCTTGATAGGTTTCAGCACCTTAGGCCATTGTTCACCTTAAGGCTATGGATACTATTGTCTCCCTAACGAGCCTATTCCGGCCATTGTTCATCTTATGAGCCTAATTCAGACCAGGGTGACAAGAGGTCAAAGCTGACTGACTATAAGATGGAGGACTCGCACTGGATGTATTCAGACTGATGAAGCTGTTTGAATAAGCAGCGAAACGTTTCTATCTCTCAAAAAAGAAGTCCAGTAGCCATGACTCAACTTCCAGATAAACTCACCTGGATGACTGATAATCTTCACAGATATATTCTCCCCAACATGTTTAATATGTCCTTAATGCTTCTTTAATATTTGAACAATGCACTGCTGTCAGAATATTTTCGAAGGTTTTCACGGCCGGGATCGGATAGTTGTGAGTTTTTCGGGCTGTTTGGCCGTGTTCTGGTAGTTTTTCTTCCTGACGTTTCGCCAGACTCTGTGGCTGGCATCTTCAGAGGGCAAGGAGCTCAATGTTTTGAGTAAGAGATCTGTTAAAAGTATGGTTTTTGGAAAATTAAATGCCCCCATATAAAATGATTTCAATCGTATTTGTCCTTCATAGTTAGTAGAAAGAATAGACTGCATGCAATCTAAAGCCCCATATTCTAACTAATGTTTCATAAATCTGCTTCTTGTAATCTTCACATTGTTATTACTTGATCTGATACATAATCTCTGAAGGATTCTCAGTAGATATTCCCAAATATACCTGTGTATGATTTGTTTAAATGCTCAATAAAATCGAAATTACATGGTGCGTAGTTACCTTACTATCACATAGTATTTTAAAATAGTAGACAAGCTCAGTCATTCTAAGAATCCACACATTTGCCGCTGGAGCCATATAAAATGAGTTATTAATTTTACTTTTACTTTTTTTTAAAGAGGACCAAGTACTAATTTTCAAATAAAGGTAGAAATACAAATTAGTCACTCCTGAGGAAACATCAGATAACAGTGTTTTCAAAACATGCCTGTGCCGCATAGAAATCAGTTTATAAAAGGCAAGTCAAATTCATTTGTGATTCATCTTCAAATCCAAAAGCTGATGTTTTGATAGGCATAAATAAACTACCTGATGTCCCATAAAACCCCACGGAATATGACTATGGATACTAAAACCACATATAGTGCGTGTTCACAAAAACCTGCCCAGTGAGGCAGGGGGAATAAAAAACCTATTTGGACTATAAGGCTCAGACAAGAGTTCAGTTTGGGCTATAAAACAAGTTTTGCAGGAAAATAAATTGACCAAAAAAACACAAACAGAACTGCAACAAACAACCAGAAGGCCTCTTTCAAACGTCTTCTAGGGTTGTTATTCTGGTACATCAATCCGCAGGACTCGAACTTTCGACTTATAATGGTATTCTTTCAAATATAACTTGACAGAGGGCGGAACAGGAAGGGCGTCTATGCCATCGTAAGTGGTGCAGTTACATATAACGGTCCTGCATATATGTTGAAGGGAAAAAGGGAAAGTCCTGCTCAAGGGCGTGGAAAGAAGCGGCTCGAAGAACATACACGAGCTCGGATCTTTGTAGTGCTCGAGAAGTCCCGTGATGTCCGGAGAGTGGAAGACGCACGGGTCGTGAGCGTCGAAGCTGAAATGGTGGTTCCACTGCTCGATCCTGGCGTGGAGGGAACGGCTGTAGCGGCGGAAACTGACGGAGAACAAGTAATCTTCCTGAGCCGAGTCGCGCAGCAAAAAAGTCCCTTCCGGCTTCCCGTCCAGGAGGGCTTCAGCCGCGTATTTATCCATCACTCCCCAGTAGCACGGATTGTTATTGATCTGAAGGAGGTCCGGGACGAGGCAGTGCACGTAGTCGATCTGAGTGTGATACCGGAGAGGCGTCTCCAGCTGGAGCAGCTCGTCCTCGGTTTCCCACCGGGACTTGCTCCTTTTCCAGGAGCTGGTGCAGAGCGTCACCACGTCCTCGTCGGAGTCCATGTCGCTGTCCTCTTGGCTGCTCTTCAGCTGACGACCCAGGGCCAGTTCGCCCCGAGGATCGCATTGACAGGAAACGTCATCGCCCGTGGGACACGTCTGTGAAACCGTGGAGCCTCCTTTGTCCACGGCGCTCTCCAACCCCCTCGGTTCCGCGTCCATCCCTTCGCTCGTCGGGGACTCCACGCTTAGCCAACTTCCCGACGTCTGCTTGACCGGAGCCGTGTGCCGTTTGATCAGGTGCCACCGAAAGGCTAGCTCGGACCGTGGCGGGAAAGGACACTTGTCCAGCATTAGCTCGCTGATATGTATTTTCCTCTTGGGCGGAAGCACCGAAGGGTGGCGGCTGCTGCAATTCTTGATGGGGAAACACTGTCCCACAGCATCCTGGAGCTTCTGCTTGAGGGAACGGCCTAAGAATCGGTGGCCGCAGGAACGCTCCAAGTCCAGCTCACTCGAGGAACAACTGTGCTTCCTCTCCTGGCTCCTTAAACTAAGCGTAGACTTTCCCGAAGTACTTGCCGTTTCAGCGTCGGTGGTGCTCTCGCTCCTCTTTGTCCAAGAAAGCTTTTTGCCGCTCCATACATATCCATCTTTCCTGTCCGCACTTCTACTCCGGCTGTTTTTGGGTCTCACATCGGAATGTTTAGGATTCCTCTCTTTATTTTCGGCCATTTTTTGTTTTGTTTCCTGGGACAGGTTTTACAAAAAAATAAAATAAATTAAAAAATCCAGGCTTACTGCTGCCAAATCCTGGGGTCCCTCTTCCAGTCACAGAAAGCATCCATCAGGGACTTCTGGGATGTATCTTTAAAAAAACAAACAAAAAGATAGTGTTCAGCTACTGTTGTGAACGCATGTTTTAAACATACCATCCTGCTTCCTACTCTTGTAAAGCTTAGCCTTCCAGCAGTTGTCCTAGGAAAAATGCAGAGGAGGGCAACCAGAATTACTAGGGGACTGGAATACCTTCTTTGCCTAGATGCCCTAAGAACATCCGATCTCACCTGATTTCAGAAGCTAAGCAGGGTCGGCCCTGGCTAGGACTTGGATGGGAGACCACCAGGGAATACCAGGTGCTGTAGGCGCCTGGAGTAGGAACTGGCAAACCACTCCAGTATTCCTGCCAAGAAAACTCCATGCACATGGGGTCACAAAGGGTCAGTCATGACTGTACCTTCTTTACCATCTGAGGCTGCAACGGCTGGGCCTCTTCACTCTTGAACGATGGTGCCTAAGAGGGGACCTGATTGAAGTTTATAAAATCATACACGGTGTGGACAAAGTAGAGAAGGAAAAGCTCTTTTCCCTATCGCACAACACTAGAAGGAGGGGGCACTCCATGAAATTTTGGGGTGCTAGATTTCAAACAAATAAGAGAAAGCCCTTTTCCACCCAGAGGATCTCTGGTCTGTGGAACTCCCTGCCAGAAGAAGTGGTGACAGTGGTCAGCCTTGACAGCTTTAAGAAAGGTTTGGAAAAGTTCATGGAGAACAAGGGTATCAATAGCTATCACGATGGATGCCTAAGGACGACCTCTGGGTTGCAGAGAGAGGCAGGGTATCTCTCAATGCCATTAGCAGGGAATCTTAAGCAGGTGAAGACATCTGGTTGGGAATACCCTGATGCAAATGATGAGCCGCCGCTGTGTGAGACAGAATGCTGGAATGGATAGGCTGTGGCCTGTTCCAGCCAGGCCTGTTCATATGTTCTTATGATGTTCATTTGCCCTTTCGCAATGTGAAAGAGAAGGAAACCATTCAGCAACAATCCAAACAAAGAAACATCATTTCTCAAGACTCGGGGGGGGGAGAGGAGAGCGCTTTCCAGAACAAACCCAATGCATTTCAAATGAGTCTTCTTCCAGAGCCCCACTAACAAAGACTGCAGAGATGAGAGCCAATTACACAACAACCTATTTATACTTCCTCTTATTAAAACATCCTGCAGAGACCTCTAACAGAAGTCTCTCCTAAGACCCAATGCCAAATAATTAAATGACTACAGGCAGCAAATTACATATCTTATATACAGATGTCCCCAATATTAACAAGAATGAGTAACCATGGTTGCTGGTATTGACACTCGTAACTTCACAGAACAACTCGAGGGTAATGTCCACATTTTTTTCCAAAGGGGAAAAATACAGCTTTGGCCGTTACTTCACGAACCTCTCGCTGCGCGGCGAGCCGTGATTTCCGCGCGAATCGGTCGGCTTTGTCCTCACGATCCTCCATTTTGGATGCGGCGCCACCCCGACCACGCCCCGACCACGCCTCTAAAGCGTGCTCCAAGCGGGGCGAGAGATTCCCCTGCGGAGGCCGGGAATCTCCTCGCCGCATCCCGCTTCGCATCCAAATTCGCGTGTGGCCACTGATTATTTTGAAATTTTTTTCCATTTACTATTCCTCCGAAATATCGATGCATCGATATTTCGGGTTACCCGTTCTTTCGATCCTGATTTCTGCGCTTTCAATATAACATGTATTTGCGGGTGTTTATAGGGGTTAACATGAAACCCGCTGTGTCATGTCTGTTCTTTTTACACAAATCAACAAACGCCAGGTGTCACTGTTTACCCCTTCCTCCCCCCCACTTCTTTTCCTTATTTACTTCGACAGCCAAGTGGTGGCGTTTGTGTTGAACCAGCGATGAAACTTTACTTTCTGGTGGCTACTCGATGGTTTTCCTTTTTTTCATTTTTTACCGGATATCATCACCTAATAATGCGGGGTGATTTCCGTATCTCAACATGTGCATTTCACCCTTCCATAAACAGTTTTTTAAACTATAACCATTGGCGCTTCGAATACTATTCTCTTCAGCAACGGCTGAGGCTCATGCGGGCTCAGACTACTGTGCCTCTGAGCGTGCCGAGAGTTTTAAACGATTTTCCTTTTTTGGAACTGTGAAGTTGCACAGTGACTTAAAAGTTGCACTGCCTCTGGCAATGTCCTGAGTGTAAATCAGAAAGCATTCTTCCATACACCATTTCGAGAGAAAAAGGTGATTACTCCCCACCCCCCCCAAATCTGCACACAGAGCAATCCTCCTGCAAATCCGTCCTCCCGGCTCCAGACTGTGCCTCTGAGCGTGCACAGAGTTTAAAACGGATCTCCTTCTTTAGTACCCATTGCGAGCGACGTATAAGTTTCAAAAGCCTCTGGTCATGGCCACAGTGTAAAGCAAAAAGCATTTTTCAGTAATCCATTTCGAGAGAACGCGGTGAGTCAACACTCCCCAATAACCCCGTCAACACACAGAGCAATCCTCCGGCGAAACCTTCTTCCCGGCTACAGACTGTGCCTCGTGAATGTTGTTCAGGGAGCGCATTTCACATGTTTCATGCCCTGGAGTAATTCCTTCTAGCGGACAACAGGAAAGTTACGTGGGGCGTGATGGTAGACCATGGGGTTCCCTCTCACTTGGAAATTCTGTCACCATATAAATATTTCACCGAAGTACGCTACTGTGTCTCTGAGCATACCCAGACTGCAAAATAAAGTGCATTGTACCCCGCTCCATTTTTATTGACTGCACTTCCCCCCCTTTAATTTTCCCCCCAAAACAAACAGAAAAAAACATCCCTTGTTCAGGCAGTTGTGCGTCGATGCATCGCAGCCAACACATCATTTAATAACCCAATTTAGGGGTGTTGTTTTTGCGGGCGTAATGGGTGAACACGTACCACCCCTCCTTTGGGTTTCATTGGAACAAATAGCACCCCTCCTTTGGGTTTCATTGGAACAAATAGCACCCCTCCTTTGGGTTTCATTCGTCCTTATACACTGTCTACGCCGAAAAGATTTACTGCCTCTGGGCATGGGCAGAGTGTGAAGCAAAAAGCATGAGAGAACGCGGTGATTTTTCCCCCCGCAAAAACCCCCGTCAGCACACATATAGCAATCCTCCAGCGAAACCTTCTTCCCCGCTAAAGACAGTGCCTCTGAGCGTGCCCTGATTTTAAAACGATTCTCCTTTATTTGAACCCATTGCGAGTGACTGTTTTTCAGGGACCGCATTACACATGTTTCATGCCCTGGGGTGATTCCTTTTAGCGGCAGGTAGGAAAAAGAACCGTAGGGCGTTAGGGTAGACCATGGGGTGCCCTCTCACTTGGAATTCTGTCAACATTTAGATCGTTCTCCGATGCACTCTACTGTGTCTCTGAGCATACCCAGAACAGAATTTCAACTTCATTGCACCCAGCTCCATTTTTAATGACTGCAGTTTAACCTCCCGCGTTAATTCCCCCAAACCGCGCGCAAAAAAAAACCATCCATTGCTCTGACAGTAGTGCCCCGTTGCATCGAAGCCCCGACATTATTTAAGAAATCAAGGAAGGGGTGATGTGTTTGCGGACGTAATGGTGGGACACGTAACTCCCCTCCTTCGCGTTAATACCGCCCTTATACACTTTCTCTACTCTAAAGTTTCACATCCTCGGTGCATGGCCAGAATCTTCCTCCGACCTAAACCCCCCTTCAGCAATCCGAGAAATCCACATGCGAGTCCGTCTTCTCGGCTCCAGACAGACTAGCTGCTGTGACTCCCCCCCCCTTATCCCCCCACACAACTCAGAATGGTCCTCCCTCCCTTGAAATGAAGTATGAAAGTTTTGAAATGTTATTACAGTACAAGACGTACCGTCTTGGGTTTATATGTAAGTGCTTCCTATGTGCCCCTGCCACACAACCAAAAGTACAGGTGCACGTTTGCATTATTCATCAGATTGTCCATAATTAGCCACCCCTTCCGATTCTGCATGGGTACTGAAAGGAATAAACAAGTGGCGTCTTAAACTCTGCATTCTCAAAAGCAGTCTCAATTACAGGACGCACCAATTAAGCTACACACAGGAACGGGATAACAGGTTAAAATTTTATTTCACGAAAGGTCAATATTGCAAACACTTTATTAATGTGGAACCCATTCTGTACATAAGGGTCAGCAGCGCTGACAGAACTTCTGACCCCTGGTTAGCCCTCGGGTCTGCTGGAGATGGCAGGTGCTGGGCTTCGTGGAGCCAGTCCATCTTCAGCTCCACCCACTGACCTTTCAAACACAATGGACCAATTAGAACTGCAGGGCAAGGCAAATGTTTCCATTGTAAGCCTGCAGCTACTGCAGGACGCCTCAAAATGAAGATATCATTTGCTACTTATTATCTGTGTTGTTCTTAAAATAAACGAGACAAAGAAATGCATTGAAAAGAAGGTATTTATTCATTGCAAACCATGATATGCACCTTACATACAGACTTTTTCATAAGTGGTTCACCAGAAATAACCATCTACATTGAGTATGATACCGTGGCAAACTGTATCCAAGGCTCCTGGGCCCTGACCTGCGTTTTAACCCCTCCCCCAATTGGTCGAAGTTAGTTTCATTTTCCACAGGGCTGCTCGGAGACAGGGCTCCAGTAGTTATAAAAACCCAGTAACACCTTCTGGAAAGGTGTGGAGAGGTGGTACAGAGTAGGGTTGTGTGAAGGACTGTTTTCTTGCTAGTTATTTAAATTAGAATTAAAATATCTTTGGAGGAAGATGGAACGTGGTGGTAGGGGCCGATACTGGACGGAGGCAGAGGTCACGGCTTTATTGGACATATTGATTCAACACAGA
This sequence comes from Phrynocephalus forsythii, assembly GCA_029282475.1. Lineage (NCBI taxonomy): Eukaryota > Metazoa > Chordata > Lepidosauria > Squamata > Agamidae > Phrynocephalus > Phrynocephalus forsythii. Next base: position 207,598,893 of record JAPFRF010000001.1, read on the forward strand.
CTTGGTCCTGTGTTGTTTCATATGCTCCCTAGAAGGAATGAGGCGGCCTTTAGGCTTGCCTCTCGAGAGCTAGCCAGGCTGAACTACCATAGGACCTCAAAGCAAATTCGATCAAAATTTAAAACTCTTCGCCAGAACTTTAATAGGTGCTTGTACTATTTTGGGGGAGCACGCAGAAGAAAGGCAACAAGCTGCCTACTGGAACCAGTTGCTCCAGTTATGGATTATGGCAGACCGCCCCCGACCCAGCTCATCTTTTCCCTGCGGGTGAGTAAAATCGGGGATTGTTATTAAAATAGAACATTATTAAAAGGGCTGCAATTAGTTCTGCAGATTGGTAGCTAGGTAGGGTTCTGGCCATGACTCTCTTTGGTCTGATTTAAGCATGCGGCCTAAAGAGAGTGATTCACACAGATATGAGGGTCTGTCAGGATTTCAAACTATGGGTTAATGCCAAGCAAATCGACATTGGTGTTATTTATTCCTACAGGGGCAGGACCTGCTAGGCGTGTAGGCCACAGGAGGGGTCAACCACGTCAGCAGCAGGAGCCAGAACAACGTTTGGACTTGGAGCTGCAGCCTAGGGAGGACCAGGAGCAAGATAATGAAAGGGGGCAAGCCTTACATGACCTCCAGGACAATGAGGGAGGTGAAGGTGAGAAGCAGGGAGTGCTCTAAGAGTGACCATCTACGCGTTCTATTATTTAAAAAAAACCCATCGGTGGAACAATTCCACATTTATATTTCCTCTCCATCCCAATAGAAATTGTTCCAGAACAACCTGTGGACATTATGAGGCAAGCGGTGCCCCGAGGGGAAATGGAACAATGGATTGCTGTTTTGCAAGAGGTTGTTGCCAGAGGTATATTTTTTAGGCAATTACAAATATCATCAGCAAACCCCTTGCCCCCTATTTGGAGAAAGAAATGCCCTTTGTTTTGATTTAACCTTTGCAGTAATGACACTGCAATGTACATATTTAATCGCTCTGTAACTACAGCAGAACTGCCTGCTGTTACTGGGATTGATCTGATGAGCAAACTCAAGGAAAAGAACTACTGAGGATTTAAAAACTGATTTGCTTTTCCATTTGATTTCTTGCAGTTGGGGTACTGGAACAACATGTGCTGCCTGCGGGAGGGGCACGTCCACCACAGAGAAGGAGGAGGAGGAGGAGATAAAAAATCATTGTATGATTTTGATTAACATGTACTTCTGCAGGGTTTCTCCAATTGCATTTAAACTGGGAAAAGTTCTCCCAGTTATTCTTAAAAATTTTTTTTTAGCACTGATTTTAAATATCACTAATTTTTTCAAATATGTACTGATTCTGCTCAAAGAGCAGCATAGGTATGTTTACACTAAGTCATTTATTTCAATGTAAATGTGTTTAGATGTAGTAAGTTGGGTTCTTCTGAAACCTTATTATTCCTTTTAGGAACTACTGGTTATTAGATAACTATTGTTGAGATGCAGCATATTAAACTGCTACAGCAGAGAGCTGTTGCCTTCTGTGTTGAACAATGTGTTCTATGTAATGCTCAATGAGCAATTTTTTTTTGCACTAAAAAACATTGACATGTTTTTTAAAATGGGGTTCCATGGAACAATTAAAAAAATAGAACTTTCCTGTTGACAACAATTGCTGTTACCACCATAGCCAGAAGGTTGTAATTTTCTGATATTGCTAAACGTTTTTGTTTCTGGCATTGGCAAGGAATGCTTTAAAAACTGAATCTGAGGCCTCATTTTTTCTCTCTGCACTAAAACCCCACATTAAAAATCAATGCATCCATTAAAAAGTTTTGTTTCAAACAATAAAAGAAATTATTATTTTGAGGTTAGGATCGATCTTATAGTAATTGAAAATGGAGGTTCTTTAAGGTTTGGGTAAGAACATTAGAATAAACAGTATTTTATGTATTTCAAATAAGTTATCTAGTGTTTAAAAATGTCTATTATTAAAATGTTAGTTATGTACAGCAAGACAAATGTAAATTATGTATTGCAGAATACCAAGCTGCACTAAAAAAATTTGTCTCACTGATACCACTATTCCTTTCATGTAATGTTATGCCAATAGAGCAACTACAAGCAATGTAAATCTATCTTTTGCACGGTATCATTATTTATATTTAAAAACTTTTTTATGATTTGTTCAGAAAAATAAAATAAGATTAAAACCAATCTATTATTGCCCCCAACGACTCTTTATTTTTGGTCGGGATTCTTTAAAAGTAAGTTTTAGTGGAGCAAGTTGTGCTTGAATACAAAAGACATTAAAACATTCCAGTGAAACAAACCTTAAAATTGAGTTCATATGGTGTTTTCTAATTGTGTTTCTGATAAATGTGCAAGAACTTAATACAAATTAAAAAAATTCATTGCACTAAAGGATAGATAATGTTTGTAATGCCGCTGGTGGGCCAATTATCACAAACGGATACCCTGGCCTGTTAACTATGGGGAATAAATTTTTTTTTGATTCTTCTCCTTTTCTGTGGTGTTTTCAAAAAGGACTGAGAATCATCAACTGAATCTTCATTTTTCACAATAAGGTAAGGGGAACGTTCATTCTCTCCTTGACCCAAAGAGACCAGCCCCTTGTGTTTTGGTTTCTGCTTTCCTGGGATCCTAACTGGCTCTTTGGCATTCCTGATGGCATTCCTAGCAAGCACACTCCCAGTGGCATCGTGCACACTACTCTTTGCAGTGCTCTGTCCACTAAGTAGCGAAACCGACCCCTCATCATCACTGTCTTCATCACAACTGTCACCTGTATCAGCACGGTTACTAATGTCACCCTCTGAGTCGCTTACGCCATCATTGGGACCGAGATTGTAGTCCCTAGAACTAGACAAACTAGAGGTTTGAGTACTTGTCCGCACGTTATTGGTCTTGGTAGCCGTTTTTTGTGTGGAACCCCCTGATGGTGTTTCAGTGAGATAATCTGTGAGTCTCTGTAGGCATGTGTTAGCAACCCTAAGGCTGTTAATTATCTCCTTTTGAAACAGTATGTCCACCTCGTCCCTCTTATCTATTTTTAACTCCTTTCGTTCGTCTGAGTCCTTTACCCACTCCACAAATCCAGATAGGGTGTTATCCAACCTCGCAGCAGAAGTGGTTCTTTGTTTCCTTTTCCGGATTAAGGCCAGTCTTGTTGCAGGATCAAGTGTTGCCTCATGGTTTGTTGTTTCATACAATCCTGATTTAGTGAACAATAAAAGGAATATTATGCTGTGGATTACATGAAAGGTAAATTTCATGTCAGTAATTTGGTCAAAATTATTACACCAAGTAATAATTTAAGGAATGTACTACTTTAAACTGGTATGAATACATTGACCTCATTAAACACTTTTAATAATCACTTAGACTTAAACATAGTCCTAAAAAGTGATATATAGGTTATATTAATAATAAGTACCCACAATTCCATTTTACAGATCCAAAAACTATACAAAGGACCATACCCAATCGAACCCTGTTTCACCCACAGTAAATTCATAAAGCACCAACATAAGATTACTCACTTTTGTTGAGGCCCCTTTCTGCAACAGTGGGAGGTGTGCTCTGTGAAGACGAACACCCAGACGTGGAGGGCTCGCACCCATCAGTAGATTGAGTACCTAGGAAAAAGCATTAGATTCATTTTGTATAAATTACTATTGCCTCTTTCGGTTACCCGCCTAGGAACCCGGTCAAGGGTGGTGCTGGTACTCTAGTAGTGCCCCAGACAATAGCATTTTACATGACAATGGTGCGGATTTCTTTTTCTCTGGAAAGTTACATACCAGCAAATGAAGTTTCGGAGGGCCCGAAGCTGTGGTTATCGTACTCTGCGTCCTCGAATAGAATCAACGTGGCGGCATTTTCTGTAACGCCCCGCATAGCCTCCATTGCTAAAAGTGGAAAGAGGAGCAAATGGGAATGAAAAAATTGGTAAATGTTCTCCACATGGCTGGTTCACATACTGCAAGCGCCATGCTTTGGCGCTTGTCGAGGAGTGATTACGATTTTCCGTTTTATTCTTAAATCTTGAATCTGATTGGTTTTCTTACTTGTAGGCACGCCCCTCTTCCCATTAGTTCCTTCCCGTGTTGAAATGAGGGATGTTTGAAGAGCGCAGTTGAACGCTGGGTGAACTTAAAAGTTTTATTTAAAGTTGTACTGCCTGTTCTTTGCGATTCCAACACATTTCAGCTAACGTAATGCTGCCAAAGTAACACAACCAGTAAACACACCTCACAAAAGCGCGAAGGTGTTGATTTCATCATTTAAAACCCAATTTTTTTTTCAATTTTTTTACATTTCTGGCAAGCAACAACAATAATACCTCTTAACTAACACCATTATATTAAAAATAAATATGTCATCGAATGTAAACGGGACAATAGGAATGCTTTAATTAGTAAGGAGTAGTCGTCCACGTTTCGATGGTTTCCCGTAATTTTTTGGACACATAACTGTGAAACTATATGTGTCCACAGACTACACACATGTATATATGTGACCTCAGACTACACACATGTATTGACTCGCTGAAAAGCCCACATGTAGCATTAAAAAAATTATATATATTAAATGAAAGTTTTTTCATAATAAAATTTATAATACTGTCCCGTATGTTAAACGAGATATTTTTTAAAGAGAATAGATCGTTACCTATAGTTTTTTTTTTAATTTTGAAACCATGCGAATTAATGGGAATCATATGGAACCGCAATGGAATATAATTGCTTCAACATAATTATGGAGCAGCTATCGACGTATCGTTTTATCCCGAGTATTTTTAATAAATATTTACTGGAAATATATACTTACAATATATATTTCAAGTAATATACTTTAAATTTATTTTTTAGATTTTTCAAAGATATTATATATAAATTATTTCCCAGTGTTCATTAACATGATTGTTATTTTTAAGAATTTTATATCCATCGGAAGTTCGATGTTCTCCTGGATGTTAAAATAAATAATTTATTTAAAGGGGCTATGCTTATAACCGCAACCTTTTGGTCCTGATTAATCACGTCCGACTGTTTATTTGATAAACCTTTGTTTTAACTGTAGGCTATCCTTCGACATATCGATGGCTAAAAACAGTTATTAATTGCTATTTTCGAAACAATGTGTTCTTAAATGAAAAAGATGTATTTCTTTGGAATTTATTATTTCCGGTATAAGATTAATCGTTTCCCTCGCGGCGGAAAACCGACACGACGGTACATCGAATCATGCATTCTTCTCTGAAGGACCTAATGGCTTATGCGAAATAACTGGCGGAGGTTAAAACATTATTTTGGTAACTCACCCGTGCCAGCAGCAGAATCACTTTCGGTGGTCCGTAGAGGATGGATTGATGTGTCGGTGCGGAAAATGTTTGCCATCTCGTCATACCAAACAAATTTCGAACGTCCTGAGCCTGATGTGTTGTTATGAATCACTGCCTGCTTGTAAAGCTTCCTTAGTGATTTTGTTTTTGTTCTGCATTCGGATGCAGAACGATTGAAACCAAGTTTTCCTAGTTCCGAAGAAATCACCTCAAAAATCTCAATATTTCTTTTTAGAGAAGATAATGCATATTTTATCTCTGCCTCTCCCCATACCTTAATTAATGCTGAGGTCTCCTCATTCCCCCAGATAATGCCTCTCTTAATTTTGGTTTGAACTGGAGTTCCCTGACTGCTTTCCGATGTGTCTTCAGTATCCATTTTCAAATCTCAGCGCTAGAAATTCTCTAGCAATACTGACCAGTAAATGATGTTCCCTGAAGACAACCCAGTACATAGACTTCCTGTCCCCCTCCCCCCACCGGAGCATCAATCTGCATGTCAAGGGAAAGGTGCTGGCAACCCATGCAAAGGAATGTTGGCTGGTAATGGTGATACCCCTTCACCTACTAGAGCTGTAAAGAACATGAGTGATTGTATTGTTTTATCAAAAACACGTTTATGATATCATTGGACCCATGTGTCACTCATTATACCAGCTGTCTTTAATATATTACTTTGCTCTGTATTCCAGATCTACAATATCCAAGAAGTTTTGGCTCAGAGGAAAGTTTGCTAGTTACGAGTTGTGTTGTCTGTAATGTTTTTTCCTTTCCCCCCCCCAAACACTACTGACTTATCTGCATATCAAGAGGAAGGTGTAGACTACCCAGGAGTTTAATTGTTGGCTTGTAAATCGCAAGTAGCCCTTTCTCAGCCCTGTTTTTTCAATCTGCTGTGAGGCAGTTTTGAATAACAGCTTTCCTTACTCCAAGTCCAATATAACCACAAATACTTTTCCTAATTTAAAAAGAAAGATTTTGGTCCCCATGAACTTTTACCATATAAAAATGAGGTTCGCAAGGGACAATCTGTTGGACGTAAAACAATGGGTGTTTAACAGTTCTGTTAGGTATAGCTTGAAGTGGATAAGCAGTTTATAGTGAGTATTGTAATTTCTGATTTCGATCCTATGTCGAGCTTTAACAGCATGGAAAATGAACGGAAATACTTGTTGCCGCAGAAATGGCGTTTGAGTGCCCTGTGAAGGTTGCAAGGATCTGCTTCCTAAGGAAAGCAAGCCATGAGAGCATTCCCCTTGCTGAACAGAGATTTGCTATACTAGTCATCTGCTGTTTTCTTTAACAATAGATGTTATCATTCTAGTCTGATTACTTACTTCCTGGTGTGGGACCTCTGCAGGGCACAACCATAAAATCAGGAGTTATTTGATTGAATGCCTGATGCTCTTGTCGGTTTTACAGAGGTTTCAGATGGGATATCAAATAAAGTGCTGTAGGCCATGTGTTATATATACAGCACTGACTCATTACTCAAAGGGGCTTTTTTTTACTTAAAGTAAACAACTCAGCATGCCCACATTGCAGTTTCAAAGAGAGTGCTATTTGTCTTAGTTGAAGCATCATTTCCCTGCTAAGCAACCATCCTGCTTAATGAAGCTCAGAAGACAAAGATCATGTGGTTAATACAAGAAAATGTCCTGTCATGAAGATGAAATAATCAATGACAACTGGACCATTGCTGTATTCAGTTATTTATTGTTACTAGAAATGTTTTTGGTTACAGCACGGCACAGGCAAATGAAGAAGACCCCATAACCGCACCCCAACACCATATATCATTCGCCCAATAGAAGGCTGTGATCACTGAGAGTCTCATTGCAAGTTACTGTGTATGTTATTACCCTAAAAGGGGTTGTAAGAATTGTAATCAGTATGCTCCTTGTATCAGGACGCAACTGGCAGCATAAGTGGAATCTCGGTATTGACAAATTCCACACTGAGTAAGTTAGAATATGTTTTTACTTTACGGTTAAAAGACTTGTTGAAATCAGTTTTCATACAAGTCACTTCACATGGGTTTGTAAATACTCTGCAATGGCATTGCGCACTGCTTCTGCCTCTGCACGGGCAGTTCCCGATCTGTTGTCATATGTTTCCGAAATTTCCTGGGAATCAGCCAGGGAACTTTGCTGCTGATCCTCATTAGGAATTTCATGCTTTTCCCGTTCACAAATGTTATGTAGAATCACGGAAGCAGCAACTATTGAGTTGATGTTTTCAATGTGTGCTTCTATTCTGACAGATAAGCGCCTGAATCTTGCCTTCAAGCGCCCAAAAGCTCTTTCAACGACGCATCTTGATCGATTAAAAATCCTATTGTAGTGACGCTCCCTGTCAGTTCTTGGTATAGCGAAAGGCTTCATCAGCCACTTACACAATGGATACGCACCATCCCCTAATATTATGGGTGGAATCGACACCCCTGCATAGGTGAACATTGGGCTGCCGGGAATTAGTGTCCCTTCCTCCATCTTACTGAAGAGAGACGATGACCTAAAAACATGAGCATCATGGTTCACACCAGAATGCCCGGTCAACATCGAAAAAAAATTCCGTCACCATCGCAAGCAGCCTGCAGTAGAACGGAATGGAAAGACTTCCTATTAAAGTAAGCAGGACCCTGCAATTTAGGCGGGCATATCGGAATGTGTGTTCCATCAATACATCCAATTGTATGTGGAAATCCGAATATTTTCATTGATGACGTCATCTGTTGGAAAAGAAAGCACAAGAAATAGTCATTGCCCCACAAATGAATAGAAGCTTTACAACATTAATGTAGCATACCTGGAACAGCAGTGCGTGATGTTGCATTGCATGAACAGCAATTGGACAGATTGCTCCAGGTACCTGCCCAACGCCCATCAGAAGGCTTCCTGGACTGACCCCATCAGTTAAATAATCATTTGCTTTGCTTTGCAATATCCCCTATGAGAGCGCTTTCAACCTAGGTCTTGATTTTTGTGGGTGCAAGATGCGCTTTCCAGTACCTACTTTACCCATTACCTTAATATTGTATGCATCATACAACCCCCCCCTCAATCGTTCCTCCCCGATAGTAAACATGCCCATAGACGGCATCCTGGTCTGACCACACCACCCGTGTATGTGGCAGGGAGAAACGTTGAACAACATTGTGATGAGTGGGAAAATTACAGTACTACTTGGAGGCCGTTTTTCCCACCTCAAGGTGACTGCATTCCAACGTTGTTAAGTGATTTTGTGGGATGGAGAAGGGGTACCCAGTATGCACCATTGTCATCAATGAGGTTGTTCTAATAGTCTACGGCAGAACACTTGTACTAATCCTAGAAACGTAATGCCAGCTGTTACATACGAACCCGCATGAAAACACCCACCTTAGTGAATTCTGATAGGCGAACCTCTTCCTTGAGAAGGACGTGTTCCATTGCAAGACACACCTCGATGACTATACTAGCTACAGTAGAACTTCCTTTCTGGAATACCAGGGCGATGGTTCTGTAGCAAGAACGGCTGGCCAAGTAGTACACACCAATGGCTACTCGTTCTTCGACTGGAACCGCTGACCGCATTACTGTGTCCCTGCGCATCAGATATGGTCGCAGCTTGTCGGCGACCCCAAAAAGTGTCCGCCTTGTCATTCTGAAGTTCTCCAACCATTGTCTGTCGTCCCACAGCTGAAGAACCTTGTCGTTAAACCACTGAGAACGCCCAGGGTAGCACCAGAATAGTTTCTGCCTAGGCGACGTTAGTATCCACTGGGAAATGACCCTTATCAAAATGTTGCAACCAACCATAGTTTCCCTCAACAAATGCCTGCGTCGAAGTAACCGTTTTCTGCTAAAGAAGCATAACGTAGCTATACCGTCTATCAACTTACAATAACTGCGCAGCAGTGCAACAAAATATGGGATCCTCCGTTTGAATTTCTTTAGCCGGCACTCAGAACGCGAGGGAGCCATTGTAGCATGAAATTGATAACGGAGGCGGAAGTTCCTACGACACTGCTCTAGGGATTTTGGAAGGGAGAACTCGAATGTCCCTGGAGGAGCCATGGGACATACAAAAGATATGTTGTGTGCTGGTCCACCTAGTGCCCATGACGGAGAACAGCATTTTTTCCACGCCGCCAATGGACGGAGCAATACAAATCGCAACTAGAAAACAAATGTTGATAAAATTATTCTGCTCTGCAGAGAATGACAGGCGGGTATCGATGCATCGATACGCACTGGTTTATATTTTTTTAAAAAATAATTAAGAAGAAACCGGCTATTTAAAATAGGCTTCTCAATGCGAACGGAGCACGTGAAGTAGTACTGGATTCGACCGTAAAACATCGCCCGGTGAGGACACGAAAAGAGGGGTGGGGGCGAATGGACACCACGTGACCGCCACGTGACCGCCTTCGGATTCAACACGCGAAGTGCAAACACGCTTTGTTGCTCAATGAGACCATGAAAGTGCTGTATTAAAGTTTACTTGGGAAAGAATGTGAATAGCTGATTGTACAAAGGTATGCTGGGAGACCCAAGAAGGAGGAGAGGAGTTATTTTAAAAAGAGAGGGCAGTGCATATATATACTGAGAAAGATGTTGTTACTGAAGGGGAGGGAGAATTGACAGAAGAAATTTAAATTGTAATTAATAACAGGAAGTGTGGGTTTCGTAAGAAAGAGATGCAAAATGGAGTAACTTTGGAAGTTGAGTCATGGCTACTGGACTTCTTTTTTGAGAGATAGAAACGTTTCGCTGTTCATCCAAACAGCTTCATCGGTCTGAATACAGCTAGTGCAAGTCCTCCATCTTATAGGCAGCTTTGACCTCTTGTCACCCTGGCCTGAATTAGGCTCATAAGTTGTCTAAATAGGCTTGCTAGGGAGACAATAGTATCCTTAGCCTTAAGGTGAACAATGGCCTAAGGTGCTGAAACCTATCAAGAATGGGTCGCAGCAGATAGACTATGCCGGAGCTCACCACCTCTGTTGAGGGAGGGGTTTTCAATGCTCACATGAATGGCCTCCCTGACCCCTCTCTCAAACCACCTCTCTTCTTTGTCTAATATGTGTACATCCTCATCTTTGAAAGAGTGCCCTTTGTCCTTCAAATGGGAGGTGTACTGCTGATTCTGGTCCTGAGCTGTTGAACCTCCTATGTTGAGCCATCCTCCTGTTTAATGGCTGTTTCGTTTCTCCAATGTAGAGGTCTGAACACTCCTCACTGCATTGGACCACAATGAATACTTGCACTAGCTGTATTCAGACCGATGAAGCTGTTTGGATGAACGGCGAAACGTTTCTATCTCTCAAAAAGAAGTCCAGGAGCCATGACTCAACTTCCAGATAAACTCACCTGGATGACTCAGAATCTTCACAGACATGGAGTAACTTTGTCACTCTAAACTTAAGAACGTGCTTATGAATGCTTTTTAAATAAAGAACTCGTGCTTTTCTTATTTCACTTTAAAACGGATTGCCTCAAATGATGTTGGAGTTCCAGGCCAGCCCTGGGAAGAGGCAGGGCAGGTTAAAAAAATGATCAGCCAGTCCGGTCTGCTCACAGGGGTGGTCTCCAAATCTGCTCCCATCTCCTTTCCTAAGAAGTGCTGCAATCCAAACTGAAAGGTTGGTTGTCGTAGGTTTGGAATGGCCAGAATAGTGGTTCTCAACCTGTGGGGTCCCCAGATGTTCCTGGACTGCAACTCCCAGAAGCCTCCACCATTCGCTGCGCTGGAAGGGATTTCTGAGAGATGCAGTTCAGGAACATCTGGGGACCCCACCGGTTGAGAACCACTGGGCCAGAAGCTTCTTCCCTGTGATCCCAACCGCCCTGGCGCTAGCAGAACTGTCATCTGCTGCACCACGAAATCTGCCAGTTCAGAGCCTGTGCTGGCTGAGACCGGATGGCAGAAGAGGCATCAAAGGTGTGCGCCTTCCTGGACCCCCGGTGCTTTCCCCACGTTGGTCCATGCACTCGTCGTCTCTAGATTAGATTACTGCAGTAATCTCTACGTGGGGCTACCTTGGAAGTTAATGTGGAGGCTCCGGCTGGTGCAGAATTCAGCAGCCAGATTAGTTCCAGGCCGCACTGCACTGGCTGCTAGACATGGGCACGACTTGGCGAAATTCTCGTTTCCGTTACGGAACGGAAACGGTAACGACAATTACTCTGCCAGAACTCGAACTCGAACCGACTAAAGAAAAATTGGGTCTGATTTTTCGTGTTGTCGTTCCTGGGCATTGCAGCGATCGCGCGATGCCAAGCGGCACAGGAAAAAAGTTTAAAAAAAAAACGATTCCCGGCCAAAAAAGCAGGCGAAAATATGCCTGCCTGAGTGAGGGCACCTACCAGAGGGGTGGTTTCTGGGGGGGGTCCCCGGCCTCCCTTCCCTCCTCTCCTGGGCTGTGCAAAGTGCGCATCCTCGTTGTTGAGTCGCACTCGCCCACGCCAACTCGCCAAGCGGCGCGGCACAGGAAAAAAGTTTAAAAAAACAAACAAACCCCAATTCCCGGCCAAAAAAGCAGGCGAAAATATGCCTGCCTCAGTGAGGGCACCTACCAGAGGGGTGGTTTCTGGGGGTCCCCGGCCTCCCTCCCCTCCTCTCCTGGGCTGCGCAAAGTGCGCATCCTCGTCGTCGAGTCGCACTCGCCCACGCCAACTCGCCAAGCGGCACGGCACAGGAAAAAAGTTTTTTTTAAAAAAAAAAAAACCCGATTCCTGGCCAAAAAAGCAGGCGAAAATATGCCTGCCTCAGTGAGGGCACCTACCAGAAGGGTGGTTTCTGGGGGCGGGGGTCCCCGGCCTCCCCCTCTCCTGCGCATCCTCGTCATCTCGCCAACTCGCCCTGCCATGCAGTGCGGGCGGGGGATCCAAAATGGGGCGACCGCAAGCAATATTTATTTATTTTGAAATCGTGGTGGTCCAAAAACACACCAAAGCACCACAGAAACATGCGAAAATAGCTATTTTATAACTGCCTGAATTTTTACAGTAGCAGCAGTGGGTTTTTCTTGCAACAAAACTTCTCCATTGATTTTATTTTATTTTATTTTAATTTTTATTTTTTTACACCTGCGCAATGATGGGCTGGCCATGGGAGTGGACCATGCAAATTTTTGGAGCCATTCCACCAATTGCATGGCCACTGGGCCAGGTTTTGACTGAGACTTTTGGGATGTGCCAGTCGGGCATAAAAAGCCACTAACCCTAGCCCGAACCCTAACCCTAACCCTAACCCTAACCCATACGCCAGTACACTGTCCTTCTTAGTGGGTCAGAGAGGCACCCAGAGGTGCACCCCAGTAACTCACCCTAACCTTACCAGTAACCCTAATCCTAGCCCTTGCGCTAACCCCTAACCTCAAGCCAGATCTGTGTACTCGCATTGCACTACAGCAAGTACACTTCCCTTCTTAGTGAGTCACAGCGGGCGCCCTTAGGGTTCCCCAGTGTGACTCACTCCAGTCCTCTGTCACTTCGCTCTCCTGCAGGCAGTGAGGCACCCGAAAGAGGTGCCTCTGCCTGCTACTGCTGCAACTTAATGGTATGCATATTCAATTGGCTATGCATGCCATTTTGTAGCGGGTGAGGAGAGTAGGCACCCACGAGGTGCCTCCAGGAGCCCGCTTTCCCTTCATGGTGGGCCAGAGGAGGCACCCACCCCAGAGAGGTGCCTCCAGGAGCCCCCCCCCAAAACCACTACTAACGAAAGACGAAAATCCGACAAACGAAACGACAAATTTTTGAAAAATTTCGCGAAAAACGGAAACGAGCCGAAACGGGCCGGCTCCGACACACGACAACTCGAAAAAGTCATTTTCCCTGGTCGTGCCCATCTCTACTGGCTGCCGATCCATTACCGCATTTATTTATTTTATTTATTGGATTTTTATACTGCCCATCTGGCAGCGAGGCCACTCTGGGCGGTTTTCAAGGTTTTAAGGATAACATACAACCCCCTACTAAACAGTTTAGGACCTTGCTATCTGCCTGAGCACACCCTACTACAGAGTTCTGCCCTTAGTACCCGTTCATCTCAGGCAAGGCATTTGAAGGTGCCGTCACTGAAGGAGGCTCGTATATCCTCTATAAGGAACCGGATTTTCTCGGTGGTGACTCCCTGGCTCTGGAACCAACTCCCTCCTGAGATATGTTTGGCCCCCTCACTCTGTCTTTTAAAAAATCTGAAGATGGGGCTACTTAGAAAGGCTTTCCCTGGATCTTATTTGGTTGCTGTAATTCACCTGGTCCGTTCTGTCTTACCCTATCTGAGTCCTCTGTTCGTTTTAATGGGATTTAGTTATGTTTATTACGTTTTATTTTGTTGTATTGCTATTCGCTGAATTCTGTTGATGTTATGTTTCGTATTTGTAAAGCCCTTGTAAACCACCCAGAGTGGCCTTTGTTGCTAGATGGGTGGTATATCAATCCAATAAATAAATAATAATAAATAAAAGGAAGGTAAAAGGGGAGAAGTACCAGAACTAGGGGACATCCACTCAAACGGAAAATATTTTTTTACCCAGGGTGGTGTTAGTCTGTGGAATTCCCTGCCGCAGGAGGTGGTGACGGCATCTGGCCTGGATGCCGTCAAAGGGGATTGGACAGATTCCTGGAGGAAAAGTCCATCACGGGTTACAAACCATGATGGAGATGTGTAACCTCCAGGCTTAAAACCAGGGTACTTCAAGGGCCAGATGCAGGGGAGTAGTACCAGGAGACAGATATCTAGTCTCGTGTGCTCCCAGAGGCATCTGGTGGGGCCACTGTGAGATACAGGAAGCTGGACTAGGTGGGCCTTTGGACTGATCCAGCAGGGCTCTCCTTATGTTCTTATGGCAGGACTTGAGTTATGCCATAGTCAAACCCCTCTCAGTTCAGATGGCACAAATTTAGGTCAGGGCCAGTAATTCCCCCAGGGTAGTGTGTTGGTGGACAGCTCCATGAAGGTGTCTCCCCAATGTGTGGCAGCGGTGAAGAAGGCCAATTCCATGCTAGGGATTATCAAAAAGGGGATTGAAAATAAAACAGCCAACATTATGCCATTATACAAAGCAATAGTAAGGCCGCACCTGGAGTATTGCGTACAGTTCTGGTCACCGCATCTCAAAAAAGACATAGTGGAACTGGAAAAAGTGCAGAAGAGGGTGACTAAAATAAATACTCGGTTGGGGGACCTCCCTTATGAGGAAAGGCTAAAACATTTGGGGCTCTTTAGTCTGGAAAAAAGGCGCCTGAGGGGGGATATGATTGAGAAGTACAAAATAATGCAGGGCATGAGTAAAGTGGATAGAGGGACGCTCTTCTCCCTCTCCCAAAATACCAGAACTAGGGGACATACACTCAAATTGAGTGCTGGGAGAGTAAGAACTGACAAAAGAAAATTTTTTTTCACCCAGCGCTTTGTAAGTCTATGGAACTCCCTGCCACAGGATGTGGTGATGGCATCTGGCCTGGATGCCTTCAAAAGGGGATTCTAGTCTCATGCGCTCCCAAACGCATCTGGTGGGGCTGCTGTGAGATACAGGAAGCTGGACTAGATGGGCCTTTGGACTGATCCAGCATGGCTCCTCTTATGTTCTTATGTAGTGCCATCTAAGTGCCATTCTTTGGAGATTTTTAAGCAGAGGCTGGATGGCCATCTGTCGGAAATATTGTGATGGGGTTCCCGCATGGACTAGGGTGGACTAGATGGCCCTTGAGGTCTCTTCCGATTCTATGATGGTATGATCTTGGCTACTTAGCCTTGCACCCTTCGACCCTGTCATGATCTGTGTATGTTTTGCCCACAGCACAGGATTTTACACATAATATGTAGGGGGTTTCTCCATAAAAGGATATACTCGTGGGGTACACAGTTTACTTTTGTAGCCTGTGAAAAATTGCTTTAAGAATATTTTCCTTTTATTAATGTGATTCCCACTCCCCCAATCTCATTTCACAGATATTTCTGCAACAAACACAATATCCACCAGAAGGATGTTATCCTTTTTAAGGGGAAAGGCAGGATAAAAATATGTTAAACAAATAAAGAGATCCTGCTAAATGCTGTGCAAATGTACCTGGCTGTATCAAAATTACTCCTGTTCGTTATGTACTTCAGGTTCCTGGTCCTGTAAAGAGGACCTGCAGTTTTGTTCTGGACATCTTGCTATTTTCTGTAAATTGTGCCAATACTGTTAAACGTTTCCCTGTGTAGGCGGTCAGTCTGCTTCCTAAGGCCCTTTGTACACGACCCCTAAGCTCCGCTGCAAATGGCTGCATGCTCCGGAGCTTAAAAATGTTTCCCCACCAGCTCCGGAGTTTGCAGACAATTAAGTGCGACCCTGCCCACCTAAGCGCATCCCAGCGCACTTTTCTTGTACCTGCTCTTGGGAGGTGAAAAATATTTGATGCGGATGTGCTGGGCTCTCCTCGCTTCTTTTTGTTTTTGTTTTTTGACTCTCGCCCCTTTAAGAGGAACCAGGAAGTGACCGGGGCTCCCCCCCCCCCCCGCCACAGCTTCCACCAGCACCGGGAGGTAAGGCTTTATTCTTCTGTCCCTTTTTTCCTCCCTCCCCTCACGCAGCTGGCAGCCAGGAAGTACGGAGGGGTGGAGATGCATGAAGAGCGACAAACCCCTAAGATCTCTGGACCGAATTTAAGGGGCCAGCGGATCTTAGGGGTCGTGTAAAAAGGCCCTAAGTTTTAAGCTATACTTCAGACAGCTAAATGGTACCTTATTCTCACCGTGCGTGCCCCCAATCAGATCACTCTAACTGACTCTATTACAGAAAATTATGTGACATGTATACATATTTAAAGTTTGAGATGAAAGTTACCGTATGGTTATTTGGGTTGTTCATGGGCTTGTACTGTACTACTGAACGTGGGGGTGAGGAAGAGATCGGAAACATTAAGCAAATCCTAAAAGCATCAATTCAAAGGTTATAGCAACTCCTCCAAAAAGTATTCCAGAACAGTTGTCAATACTTGGCTACCTGTGTGGGTAACATTTCAACAGTTGTGTACTTGCTTCCCCCCCCCAAAGCCCTTCTACATATTACTCTAGAAATACTGTACCTACTGGCTTGACATTTCCCCAGACACCGAATTACTCCCAGGGAAAGCAGAAACAGGGCACTGAATAGACAGGATGAGGCTAACAACACGTCACTAGATGTATTCATAAGAGAAATTCTGAAAAACAGCTTGAAGAAAACAGCCTGGTACTAATGCTATATGCTGAGCAACACAGAAGTAACCGTTTTGTGCAACAATGGACAAAGGCAATAAAATAATATTTGCTAAATGAAATGGAAATTTGGATAAGGATTCAAGTAAATTTTCTCTTGTACTGTATTTTTTAGTCACAGCAACCTCTCCTTCCCACCCACCCTATTTTATATTCAGAACATTTAAAATATTGAGTCTCATTCAAATCAAGGAACCAAAGTACCAGTTTGATCGGTGTCATCAAGTTGGAGCTGACTCGTAGTAGCCCTGGTAAAGTTTTCAAATGAGTGAGATATTCAAGGAGTGTTTTTTCCTATTCATTCCCCTAGTGAGTTTCTGTGGCCGAGTGGGGATTTGAACCCTGTTCTCTAGAGTCCCAGTCCATCACTCTATCTGCTACACTACACTGGGAAGTCAATATGTGTGTGTTGCGTCGTTACAGTCGTGACCGACTCTTCGTGACTCCATGTCCATGGAGTTTTCTTGGCAGGAATACTGGAGTGGTTTGCCAGTTCCTATTCCAGGCGCCTACAGCACCTGGTATTCCCTGGTGGTCTCCCATCCAAGTACTAACCCGGGCTGACCCTGCTTAGCTTCTGAAATCAGGAGAGATCAGATGTGCTTAGGGCATCTAGGCAACTGGGAAGTCAATATATGCACAGGTAAAAATAATCTCCCGGTTACTTTCTAAAATCAAAGTTTATAGCAGCTCCTTCAAAAAGCTGTAGCTGATGTAGACATTATTAAACTACCCTGAGAGAGGGAAAATGGATTGAATTGATGTTTGTACCCTAGCTTTAGCTGTCTAGATGCCTTGAACACATCCAATTTCGCCTGATTTTGGAAGATAAGCAGGGTCAGCCCTGGTTAGTACTTGGATGGGAGTAGGAACTGGCAAGCCACTCCAGTATTCCTGCCAAGAAAACTCCATGGACATGGGGTCACAAAGAGTCGTTCACAACTGTAACAATACAACACACACACATACACACACACGCACCATCTTGGTGGAAACCTGGTGGAATGTGGAGAACCAGTGGGACACAGCAATCCCAGGCTATAAACTCTATAGAAGGGATAGAGAGGGGCGGGTTGGAGGAGGAGTGGCCATCTATGTCAAAGAAGGCATAAAATCCAGCAGAATGGAGATTGACAGAGGGTCTGACTCCGCCATAGAATCACTGTGGGTTAAACTACCAGGTCCAAAGAGTGATATGATAGTTGGAGTATTCTATCATCCACCAGATCAAAACTTGAGGGGACCTTGAAATGAGAAATCATGGAGGTGGCTAAGAGGGATAGGATAGTAATCATGGGGGACTTTAATTATCCCCACATTGACTGGGCCAATGCGAGCTCCGGGCAAGAAAGAGAAACTGGGTTTCTCGACTTGCTGAATGACTGTGCCTTAGAGCAACTTGTCATTACCCGAGAACAGGCAACTCTAGATCTAATATTGTGTGATACTCAGGACCTCGTCAGGGAGTGAATGTCACTGAGCCTCTGGGGAACAGTGACCATGCTGCAATTACCTTTGCCATGCATGTCGGAGGAAGAGTGTCAACCAAATCAGACATAAAAACCCTTGATTTTCGAAGGGCAAACTTCCCTCAGATGAGGAAACTAGTTAGAGAGAAACTGAAGGGGAGGGTTAGAAGAATCCAATCTCTTCAGAGTGCATGGAGCCTGTTTAAAACAACAATAATAGAGGCCCAGCACAAGTGCATACCACAAAGAAAGAAGAGCTCATTTAAGTCCAAGAGGACACCGGCATGGTTAACGAGTGGAGTTAGAGAGGCTCTAAAGCACAAGGAGAGGTCCTTCTGTAAATGGAAATCCTCCCCAAATGAGGAAAATAAAAAGGAACACAAACTCTGGCAAAAGAAATGTAAAAAGATGATAAGGAGGCAAAGAAAGACTTTGAGGAACGCATGGCTAGCAATATAAAGGGTAATAATAAAAGCTTCTTTAAATATGTTAGAAGTAGAAAACCTGCCAGAGAACCAATTGGGCCTCTGGATGGTGAGAGAGGAAAAGGGGAGGTTAAGGAGGACTTGGATATTGCAGAGAAATTGAATGACTTCTTTGCGTCTGTCTTCATGACAGAGGACCTTGAGCGGATTCCGCTGCCTGAGCCGCCCCTCTTGACTAAAGAATTAAATCAAATACAGGTTAAAAGAGAGGAGGTTTTAGGACTAATTGATAAATTGAGGATTAACAAGTCACCGGGCCCAGATGGCATCCACCCAAGGGTTATTAGGGAACTGAGAAATGAAATTGCAGATCTCTTAATGGTAATATGCAACTTGTCTCTTCAAACGGCCACAGTGCCGGAGGACTGGAGGATAGCGGATGTCACACCAATTTTTAAAAAAGGAAGGAGGGGGGACCCAGGAAACTACAGGCCGGTTAGCCTTACATCTGTCCCAGGGAAGATGGTGGAAGGCCTCATCCAAGAGAAAATCTTAAAACACATAAAAGAACAAACCTTGCTGAGAGAAAATCAGCATGGCTTCTGTAAGGGTAAATCTTATATCCACCGGTTCACCCAAATCCACGTGCCTGTTGACCAATTTTTTGAAAAGGTCAACAGGCACGTGGATTTGGGTGAACCGGTGGATATAGTCTATCTGGATTTTCAAAAGGCTTTTGACACAGTCCCTCACCAAAGGCTGCTGAGAAAATTGCATAGTCAGGGGATAAGAGGGCAGGTCCTCTTATGGATTGAGAACTGGTTGAGATCCCGAAACAAGAGTAGGTGTCAATGGGAAATTTTCACAATGGAGAGAAGTGAAAAGCGGTGTGCCCCAGGGCTCGGTCCTGGGACCGGTGCTTTTCAATCTGTTCATAAATGACCTGGAGACAGGGATAAACAGTGTGGTGGCCAAGTTTGCAGATGACACAAAACTTTTCCATGTGGTAAAAACCAGAGAAGATTGTGAAGAGCTCCAGAAGGATCTCTCCAAACTGGGGGAGGGGCTGAGAAATGGCAAATGCGTTTTAATGTAACCAAATGTAAAGTAAGGCATATTGGGGCAAAAATCCAAACTTCATCTATCAACTCATGGGCTCTGAGTTATCCGTGACGGATCAGGAAAGAGATCTTGGTGTGTTGGTGGACAGCTCCATGAAGGTGTCTCCCCAATGTGTGGCAGCAGTGAAGAAGGCCAATTCCATGCTAGGGATTATCAAAAGGGGATGGAAAATAAAACAGCCAACATTATAATGCCGTTATACAAAACAATAGTAAGGCCCCACCTGGAGTATTGTGTACAATTCTGGTCACCGCATCTCAAGAAAGACATAGTGGAACTGGAAAAGGTGCAGAAGAGAGCGACTAAAATGATTACTGGGCTGGGGCACCTCCCTTATGAAGAAAGGCTAAAACAATTGGGCCTCTTCAGTCTGGAAAAAAGGCGCTTGAGGGGGGATATGATTGAGACATACAAAATAATGCAGGGTATGAGTAAAGTGGATAGAGGGAAGCTCTTCTCCCTCTCTCAAAATACCAGAACTAGGGGACATACACTCAAATTGAGTGCTGGGAGAGTAAGAACTGACAAAAGAAAATATTTTTTCACCCAGCGCGTTGTAAGTCTATGGAACTCCCTGCCACAGGATGTGGTGATGGCATCTGGCCTGGATGCCTTCAAAAGGGGATTGGACAGATTCCTAGAGGAAAAGTCCATCACGGGTTACAAACCATGATGGAGATGTGTAATCTCTAGGCTTTAAACCAGGGTACTTCAAGGGCCAGAGGCAGGGGAGTGGTATCAGGAGACAGATATCTAGTCTCATGCGCTCCCAAACGCATCTGGTGGGGCCGCTGTGAGCTACAGGAAGCTGGACTAGATGGGCCTTTGGCCTGATCCAGCATGGCTCTTCTTATGTTGTTATGTTCTTATCTTAGGCTGAAGCTACTTGGATAAGTAGCGAAACATTTTGATCCCACAAGAAAAGAAGTCCAGTTGCCATGACTCAACTCCCAGATATCTTCACCTGGATGACTGAGAATCTCTACAGACATATTACAAAGAATGTTTGTTCATCGTATTCAAAACAGTGAGGATCTTCATGAACACTAGGCTGAAATTTCAGCAGGCATCTTTTCAGAAGAAAAATCAACATATAAAGCCTTGAAAACAAGAAAAGTGTTCGATGCCGCACACAACCAGAAGGTGGGAAGTTGATGACCCCCCCCCAAAAAAGATGGATTATCATTAGAAGTTCCTTTTTATTTTGAAACTTATTTGTTATACTGGTGTTTGTATCCTGCCTTCCTCCAGTGAGCAAAAGGTGAGCTGTCAGAGGCTGTTCTCTCCCACACTTTAACATTGCACAACAGTGGCCCTGCGGAGTAGACTAGGCAGAGAGAATGGGTCCAAAGGCATCCGTTGTGTTTTAGGAGGAGTGGGGATTTGAACCGTGATCTAGTCCTACTACCATGGATGATGAGGGCTTAAGTTGTGGGACTCGCTGTCCAACTGGACTCGAGGTTGTTGTCCCCTTCCCCATGACTTGGAAACCCATCCACCCCCTCCCTTTTTCCAGGGGGGGGAGAGCTTGTTTGACAGGGACGTGGAGTTTAGGAGTTGTGACTAGTTAACGAAGACTTGTTGGCAACATTACTAAACACTGTGGGGCTGTAAACGTTAGCCTTTCCATACACTCCACATGGGGTAGCTACAAAGTTTTTTTCCAACTTTCAAATGGAACATGTCTGTGAAGATTCTCAGTCATCCAGGTGAGTTTATCTGGAAGTTGAGTCATGGCAAGCTGTTTGGATGAACAGCGAAACGTTTCTATCTCTCAAAAAAGAAGTCCAGTAGTCCATGACTCAACTTCCAGTTTCAAATGGAACACATGCTTTTTGCATCACCTCCCCCCCCCCAATTCCCTCAGGCTCACAGGGACTTGTAGTCTCCCAGGGACTTGTAGTCTTGATAGAGCCAAATTGAGGGTGGGAAGGGGTGGTGGTCAAGGACGATGCTGCTTGGTTTGATATGCTGTGTGTTAAACCGTATCCAGGACTTTGAAGCAGTTTTAACACCAGCCCTGCCTCCTGATGCCGTCATCTGGTGCATTCCATCTCACCAAAAAGATTCTCAGCGCCTGATAGACAACATCCTCTATCAAGATTGCATTTTTGGTACAATGCTTTGCTAAAGATAGCAAGTTGCTATCAAAAGCCTAGCTTAGATTTTTTTTTGTTTTAGTAGTGACCAATAAAGGTATCACCTAGCCTACTTTTGAATCCTTCTGGTTTACTTTTAAAAAACAAAATACAGTGGACCCACAGAGAAAATGTTTTAATCTGGATCTAAAAATGTGATAATGTTGCGACTTTGGATGTTGATCTCAGCATATAGAATGGTTCATGGCAGGAGAAGTATTCCATGAAATACAGTGGACCCTCTTTTAACAAACAGTTTGTATAACATAAAATCTGTACACTCATAAAACATTTCAGAGTTAGGGGAAGTTTGCTTAACGTAATCGCCTATGGGTTGAATCTGTACAACATAAAAATGGGATCACTCCATTTTCAATGCCTTCCTATGGGAAATTTGTATAAAGGGAAATTTGCTTAACATAATTCCATTGGGAAGGAATTGATTCCTTTATACAAGGTGCCACTGTACGGATAGACCTCTGGAGCCACTCCTGGTTTTTAAGTGCTTCCAGGCAAAGGGCAATGTGGGTAGCTGCTCACCGAAACAACACCAGATGCAGTTTTAACCTAATAAGATTTCAACTGCTTCCTGTGGTGTTGTGTTTAAAGCGAAGAGACTGTAGAATTGAGCTTAACGCCATTCTTGCAGGGGTGGTGGTGGTGGTGTTGGAGGGGAGGGGGAGGGATTCTTTCTTTTCTCCCTTCCTCTGTCTTTTGGACAAATATCATCTGCATGCCAGTGAACCGTTGAAAATCAAAACCCCAGAAGATAGAGAAAGTAGGTCAAGAAGTACAATGTACTCAAAGATTTATGTTATGCTTGTTCAATATTAGTTCACATAAGCATGATGTTAAAAGATGCTTTTCCATCCTGACACTTTCAGGTCACTATCAAGACAGAAATTAATTAAAAATACATGAGTCACAGACTGGGAATCTTTTGGTGCTACTGTCGCTTGCTTTTCAAAATGAATTCAATTTTTAAGCATGCCCCCAAGGTGCCGGAACTATCTAGGCTGCACATATTGCAGAAGATTATATAAAATCCAGTGCCACTACCGAAAGTAATTATGAAAAGACTGTGATGGGTGGATATGCTTTGTAGGTAGTGGCGGTGGGAAGAAATGGCATTACCACAACAAGAGTAATTTATTTTATTTAAGATTTAACTTTTATGCATGTCATATTCATTGGCCTTAATTGCCTTGCTGCTTTTATGTGCCATCAAGCCTGTAGCTTCCTTTATGAGTCAGTGCATCTCACATGTCACCTTTCTCCTTTTCTGCTGCTCTCAGCTTTTCCTAACATTATTTTCTTCTCATGATGTGTCCAAAGTAGGACAGACTCAGTTTCAGCGTTTTTGCCTTCAGAGAGAGTCCAGGCTTTATTCAATCTAGAACCCGCTTGCTTGTCTTTCTAGCAGTCCAGGGGATCCACAAAGTTCTCCTCCAGCATCACAAACAAATCAATTTCCCCCCAGTCAGCTTTTATAGCTGTTTAGCTTTCACAACCACCCATGGGGATCAGGAATACAAGAGTGTGGATGGTCTAGGTCTTCAGTGATGCCTCCTTACACTGGATGATCTTTCTTCATTGTCAACGTTCAGTTTCAGTAGTTTTTCTGTAGTCATCATGATTTTCGTCTCCCTAACGTTCAACTGCAATCCCGCTTTGGAGCTTTCTTCTTTCACTTTCATTGGAAGCTGTATGACACCTTTGCTGCTTCCTGCCGGGAAGATGGCGTCATCTGCACATCTTAATTTATTGAGGATTCTTGCACTAATTTTCACTCTTCCTTCCTCTGAATTCAGTCTGGCTTTCCATATATGTTCTACATATGGATTGAACAGGTAAGGAGATAAAATTCAGCCTTGCTTGATACCTTTATGTAGAGGAAACAATTCTCCCTATCCATATCCTGTCCTAATTCAAATTATGCATCAGGACAATCAAATGCAGAGATGCACATCTATTTTTTTCAGAATAATCCATAGCTTCTCATAATCCATATGATCAAAAGCTTTGCTGTAGTCTATAAAGCTTTGAGTGATCTTCAGAAATTCTTTGGTGGGCTCCAGTAGCCAGTAGGTATCTACAATGTAATCCTGAGTGCCTCTTTCCTTTAAGAATCCAGCTTGAACATCAGGCATTTCTTACTCCATTCAAGGCAAAGGCCTTTGTTGCAACCTTTCCTTCTTCGGGAGATCAGAGCAATGGTCCTACACTTCTTGGCATCTCCTTTCTTGGGGTCTGGAGTATATATTGAACATTGCCAGTGGGGGTCCACTGTCTTGTTTTCCATAGTCTTGTTAGAATGTTGGCAGATGCATTCTTTTGTTGGTATTCCATCTACCACTGGTGGTTTATTTCTTCCCATTGACTTCAGAGCAGCTTTCACTTCACTTTTCTAGAACTGCAGGTTCTTCATCATAGGATTCCTCTTCAACTGAGTCTGTCTGCCTTTCCTCTCTTCTTAACAAATATTTGGTATACTGTTTCCACCTTCTCTTTATTTTCTCCTGGTCAGATAGTGTGCACAACTGTTGGCCTTTCAGCATTCCTAATGCATGGTTAAGGGCCTTTTTACACAACCTCTAAGATCCGCTGGCCACTTAAATTCGGACCAGAGATTTTAGGGGTTCGTCGATCTTCCTGCGTTCCCACCCCCTCCGCACTTCCTGGCTGCTGGCTGCATGAGGGGAGGGAGAAAAAGAGAAAGAAAAGCATGCTGCTCACCTCCATTCTGCCTCTCTCTCCTGTCGGCAACATTTCAGTCTCTGTAAAAGTAGCTCTTAAAGGGGCGGGAGCCAAAAAACAACAAACAGAAGCAAGGAGAGCCCCGCACTCACTATCGTTAGACTGGATCAAATAATTTTCACCTCCAAAGAGCAGGTACCTGAAAGGTGCGCTGAGACGCACTTAAGTGGGCGTGGTCACACCTAATTTCCTGTAAACTCTGGAGCTGGTGGGGAAACATTTTTAAGCTCCGGAGCTGGGAGCCATTTGCCCCGGAGTTTAGGGGTCGTGTATAAACGCTTTCTCTTTGATTTCTTGGATCTTCTGGGAGAGACCTCTTGGTGGTGGTGGTGGTTTTGGCCTTTTGTTGTTTTCCTCCATTTCTTTGCATTGGTTATTGCAACAGGTTTTCTTTGTCTCTGCATTCAGGATTCTGACTCTACTTCTGTCACCGTTTACTTTTGCTTCATTCCTGTCCTTAACAATATTAAGCATTTCCTCCCTCATTCATCTAGGTTTTTCTTTTTCCTTTTTTCACTATAGGAAGTATCTTTTTGCATTCTTCCCTAATAGTAATTTGCTTTAAGTTCAGAACTGTTGCCATGCTGCTTCCGGATAATGAAGAAGGTAAGACATTTGGAATAATTCATTCTCGTAGCATGCTGGAAAGGTTATCAGATCCTTTGAGACATTTTTTAAACAGTCATTTGTTTTACTTATTCATCCATTATTTATAAGCCACCTTTACAACCAGGCTTGTACAAAAACAAAACACGATGTTTAAATGACATCCTCAGATGAATTACCAGGAAGAAAGGTGAAAAAAGTGAGGGAGTTAAAAAGTGAGTTCGAAACCATAGGATTAGCAGAGACTCCCAGAGAAAGCAATGATGGGAAAGGCTCTTGTTCTGACTGCCTTCTTCAAAATGAAGGTTTGCAGACAATTGTAAAATACATTTCCCTTCTCTTGTAAACTGCATCCCACTCCACCATCAACACTGCATAACAGCCAAAGTTTCCAAGTACTCATAGAGGTTCCTCCATCTCTTTTCGAGAAGGTCAGTCGTATCAACACCTCCAATTCATTTTGTACATTGTCCAAGAGTTCTGTTAATAACTACAGTATATCAAAATATTTGTACAATTACAAAGAAGGATTTAAACTATAAATATGACTAAAATGTAATCAAGGATTAAAGTACAGAAGGAATTAACCTCCAATGATCTATATATAACCATGTGATCTGTATATATATATATATATATATATGTTTTCGTAGATTTTCACGGGTATAGGTATGCATGTTAGGGTGGATTCGGGTTTCTTCCCGTGTAGAAATCTGGTTGTTTTGGCGACGTTTCGACGAGGTCTCACTCATCTTCAGGCTGGTGTTCTGGCTTCTTTCTTCTTGAAGCAAAGCGTGGTCTCAGTTGAAGTCCTTCTATAAATACTGCTGGGGGGGGTGTGGTTTGCTTGCTCTGTTGCTGATTGTAGGTTCCTTTGTTCCTTTGTTCTTTTGTGATCTGCTGTGTGGCTGAGGCGATCGTTAAGGGATTAACTGCTGATGGCTGTTTAGATGGCTGTTTACATGCTGGTGGGTTAGATGGCTGGTAGGTTCTGCCAGTATCCTGGGCTTTGGTGGAGTGGGGTCCTGTGTCTTGTGAATTCATTTTGGTCTGGCTACGTGTCTGTGGTCTCCCAATGTTTTTTTGGGGTGTGTGAGTGTGCTCCATGTGGTGACTGGAGTGGGGTGCCGCAGTAGATGGTGCAGTCAATTGGATGGTGGTTTCATCTGTGGGAAGGGTCTGGGTTTGTGTTTGGTGTGGATGGAAGGTGGTGGCATCTTGTGTCCTTTTGGACCTGGTGTCAGTCTTTGTGACAGAGGCTGTTCTGTTGACCAGGGCTAGTTTCCAGATGTCAGAAAAGCGGGAGGTGTCATCACGTTTATTCATGTTGTTTGGGTGTTTCTCTATTTCAATGGCTTCCATGATTATTCGACTGTTGAAGTGTTCAGTTTTGGAGATGAGTTTGGTTCTTTCAAAGTCAATTTCATGACCTGTTGTTTTTATGTGCTGGAAGAGAGAGGAAGATTTTTCTTCTTTTTTGACTGCGTTCCTGCACCCGTCCGCTTATTCTCCTGTTTGTTTGTCCGATGTATGGAGCGGGACAGACTTTGCATGGTATTTCGCTCACTCCTTGGTTTTCTAGCTCAATCTTGTCTTTGGGGTTTCTTAAAATGTTGGCTATTTTTTGCTCTGGTGCAAAAGGCTGTCTTGATATTGTGTTTGTGGAGAATTTTGCTGATTTTGTCTGTGGTGTCTTTGATGTAAGGGAGGAGGGCCCGTTGTTCTCTTCTGTTTCTTGGTTCTTGGGGGTGTTTCCTTTTGGATTAGTTTGGTGATGGTGTTTTTTTGGAATCCGTCCAAAAAACATTCGAGAGAGTGTGTAATTCAGTTTTTAGGTGGTCTTTGTCAGCGGGCGTTTGGTTCTGGAGATGAGGGTTTTGCTGTAAGTTGATCTGTGCAGGGTGGTGGTGTGAACATTTTAAGTAGCGGTTTGGAAGAAACCCAATCCACCCAACATGTTTATATATATATATATAATATACCCATTGTTATATATATATATATGAAAATATATGGAGGCATATAACTATGGACTATATATTTCCTTTCTTCTTTTTCTTCTTTTCTCTATCTCTTTGTTTTATTCTTCTTTTACTTTTACTTATTCAAAGTTTATATCATATGATAATGATATGCGGTGAAACCGTGTAATGCTTGTATATTAATCAAAATACTAATATAAATAAAATTCAAAAAAAATCTTGAAGTCAGCAAGTGTTATAATAAACTATAATAATAAATAATAAACTTTATTTTTATGCCGCCTTTCTCCCCGAGGGTAAAGGGTACTGCACAGTGTAAATGAAAGAATCATGAACTTCATAAACCTGCCTAGAATTGAAGCTGCTGATTTTCAGCATCAGGGTTTACTTGTATGTAAATTTTGAGTTCTAACAAAAAAATAGAATAAAATAAAATAAAAAATAATGGAGCACCGTGATTCTTGCAGTGTTTCATACTAACAACTGTATTTTCATCCAGAGATTTTGTATTAATACTGAATAACAGAAGGGATAGAATCGTCGACAAGATGTGCAAAGCCCGACGGCATTGGTTTGGTCATGTCTGGTGTGCCAATGAGGAAACTCTGGCCAAAAAGGGTCTCACCCTGAAGGTCAGCGGATCCTGACCGAGGGGTCGTCCAAAACAGCTCTGGACGAACACCCTCGATAATGACATGAAGTTGCAAAATGATAGTAAGGCCGCACCTGGATTATTGTGTACAATTCTGGTCACCACATCTCCAAAAGGACATTGCGGAATTGGAAAAGGTGCAGAAGAGAGCGACTGAAATGACTACTGGGCTTGGGGCACCTCCCTTATGGGGAAAGGCTAAAACATCTGGGGCCCTTTAGTCTGGAAAAAAGGCGCCTGAGGGGGGATATGACTGAGACGTACAAAACAATGCAGGGCATGAGTAAAGTGGATAGAGGGAAGCTCCTCTCCCTCTCACAAAATACCAGAACTAGGGGACATATACTCAAATTGAGGGCTGGGAGAGTAAGAACTGACAAAAGAAAATATTTTTTCACCCAGCGCGTTGTTAGTCTGTGGAACTCCCTGCCTCAGGATGTGATGATGGCATCTGGTCTGGATGCCTTCCAAAGGGGATTGGACAGATTCCTGGAGGAAAAGTCCATCAGAGGTGACAAACCATGAGGGAGATGTGTCATCTCCAGGCTTACAACCAGGGTACTTCAAGGGCCAGATGCAGGGGAGTGGTTGCAAGAGACAGATATGAGTCTCGTGCGCTCCCTGACGCATCTGCTGGGGCCACTGTGAGATCCAGGAAGCTGGACTAGAAGGGCCGTTGGCCTGATCCAGCAGGGCTCTTCTTATGTTCTTATGCCCCCGGTTCGCCCGTACCTAGCCCCATGACCGTGACAAGCGGAACTAATGCTAAGAAAAAGAATAGAAGAGATAGAATGGAACTTCACAGGGATGTCCCAAGGTTCTAAAGAGGAGTAAGTATCCACCACTACGGCCTGGACAGATATGAAACCAGCACAAAGCTGTCCCGATTACACTCCTCATTTTCATAGCCCACACCCCCAGCCCCAAAGCTGAGATAACCAGCCCAAGGGACTTCTTTTTTTGAACTCTTCAGAATCCAGTAACTAGGTTGTTGAATGAGACCTGCCATCAGCAGCATATTCTACCTGTTTTAACGGCACCCCGTGAATTTTCAGGCCAGGCCCTAGAAACATTTTGAGTGTGTTCTGTGCCATTAAGTTAGGAAAAACCTGTACTAACCCTAATAGGGCTTTCAAGGTTACTGAGATGTTTAAGGAGGGGTTTCACTAATTCCACCCTGTCCCCATGCAAGTTTTCATGGCCGTGTGGCGTGTGGGTCTGAACAAAAATGCAGAAAGTGGTGTAAGGTGATCCATGTTCGACACCACGACCGCTGACCTGTGGAGTTCCCCAGGGTTCTGTTCTGTCTCTTATGTTATTTAACATCTATATCAGTGGTTCTCAACCTGCGGGTCCCCAGATGTTCCTGGACTGCAACTCCCAGAAGCCTTCATCACTAGCTGAGCTGGCCAAGATTTCTGGGAGTTGCAGTCCAGGAACATCTGGGGACCCACAGGTTGAGAACCACTGATCTATATGGAACCACTCGGGAGATTATCAGGTCTTTCGGGGTCAGGTGCCACCAGTATGCCGATGATACCCAGCTCTAACTCTTGTCACCTCCGGACTCTAAGGGAGCTACTATCTCAACTTTACATGAGTGTTTAGCTGCAGTAATGAACTGGATGAGGATGGACAAAATGAAACTAAACCCAGACAAAACAGAGGTGCTCCTGGTCAGTCGAAGGGGAGAACAAGGGATAGGGATGAACCCTGTACTGGATGGGGTCACCCTCCAATTGAAAAATCAGGTACGCAGGTTGGGGGTGCTCTTGGACTCATCCTTGAGTTTGGATGCCCTGGTTATGGCTGTGGCCAGTAGCACATTTGAACAATTAAGGCTAGTATGCAAGTTACGCCCAATTCTTGAGAAACCTGCTCTGGCCACAGTAACACATGCCCTGCTAGTGACGTCCTGGCTAGACTACTGTAATGTGCTCTATGTGTGTCTACCGATGAAAAGTCTCAGGAAACTTCAACAGGTTGAAAATGCAGCAGCCAGATTGCTGACTGGGGTGGGGTACAGAGATCACATTACACCCCTATTAAAACAGCTCCACTGGCTGCCAATGAGTTATCGGGCACAATTCAAGGTACTGACCTTGACATACAAAGCACTGTATGGCCTGGTTCCTAGTTACCTCAAAGATTGAATCTCGCAGTATGAAATGACTCGGGTGTTAAGGTCATCAGGAGAGGCCCTTCTCTCCATCCCACCACCCTCACAGGTACATCTTGTGGGAACCCATGAAAGGGCCTTCTCGGCTGCTGTGCCCAAACTCTGGAACTCCCTCCCACTAGAGGCCAGGACTGCCTCATCTCTGTTGTCCTTCCAGAAACAGGCAAAGACCTTTCTCTTCAGGCAAGCTTTCCCTGAATGATGGACTACCATTATGTGTCTTTTATATGAGTCTATAGGTTCACATAGACTTCGTGTTTATAACTACTTTATAACCTTGTAGCTTTAATGTTGCCCCGCCATCCTGCCACTGGCCCCTCCTTTAGTTTTATTGTGACAATATTGTGATGTTTACTTATTGATTATCTTGTTACTGTTTTTATTTTTATTTTGTTGTAAACTGCCCAGAGTTCCTCCTGGAAGACAGGTGGTATATAAGCTCTAAAATAAATAAATAAATAAATAAATAAATAAATAAATAAATAAATAAATAAATAAATAAATAAATGTAATGTTGTCTATTAATGCTGTAAGATGTCCTTCAATTCCTTGTTCTCAATACTTAACATGTCTTAATTGTACTGGACTGTATATTATCCCTCATTACTGTAAGCCGACTTGGGTCCTTTTCCAAGGAGAAAGGCGGGGTTAAAATATTCTTTAAAAATGTAGTCGGTACCTCTGTCCACTACTACAGCACACTGGTTATTATGACGTTCTTAGCACAAATCCCTTCCCTGCTTCATATGGTTTGAGTATAGAAGAGGTAAAAGTACTGTCTGCTCTTTGATGCTGAGAAACTATTATTCCCATGATGCTTCCCCACTGGCCTAGCTGGGAAAGGCTCCTTCCTGCCAGCTGGAATCCATCAAGATCTGCAGGGACCCTAGTTCTGGAAAATAGAACAGGACTGCTGCCAAAGTTCTGGTTTTGATCCATAAAACCTAGGATTATGCAAGCCTGGATGGATGAGCCAGAGAAGCCTTAGGGTTATGTCTGATTGTACGAGCCTGAGAGCAGAAAGTATAGCTGGGAGCCTTTCTGAGCGACAAAGCTCAAAGAAGGAATCTTGCAGAAAGGGTCTCCTTTGTTTTCCAGGCTCTGCTGAAGAGCCTGGGAAAAGGAAGAAAGGCCAAGATTTATGATTTCTTCTCCTCACCAAATACCCCCATTTAAACTTAAAATAAAAGTGACAGCTGAAATGGGCAGCTTTCTTTCAAAGGCAAGTTTAATATCCTGTTTAGTTGGGTCTCAAGGAGACAAAACTGTGCCAGAATACTTATTAAAACCAATCTTCTTCCTTGCCCAGATAAAGATAATGAATCACCTATACTTCAGATGGGAGGGGGAGGGGCTGAAAAAAGGATTTCCCATCTGACTTTGGAGTAATAATTTTACATTATAACCAGATTTCTCCTTCCTTCCCCTCGCCCCACTTTCTATTTCCTCCTTATTAAACTGAATGAGATAATAAAACAACAAAGCTTTCACTTCTTCTCTCTACTTAATTAATCTGTTCTCATTATTATATTTACCCAACATAATACTGCTACAGAGAGACACCCAGTCTCCTTGCCCTATTCCCTGAGGGCACGTATACTGATTTCTCAAAATAATTTTCTCCTTTTTAGTCAGCAAATGAGCAAGGAGAAGGGCTATTTACTGCCTAATACATTTAGCCAGCACTGTTCTGAGGGCAGAAGAACCTAACAGTAAATGAAAAAAAAAAACACCCTCTCACAATGCAGAGTAAGCCCTCTTGTAAAAATATCAATTACTACAAGGTTGCTATTGTAAAAACATAAGAGGAGCCCTGCTGGATCAGGCCAAAGGCCCATCTAGTCCAGTTTCCTGTATCTCACAGTGGTCCTACCAGATGCGTCTGGGAGAGCACAAGACTAGATCTTTGTCTCCTGATACCACTCCCCTGCATCTGGCCCTTGAAATACCCTGGTTTTAAGCCTGGAGATGACACATTTCCATCATGGTTTGTAACCTGTGATGGACTTTTCCTTCAGGAATCTGTCCAATCCACTTTTGAAGGCATCCAGGCCAGATGCCATCACCACATCCTGTGGGAGGGCGTTCCACAGACTAACAACACGCTGGGTGAAAAACATTTTCTTTTGTCTGTTCTTACTCTCCCAACCCTCAGTTTGAGTGGATGTCCCCTAGTTCTGGTATTTCGTGAAAGGGAGAAGAGCTTCCCTCTATCCGCTTGACTCATGCCCTGCATTATTTTGTACGACTCAATCATGTCCCCCCCTCAGGCACCTTTTTTACAGACTAAAGAGCCCCAAATGCTTTTCAGCAATTAAAAATAAACCGTTGACATTTTAACAAACAAGAGTTGAGGGGAAGCGCATGGAGAGGAACACTCATGAATTGGATATACAGTAGGACAGTTGTGCAGACTTGCTTAACGCCATGCTTCTGCTTGTTCCTCTTTCCATCCACTTCCACGGCACTCAGAGGTCAACTGGGGCCAGGCCTATTAGAATGGCGCAGGCGCGCTCAATTAGGGTGGCCACACCTAGGGAAGTGCGGAAATCCCTCACGCATAACCGCGCCTTCTCTGTGGTGGAACCATCTCCCGAGTGAGCTGCGCCTAGCACAGTCCCTGCCCGCCTTTAAAAAGGGTCTGAAAACCCTACTCTTTAAAGAGGCATATGGTGACCTTTTTAATTTTTTTTATCCTTTTATTATTATTATCATTATTATTTTTCCGCCCGCACCACCTATTGTGGAGGGTCTCTCCCTCCTTATTTTACTAGTTCTTTCTTGCTTACTTTTTCCCCTCATAAATTGATGGTTTTATTTTATTGTAAACCGCCCAGAGTTCCATTCCGGAAGATGGGTGGTATAAAAATACAACAAATAAATAAATATAATAAATGTATCAATTTCTTTTATAACCCAAAGGAGGGGTGTGGTGGCTCAGCAGACTAAAGCTCCAAAAACTGTCGGCTGCAAAGTCGGCAGCTGGGTGGTTCAAATCCCAGGGGACACGCAGCGGAGTGAGCTCCCGCTGATCACCCCAGCTCCTGCCAACCTTGCAGTTCAAAAGCATGTCAATGCAAGTCGATAAATAGGTACCGCCGTAAAAAGCGGGAAGGTAAAAACAGTGTTTCCTTGCAGCCATGCCGGCCATGTGGCCACGGACTTGCACAACACTGGCTCTTCCAGAGATCAACTGAGGTCAGACCTACTCGACTGTCGTGGGCGCGCTCACTCAGGGTGGTCACACCTAGGGAGGCGTGGAAGTCGGTAACTCGCGGCCGCACCTTCTCTGTTGTGGGCCCCTCCCTATGGAACCAACCTCCGAGTGAGCTGCGCCTTGCAGAGTCCCTGCCCGCCTTCTGAAAGGCATTAAAAACTTTGCTTTTCAAGGAGGCATATGGTGACCTTATTTCTGTTTAATTTTTTAATAATAATAATAATAATAATAATAATAATAATAATAATAATAATAATAATAATAATAATAATAATAATAATAATTATTATTGATTCGTTGCCCTCTGCCGAGGCTTCGCCCTCTCTTGCTGTTCTGTGATTTTACCTATGACTTTGTTGTTGCTGTTTTTAGCTGTTTTAGCTGCTTTTAATCTGGAAACCGCCCTGAGTTCCACTATGGAAAAAGGAGCGGTATAAAAGTGTATCAAATAAATAAATAAATAAATATCTTCGGCTTGAATACGAAGATGAGCACCGACCTAGAGTCGGACACGACTAGCAAGCATATGTGGTGGTGGGGGAAACATTACATACATTTTATCTTTATAACCCAAAGGTCCATTAGCTAAATAAATGTGGAGAGCTTTATTGTCTACTCATGCCAGCCACACAGACAAAATGAAAAGCAGCAACCAATATGAAGCACACTTTCACCCAAAGGGCAATGTTAACTGAGCGAACCATTCAGCA
Organism: Phrynocephalus forsythii; assembly: GCA_029282475.1. NCBI lineage: Eukaryota > Metazoa > Chordata > Lepidosauria > Squamata > Agamidae > Phrynocephalus > Phrynocephalus forsythii. The sequence goes on from JAPFRF010000001.1 coordinate 207,632,723, forward strand.
AGTCAAGTTCTCCGCATCTCTTTTGTTGGCCTTTATTTTTATGAAACTGAGCAGATGTGAGAGAGGCGGAATGGCCCCCAGTTGAAAAGACACTCTCCTCTTCCTCGTTCAACTTATTTGTCAGTGGGCGAGTTAAAAGCATTTTAAAAGCACTTGGACAAAAGACTCCGAACATGCAGGGAGCTCCCACCAACGGACAATGAAGTGAAGACTTCCCTCTTGGTCTAAATGGTTCTGCCACAAGGGAAAGTCATCCAAGCCTGAAAAAACACAGGAGAGGAGTTTGATCCATTCAAGCGTGTGTGTGTGTGTGTGTGTGTGTGTGTGTGTGTGTGTGTGTGTGTGTGTGTGTGTGTGTGTGTGTGTATGTGTGTGTGTGGAGGACACATGGCTCCTTCAGCATCCATTGCAGTCCTCAATAGTTCCGAAACTTATTAAGATGTCACTGTTCCCACCCTGGACTTAAAGTTTATTTTTTCTTTCTTTCAAAGAAACCTTCAAATTCTGCAGTTTCTCTCCCATGCAAAATATTGGAGACTAATGAAAGATGAAACCTGTTATTTTGGAACTTACATCACAGCTCAATATACATATGCTTCTATGATTAAACAGTGTCTCTGAGACCTAGAGATTAATGGTTAAGGATAGTGGTTTAGTAGTAACTCCAGCTGGTCAATATGACAGCCTCCATAGCCAATTTATTTTATTCTCCCGCTCAGCAGGGAGAGACAAAAATGCAGACACTTATGAATCCATATCAACAAATGGCTTTTTGCTGCTGGTTTCCACTAACAGCAGGTCTTTTGTAAAGCTAATGCCTGTTAATTGCCTGTCTAGGACCAAATCACCCTCACATACTTTGCATTCTACTGTACTAGGGAAAGTTTGTCATAATATGCCATTTCTGAGAAATCAAATTCTTCAGCTACTATGAAGGATGCAGCTGAGCTCAGACATACTGTATGTGGATTAAATAAATTTAATCATCCACCAAACCAATGAAGATAATGTTGCAGGCATGTCCAAACTTCAGCCCTCCAGATGTTTTGGACTGCAACTCCCACAGTCCTTTGCCATTGGAAATACAAGCTTGGAATTCTGGGAGCTGCGGTCCAAAACATCAGGAGGGCCAAAGTTTGGACATGCCTGTAAGACTTTCCCTTTGGTGCATAAAACATTTCAAGGACATCAGTTCAATTAAAGGTATAGTATGCTATAAATGACAATGTCATGAACACATTATTTTTAAAAATGGGAGCTACTGTCCATTATATTTGTACAGCAGCAAATGAGCTTCTACTATAGAAATGAGAACAGCAAATTTTCTGTTCCTGTAGTTTGTATCCCTCTGCCACATAATGTTCCTCATTTGATATCAATATGCATAAAAAAAAATCATTTTGAAGTCTGCTTCTAAACAGGCCCTTACTAACGTGCAGCTGCCTATGATTTTCAGGGTGGTTCCAATTCTTCACAGATGTGGGATGAGCTCAAATGTAAGTTTTTTTGCACATCAAAGAGGAAGCATGGCTTGGAAACATACTGCACAGTCTTAACTCAAAGATGCACCAGCTCTGCGGGGGGGATTAAACAGGCACAGAAGCTCCTCTGCTGGCAGAAATCCCTTTATACCAGCTGCAGAAACATCCCCTTATGCTGACAGAGCCCCCCTCTGTGAGACCTCCAGCCGAGGCATCTGCCGGCAGTACAGCTCTGTCAGTTATAATTTGCAGCAGGAGAGTTTAAAAAGCAATGAAGGTAATAAGATGGTGCAAAGCAGAACCTGAGTTATCCTGGATATCTCCTCTCTAAGCCCAAGGAGACAGCTGACCCAAAGTTAGGCCATGGTGAAGGGAGTCCAACATCCCTCTCTGGTGCTGGGAGGAATTATGACTCAGTACAGTACCTATCCATTCTGAAAGAAACCAACCCCGAATGTTCACTGGAAGGACAGATTTTGAAGCTGAGGCTCCAGTACTTTGGCCACCTCATGAGAAGAGAGGGCTCCTTGGAAAAGTCCCTGATGCTGGGAAAAATCAAAGGCAAAAGGAAAAGAGGACGACAGAGAATGAGATGGTTGGACGGTGTCATCGATGCAACCAAAATGAATTTGACCAAACTCCGGGAGACAGTGGAGGATAGGAAGGCCTGGCAAGCTCTGGTCCATGGGGTCACGAAGAGTCGGACACGACTGAACGACTGAACAACAACAACAACAACAACAACAGTTTCATGTAGCCTAATATCAGCTCAGCTAGCTATCAGCCATTTTGACTAGTTACCCTAGCCAAGATGCAAGTACATTATTTACATCTCTCGGAGTGGCATTTTCCCTATATTTCCTTAATTTACTTGTTCTTAGCTTTAATATCACCTTTCCAATGATGTAAAATGCCTCTTCACACTCATTGTTCTTAGCTTTGAATAGTGGTAGGTCATCTTGGGTAGAGAAGGGCCAGGTAAAAATATTTGTAATTAATTAAAATGTGATTCTTCATTGAATCAACAGAACCATAGTGTCCAGATTAAGGGAAGTGATACAACCACCCTATTCTGCTCTGGTCAGACCTCACCTGGAGTCCTGTGTGCAGTTCTGTGCGCCTCAAGTTAAAAAGGATGTTGACAACCTTGAGTGGGTACAAAGCAGGGCGACCAGGATGGTTGAAGGTCTGGAAGAAATGTCTTAAGAGGAACGGCTTAGGGAACTGGGAATGTTTAGCCTTTCAAAAAGAAGGCTGAGGTGGGGATATGGTAGCTATGTTTAAAAATTTGAAAGGATGTCATATTGAAGAAGGAACAGGTTTGTTTTCCATGGCTTCATAGACTAGGACTCCGGGCAATGGTTTCAAACTACAGGAAAAGAGATTCCATTTGAACATTAGGAAGAATTTTATGACAGAGTTATCTGGGAGTGGAAGATGCTGTCACAAAGGAGGGTGGTGGAGTCCTCCTTCTTTGGAGGTTTTTAAACAGAGGCTGGATGGCCATCTGTTGGGAGTCCTGTGATGGGGGTTCCTGCATGGCAGGGGGTTGGGCTGGAGGGCCCTTGAGGTCTCTTCCAACTCTATGATTCTATGAATAATGCAAGCCAACAAAAACTCCCTATACTGCTTCTGAATAGCAGCTTTAGGGGTTGGGCAAATGAGTTTTATGAAGGATTATTATTGTCATTTACAGTATTTTTAAATTGCCTGTTTTTAATTTTGAGCGCACTATTTTTTGTTCATTGTGGTATATAAAGAAGAAGGAGAGAGAGAGAGTATGTTCTAGGAATCACTAGGGAACATATGAAACATTTTCACATACTATGTGCAAGTGCATTCACCCATGGGGGACCTTGTAGGGCTAAACCGACAGCTGCTGGAAAATAGAGCAGGCTGGACAAAATGCAGTTTTGACGATGCTTGGAGAATGACACTCTCATTGGTCCTAACCAGTAGAGCCAAGGAGAGCAAATTCTGGGAGGTACAGTCCAGATTAAAGCCCCCCACCCCCCACGATGGATATAGACTTGGAAAAATCATATTACCAATGAGCCTTGAAAGCTAAGGGCAGTGATTCTAGTCTAGCTCAACTGAACCTACACCACAAGGTTGTTTTGAGAACAGGATGGGGAGGTATACACGTTGGCTTCAGCTCACAGGAAGAAATCTAAATCAAGACGTAAACTAGTCATCTGAATGAGGGAGATCAGGTCAGGCAAACATATCAACAAGAAACAATGAGCAAAAGAAAAACAAAAGAAGATCAACCAAAAAGACAGAGACATTGTGGCACCTTAAGGTCCATCATGCAAAAAGTTTGACCTAGTACTAGACTGCCATTCCTATAAAAACAGAAAACACCGCCTGGAGTTCTTTGAATTAAGCTTGGCGGTACTGTATATCAATCAATCAATCAATCAATCAATCAATCAATCAATCAATCAATCGTGTATTGAAATGCATTTGGATGAAGAAAATTCAAATGAGAAATAGGCAAGGACATTATTTCTGTACAGCTGTCCTCTATTCTACTGGGGCTTCCACAAGAAGACTATCCCAAGGCATTACACAATATGGATTATTATAGGATATACCTCTCTCACACACAGCTGCCTTTAGTAGTAACTGCAATCCACTGGCAATGCTTGACCCATGTCACCCCAAACTTGTGTGCCTAAAAACCCTAAAAAGTCCAAGGGCGACCAGGACTAGAAGCGAAAGACGGACTCAGCTTTCCCATGGGCTCATCCTCAACTACTACTGGGAAACAATATTTGGGGGGCACACAGCCACATACAACCTGAAATACTTTCTCTTTTGTGAACATGTCCAAACAAGCCACCCAGAATTCAAGCTCCCATAGGGATGTCTTCAGACTAGCAGCAGCAACCATGAAGAACAAATAAAATGGGCAAAGGAGAACAAGGAGTTTGGAAGATGTGTTGAGGGTAAATTGTTCTTCCTCTTACAGAAATATTTTAGCCTGTTTTCTGTGTAAAGTTTCAATAAGGATTAAGACATTTACCTCCATTCTATTGGAGAAGACACACAGGAAGACTATTTAAATGAGACAACAATTCTGTGGGGACTTTAGCTATAGATCTGTGTGTGTATGTTAATTTCACAAGTTAAAAATTACACTCTAGCTAACAATATAACACAACTCTCGTATCAGTGGTACCTTGTATAAAGGAATTAATTTGTTCCAAATGAAATTATGCGAAGCAAATTTTCCTTTATACAAATTCCCATAGGAATGCATTGAAAACGGAGTAATCCCATTTTTATTTTGTACAGTACAGATTCTCCCCATAGGCAATTATGTTAAGCAAATTTCCCTATCTCCGGAATTTTTATGTTGTACAGATTTTATGTTATACAAGCTGTTTGTTATACAAGGGTCCACTGTATTCTTGTTTTTGAGTTCTTACTATGTTCTTCAGGCACAATTTTTTTTACCCCTGAATATTAATCCTGAAGTATTTCGGGGACACACAGCCACATACAACCTGAAATACTTACTCTTTTGTGAGCATGCCCAAACAAGCCACCCAAAAGAATTTTAGGTATCCAGTCAGCCTAGACACCAAACTAGTATTAAAACACAAGAAGGCAAGGACAAAGATGCTGGCTATTACTTATGCTTGAAATTTTTAAAAATGTTAATAGACAGGTTGAAAACTTGAGATCTAGTTTTGCACAATATTTCTAAATTCACCTGTGGCACGGAAATAAATGTCATATTTAGATCACCCCTATGTCAATGTGTCGTTTAAGACATGATATTTAAAGGGCATGCCTGTAATAAGTAGTGCCAGAAGGAGATCCACTTGCAAATGCCACATTCTGGAGAAAAGTAAGCTTTGGTTTGTCTTGTCACTTTTTTTTTTTTTAACAGAAAAAGGAAATGTTGAATCAGAAAAGGCAAATCAAAATTAAGAACTGGTGTAGCGCTCACTTGGGAAATGAGATGTTCCAAGATAACGGACTGTACTTTTAAGGCAGCCCTGGCAAAGTGTTGAGAAATACCACTATTGTCCAGATGTTAACTGAATGATGCTTCGACCAACAAAGCCACTCCATTTTTTCACTAAGTTATCCAATAAAAACATGCATTGACCTCCTTCAATAACAAGGATTCAGCTTTTTTATTTATCTATATAGTTCCTAACACAGGTCTTGGGAACTTGTCATAACATATCATATTTCCAGCATTCTAGATACAGACTCACGAAACAAAATTCTTCTTGCAGCTATTTTTTTTTTAAAATTATACCCCTGGTTATGGACATGACAGCAAGGCAAATTTTATTAATTCGTCCCTCCCTGCTCCAAGGAGGAAACACAAATGATAGAGATCTAGAAAGAAGCGCCCATCCTCTCCTTCCCCAGAATTTAAGCCAACTGTGCCACAAAGGTGTAAGAGGCTGAATTTCCCCGGGGATAAATTGAGATAAGGGACAGGATGCAATCCCCCGGATGCCAAGGCTCACCTGCTGCTCACCGGAAGAGACATTTGGTACGGCAGATGCCCAAAAGGAGACCCAAGAGAGACACTTCATCCCACTGGAGAGCTAGTAATCAATGCAAGCGGCATCTGATGCTCTTCAGACACAAAGGCAGGCTGGATCTCCCCCCCCCCACTGTTTGCACAGCTGGAGTCAAGGAGGGGCTGGACGGGGGCATCTGGGGATTTACTGGGGAGGGGATGGAAAAAGAAGAACAAGAAAGGGAAATGAGGAAAGGGAAACCCGAGAACAAGGGAGGAAGGGAGTTTTATGACGTAGGGAAGGAGGGGGGGAAAGAAGGAAGGATTAATAATAAGAGGAAGAAGGGAGAAGGGTTTTAGGGCAGCAGGAAAACCAGGGGCGAATAGCTGTTCAACGAAAATTATCTTATTCAATGAAAAGAAGATGGGTCATCTGATTCAGTGAAAAAGGAGGAATAAAAGACTATGCTTGCAGCTCTAAATGACCTGGATTTGGGTTGAATATCAGGAAAAAGAAACTTCCTACTGGTTCCATCAGTAAGGCCCTGGGACCCATTAATTAGGAAGGCATTGGAAATAAAATTGGACATTCTTGTGCTGAATGAAGGGGTGGACTGGATGGCCTTAAAGGACCCCTTCCAACCCCCCGGTCTTGATCCTGCTTTCTACTTGCTTGGAACAAAGTACTCCCCTCACCTTAAGAACCCTTAGAACTTATTTTAGGTTTAGGATCAGGCTGTTATTTTAAGTTTTAAATGGCCAGAAATCCACTATATTAATGGGAAGAGAGGCAAATAATCTGGAAACTTTGGGGGTGGAGGGGAGGAATTTACTTATATATTTTCCTCCTAATTTTTATGTATTATGTTGTTGTTTTTTTAAAATTTTCTTCTCCTCCCATGGCCTTTAAAACGAGAGATTTTACCTCTCTAAAGAAGAGGGCAACCAAAGGAGATCAATGTTGTTGGGGAAGAGGGTGAGGAGGAGGGTCGGGGCAAAAAGCATTTACAGTGGGACCCTCGTATTCACAAACGGTTTGTATAACATAAAATCTGGACAAGATTAAAAAAAAATATTCCGGAGATAGAGGGGAAATTTGCTGAAGAGGGTCGCCTTAAAGGGGGGGGGCGAATCCGTACAACAGGGGAAAAACAAAAACAAAACAACGGGTCGCGATTCGGGATGGATTTGTTTTCAATGCATTCCTAGGGGGAAATTTGTATAAAAGGAAAAACATCTGCCGAACAGGATTTAATGGGAACGGATGAATTCCTTGATAGACGAGGTGCTGCCCCTGGTCATTCGGTTTTGTTTTTAAGGGGAAGAGGGGAGAGGAAGGGAGGTCTTGATGGGGGTGAAATGGAGGGTCCCCGGCCGTCCTTTTTTTTTCCCCTCCCTCCCTCCCTCTTTCTTTCTTTCTTTCTTTCTTTCTTTCTTTCTTTCTTTCTTTCTTTCTTTCTTTCTTTCTTTCTTTCTTTCTTTCTTTCTTTCCTTCAGGCTCTCTTATTAGGGGGAACCGGCCGCCCGGCCGTCGGGCCGCCCGCCGGGATCGCCTCAGGCGGCAGCGGCGGCGCCCGGCGGTGGGGCCGTGGTGAGGGTGTCGACCCCTCGGGCGGCAGCGGCGAAAGAAGGAAGTGGTGGTCGACCCCTCGAAGGAAGGAATAATGAACAGAGGAAGGAAGGAAGGAAGGAAGAAGGAAGGAAGGAGAGTCTGAAGCCGGGAAGGGAGAGAAAAGGAGGCGGAGGAGGAAGGGAGGAGGAAGGACGACGAGGAGGAGGAGGAAGGCCAAGCCCGGCCCTCCCTCCTGACGGGGCCGCCGCCGGAGCTCCGCCTTCGGGCCGAGAGCGCGGGAAGAAACGAAGAAGGAGAGAGAGAAAGAGAGAAAGAGAGAGAGAGAAAGAAAGAGGCCGCCGCCGCCACCCTCGTCGTCCTTCTCGTCAGGCCGCCACCGGCAGGGAGGTGAGGAGGCCCCCGGGGGTGTGGAGGTGTGGGTGTGGGTGTGGGGCTGGGTGTGGGGGTGTGTGGGTGTCTCCTCCCGTCCCCACTTCTCAGGGAAGGCCGACCGAGAGGCCCCCTTGGCGGCCTGAGGGAGGAGGAAGGCCCACATGGTTCCCCCTTCCTCCTCCTCCTCCTCCTCCTCCACATCCACAGGGCCTTTTATATGGGTGCGCGTCGATCTCTAGGTATTTCTCTCTCTCTCTGTGTGTGTGTGTGTGTGTGTGTGTGTGTGTGTGTGTGTGTGTGTGTGTGTGTGTGTGTGTGTGTGTGTGTGTGTGTGTGTGTGTGTGTGTGTCGACACACACAGAGAGACACACGTGTATGCACCTTATATATACTGTAATGTGTTTGTGTGTGTGTGTGTATGTGTGCATGTGTGTATGTATCTGTCTGTGTCTCCACACACACAGAGAGACACACGTGTATGCATATTATATATAATGTGTGTGTGTCAATATGTATATGTGTGCATGTGTGTGTCTGTGTTTGTGAGTCTATTCCTATCTATCTATCTATCTATCTATCTATCTATCTATCTATCTATCTATCTATCTATCTATCTATCTATCTATCTATCTATCTATCTATCCCTTCCTTCCTTCCTTCCTATCTATCTATCTATCTATCTATCTATCTATCTATCTATCTATCTATCTATCTATCTATCTATCTATCTATCTATCTATCTATCTATCTATCTATCTATCTATCTATCTATCTATCTATCTATCCCTTCCTTCCTTCCTTCCTATCTATCTATCTATCTATCTATCTATCTATCTATCTATCTATCTATCTATCTATCTATCTATCTATCTATCTATCTATCTATCTATCTATCTATCTATCTATCTATCTATCCCTTCCTTCCTTCCTTCCTATCTATCTATCTATCTATCTATCTATCTATCTATCTATCTATCTATCTATCTATCTATCTATCTATCTATCTATCTATCTATCTATCTATCTATCTATCTATCTATCCCTTCCTTCCTTCCTATCTATCTATCTATCTATCTATCTATCTATCTATCTATCTATCTATCTATCTATCTATCTATCTATCTATCTATCTATCATGTATTTCAAAAGTGTTATTTTTATCCCTCTGTCTGCCTGTCTATGAAATGTGGCATTTCTCTCTCTCTCTCTCTCTCTCTCTCTCCTATCATGTAATTCAGGCATGTCCAAACTTCAGCCCTCCTGATGTTTTAGACCACAGCTCCCAGAATGCTAAGCTTAGCTTGCCAATGACAAAGGACTGTGGGAGTTGTGGTCCAAAACATCTATCTATCTATCTATCTATCTATCTATCTATCTATCTATCTATCTATCATCTATCTATCTATCCCTTCCTTCCTTCCTTCCTATCTATCTATCTATCTATCTATCTATCTATCTATCTATCTATCTATCTATCTATCTATCTATCTATCTATCTATCTATCTATCTATCTATCTATCTATCTATCTATCTATCCCTTCCTTCCTTCCTTCCTATCTATCTATCTATCTATCTATCTATCTATCTATCTATCTATCTATCTATCTATCTATCTATCTATCTATCTATCTATCTATCATGTATTTCAAAAGTGTTATTTTTATCTCTCTGTCTGCCTGTCTATGAAATGTGGCATTTCTCTCTCTCTCTCTCTCTCTCTCTCTCTCCTATCATGTAATTCAGGCATGTCCAAACTTCAGCCCTCCTGATGTTTTAGACCACAGCTCCCAGAATGCTAAGCTTAGCTTGCCAATGACAAAGGACTGTGGGAGTTGTGGTCCAAAACATCTATCTATCTATCTATCTATCTATCTATCTATCTATCTATCTATCTATCTATCTATCTATCTATCTATCTATCTATCTATCTATCTATCTATTGTGTAATTGTGTTGTGCCACCTAAAACCTTCCCCTCTGCGTTGCTTCTGCCCTCCCTCCCGACTCCATATTGGAAGGGGTAAGAGGGGGAGCAGAGTGCACGTGTGGCCAGACTACAACTCCCATTGTTCTCTTCCTCTCCATCGGCCATCCTGGATGTGGGTGATGGGAGCAGAGAGAGCACCTCCAAGGCGTGCCTCCGATTTGGGCGGGAAGTTTCTCAGGGCAGAGGCCTGACAGGTGACTGAATTATCCCATAAGAAGGATTTCTGAACTTGGGATCCCCCCCAATAGCCCTGGTCACATTGGCTATATATTCTGTGGATTGTAATCCAGAAAGATCCAGGGGCCAAAGTTTGGGAAACACTGCTTATATATATGCCACAGGGAGGGGTGATGGGTGGAACTGGTAAAAGCAGGGCTTAAATGTCCCATTTTTTCTTGAAAGCTCTTAAGCTTGTTAAAAGTGGGCGCCTAACAGATAGGAACAGGTCTAATAAAAGTTGAGCCATTGGGTAGCAGCAAAAATGGCAGATCTCAGGTTTTCTGTACTTTTGGCGCATCAAGGGGAGACTCACCTCACTTAATGCAGGGGAAACACAAAGGCAGTAAAAGGATGACTCAATATGAGATGGATTTATGCATTAAACGAAGCCATAGCTATTAATTAAAGGAGCTCCCTGGAGATTATTAAGAGATGGGTCAGCAAAAGCTGGAAATGGCTTCATGGCCTATAACATGTTGCCTTCTGTGTGAAATAAGTGTTTCTTTGAAAATGTATTTAGATTTCTTAGCTACAAACCAAACTTTTAAACTTTCTTGAACAGGTAGAGAAAATGCCTCTATCACAAAAAGCAATGAGATACGGGCACACGGAAGGCCACACCGATGTCTGCTTTGATGACGCTGGAAGGTACGTGATAGAGGCAGGAAGCAAGCTGCTTTGGACACAGTAGGATTTCTTTATGGGGACAGTAGGACCCCCGTATCCACTGATTCATTAACCACTGATTCAGTTATCCATGGGTGCCAGAGGAAAAAAATTAAACAATTCAGGAACCGTAAAGCAAGCTACTGTTGCAAAACAGCAGCTGTAAAGCAAGCTACTGTCCCAAAACAGCTGGCGTAAAGCAAGTTACTGTTGTTTTTTTCAAACTGGTTTGTTGTGCCTTGTAGCTTTGTACAGATTTTTTGGGGTACATTTTGTTTACTGTTTTCATGTGGCATTTAACTCTTTTGCAATAATTGCACACTTAGGTTTTTTTAGCTGTTCAATATTTTACTGATGTAAGCTATCTTGGTATCCTTTTAAGAAGAAAGGTGGGGTAAAATATTTTAAATTAATCAAGTAAATCTAAGAGCTGCAGAAAATACTTCTTCCCCAAATATTAGTTTGAGGTGCCTCAGCCTTTTAAAGTGTCATCGGTATCCATCAACCTTTGCTGGTGGTTCGTCTGTATATTACCTTTGAGTAGAGCCAGAGTAGAGCGCTCTGCTGCTCTTAACTTTAATGAAAATTCCGTATATGTTTATAAAATCACCAGTTGTGGGAAGCTTTCATATGTGGGTGTTTTCCCCCCCTTTGAATAGTTGCATTGTGACCTGTGGCAGTGATGGAGATGTAAGGATATGGGAAAGCCTGGATGATGATGACCCCAAGTCAATCAATGTCGGAGAAAAGGCCTATTCATTTGCTCTCAAGGTACAGTATGAAAATATGCCTGTGAAGATTCTTAGTTATCCAGTGGAGTTTATCTGGAAGTTGAGTCGAGGCAACTGGGCTTCTTTTTCTTGAGAGATCGAAATGTTTCGCTACTCGTCTGAACAGCTTCATCAGGCTGAGTAGTGTTAGTGGGGAGTCGTCCAATTTATCGTTCATCTTGATTTCACATTGCTGTGGTCTGAATAGGCTCATAAGCTGGACAATAGGCTCGTTAGGTGGACAATGGCCTAGGGTGGGTGAACGTCCCACCTATGCAACCTTTCCCAACACCCATTAATTATGGCTTGTTAGCTATGGCCTTGGTGTTGGAGGTGTGAAGTGCGTCTGATTTGTTTGGGGACTGAGGAATGGGTGTTGGGAAAGCTTGCATAGGTGGGACCTTCACCCACCCTAGGCCATTGTCCACTTGATGGGCCATGGACACACTTAGGAGCCTATTCAGACCAGGGTGAACAGGGGCTCTTTAGTCTGGAAAAAAGGCACCTGAGGATGTGTGTGATTGAGACGTAGAAAATTATGCAGGGCATGAGTCAAGTGGATAGAGGGACACTCTTCTCCCTCTCACAAAATACCAGAACTAGGGGACATCCACTCAAACTGAGGGCTGGGAAAGTGAGAACAGACAAAAAGAAAATATTTTTTTACCCAGCATGTTATTAGTTTGTGGAACTCCCTGCCACAGGATGTGGTAATAGCATCTAGCCTGGATGCCTTCAAAAAAGGGAATTGGACAGTTTCCTGGAGGAAAAGTCTATCACAGGTTACAAACAACGATGGAGATGTGTCATCTTCAGGATTAAACCCAGGGTACTTCAAGGACCAGATGCAGGGGAGTGGTATCAGGAGACAGAGATCTAGTCTCATGTGCTCCCAGACGCATCTGGTGGGGCCACTGTGAGATACAGGATGCAGGAATAGATGGGCCTTTGACCTGATCCAGCAGGGCTCTTCTTATGTTCTTATGATATGAAATCAAGGTGAACTATAAATTGGAGGATGCACCAATAACCTTCCTCAGACTGACAAAGCTGCTTGGATGAGTAGCGAAACGTTTCAGTCTCTCAAGAAAAGATGTGCAGTGACCATAACTCAGCTTCTGAGACACCAACATGGGTTCCAGTAAATGCATATGTCTTATTGATAAAAGCAGGCCCATTAAACAGACTTTATTTATTTATTTATTTATTTATTTATTTATTTATTTATTTATTTATTTATTTATTTATTTATTTATATAGCTTGTATGCCGCCCACTACCCAAAGGTCTCTGGGCGGCTCACAATCAAAATGAACAATTAAAACATCAAGATACAATAAAATTAGAACAATAAAACATGTAAATGCAATAAATACAATACAGTGGTACCTTGTATAAAGGAATTAATTTGTTCCAAATGAAATTATATTAAGCAAATTTTCCTTTATACAAATTCCCCATAGGAATGCATTGAAAATGGAGTGATCCCATTTTTATGTTGTACGGATTCTCCCCATAGGCGATTAGGTTAAGCAAATTTCCCCTATCTCCGGAAGTTTTATGTTGTACAGATTTTATGTTGTACAAGCAGTTTGTTATACAAGGGTCCACTGTACATTAAAAACACACCATTAATGTCCATTAGGAAAATGTGCTGCTCCTTGCTCTATCTCAGTTGGTTTAGATTGGTTTAGATTTCAGCCATTTTGAACTGTCTGATGCCATGCAAGGTGAGTTATAATGGGACTGATAACCACCAAGTCACAGTTACTTGGGCTGTTTAATTTGTGTAGCCTGCATTAAAAAATTGTAAACCCCCCACAGAGTGCTTTAAGCACCATGGGGCAGTATATAAGCAGAACACTTTCCTTTCCTTCTCATGTTTAAATCTCAGGCAGGGTTTTTGGTTCTGGCACTGTAAAAATTGTTGTGAGTTTACAGATTCAGTCATATGCTTACCACTAATTTTAAGATAGGGCTTTGACAGAAAACTTAATAAAATTTTGTTGCATTTTCTTAAGCTTGGTCTACAAGCTAAAGCAGGGTCCTCAATGATTTTTATAGTACCACCACCAAGGCACCACTGCCTGATTTTGGTCCAAAAGCAGCTGCGGGGCTGGCTTGCTCACAAAACAGGGGGTATGGGGGACCCAGGGGGGAATCAGGACCAGGTGCTGTAGGCCCCTGCAGTTGAGACCCCTGAGCTAAAGTCTTGTCAGAATGATATTTTATAGTACACATCCAATCTTGCCTGATTTTGGAGAAAACTCCATGGACATTGGATGGGAGACCACCAGGAATACCAGGCGCTGTAGGCGCCTGCTGTAATGATACAACACACACACACACACAAAAACACTCATGGACATGGGGTCACACACACACACACACTGTACACACACACACACACACAAACACACACACACACACACTTGTGAAACTTATTGTTTATTTGCAGTGGTACCTTGTATAAAGGAATTAATTCGTTCCAAATGAAATTCTGTTCAGCAAAATTTCCTTTGTACATATTTCCCATAGTAATGCATTGAAAATGGATTGATCCCTAATTGTGACCTTTTTCTGTTGTACAGATTTGCCCTATAGGCGATTCTGTTAAGTGATTTTCACCTGTCTACGGATTTTTTTTCCTTTAAGCGGATTTTCTGTTCAACAAACCGCTTGTTATACGAGGGTCCACTGTATTTATTTATTTCTACATTTATTTATTTATTTTTACATTTATTTCTACATTTGTGTACCGCTTGTCTTCCAAAGGAACTCTGGGCGATTCCAACATTACAAAAAAGAGTAATACAACAATGTGTGTGTGTGTGTGTGTGTGTGTGTGTGTGTGTGTGTGTGTGTGTGTGTGTGTGTGTGTGTGTGTGTGTGTGTTGCGTCGTTACAGTCGTTACTGTAGAGATTCTCAGTCATCCAGGTGAAGATATCTGGGAGTTGAGTCATGGCAACTGGACTTCTTTTCTTGTGGGATCGAAATGTTTCGCTACTTATCCAAGTAGCTTCAGCCTAAGATGGTGCGTGTGTGTGTATGTGTGTGTGTTGTATTGTTACAGTCGTGACCGACCCTTCGTGACTCCATGTCCATGGAGTTTTTTTGGCAGGAATACTGGAGTGGCTTGCCAGTTCCTACTCCAGGCACCTACAGCACTTGGTATTCCCTGGTGGTCTCCCATCCAAGTACTAACCAGGGCCGACCCTGCTTAGCTTCCGAAATCAAGCGAGATCGGATGTACTTAGGGCATCTAGGCAGCACAACAATAGATACAAAAAGAATAATCACAAAATTAAACAAAATAATAGCGAAACTTACGCCAAGAGTGCCCCCTTGTGAATATGTCTAGTTATCGCAGTTTCTATTACGATCTCATTGTTTTCTCTAAGAATATCAGCCCCTAAAGTTTACTCGTCTTTTATCTTTTACTAAAAGACTGGTTTGAATATCTGGTTGCAGTTCCAGATGTTGGGAGTTCAATCTCTTACTGCGCCTTCTAGGGTAGTGGTGGCGAACTTTTGGCACTTCAGATGTTTTGGACCACAACTCCCACAGTTCTTTGGCATTGGCAGTACAGGCTTGGAATTCTGGGAGTTGTGGTTCAAAACATCTGGAGTGCCAAAGGTTTGCCACCACTGTTCTAGGGGAACCACCAGGCCATGTGGCCTCAGGCCAGCTGCCCAGTTCCAGACCGTCACCCAGGAGATGGGAATGGTGCACCATTTCTGAAAACTGTCAACCTAGAAAACCCTTAATTGTAGGGCAGTAATGTTGGAAAAGGTGTTATTAAACTTCCCTGTGTCAGACTCCCTTGTGCCAAAAGTCCTCCTGATCCGACTTCCCTCAACCTCAGATAGTCTTTTACGTTTTGAGATTTCCTGGGAAAGGAAGAGGCCAACAATCTGTGCGGGCCTTTTGCCAAGGGGTGGGAGAAGATAGAAGCACATCTTAACTTGTGAATTATGATTATGAAAAGAGGATTGAAAACAAAACAGCCAACATTATAATGCCATTGTACAAGATGATAGTAGGGCCACACCTGGAGTATTGTGTACAATTCTGGTGACCGCATCTCAAGAAAGACATAGTGGAACTGGAAAAGGTGCAGAAGAGAGTGACTAAAATGATTACCGGGCTGGGGGACCTCCCTTATGAGGAAAGACTAAAACATTTGGGCCTCTTTAGTCTGGAAAAAAGGCGCCTGAGGGGGGATATGATTGAGACGTACAAAATAATGCAGGGCATGAGTCAAGTGGATAGAGGGACACTCTTCTCCTTCTCATAAAAGACCAGAACTAGGGGACATACACTCAAATTGAGGGCTGGGAGAGTAAGAACAGACAAAAGAAAATATTTTTTAAACCCAGCACATTGTAGTCTGTGGAACTCCCTGCCACAGGATGTGGTGATGGCATCTAGCCTGGATGCCTTCAAAAAGGGAATTGGACAGATTCCTGGAGGAAAAGTCCCTCACAGGTTACAAACCATGATGGAGATGTGTAATCTCCAGGCTTAAAACCGGGGTACTTCAAGGGCCAGAGGCAGGGGAGTGGTATCAGGAGGAAGATATCTAGTCTCATGTGCTCCCAGGCGCATCTGGTGGGGCCACTGTGAGATACAGGAAGCTGGACTAGATGGGCCTTTGGCCTGATCCAGCAGGGCTCTTCTTAGGTTCTTATGTTTACATTATTAGTGCTGAAAAATGTAAAAGAGTAGTCCCTCCAACCCTAATTTTTATAATAAAGCGGCATAAAAGACTAAAATGGACTTCCTTCCTTTCAGTCAATGGATGATTCTTGAAATCACTTAATAATGATGTTGTTTTCGTTGTAGCATGGAAAACTGATCACCGCCGTGTCAAACAACACTGTCCAGATCCATACCTTTCCCGAAGGCAATCCGGACGGCATCCTGACACGGTTCACCATGAATGCAAACCATGTGGTTTTCAATGCCGACGGAGGCAAAGTGGCTGCCGGATCCAGGTAATGTGTTCCAGGTCTATCTGGAAACAATCCCACCATGGGTTTTGAACACTCGCGGTCTCTTGCGCATAAAACATTGCTTTAAGTGTGCCGTGAACATTCTGTTTGTCTGAACTGCAAAAAAAAAAAAAAGTTTACATGCTGTATTGCTCAATTCACTGCTAAATCCACTGTGAGAACACATCAACTGTCTTTTTGTAGAGAGTTTTCTTTAGAAATGTAAATTTAGAGACAGTGTTTCTTTGGTTTGCAAGCATAATTGTTGTAAACCGCCCAGAGTGACCTCGCTGCCAGATGGGCGGTATAAAAATCCAATAAATAAATAAAAATAAATAAATAAATAATCTGTTCCAGAAACGTGCTTGGAAACCAAAGCGCTCATCTATCAAAGCAAATTTCCACATAAGAAATAATGGAAACTCAGATGATTCGTTCTGGGGTCCCATAGTCCACTTACCGTACACACAAAATGCCAAAACTCGCAAAAGAAGTCGGCTAGAAGTCCACGTCCACACCAGGGTTTAAGTACCTGGTGTGCGGAATCTGCCCTACTTGGGACTAAGAGCTGGATTTTACTCTGTGCTTTTAATGTGACAATAATAAAATGCCATTTGTAGCCCTATACACACTTGACTAGCTGCCCCGTTACTAGAAATGGTTTGAGAAATAAGAAAGGACATTGAAAACAAATAAAATAAAATAAAATATAAACTTTTTTTTAAAAAAAACCTAACCTCCACTCTACTTTGAAAAGCTTCATGGCTGGTGCAAGGGAGACTTGCCTTCCTCTCTCCTCCCTCTGGTTTGGAGGCTTGCCTGAGATGCAACATTCCAGATGCGCCTGGCTCCATCCCTGGCATCCTTTAAAAAGGCCGTGAAGACCTGGCTGTTCAAGGATGCCTTTGGCAATTGCTAGGAGTGTTGTGTTCCCTGTGTGTGTGTGTGGTTTTTTTTTTTGGGGGGGGGTTGTTTGATTGATTATCAGTATTATTTCTATTATTACTATTCCCTCTTGCCGAGTATTTGTTTTGTTCTTCCATTGTGGTTTTTGTATTGGGTTTTTTTTTCCTTTTTCTTTTTTAGATTATTACCGTTATTATTATGTTTTGGGTTGATTGAGAAATCGTTGTTGTTAACCGCCCAGAGCTCCCGTTGGAGGAAAATCGGATTGGAGTGATTCCCCGCCATTTCGCAGTTCATATACTGCAGTCCCGGTATATTGTGGGACCGCAGTATATGAAAGACAAGGCCCCCTGGGGCAAGCAGTTTGGGCCTGTTTGAGGCCTCTTGCACTTACCCGAGGCCTGGCACTGCCCCGAACAGGCCTCTGACGGGCTTCCCAGGCCTGTCGGAGGCCCCAGAAATAGTTTTTGGCGAACCGGATGTCACTTCCAGAAGTGACCTGGCTCACCGGAAACCACTTCTGGGGCCTCTGACAGGCCCAGGAAGCCAATTGGAGGCCTATTCGGGACAGCGTCAGTCCTCAGGTAAGTGTAGGGGTCCAGAGAGAGCCCCCACCCCGGTCCTGACCTGATCCAGCATCCACATATTGTGGATTTTCCATTATCGCGGGTCGGGTCGGGTCCCTAACCCCTGTGATAGGTGGGGGATTACTGTAAATAAATAAATAAATAAATAAATAAATAAATAAATAAATAAATAAATAAATAAATAAATAAATAAATAAATAAATATTCTCTCGCAATCCAGCAAGAAGAGAGAAAGAGAGCTATCATTGGCTCACTTGCAATCATGTGATCTGCTCCAGGGCATGTATTGCAAGACTTTGCTCCAATGAGCACTAAAGGCAGAATTAATCAGAAATGTTGGCTTGTCTTGCAAGACACTCTTAAACCAAGGTACTTGTAAACCAAGGTATTACTGTGTGCAGAGTTTGTTGGAAGCTGCTGTGTTTTGCACTAAATTCAGTTTCTCTAAAAACGTAGAAATGTATCTGGCTATGTAGACTTCTCACAAGGAGCAGAAAACGCCACGTTAGTAAAACAAAATAGCACTTGATACTGTGGATTACCTCAGCTGGCATTTATTACTAAACATTCAGCTATCGCTTGCTGATATCTGCCATAAGTGTTAACTGATCTGTCCAGATCAGTTTTTTGTTTACCACTTTGAGTATCAATGGCAGAAAAGCAATTTGTGAGCCAATAATAATGTATTTGACCAATAATTGCATGAGTGCATCTGATTTTCAGAGATCCTATAAGTACTAGCTTCTGGATATGCAGTGTTACCCAAGCTTGATACCACAGAATTAAACTTAAAATCATTTTGAAATTGGGAAAGTGCAATGCTGATTTGTTATGGTAAGACAAAAGGTTTTGATTGATACAATACCTAACAGTGTTATTGCGATTGTCACTAGTGACTTCGTGGTGAAGATAGTGGAAGTGATGGACAGCAGCCAACAAAAGACGTTTCGAGGACACGATGCTCCTGTTTTAAGTGTGTCTTTTGATCCAAAGGACATTTTCCTGGTAACGTGTTTCCCTACATCCTGTCTTTTCATTGCTGTCTCTAATGTGTGCCAGTATTCGATGTATCTACATGTGAGTGTGTTTTAGCCATCTAACCTATACCTAATCTCATATTTATTATGTCAGAGAAACAATTTCTTTCTTTCACGATATCCTTTTAATATAATTCCATAACAAAAAAATTCAGAGAAGTTTTAAGAACACACCAATGAAAACAACCTCAAAAGATAAACCAGAGCCTTTGTCTATAAACCGCTGAACAATTATCTAAGGCTTGGTTGAACTCAGCGTACAAGCAGTACCTCTACTTATGAACAGCTCTACTTACGAGCAATTCAACTTAAGAGCGGAAAATCATTGATAGTTTAACTGCTGCCTTGCAAATGTTAGATGGGGTCTGCTCTACTTACATATTTTATTTTTTTCAATTTTTTAATTAGTTTTTGGATTTTTAAGATATGGCTGCTCTAGTTATGAGTTGTTCGACTTATGAGCATACATTCAGAATAGATTAAACTTGTAAGTAGAGGCACCACTGTAGTTTCCTGCTGTGCATATATACATATACATATATACAGACCAGCAATACCAGTGTGTGCTTTAATACTAATTCATTTTGGGACCTGTCATTTACTGTACAACACTCCAGGTCAAAATCGGGAGTGGCATTAAGTACACTTCCAGGTTTCCAAATTACTTTTTTTTTTAAAAAAAATTTTTAAAAATAAGTCCGTTGTCTATCATCTTGTCCAGGGCTAGAACGTTGAGACTTCTGCAGTTGGGTTGCCTGCCCCATCCCTAGCAGACTAATATCCTTTTTAAAAAAAAAAAGAGCAGGGGGACTGAAGGGCAAGAACTGGATAGACATCATCATCATCATCATCATCATCATCATCATCATCATCATCATCATCATCATCATCATCATCATCATCATCATCATCATGTGTAAAGGCTTTTATGGAAAAAGTGCTGCTTGGACCAAGCAGTAGTTTAAAGCTCCCTTTAAGAAAAATCACAAGAGTTTTTCTTTAAGCAAAATGAGGACAGTGGACCCTTGTATAACAAACCGCTTGTATAACATAAAATTTGTACAACATAAACAATTCCGGAGAGAGGGGAAATTTGCTTAACAGAATCGCCTAGGGGGCAAATCCGTACAACATAAAAATGGGATTACTCCATTTTCAATGCAATTCCTATGGGAATTTGTATAAAGGAAAATTTGCTTAACATAATTTCATTTGGAACGAATTAATTCCTTTATACAAGGTACCACTGTATTCTGTTTCAGGTGCCACCACAGCTGGTTCCTCACAGCCTATAAAGATGTTGCTTGTCCGATTGCGATCTTTCTTGATCAGAGGGATCCTAAGCTGCATTTTCAGGACCATTACATCCTGACTGTTGGTCACATCATGTTCTTGTCACACCAGTCAATGGGCTGTTCTAAATATATATGTATTAATCGTTGATGATTAGGTGCTAATAACGCTTTAAAAAAATTTCTCCTCCCCAGGCATCAGCGAGTTGTGACGGTTCAATCCGAGTATGGAAAATTTCAGAACAGGTACCTTTTCATGCATGGTTGCCATTTTACCATTGTAAGCAGTGGACTCAGATCAACATGACTATATTTTAAGTCGTTTTCTACACCGCCCCTGTTTGTACGTTTTAGAGCAGTGGTTCCCAACCTGGGGGGGGTCGGGACCCCTTTAGGGGGTCGGAACGACCATTTCACAGGGGTCGCCAAGAGCCAGTGAAGAAAAAAAATCACAAACGGTTTGGGTCTGGAGGAGGAAGGGGGGAAAGAGTGAGTTATTGGCACCGAAGGCTGCAGTTGGCTGAGGGTTCTCTATGGCCCCTGCAACAGTGGCCAGCCAAAGGGAGCTTGTGGCCTCTTCCAAGCAAGGCAAGGGGGTCGCCACAACATGAGGAACTGTATTAAAAGATCACAGCGTTGGGAAGGTTGAGAACCCCTGTTTTAGAGAAACACACAAGTTAAGGGACAAGATTTTTCCTATGTCCTTTTGTCCAAATGCCCAGTGCCTTTCTCAATATGTGCCAATTTTGACATCGGGAATGGAGAAGTTGTTTGATTATCACTATAAACTTCCTTTTACATAAGATCTAAGTGACAGATAAAAGTTGGTGGAATTAGTAAAGCATGACCAGTTCAGCTGCAAATTTGAATGCCCAGGGATATACTTTTGCCTACGAATCTAATCCAGCAGTGTGCATTTCAGTGGAGAAGTAGTAGGGGATTTAGGCTGCAGCCCCATGCAAACTTGGGAATATATTGCGATGGCTACCACGGGGCTTACTTGCTGAATAAATGGGAGTGGTCTTACTCTGTAAATCTTATTTTTATGAATGTTTTGTCATCAAGAAAAAACTACTAAGCTTTCAGAGAACCCCAAGACAGTATAAAATGACTATATAAGAGGTGTAGAGAATGCTGTTTGTAATTTCTCTGACATATGTTGCATTCATACTATGTATACAGTGTTTATCATTTCTTTGATAAACATAGAGCAGAATTAACTGGATTAAAATGAGTGAATGAAATAAGCTCAAGGGTGGCTAGTCTTATTTCCTGGCTGGTGGAGACCTGGACCTGGATGCCTTGCTCCATAGCTCTGCGTTCCAGCCCCTGTGTTGAAACTCCCTCTTGCTTTCTTCTCATCTAAAATATACTTGTGCGGTGCTTTGTCTCTCTGTGTGTAAAACTCCTGATATTTTGTAAGGGGTTATGGCAGGGGTGTCCAAACTTATTACAAGGAGGGCCAGATTTGGTGAGGTGAAAATGCATGGGGGCCGACCATTTAGCCAGATTTGGCTCCCGGGCTGGACTTTGGAAAGGTCTCTATAACAGGTATGTCCAAACTTCGGCCCTCCAGATGTTTTGGACCACAACTCCCACAGTCCTTTGTCATTGGCTATCTAAGCTTAGAATTCTGGGAGTTGTGGTCCAAAACATCAGGAGGGCTGAAGTTTGGACATGCCTGCTCTAAAACATGCAAGGAGGCAGGGAGGATGCTGCAGCAACAACAACGGTAGGCTAGGCAGGTGGCTGTGGGGATGGACAGAGGCAGGGAAGGCAGGCAAACCATAAAACTCCAAGCTGATGTCTCCATCCAGTATGGGGAGGGGCCAGCTGGTGGGGATGCGTGACAGGCTGAGCCGGTGGGCAGAAGAGGCCGCCGGCCGCTCGAAATTTGAAAACGGGCTGCATTTGGCCCCCCCAGGCCTGACTTTGGACATGCCTGGTTTACGTCAAGCGTGTATAACCACCATACATATATTCTGCTTCCAGACTTGTGAGAAAGCATGGCCCTTGCTGCAGAAGTGCAATGATGTGGTAAATGCAAGATCCATATGCAGGCTGTCTTGGCAACCGGAAAAAGGGAAGGTAATGTGTTATTTCTCTGTGTGTGCTTTAATCCATGTCGATGTAGAGACACAGGTTTGTGGAAACCCGTCCGCGGCAGCCTTCCCATATTTCTGCTCCTCGGCAGATAGACCGCTTTAGAAATGTGCGTCGGTTGGTGAAGATGACCTCTGGCCTCTAGTAGGACAACACCGTTGTCAGGGTTTTTCTCAATGCTGTGTGCTCAAAGCAAGGGAGGAGCAGAAGGTGCATATCGATGTGTTTTGGACTTCAGCGCCCATGATCTGTTCGTTACGCAGTTACTAGCCCTCCCCTTTTTATAACTTGCCCCCTTTTTGCATAGAACCGATCACTTCACCAAGTCCAGGTGGCTCAAATAGCGATTCTTTTGCAGACAAGGCCTGTCGTAGAGGTGGGAAAGCAGGACTCTGATGGTTTCAAGAAGAGGACCGTTGGTCACACCAAAAACAAGAGCTGAAGAAATGGTTCTTTGCATCCCTTAAAGGTGGCATCGGGGTGCTCTCAGCTTAGTGGCCTTTCCAACCGTTTGCTGCTGGCTCCTTGCGCAGCCAGGAGTGCTGATCCTTTTAAAGTGTTGTTCAGTCAACAGCTGGAATGGGCATTGGGCAGAGCTGGTCTGTTGCTTGTTGATTTTGCTGGCCTTGCAAGCCCAACTAAAAGATTTTAATTGCAAACTGCGTTCCTCTCAGGGCATGTGGCAAGCATGCAATGTTAGGTGTGACTGTTGCGCCTGTAGGAAGATCTGCTCTCAGTCACCCCCGACCAAATGCAGGACACCCAACAATGGGCTCAAGTTACAGGAAGCCAGTTTTTGGTTGAATATCAGGAAACAACTTCCTAACTATTAGAATCATAGAATCACAGAGTCAGAAGAGACCTCAAGGGCCATCCAGTCCAACCCCCTGCCATGCAGGAATCCCCCATCACAGTATTTCCGACAGATGGCCATCCAGCCTCTGCTTAAAGATCTCCAAAGAAGGAGACTCCACCACCCTCCTTTGTGGCAGCATCTTCCACTGCCAAACAGCTCTAACCATCATGAAGTTCTTCCTAATGTTCAAATGGAATCTCTTTTCCTGTAGTTTGAAACCATTGCCCCGAGTCCTAGTCTCTGAAGCCATGGAAAACAAGCCACCCCCCTCTTCAATATGACATCCTTTCAAATATTTAAACATAGCTATCATATCTCTCCCTCAGCCTTCTTTTTGAAAGGCGAAACATTCGCAGCTCCCTAAGCCGTTCCTCATCAGACATTTCCTCCAGACCTTCAACCGTCCTGGTTGCCCTCTTCTGCACCCACTCGAGGTTGTCAACATCCTTTTTAAATTGAGGCGCCCAGAACTGGACACAGGACTCCAGGTGGGGGTTTGACCAGAGCAGTATGACAGTGAAACCCATGACCTTGAGAGATTGTGGGTTCTCCAACACTGGAGGCCTTCGAGAGAAATTTGGACAACCACCTGGAAGACGTCCTTGGATTTAGATCCCTGCCTTGAGCAGAGGCTTGGACATATTGATCTCCGTGGCCTCTTCCAACGTCACTATTCTGTGATTCTGTAGAACTGTTAAAGCTGGCCGCTTAGCAAATGGGCTCTGGTACATCAAGAAGTAATACAAATCAAAGCGGAAGTTGTAAAAAAACAATAAAATAAAGGTAACAAAGGCTTTCTGCCAGATGGGCGGTATATAAATCAAATAAATAAATATTGTGGCCCCCTAAAAAGACTAATAGCTCTACTGAATTTTAACATGAGCGTTGTGGAATGCATATCTTTCTTCAGACAAGAGTGTGAATGCAAAGACTACGTAGCAAAACATACTGAGCTCTGTCATTCTGTGTTCTCTTATGGCTGAAGAAGTAGACAAATTCCAGAAAAGCTTATATTGAACTATAGCAGTTATTTATGTATTTATTTATCTATTTATTTTTGTATCAAATAAGGAAAGGAAGGAAGAAGGAACAAGGATATCATAAGGTTGGAAGGGAGGGAAGGTGGAAATATAGCAGTCTTTAAGGTACCAGGAGGTCTTTGTCATCTTTATTTTTTGTGCTGGTTTTGTTTTGTGTTTCTTGATATACTTCCCCAGATGGCCACCACTTCAAAAACTAGAACAATGAACGGTTGTATTGTGTAGGTGCTTGACTCTACTCAGATACCCTGCTTTCCTGAAAATAAGACATCTCCCGAAAATAAGACCTACTTACAGTTTTGCCTCTCGCTGAAATATAAGCCATCCCCCTGAAAATAAGGCCTCCCCAATTACAGTGATACCTTGTATAAAGGAATTAATTTGTTCCAAATGAAATTACGTTAGGAATGCATTGAAAATAGAGTAATCCGATTTTTATGTTGTACGGATTTTCCCCATAGGTGATTCTGTTAAGCAAATTTCCTCTATCCCTGGAATTTTTTATGTTGTACAGATTTTATGTTATACAAGCTGTTTGTTATACAAGGGTCCGCTGTATAAGATAACAACAAATGTGTACCGAATTCTTCTTCATAGAAAAATAAGACATCCCCTGAAAATAAGACCTAGCACATCTTTGGGAGCAAAAATTAATATAAGACACTGTCTTATTTTCAGGGAAACACGGTATTAGTTGAAGAAACATCAATTACTTTTGAGAGCCTGTAGATCAGGCATGTCCAAACTTCGGCCCTCCAGATGTTTTGGTCCGCAACTCCCACAGTTCTTTGTCATTGGCAATCTAAGCTTAGAATTCTGGGAGTTGTGGTCTAAAACATCAGGAGGGCCGAAGTTTGGACATGCCTGCTGTAGATGTTCTGGGCCCTAATCTGATTCTTTTGACCCACCCTCCCCCCCCGCCCTTTACCCGCCTGCAGCCTTGGTATTTGACTTACCACAGGCCGTGGTGCTGCCGATTTTACTGAGATCTTCAGATATGCTACTGCAGGATAGAAATAATTTAACCCATCAACGTGATCAAGATGTCATTGGCTTCACTGGAATAAGACCGAGCTTACTCAGCACAGAATATGTTTCGAGTTCCGGTTGTTCTTTCCCATGCTCTCTTAACCTAGATAAAATGAATTGTCGATTCAACATTTGTTTACCAAGGTCGCCAGAACTCGTTGGAAAAGCATTTTTAAAAATAAGATTCGCCCATTTATTTGGCAATGTTTTTTTTCCTGCCTGGATAGTTGCTGGCCATTCCTGTAGAGAAAGTCATTAAACTATACAGAAGAGAAACTTGGGATCACCATCTGGACTTGACGGACGATTTCATCACTCAGGTCAGTAGCCATGAGATGGCTGTTCTTTAATAACCACATATAAGGGCAGAAGTTACCAGATGTTTGTAAAGATATACATGTTTCTTATGTAGGAAGTCTGCAGGAGATAGTAAAATGTGCTGCTTCAATGCCACCCCATAGCACTCTCCAAGTGGCTTATAATTAAATTTGGCAGGCTGTCTCCCACAAGCAAGCAGAGTGCAGGTAAAACTGTGCTCACGACCTGGGGTTCAATCCCAGGTAACAGGCTCATGGTTGACTCAGCCTTCCATCCTTCAGAGGTCGGTAAAATGAGTACCCAGCTTGCTGGGGGAGGGGGGCAATGTGCACCCTGCATTGCTGTAATAAAAAACTGTAAACCGCCCAGAGACTACTTGAAGTGGTATGGGGCGATATATAAGCAGAACACTTTTTTTTTGTTGCTCAGTATATCAGAAGGATGGAAGGCTGAGTGAACCTTGAATCTGCTACCTGGGATTGAACCCAGGCCGTGAGCACAGTTTTGGCTGTAGTACTTCAGTTTAACCGCTGAATCACAAGACTCCATAAAAGCAGTTTCGAGTTGTTACGTGTCCATAAATTTATTTTATAGTAGGTTTGTATTAACAAATGAGGAGAGAGAGTGCTCTTCCTTGGGGATCTGATGCAGGAATCTGCTTGCTGCTTTTATCTTCTGTTTGTATATTGGCCATTGCAATAATACAGTTTGCGTTTCATATACTGCAGTCCCGGTATATCATGGGACCTCAATATATGAAACAAAGGGCTCCCGGGGCAAGCTGCATGGGCCTGTTTGAGGCCTCCTGCATTTACCCCAGACCTGGTTCTGCCCCGAACGGGTCTCCGACAGACTTCCCATGCCTGTCGTAGGCCCCAAAAGTGGTTTATGGCGAACCGGAAGTCACTTCCAGAAAACCGGAAGTGCCTTCCAGATTGCCCAAAACCAAAACTGTTCAGGGCAGTGCCAGGCCTCTATATGCACATCCAGCATCCGCCTGTTGCGGATTTTCCATTATCGCAGGCTGGGTTGGACCCCTAACCCCCGCGATAGGTGGGGGATTACTGTACCATGAATTTCAGCTGTACAAGCTCTTCTCTAAACTCAGTTGAACCCGGTGGTACTGCCTGTACATGCCTAACTGCTTGGAGAAACAGAAACCAAATAACAGCCTAATGAAATACGTTGCCCCAGTGGGCATTCTTTCAAATGTTAACATGCTTCCAAATGTCAGGCTTGTCAAGTGGAATTGGAGTAAATTTACGGAAGTGTGACAGCTAGGAACAGTTTTTCAGCTTTCCTATTTTACACAAGTTAGAGATTTTAAAACGTAAAGCTTCCCACCCCTCCCGAGGATGATACATGAAAGCTTAGAAGAATGCCCAGCGTCTTTTCGTACCTGTCCCTTCTTGCAGACCCTGCAGAAAATCTCTCCAGGTATGAATAATCTGTACAGATGTAGGCAGTGAAAATGGTTCAGTAGCTAACAAGGCATCCCCCCTCTCTCTTCCATCTCAGCCTCTCAACGTTGTGGCCTGGTCTCCGTGTGGACACTTTGTGGCAGCTGGAAGTATTGGTGGTTGTATCGTCACGTGGAATGTGGACACCCAGGAGTGCCTGGACAGGTGCCAGTTTGTTTGCGTAACGTCTGCGGGGTGGGGGGAGGGGGTGCTTCTGCTGTGCAGGACGACTGTAGACGGGATTTGTATGAGCCGCAAACCCATGCCGTGGACTTGAGCATTCTTAAAGCTTTTGCCCAGAGTGACCATTGGCCAGATGGGGCGGTATAAAAATCAAATAAATAAATAAATAAATAAATAATGCAACGGACCCTATTATAACAAGCGGTTTGTTTAACGGAAAATCCGCTTGAAGGAAAAATTTCTGGAGATAAGGGGGAAATCACTTAACAGAATTGCCTGTGGGGCAAATCCGAACAACAGAAAAACGATCGCGATTAGGGGTTAATCCGTTTTCAATGCACTCCTGTGGGGAAATTGTATAAAGGAAATTTTGCTGAACAGAATTTCATTGGGAACGAATGAATTCCTTTAGACAAGGTACCACTGGACTTGGGACTGGAAGGGAAATGGCAGGACACCCTCATTTTCATTTCTGGTTGGTAGAGAAGTCTTGGAGCTGTCCATACGGAATCTGCAGAAGGTTTTGTGTCCTTGTGTTGCATTCCTCTGCAGCAGTAAGAGGGGATGCCCTTTGGCAGTGAAAGGCTGTCTTCCGCTTGTCTCAACGAAACTTGGGCTCCTGCCTTACATTTACTTAGAGGAGTACAGGGATCTCCCTTCTACTGAGTCAGAACCAAGCTCCAGTTACGGTGGGTATTGTTAACTCTGCCTGCCTGCCAAGTGTGCTGCTCAAATAGCACCCCACACCATTTAAAGCACTCTCTGGAGGGTTTACAATTATTAAACACCCCCCCCCATCGCGGGGGTTAGGGACCCACCCGACCCGCGATGACTGAAAATCCGCAATATGCGGATGCGGGTCAGGTGAGGCCTGGGGGGGGCGATCAGATCCCCCCACCGCCACCCGCCCACGTCGCCCTGAGACCTCTTGGACCGGCGTGCGCTGGCGGCATTGGGGGATCTTTCCGGGGGCGGGGAGCGGCGTCTGGGTTCGCCTCCATTGAAATGCATTGGCTCAATGCATTTCAATGAAGAATTTTTTCCCCATTGGAATACATTGGCTCAATGCATTCCAATGGGAAAAATGGTATCCATTGAAATGCATTGAGCCAATACATTTCAATGGAGATTCCGGGGCAGCGCTGGCGCCAAGCCAGAGCCAAGCAGCTGATTGGTGCTGGCTGGGGGAGGAGTGGCGCCTGCAGCAAGGGAAGTGGCGGTGACATGCTCCAACTGATTGGTGCTGAAGTGGGGAAATACCCCAGCGCTAATCAGCTGGAGCCCCAGCATGTACTCTGGTCCCGCGATATAACGGGACCGCAGTAC
This sequence comes from Phrynocephalus forsythii, assembly GCA_029282475.1. Classification (NCBI taxonomy): domain Eukaryota; kingdom Metazoa; phylum Chordata; class Lepidosauria; order Squamata; family Agamidae; genus Phrynocephalus; species Phrynocephalus forsythii. The sequence goes on from JAPFRF010000001.1 coordinate 207,661,414, forward strand.
ATGAACCGCGAAATGCCGGGGAGTTACTGTACTCAATTTACTGATCTTGGAAGGATAGAAGGCAGAACCAACCCCCGAGCTGGTTTCTTTAGCCTGTTGGGATGGAATTCAAGTTGCGAGCAGAGTCTGCAGCGCAGTACTGCAGTTTAGCTACTGCTTTATGTGGATTGAGGTGGGATTCTGCCTTTGCCCCATCTGGAGATGCCAGTTTGTCTTTTTCCACCAAGCTATGGCCAATCCCTGATCTCAGGTACTGTTACAAATACAGTACTGGAACTCAAAGAGACTTGAGTAGAAATTCCCCCTTAAAAGCTATTTGAGCCAGTAACTTTTTTTTCACTTTAACCTCTTGTGTGGAGTTACTGTGGGAGTAAAAGAACATAATCTCCCAAGTGAGTTGCACCTTGCACAGTCCCTGCCAGCCTTCAAAAAGGCCATGCTGTTTTGGGAGGTGTTTGGTGACTCTTAATTTATTTATTTTTTCTTTTTCCCCTCCTTTCCTGCCCGTTCTGCCCTGCCATCTTGTTATTTTGCTGTTTTTTTATTTTATTGTTTTATATTGTTTTGCAATGTTGTACCTAATCTTGTTTATTGTTTGTTTCTCTGTGTTGTAAACCGCCTGGAGTTCCGTCCGGAAGACGGGTGGTATATAAGCACCAAAATAAATAAATAAATAAATAAAAATAATTAAGCCAAAAGAGCAGTAGTTCTAAATCCGTCAAGGTAGCAAGGCCGTCATTTTTTAAATTGATTATTTTGCTTTTTTATACTTGTGTTTTTAATATTACTCTTATTTGGGAGTTTCTGATATGATAGATTCAATTCTGGGGATGAAGACGTTTTGTTATTTCTGCAGTGACATCTTCAGAGAAGGCGTTTTTAAAAGCTGAAGTTTCTGCATAACTTCATTTTCTGTGATTTTTTTAGGGTGAAGCATGAAAAGGGTTATACTATCTGCGGCCTAGCTTGGCACCCCAAAGGAGATCAGATTGCTTATACAGACATGGAAGGGAATCTGGGTCTACTTGAGCGTGTCTGTGCTAAAGATGAAAAGAAATCAAACCAGAAGGTAATGCTAGTTAGACTTTTTTTAATTTGTCCTTTTCTGTATCCTTTCTCTCTCTGGGTGGTTATGCATATCCAGTTATGCAAACTTGGAGTGTCATACTAAGGGGATCACATTTTTTGATAAAGTAGGACTGATTCATTATCCACTGATTCAGTTATCCACGGTTGGCAGAGGAAAAAAATTAAATAATTCAGCAGCCACAAAGCAAGCTGTAAAGCAAGCTGTTGTCACAAACAGCTGCTGTTAAGCAAGCTATTGTCACAAATAGCATCTGTAAAGCAAGCTACTGTCACAAAAAGCGGCCATAAAGCAAGCTACTGTCTCAAAACAGCAGTCATAAAGCAAAATACTGTCAGGAAACAGCAGTTTGGGGGTGGGTGGGCAGGCGTTCTCTCTTATCCACGGTTTTCATTATCCACGGGAAGGCCTGGAACCCAGCGGATACCGGGGTTCTGCTCTATTAGGTAGTAGGGATGGGCACAAAATGGAAAAATAATGTTTTGTTTTGTTTTGCTTCATGCTCACCCCTGTTTTGTTTTGTTTTGTTTTGTTTTGTTTCTTACAATTTTTAAAAAAACATTTCGTACAAAATGAAATGAAACGAAATGGCTCCCCTGGGTCCTAGAGGCACCAGAATTGGTGCCTGGGACACCGGGAGCCATTTTAAAGGGTTCCTGCTGAGCTGTCATTGGCTGGACCCCTTTAAAACTGGCCCAGTCGGCACCAGGGGGACCCCCGGTGCTGACTGGGCCAGGTTGAAAGGGCTCCAGCCATTGACAGCTGGGCAGGAGCCCTCTGAAAACGGTCAGGTAGGCAGTTCCGTGCGATCGTGCTCCTACCCGACTGTTTTCTGAGGGTTCCTGCTGAGCTGTCAATGGCTGGAGCCCTTTCAACCTGGCCCAGTCAGCACCGGGGGGTCCCCCTGGTGCCGACTGGGCCAGTTTTAAAGGGGTCCAGGCATTAACAGTTCAGCAGGAACCCTCTGAAAACGATGGAACGAAACAGTTCATTTCAACGGGAAAACGACCGTTTCGTTTCGTCTACAACCAAATGCTGCTTCCTCGTTTCGTTACGTAACAAAACGGCGAAACAGCATTTTGTTTTTCGTTTCCTGCCCATCCCTGTTAGGTAATTTAACACAAACATCTGAGATTCTTGACAGTTAAGTCTTGGCTTTAGGCTTCCGCCCCTGCTGCCAAAAGCTATGACGACCTTTTTGACGAGGACGACAATGAGGACTTCCTGAACGGTGACTTGGCAGGGGACGACTGGGGTTCAAAGCCCGTAATTAACGATGACGACCAAGATGATGACCTTATGGTGGCCTCAGGGCGTCCTAAGAAGAGAGGAGCAAGAATAGAGGATGATGAAAACTCTGTTGGTGAGTCTGTGGAGATTCTCAGCCATCCAGGTTAGTTTATGTGGAAGTGAGTCCTGGCAACTGGACTTCTTTTCTTGAGAGATCGAAATGTTTCACTACTCATCCAAGCAGCTTCGTCAGTCTATGGACGAGGATTGCCCAGAGTGGGAAATGTGGAGAAAGATGCCAGGCAGGGGCTGAGTTCTGAGACAGGGGCAGTTCAGGCAAAGACATTTTTGGTAATGCTGTTCATCCAGCCGCCACCACCCTTGGACAGAAATATTTTAAAGAAAATACAGTGGTACCCCGACGTAAGAGCAGCTCGTCTTAAGAGCAATTTGACTTAAGAGCGGAAAATTGTTGGCGTTTTAACTGCCGCCTTAGAAATTTTAGATATGGTCTGCTCGACTTACAAATATTTTGTTTTCATTTTTTTATTTTTTAACTTATTTTTTCAATTTTTATAGATGGGTACTCCGACTTAAGAGTAGTTCGACTTAAGAGCATGCATTTAGAATGGATTAAATTCATAAATCGAGGTACCACTGTATTTTTTTTACCCAGCGTATAGTTAGTCTGTGGAACTCCCTGCCACAGGAGGTGGTGATGGCATCTGGCCTGGATGCCTTGAAAAGGGGGATTGGACAGATCCCTGCAGGAAAAGTCCATCACAGGTGACAAGCCATGATGGAGATGTGTCATCTCCAGTCTTTTAAAAATTGGGGTACTTCAGGGGCCAGATGCAAGGGAGTGGTGTCAGAAGACAGATATCTAGTCTCATGCGCTCCCAAATGCATTTGGTGGGGCCACTGTGAGATACAGGAAGCTGGACTAGATGTGCCCTTGGCCTGATCCAGCAGGGCTCTTCTTATGTTCTTATGGCAGGTATGGAAAGCTTGGACACCGTAAAGCTTTGATGGTAAAGCGATCTGTCTTTCGCAGATATCGGGTTACTGAAAGCTAATTCTGCCCTTGATAAGGAGGAGGAGGAGGAGGAGGAGGAGGAAGGCGATCTGGAGGGCCTTGCCCCCATCCAGCCCCTGTCATCTACCCAGCGGCCTTTCTATGACGGGCCCATGCCAACTCCTCGGCAAAAGCCCTTCCAGTCTGGCTCCACCCCAGTGCATCTCACACACCGCTTCATGGTAAGTTCCAGAGTCCCGTCGTGTCACTTTAGGTGAACACAAAATAACAAGTTTTTTTTTAAAGCAAAAAGGTAGTGGCACCTTAAAGATGTTTTTTTTTAAAGGGGAGCTTTCGTGGACAAGTCCCCTCCTCCAAACAAACATAAGACATTGTTTCATTAGTGTTTTTAGTAGTAATTTGGATTGCTGCTAATTGAAATTTCAAAGTAGATGCATTTGAAAAACCATTACAGGCGTACCTTGGTTGATGAACGCCTCCGTTTACGTAAGTTTCGGTTGATGAAAGGAAATCCAAGGGAAATAATGCCTCTGTTTACGATTTTTCCTTCGCAATACCTCTGTTTCCATAAGGCATTGTGAAAAAAAGTTCCCTACATGCATTATGTCCCTGCGTGCTTCCAGGTTATGAAGTGCCCGGATTACGAAACATTACGAAAATTCGTCAACCAAGGTACGCCTGTACATAGATTACAGTGGTCAAGGCATGTAACACCTTGCTCAGTCACCGTTGTAAAGGCGCAGCTGTCGCTTTTGCACCAGCACACCTTGTCCGGATGAGTATCCTTCGACAGTGCACGTGATCCTTCATCCAGATCAAGACTACTTTTGGCCCCTCAACTGTTGACATTGCAGCTGCGTTTGGAAAAAAAAAAGAACACTGAACATAATCATATATATCCACTGCATAAAACTTCCAAAAATGCAGTGTGGGTTTCCTACCGTGTCCAAATGCAAAGCAAAAGTGTTCTGCTTATATTCCACCGCATACCACTTCAAGTAGTCTCGGGGTGGTTTAGAATTGAAGCAAAACAAGTCGAGGAGCCGTATAGTCATCACAAAAATGAAATAAAAAAGTGGAACAGGTGATACCTTTAGGCTACTGGAAAAAATAACAAAAACATTGCTAATATTTTGAGGGCGAAACCCTCTTCCTCGTAGTAGTACCAATAGGTTATGACATGGCAAAAGATGGATTTGCTAGGAGTTATTTCTTAGATGTAAGGTCCTTGGCAAGATGGGGGAAGCCAGGCAGTTTCTTAGGGTATTTGTACACGACCCCTAAACTCTGCCGCAAATGGCTCCCAGCTCTGGAGCTTAAAATTGTTTCCCCACCAGCTCTGGAGTTTACAGATAATTAAGTGCGACCACGCCCACCTAAGCGCGTCCCAGCGCACTTTTCAGGTACCTTCTCTCCGGAGGTGAAAATTCCTGATGCAGATATAACAGTAGTGACTGCCGGGCTCTCCTTGCTTCTGTCTGTTCTTTTTTTGCCCCCCACCCCTTTAAGAGATCTGAATGCAGTGCCGGGACGGCAGAACGGAGGTGAGCGGCATTCTTTTCTTCCTTTTTTTTCTCCCTCCCCTCATGCAGCCAGCACCCAGGAGTGCGGAGGGGGTGGGAACGCAGGAACAGGGACAAACCCCTAAGATCTCTGGTCCGAATTTAAGTGGCCAGTGGATCTTAGGGGTCGTGTGAAAAGGCCCTTAGTTGAGGATCGGAGCTTGGAGGTTGTAGGCTGCACCCGAAATGAAGGGAGGGAGGGGTTTCTATTGCCCCAGTCCTTCCAAAGACATGTCACGGCTCACCTACACGCATTCACACCTCTCCTCAATGGGGCTCGACGAGGCCAATGGCCCCTGCCTTGCCAGCGAAAGGGGAGGGGTGGGTTGGTGCAGAAGGCCCATGCATTTTATTTGAGGATTGGGGTAAAATTTGGAAAAGTCCACTGAGTGTAGCCAATTGGATCAAGTAAAAAGGAAAGAGGTTGCCCAGCGTCGCAGTCTTGTTGCAGTTTACAGTTTATCATAATTACAGTGATGCAGGCTACACATTGCCCCCCCCCCAGCAATCTGGGTAGTCATTTTACCGACCTCAGAAAGATGGAAGGGTGAGTCAACTATGAGCCTGCTACCTGGGATTGAACCCCAGGTTGTGTGAGCACAGTTTTACCTGCAGTTCAAGGCATTTAACCACTGCGCCACGAGGGAGTTAAAGTTTATTTTATTTTATTTTATTTTATTTTATTTATTTATTTATTTATTTATTTATTTATTTATTTATTTATTTATTTATTTATACAACTTATATGCCGCCCACAACCCAAAGGTCTCTGGGCAGCTTACAGTCAAAGAATTAAAACAGTTAAAACATCAAATATCAATAAATAATTAAAACAATAATAAAAACCTTACACTAAAATCATTACACTAAAATTGCCATCAGAGGACCCACAGTCTATATCAGGGGTCCTCAACCTAAGGCCCCGGGGCCGGATGCGGCCCCCCAAGGTCCTGAATCCTGCCCCTGGGACCAATTGCAACCCCCCCCACCTACCCCCTGTTTTGTGAGCAAGCAAGCCTCCGCAGCTGCTTTTGGACTGTGATCCGGCCCCCAGTGGTGTCTGGGGGGGGGGTGGACCGGCCCGCTGTTTGAAAACTTTGAGGACCCCTGGTCTATATTGTATCAGTTAAAAAACTTCTGCAACAGGAAGGTTTTTACCTGGCGCTGAAATGTCATCAATGTTGGCGCCAGGCGGATCTCACTTGGGAGGGCATTCCATAGCTTGGGGGCCGCTGCCAAGAAGGCCCTGTGTCTATAAGCCATCCCTCTCACCTCCTTGAGGGATGGCTCTTTCAAAAGGGCCCGCTGGCTCGATCTTAATTGCCGGGTAGGTTCGTATGGAAGGAGGCGGTCCTTCAGGTATCTAGGTCCTAAGCCAGTGATGGCGAACCTTTAGAGACTGAGTGCCCAAACTAAAATTCAAAACTCACTAATTTTTTTGCAAAGTGCCAATACAGTAATTTAAACTGTATACAGGTGGCTATGAAGGGGCATAGCCAGGTATCTAGGTCCTAAGCCATTCAGGGCTTTATATGTCAAAACAAGCACTTTGAATTGGGCTCGGGCAGCAACTGGTAACCAATGTAGGTTACGTAGAATCGGCCTGATGTGATCCCTGGCGGCCCCACCACTTACTTACCAGCCGCGCCGCACGATTCTGAACCAGTTGCAATCGCCGAACCGTCTTCAAAGGCAGCCCCATGTAAAGCGCACGGCAGTAATCAAGTTAGCTAAGAGGTCTGCCGCGATAGGAGTGACTCCCTCCTTGCCAGCCGCCAGCCCCACAGTGGATTACTAAAAGACCCAAATGGGTGCATTTTATTAAAGTTTTGACTCCAGAAGTGAGTCGTGGTCTGCTTTCTGGGTATTAGAGTTCTTCACGAGATGTTTTCTATAGAGCTTAAAGGACAGCAAGATTACAGCTTCCAAAAAACACCACAACAGGTTCCATTTTTGTACATTTGTACACCACAACAGGTTCCATTGTACATTTATCAGCAGGAAGTACAAGCCCTAGACAGGCACAAAGCTTCTGGCTCCAGTGGGCAAAATTCAGGAGTTTTTTTAGGTGTGGGTCTGCAGGCTAGAGCTGTTTTGAAAATGTAAAAATTTTTTGGGAGGTTCATGGAGAATTCTCAAGAGTTTTGACTCTACGACTAGTTTTGCAGTCAAGGTATACAAAGGCTTTGGGGAAAAACAAACAAAACTAAAGACAGCCAATCTTTTAGGATGGATGAACCTTATCAAATGATTTAAAAAAAAAACCCCACAGAGAAAATGTTTTAATCTGGTGCTAAAAATGTGACAATGTTGGACTTTGGATGTTGATTTCAGCATATAGAATGGTTCATGGCAGAAGAAGTGTTCCATGAAAGATTTTACGTGTTAAAAGCAGCCCATTAAATTTGGCCAAGAATTCTATCAGCAGCCAGATAGGGGCTAGAACAGGCACCCTATGATCTGACCTTCTGGTTTAAATGTCTGACCACTGCATTTCCCAAGCCATTTTCAAAGGCCCACATACAGGAACACACACACACCCATTGCAGGGGTTAGGGACCGGACCTAACCCACGATAACAAAAAATCTGCAATATCCAGACGCTGGGTTGGGTCGGGACTGGGAGGCCTGTCTGGGGCCTTCTGCACTTACCCAAGGCCTGGCGCTGCCCCATGCGGGCTTCCGAAGGGCTTCCTGGGGCCGTCGTAGGCCCCAGAAGTGGTTTCCGGTGATCCAGAAGTCACTTCTGGTTTGCCGGAAACCACTTCTGGGGTCTCCGACAGGCCTTCGGAAGCCCGCATGGGGCAGCGCCAGGCCTTGGGTAAGTGCTAGAGGCCTCAAACAGTCCCACACAGCTTGCCCCAGGAGCCCTTTGTTTCATATACTGTGGTCCCATCAAATACCGGGGCCACAGTATATGAAATGCCAAATGGCGGGGGGACAATTGTATAGTGCCTTGTCGTAATAATATGGAGTATGCTTAGAGCCGCACCTTCTCTGCGGTGTCACCATCTCTTTGGAATGATCTTCTGCCTGAGATTCAATTGGCCCCCGTCTCTGAAATCCTTCAAAAGATGTTTTAAAAAGCTAGGTTTTTAGACCTTTTCTGGAGCCACTACATGCTCTACAGCAGATTCTCAGCTGAAACTACCTAGCCTGCCATCTCGTTTTAACGCGGAATGCTTGATTTTCATCTGATTTTTTTCCTCATGTGTTTTTATAACTGGAACTGCTTGATCTTTACATTGTTTATGTTTTGTGTTTACTTTTATGATATGGAAATGTTTATTAATTGTGTTTAGCCTCCCAGAGTGGTATGTGTCCGGGGGTTGTGGGGGAGAAAGAAACGAACGAAAATAGATAGATAGATAGATAGATAGATAGATAGATAGATAGATAGATAGATAGATAGATAGATAGATAGATTTGTTGTTCAGTCGTTCAGTCGTGTCCGACTCTTCATGACCCCATGAACCAGAGCTCGCCAGGCCCTCCTGTCTTCCACTGCCTCCTGGAGTTTGGTCAAATCCATATTGGTTGCATCAATGACACCGTCCAACCATCTCATTCTCTGCCATCCTCTTTTCCTTTTGACATCTTTCCCAACATCAGGGACTTTTCCAAGGACTCATCTCTCCTCATGAGGTGGCCAAAGTACTGAGGCTCCAGATAGATAGATAGATAGATAGATAGATAGATACATAGATAGATAGATAGAAAAGGAAGAAGGAAAAGGAAGGAATTAGATAGATAGATAGATAGATAGATAGATAGATAGATAGATAGATAGATAGATAGATAGATAGATAGATAGATAGATAGATAGATAGATAGATAGATAGATAGATAGATAGAAGGATGGTTGGATGGATGAATAGATAAATAGATAGATGGATGGTTGGATGGATGGATGGATGGATAGATAGAGAGAAGGATGGTTGGATAGTTGGTTGGTTGGATGGATGGATGGATGAAGAGATAGATAGATAGATAGATATTCGTTGAACAGGGGCATCTCTTTGCATAAGAGTGGATGACTTGCTTCTAGTCCAGAGTCGAGGAGCCGTTCTATATTTCAAAGCTCCACCGTCCATCTTTGCTCCCTACGGTTTTTCCCCCCTCCCACCTGTAGGCGTGGAACTCTGTTGGCGTCGTCCGCTGCTATAACGATGAGCAGGACAACGCCATTGACGTTGAATTCCACGACACCGCAGTCCATCACGCCATGCACCTGCCCAACTCTTTGAACCACACCATGGCAGACCTTTCCAGGGAAGCTCTGTTGTTGGCCCGTGAGAGCACCGAGGACCTAGCCAGGTAAACCGCTCTGAGGCCTTTTCTACACTTAAGGGGCAGGTGGGTGTGGGTGTGGGTGTGGGGGGGCAGCTTTGCTCGTGGCGGGGAGGAATCAATCAATGCATCTCAGAACTGCCGCCGCCGTTGTCGTGGTGTTGTACATTTTGGGAATTCGTTGCTGATCACCCTTGCGGAAAACTCAAGAGATCGGCAGAAGGCTATAGAAAATCGGAAGCTAGCGATGTAGCAAGGTTTATCAATTATTGATTGTCCACATTTCTAGTGACCTTTGGACAGGTGTTCTCTTCATCGAGGGCAACGACGGTAGGACCACCCCATCCACGGGATTAGTGCCCAGTAGGAATGGGCAGTTTCATTTTGGAACCTACCCGTTCCAAAACGACCCATGCGAGCCCGGGTGTTGTTCAGAAGCCTCCGAAAACACAAGCAGCCGATCGCTTACCTTACCCTGCGCCCGCACGGAGCTGAGCTCCAACAAGGAAACAGGCTCCAACGTCAGCTTTGCTTCTCCGTGGTGCTGGCCGATCAGACAGGGAGGCGGGATGATGCCTGTCCCTGCACGGCTCCTGATGGGCCGGCACTACAGTGGAGCAAAGATGACATCGGAGCCTGCTTCCTTCAGGGAGCTCGGCTCCGTACGGGCGCAGGGTAAGGTATGCGATTGGCTGCTTCTGTGTCGGATGCTTCCGAACACCATCTGGGCTTGTGCAACAAATTGCCCATCCCTAGTACTCACAGTTTCACTTAATGGGCTGACTGGAAATAAATAAAATCCAGAAATGGACTGCCCAAAGTGTGCTAACACGACTGACCACTAGATGGAACCAGAGACTGTGCTTTATACAGGTGGCTTAAGGCAGTGGTTCCCAACCATCCTAATGCCATGACCCTTTCATACAGTTCCTCATGTGGTTTTGACCCTTTGCCCTGCTTGGAAGTGGCCACAAGCCCCCTTTGGCAGGCCACTGCCGCAGGGGCCCTAGAGAACGTCCCTCTATCTACAGGCACCCTTAGCCAATCGCAGCCTCCGGTGCCATTGACTGACATCCCCCTCCAACCTATCAAGCTCACTCTTTCCCCCCCTTCCTCCTCCAGACCCAAGCCATTGGTGCCTTTTTCTTCACTGGCTCAGGGCGACCCCTTTGAAATGGTCATTCGACCCTCCACAAAAGGGTCCCGACCCCTAGGTTGAGAACCACTGGCTTAAGGGAAATGTCTCCCAGGGAAGCTGCTTCTGGTGAAATGGAGAAGTGCAATTTGGGCTGCAGAAAAAGTAACCGTTATTGCTTTCATGGAAGCCTTCCTTGCAAAGAGGAGGACAAGAAACCCAGACCTTTTTTCAAGACTGCTCCAGGCCTCCTCCTCTCAACCAAGGGCTTCGTACTCAGGATTTTGTTCCGATCTAAGAGAGCTCCTGCCATCAGAACCAGCAGCTCCACCTGCAACCTTGGTTCTACAGTCAGACAAACCCAGTGGTTCTCAACCTGTGGGTCCCCAGATGTTCCTGGACTGCAACACCCAGAAGTCTTCATCACTAGCTGAGCTGGCCAGGATTTCTGGGAGTTGCAGTCCAGGAACATCTGGGGACCCACAGGTGGAGAACCACTGGACTAACCATATGTCTGTGAAGATTCTCAGTCATCCGGGTGAGTTTATCTGGAAGTTGAGTCATGGCTACTGGACTTCTTTTTTTGAGAGATAGAAATGTTTCACTGTTCATCCAAGCAGCTTCATCGGTCTGAATACAGCTAGTGCAAGTCCTTGATCTTATAGTTAGCTTTGACCTCTTGTCACCCTGGTCTGAATTAGGCTCATAAGATGAACAATGGCCTGAATAGGCTCATTAGGGAGACAATAGTATCCATAGGCTTAAGGTGAACAATGGCCTAAGGTGCTGAAACCTATCAAGAATGGGTCATTAGCTATGGCCTTGGTGGTGAAGGCTTTTTATTTGTCTGGGTACTTTGGAAAGTACAGCCTGATAAGTAGCAGATAGACTATGCCTGAGCCCACCACCTCTGTTGAGGGAGGGGTTTTCAATGCTCACATGAATGGCCTCCCTGACTCCTCTCTCAAACCACCTCTCTTCTTTGTCTAATATGTGTACATCCTCATCTTTGAAAGAGTGCCCTGTGTCCTTCAAATGGAGGTGTGCTGCTGATTCTGGTCCTGAGCTGTTGCCCCTCCTATGTTGGGCCATCCTTCTGTTTAATGGCTGTTTAGCCACTGGACTAACCTTTCATCCCTTTGTTCCTAAACCGTTCGTTCTTCTCGCCCCTCCTTCTCGTCTTTAGCAAACTTCACTGCATCCATTTTAATTCCTGGGATTCCAACAAGGAATGGACCGTAGACATGCTGCCCGGGGAAGATATTGAGGCCGTGTGTTTGGGCCAGGGCTGGGCCGCCTGCGCCACCAGCACCCTCCTCCTTCGTCTCTTCACCCTTGGGGGAGTTCAGAAAGAGGTGTTCAGCCTTCCGGGCCCAGTGGTGTCCATGGCAGGGCATGGAGAGCAGCTGCTGCTGGTTTTCCACAAAGGTGTGCTTGGCCATTTATCTTTCTTAAAATGTCTCCCATGTTGTGTGAATGAAGACTGAGGGCCTTTTCACACGACCCCTAAGATCCGCTGGCCACTTAAATTCGGACCAGAGATCTTAGGGGTTCGTCGCTCTTCCTCTGTCTTCCTCTGTCCCCACCCCCCTCCGCACTTCCTGGTTGCTGGCTGCCTGAGGGAGGGAGAAAAAAGAAAGAAAAGACTGCCGGTTTACCTCCGTTTTGTTCCGGGCAGCATTCAGATCTCTGAAAGGGGCGGGGCGCAAAAAAAGAACAAACGGAAGCCAGGAGAGCCCCGCACTCACTATCCTTACACCGGATCAAATATTTGTCACATCCAAAAAGCAGGTACAAGAAAACTGCTGTTTGGTCTTGCTAAAGTGGGCGGGGTCACACTTATTTGTCTGCAAAGTCCGGAGCTGGTGGGTAAACATTTTTAAGGTCCGGACCTTGCAGCCATTTGCGGCGGAGTTTAGGGGTCGTGTATAAACGCCCCGAGTGACCCTTGAGACCCTGATAATGTTTCTCTGCTTATGAGGATGATGCTTGCAACTTTGCACAGTCCTTCCCTGCTGTCCACGTTTTCCCAGGCGCAACCTTTGCCACGCTGCCTAGATGCCCTCAGCACATCCGATCTCGCCTGATTTTGGAAGCTAAGCAGGGTTGGCCCTGGTCAGTACTTGGATGGGAGACCACCAGGGAATACCAGGTGCTGTAGGCGCCTGGAGTAGGAACTGGCAAACCACTCCAGTACTCCTGCCAATAAAACTCCATGGATATGGGGTCACGTAGAGTCGGTCATGACTGTAACGACACAACACACACACACACAACCTTTGCCACCTTGCCCAGCAAGTCAAGTTGTGGCAGCGGTGAAGAAGGCCAATTCCATGCTAAGGATTATTGAAAAGGGGATTGAAAATAAAACAGCCAACATTATAATGCCATTGTACAAAACAATAGTAAGGCTGCACCTGGAGTGTTGTGTACAATTCTGGTCACTGCATCTCAAAAAAGACATGTAGTGGAACTGGAAAAGGTGCAAAAGAGAGCGACTAAAATGATTACTGGGCCAGGGCACCTCCCTTATGAGGAAAGGCTAAAACATTTGGGGCTCTTTAGTATGGAAAAAAGGCCCCTGAGGGGGGATATGATTGAGACGTACAAAATAATGCAGGGTATGAGTCAAGTAGATAGAGGGAAGCTCTTCTCCCTCTCACAAAAAAACAGAACTAGGGGACATCCACTCAGATTAAGCGCTGGTAGAGTAAGAACAGACAAAAGAATTTTTTTTTTTACCCAGCACGTTGTTAGTCTGTGAAATTCCTTGCCACAGGATGTGGTGATGGCATCTGGCCTCGTGGCGCAGTGGTTAAGTGCCTGTACTGCAGGTAAAACTGTGCTCACGACCTGGGGTTCAATCCCAGGTAGCAGGCTCAAGGTTGACTCAGCCTTCCATCCTTCCGAGGTCGGTAAAATGAGTACCCAGCTTGCTGGGGCGGGGGGGGGCAATGTGTAGCCTGCATTGCTGTAATTAAATCTGTAAACCGCCCAGAGACTACTTAAAGTGGTATGGGGCGATATATAAGCAGAACACTTTGCTTTATGTTCTTATGTTTTTAAATCTTCGGGCTATCTCTAAGCTGTTGCTGCTTCCCCCTCTGATTAGCTGCACCTCTTCAAGGTGTTAAGGAAGACTTTTCCAGTTTGACTGCCAAATGCAGAGTACTAAGGGAGACTTTTCCACTTTAATTGTTGAAAGTCGTCCAAGGGGTCTTTCATTTGCCAACTCTACAATCTACCAGTGAAACGTGCTCCCCTCCGGCTTCCCTTCTTCCGGTTGCCCTTTTTGATAGTGTTCATGTCAGCTAAGGCATCTTAGCGCCAAAAGGCAGCTAAGATATCTTTTCAGTCTCACAATGAGTAACCTTTTAGAGGTTTTGGAGAAGGTAGCCATTTTAGTCTGCGTAAGAATTCCAGTCAAAAAATCAAGGCAACTTTTTAGAGAACATAAAAAACAGTTTTGACCCTTATAGCTTCTGGATGGATAACTGATGCTTGTGATTTCCTGTCCTGCAAGTAATTTTGCTTTCCTAAAAAAAATTCTAAATATGGCTTAATAATGCCCATATAAATTTTAAGCGAAAATTAAAAGGAACCAAGGGATTCAAATGCAGCCAGGTATTCTAGATTTGCAAAGAGCTCAGGCGTGCAGAGCAAAGTTTTCTGCTCTTAACTGAACCCACTGCCAACACGTTCGGTATGCATCATCCTTCTGGCTATACAATGGGACTCCGGTATCCGCTGGGGATTGGTTCCAGGCCTTCCCATGGATAATAAAATCCGTGGATAAGAGAGAACGCCTGCCCACCCACCTCCAAACTGCTGTTTCCTGACAGTAGCTTGCTTTATGACTGCTGTTTTGAGACAGTAGCTTGCTTTACAGCTGCTGTTTGTGACAACAGCTTGCTTTGTGGCTGCTGAATTATTTAATTTTTTTCTTCTTCCAACCATGGATAACTGAATCAGTGGATAATGAATCAGTGGATACGGGGGGGTTCCTCCTGTAAATTCCCCCCAACTTTTTTCTTCTTCTCCAGGAACTGGCTTTGAAGGGGATCAGAATCTTGGAGTACAGCTGATAGAACTTGGAAAACGGAAGAAGCAGGTTTTCCATGGTGACCCGCTTCCCCTCTCCAGGAAATCCTACCTAACCTGGGTGGGATTTTCAGCCGAAGGTAAGATAGTTTAGTCATTTCTCTTTATTCAGAGATTTCTGATTTTCAGTGACCAATTTCAGAGAATAAGGTGTCAGGGACTTGAAAAATGGGGGTGGCACCCATAAGGTCTGGTGGCAAAAAAAGCCGACATAAGGGCATCAAAATAATGCCCCCTAGCCAGCATGCTGATCATCTGGGTGGGAGTTGGGGGCAGAAAAGCTCACTGCTTTGATCTGCCTCAGCAGAGTTTACTGTGTCTTGCTCAGCAGGGGTATTGGGGGTGCTGGTCTCAGGGGCCGGATTCAGTAATTGGGGGCCGCATCCTCATGAGGACCCCTGCATAAGGGCATCAAAATAGTGTTGTAAGCAGAAAAGCTCTAGCAGAGTTTACTGTGTCTTAGAGAATTGCTGTGTACAGTAATACCTCATGAGACGAATTTAATTCGTTCTACAATGTCATTCGTCTTACGAAGCGCAGTTTTCCATAAGAATGCATTGAAAACCAAATAATCCATTCCAGAGGGGACGGATTAATAGTTTTTTCATAGTTTTTAAAATGCATTCCTATGGGAATGCTTTCTAAAACATTGAAGGGACAGCCAGCAGCCTGCCAGCACCCTGGGAAGCCCTGCCATTGGCACTCTCCTGGGCCAGGCGGCCGTATATGAACCACGAAACAGGAGGGGATGACTGTATAGCCCAGGCATGTCCAGACTTCAGCCCTCCAGATGTTTTGGACCACCACTCCCGCAGTCCTTTGCCATTGGAAATACAGGCTTGGAATTCTGGGAGTTGTGGTCCAAAACATCAGGAGGGCCGAAGTTTGGACATGCCTGGTATAGCCTCTTGTCAAAAAGTAGACACATTGCCACTGGACCAATTAATTTGATGTTAAAAGACCCCAAATAACAGTGCTTGTGACATGGTTACAAGGATTGTCCTCTAAGATTACAAGGGAACGGCAATCTTAAGAAATGTTGATTATCCTCCGGGCAGTACTGCTGAACCTTTTTCCCTCCAAGTGTGTCATACGGTAAGAGCCACCATACCTAGCTGGGGGTGGTGACAGCTGTAGCCAATGAATCTAGAAAATGTCCATTTGGGAAAAGGTGCACTTAAAATACCTTGGCCCTTTTTCCTGTAATTGTTGGGATTTAACCAGTTCAGTTACACCAGATGACCAGAAGATGGTGTCATTGCTGGCTTTAACGTTGGGATGTTTCCATTCTCTGCAATATATTTCGCGGTTTTTACTTTTCGGAGACATTGGGGGGGTGTTTGAAGAAGCGAGGATTGCCTTCAGCATCTTGAAGTTCCTGAAGGCAAGTGACTCACACATATGTGCGCGTGTGTTGGTGTTGAATAGGTACCCCTTGTTACGTGGATTCGCAGGGCATCGTACGCCTGTTAAACAGAGGGCTTGCTAACGCTTGGACCCCAGTCTGTGACACGAGGGAGCATTGTAAAGGGAAGTCCGATCACTACTGGATTGTCGGTGTTCATGAAAACCCACAACAGCTCAGGTAGGAAAATAAACTTGGCATGATTATTTGCTAGCCAGCTGTCGATTCATTATAGGCTCAGGTATACTGGGAGCTGATGCCCCCCCCCCAAAGTTGAAATTCCCTCCTACAGTACTCCCCTGATTATTGTTGGAGTTTGGTGCCTGATCCACTCCCTGTCACAGGATGTGGTGATGGCATCTGGCCTGGATGCCTTCAAAACGGGATTGGACAGATTCCTGGAAGAAAATTCCATCACAGGTTACAAACCATGATGGAGATGTGTCATCTCCAGGCCTAAAACCGGGTTACTTCAAGGGCCAGATGCAGGGGAGTGGGATCAGGAGACAGATATCTAGTCTCCTGCGCTCCCAGATGCATCTGTTGGGGCCACTGTGAGCTACAAGAAGCTGGACTAGATGGGACTTTGGCCTGATCCAGCATGGCTCTTCTTATGTTCTTATGATAAAGGAAATTCCGTGAATTGCAGAAACCTAAGTAAACTGCCCTTGGGCTGCTCCTGCCAGCTGCATTTCCAAAGAGGGGGTTTAACCCCCTCCTGACACCTCAGCAGAGGTGCCAGGAGCTCAAGGTCTGTCTGCTGAGGTGTCAGGAGGGGGATAAAAACTTCTCTTTGGACACAGCAGCCAGCAGCCCAAGGTCAGATTGATGAGGTGTTAGGGGGCGGCTCGAAGCCTCTCTTTGCAAATGCAGCCAGCAGGAGCAGCCCCAGCTCTGTTTGCTGACATGTCATGAGGGGGTTAAAAACCTCTCTTTGGAAGCAAACTGCAGATGCTTCATCAAGGGCTGCTTCTGCGGGCTCCGCTTGCAAAGAGAGGTTTTTAACCCCCTCCTGACACCTCAGCAGATCTTGCTGCCAGGCGTTCAAGGTCTGTCTTCTCTTTGAAAAGGCAGCCAGCAGGATCAGGCCCAGGTCTGTTTGCTGAGGTGCCAGGAGGGGGTTAAAAACCTCTCTTTGAAAGCCTGCTTCTCTCAAGAAAAAAAAAACTGCTATATACTGAGACCGTAATATATGAACAGCATTGTGGCAGGGGGCTACTGTATTCCTGAATCCAGCAGCTGTTGAAAAGAGCAGCCCTGTTTGACTTATGACTTTTCTAACAGACCAGCCCAAGGACTACTTGTGCAGTTATTTTCTCCTAGTGCCCGAAATTACATGCCTGGCTACTTCCCTCCAGCTTTAATTTGAGGGCTGGGAAGACGCCCGTGGGGCTAGTGAGTTTCTGATCCTGGATGGATGGGGTTCTGCAAGGTGAGGGCCAAAATGAGGAAGTGTTTTCTGCCCTCTTGAAGGAAGAGGGGGTTCCCTTGATGGCCTGCCACGGCCATACCTGCTGAGGCTCCCTTTGCTTCAGCCTCCTGCTCCGTCTTCCCCCCTGCACGTGCTGAACCTCCACGTGGTGAATCTAGTGTATGGTTGAGGGTCTGGAGGAAATGTCTTATGAGGAACGGCTTAGGGAACTGGGAATGTTTAGCCTTTCAAAAAGAAGGCTGAGGGGGGATATGATAGCTATGTTTAAATATTTGAAAGGATGTCATATTGAAGAGTGAACAGGTTTGTTTTCCATGGCTTCAGAGACTAGGACTCGGGGCAATGGTTTCAAACTACAGGAAAAGAGATTCCATTTGAACATTATAGGAAGAACTTCATGACGGTTAGAGCTGTTCGGCAGTGGAAGATGCTGCCCCAAAGGAGGGTGGTGGAGTCTCCTTCTTTGGAGGTTTTTAAGCAGAAGCTGGATGGCCATCTGTCGGAAATATCGTGATGGGGTTCCTGCATGGCAGGGGGTTGGACTAGATGGCCCTTGAGGTCTCTTCCAACTCTATGATTCTATGATCTTTTATGTTCAGTGATTTACAGCAATTTCTCACTGATAATATTAAGTTTCGGTTTGTTGCAGTTGAACAGGGGGTTGTTTTGTCCTTATCTGTGGACTTCACCAGCTGCACACATGCACACACACAAAATGAATGTTCCTCTGCTTCCTCCGTTTCTAGGAAATTCAATAAAAGCCCCAGAACACGCCTGGCTGGGAAGGGTGTGTTTCAATGACAGTCATTGTTGTTTCACCCTTTCCAAGATAACTAAAGATAGACCACATGGCATTTAAATGTAGTGAAACGGCTGCCCAGGAGAAAATGGCCCCTTGGTGAACCATTGGATTTTAGGAATAATTAGTGAGGCTGGAATTTTTAGTTCTGTAAACTTCAGATCATTGTTGTTTTGCTTTTGAACATGGATGGTGTTCTTTGCTTTTTTCTCTACTATGTACTTTTGTATTGTTCATTCATTCATTCATTCATTCATTCATTCATTTACTTGATTGATTGATTAATTAATTGTTTGATATACCTCTAACCATCTGGCCTGAAGGCCACTCTGGGTGGATAAAAAATCAAACACAAACAACACAATGTTTATTTAGTCATTAGTCATTTCACTGATATCCTTTCTTCCCCTTGGAGATTATATTAATACATACAGTTCATATAAACCTACTGCGTTCAGAATGTAATCAACGGGCCGTGATTCCTTGCAGAGGAAGAAATAAGATAGGGAGTTTGCAATGCTGGTTTTGAGTCTTGGCTGTGAACTGAGTTAAAGCCTTGCCAGTCAAGCTGGTGCAGGGAAGGTGGTGTGGGGGGCAGGGAAAGAGGAGGTTCTGCTCCCTAAGGAGGATTGAAAGAAAACAGGCGGAGGAGAAGAGAAGGAAGAACGAAAGAGATCAGTATCCTGAGTAGAGGGGGGTGTCACCTGAGAGGTGAAGGTGAGGAGAGAAAGAGCATTTAGCTGTGTCGGGAAAAGATGGCCTGTAGGCCCTTTCTAACTTTACTATTACAGTTGTCCCCCACCCTTTCGCAGTTCATATACTGTGGTCCTGGGCGGGGCAATTGTATACAGTAAACCCCCACCTCTCACAGGGGTTAGGGACCTGACCTGACCTGCAATAATTGAAAATCCGCAATATGCGGATGCAGGGTCAGGTCGGGACCGGGCGGGCTCTCCGGGGGCTCTTGTACTTACCCCAGGCCTGGCGCTGCCCCAAACGGGCCTGCAAGGGGCTTTCCAGTCCCGCAGAGGCCCCAAAAGCGCTTTCTAGTGATCCGGAGGTCACTTCCGGTTTACCGGAAGTCACTTCTGGTTTGCGGGGAAGCCCTTTTGGGGCCTCCGACGGGCCTGGGAAGGCCTTTCCTCCTTACGGCAGGGAGCCTTGTTTTCATATACTGCGGACCCGCAATATACCAGGGCCGCGGTATAGGAACTGCGAAAGGGTGGGGGGACAACTGTAATAGTACGGATAGAAAGGGCCTACAGGCCATCAAGTCCATCCCGCTGCTCAATTGGGTCTCTGACAGATGGTGGCTAGATTTTCTCTTGAATGCCTCCAAGTGTTGGACCGTTCACCATCTCCTGAGGTCATTGGTTCCATTGTCATACTGCTCTAACAGTTAGGAATCTCCCCCCCCCGATATTCAGCCGGAATCTGGCTTCCTGTAGCTTGAGCCCATTGTTGTGTCTCCTGCCGGCTGGGTTGATCAAGAGCAGATACTGCCTCTCCTCTGTAGGGTGGCTTTTCAATAGAGATGAACATTTTGTTTCGGAAGGGAACTGCTTGTGAAACGAAACACGCCAGCACAGCTGGTGCTTGGAATGCGTCCCCACCCTCTGGAACAAAACCAATCACGGTCTTCCCTTGCTGTAGTTCACACTGGGTGAAATTCCAACCAGGAAGCAGCCTCCGATTCGTCATCTTTCCCTCTCCCTGGCGCTGGCCAATCAGGAGCTGTGCAAGGACATGCATCATCCCGCCTCCCTGACTGATTGGCCAGTGCCTGGGTGAAGGAAAGATGACACATTAGAGCAGGCATGTCCAAACTTCAGCCCTCCAGATGTTTTGGACCACAACTCCCACAGTCCTTAGCCATTGACATTCTATTTATTTTATTTTATTTTATTTTATTTTATTTTATTTTATTTTTATACTGCCCATCTTCCGGACGGAACTCTGGGCAGTTTACAATTGAAATAAAACCAACAGTATATAACAAAAAAGAAGCAAAATAGAACTAGTAAAATAAAGAGGGGGAGACCCTCCGCAAGAGTTGAAGCGGGCGGCAATAATAATTATTTAAAAAAGGAATTAAGTAAAAAGGTCGCCATATGCCTCTTTAAAAAGGAGAGTTTTCAGAGCCTTCTTAAAGGCTGGCAGGGACTGTGCTAGGCACAGCTCACTAGGGAGATGATTCCACAACGTAGGGCCCACCACAGAGAAGGCGCGGTTACGCGTGAGCGATTTCCACACCTCCCTGGGTGTGGCCACCCTTAGTGAGCGCGCCTGTGCCATTCTCGTGGGCTTGACCCCAGTTGAACTCTGGGAGATACGCTCCGACAGGTACTCTGGTCCCAAGCCATGGACAGTTTTGAAAATCAAAACCAAGACCTTGAACCTTATCCGGAGGGCAACGGGCAGCCAGTACAGGCGAGCCAGAACTGGGGTGATGTGCTCGTATCTACGAGCACCCACCACCAGCCTGGCCGCCGCATTTTGCACCCGTTGTAACCTCCGGACCAGGGTCAAGGGCAACCGCACGTAGAGGGCATTGCAATAGTCGATCCTCGAGACCACCAGGGCCTGCACGACTGTCCTCAGGGAGGACTCATCAAGGTACTGGCGGATGTGGGCGATCCTGCGGAGATGGATAAAAGCGGCCCTGGAGACCGCCATCACCTGGGCTTCCAGGGAGAGGGCTGAATCCAGGACCACGCCCAGCTTAGAATTCTGGGAGTTGTGGTCCAAAACATCTGGAGGGCCGAAGTTTGGACATGCCTGCATTAGAGGCTGCTTCCTGTTTGGAATTTCGCCCAGCATGAACTACAGTAAGTTAAGACATTGGTTGATTTTGTTCCAGAAGGTGGGATTGCGTTCTGAGTGCCAGATGTGCCGGCATGTTTCATTTCGGAATCAGTCCCCTTCAGAAAAGAAATGCCCATCTCTACTTTTCAAGTCTTGGAGGAGTTCTGTCTCCCCTCAAGCTTCTTTTCTCTGGGCTAAACATGCCCGGTTCTTTCAGTCTTTCCCTCTAGAGCTTGGTTTCCAGACATCCAAGTCATCCTCTGAACTTGCTCCAGTTCGTAGAAGAAGGAGGCACCAGAGTCAGGAAAGCAGGGCCTGTCTAACCCCTGTGGAGCTGGTTGCTGCATAAAGAAGTCCTTACACATTCAAACCTGTTTATTTCACAGGGAAGACGTTAGCACAGGCATGTCCAAAGTCAGGCCCAGGGGCCAAATGCAGCCCGTTTTCATATTTTGAGCGGCCCATGGCCTCTTCTCCCCACTGGCTCAGCCTGTCACGCATCCCCGCCAGATGGCCACTTCCAGTACTGGATGGAGATGTCAGCTTGCAGTTTTACGGTTTGCCTGCCCTCCCTGTCCTCTGTCCATCCCCCCCAGCCACCTTCCCAGCCTACCCGCCCCGGCTCCATTGCTGCAGCATCCTCCCTGCCTCCTTGCATGTTATAGAGACTTGTCTAAAGTCCGGCCCGGGGGCCAAATGTGGCTGAATGTTCGGCCCCCACACATTTTCACCTCACCAAATCTGGCCCTCCTTGCAAAAGGTTTGGACACCCCTGCGTTAGCCTCTTCCTGCATTGATTTGTTGATCACCACCACGTTAAGACTTTTAAATCAGTCGATCCATCAGATACAGGCAAAGTGCTGGTCCCTGGCCTGCAGCCTGTAAGAGCGCAAGGATAAAGGAAGAGGCTCCCTTCCACGGTGCGATGCATCAGAAGGCACCAGAGGAGCAGCTCTGAGAGGTGTGTGTCTCCATGTTGCCTTTTTCTCCCCCAGATGCATTCCTTGCAAAGGAGCCCGTTTCCCCGCTACCCTTCCCCGTCCGGCCGTAGCCGTGCTGCCCTTTCAGCTTCCTTTCTGTCAGACGGCAACAGATAAGGGACAAATGGAGGTAAGGAACGGTCAGCCCGAGACTTCGTCAGCCTGTGTCCTGCGTTTCTTACCGTGTTTCCCCGAAAATAAGACAGTGTCTTATATTAAATTTTGCTCCCAAAGATGTTTTATTTTTGGTTCGTAGGTTCGTAGGTTTTATTTTTAGGGGATGTCTTATTTTTCCATGAAGAAAAATACGGTACACATTTATTGTTATCTTGTTATCGGGGAGGCCTTATTTTCGGGGGGATGCCTTATATTTCAGTGAGGGGCAAAACTGTAAATAGGTCTTATTTTCAGGGGTGTCTTATTTTCGGGGAAACAGGGTACAGCTGTTCTTGCAAGGGACAAAACTTACTGGTGGAGCTGTAATAGATCTTTTCGGGAAGGGATCCCGGTGTGTGTGTGTGTGTGTGTGTGTGTGTGTGTGTGTTTGTTTGTTTCTGGCTTGTTTTCATTCTCCCCACCCCATTTGTGATGTCAAGGGTGAGAGGGCAGGCATTGCTGCTGTCTCTCCTCCCCCACGTCCCCTGCCCATTCTCCTTGGCTTGAGAATAATTAAAAATTGCCCAGAATGTTACCGGGCTCCAACTACCAACCCTGGATGACATCTTCACATCTCGCTGTTTGAGGAAGTCACACAACATTCTGAGAGACTCTACTCATCCTGCTCACAATTTCTTCGAACTGTGGCCTTCTGGGCAGAAGATACAGAATGATTAAAACTCAGACCACACGTCTTCTGAACAGTTTTTATCCCAGAGCTATAATTGCACTTAATAATGAACTCAAGGACCAACAGCAGTGAGCACTTGGATAGGATTATCTAGCCTGTTGTGTAGATGCTTGTGTTTTTAGGGGGGGGTTGGCAGGGGGGGAGTGCTCTGGGATTTTTTATCTGTGTGTGTGTGTTGAAGGGTTTTTTTTAATGTGTGTGAGAGTGTTTGGGGATTTGTGTGTGTGTGTGTGTGTGTGTGTGTGTGTGTGTGTGTGTGTGTGTGTGTGTGTGTGTGTGTGTGTAAATCTGGTCTCTGGGTGTCTCAATTTCGTTGTATGTCTATACTGTGTATATACACACAATGACAATAAATTATTATTATTATTATTATTCATCCACCCAAAGCTCTTGCCTCGTTTCTCCAGGGGGCTTAAGGGTGCCCTGGGGTGGAGAGTTAGTCCAGCTCTTTTCCAAATTGCCAATGCTCCAGGAATTTGCTAACAACCAGAACTATAAATAAATGGCTAGTGTCAAGCTCTTTCTCATTGCATGTTTCTTTTTTTTTTTCCATTTCTCTGTGCCTGGTTTAGGAGCAGTTCTGGCGCTCTGTTCTGTTTCACAATTACCTGGACTACTTATCCCAAAATGGATACGAATATGATGAAAATGTCCAAAGCCATGCGGTCCAAGAGCAGCAGAATCTCCTGATGAAAATGTTTGCAGTAAGTGCCCCGTGTTTTAAATTCAAAAGGAACTGGAGCTGTCGGAGCGTTTCCTTCTTACACTGTTTTCATGTTAAGTCCAAAATGCAATTTTCCCTCCCTCCCTCTCTCCCCCCCTTTTTTAATACCTTGGGAGTTTTATTCTTCCATACATCTGTTTACTTCATAGGGTTCTTTGGTTTAAGCATAATACTGTGATAAGTTTGAGTATATCAACATAAACCAGAGGAGGGAAACAGGCATAGTAGGAGGTTTGGAAACCAGGCCTGTGGTGAAAGGTTGATGGAACTTGGTATGTATAGACTGGAGAAGAGAAGACTGAAAGTTGCATGACAGCCGACTTCAAGTATGGTGATGGCATCTCGCCTGGATGCCTTCAAAAGGGGATTGGACAGATTCCTGGAGGAAAAGTCCATCACAGGTTACAAACCATGATGGAGATGTATCATCTCCAGGCTTAAAACCAGGGTACTTCAAGGGCCAGATGCAGGGGAGTGGGATCAGGAGACAGATATCTAGTCCCGTGTGCTCCCAAACGCATCTGGTGGGGCCACTGTGAGATACAGGATGCTGGACTAGATGGGCCTTTGGCCTGATCCAGCAGGGCTCTTCTTATGTTCTTAAGTATCTGAAGGGCTGCCATGCAGAAGATGGGATGGGCTTGTTTTGTGCAGCTCAAGAGCCGGAAGTAATGGATTCAAGTTACAAGAAAGGAGATTTTGATTAAACATTAGGAAACCTCCTGACAGTGAAAGCCATTTGGCTGTGGGTTTGTCTTCCATGGACTGGATGCTTTTAAGCCACAGTTGGAGGGTCAGCTTTCAGGAATGGTGTAAACTGCTGGAGAGCTCAGTGGTTTTTAGGTCTCTGGCTTGTAAAGGCAGAGGTTGGAAGTTCAATTCCCTATGATGCCTCCTAGAGAGGGGCTGAACCTGGGTTCCCTTCCAACTCTACAGTTCTAAGATGTTGTTATAAGCCGTAGATATCCTTCCTTAGCAATATCAAGAGAATGGAAAAGAGGGGATTGTGGTTTCAGTTGCCCTTTTTGAAACACGGGCTAGTCATTTTGTGTCTCAGATAAGCAGGCCAGGCTGTTGGGGGGGGGGATGCTTATTAAATGGGAAGTCATACCATCTAGACCAGTGCCGGGGAACCTTCGGCACTCCAGATGTTTTGGACTGCATCTCCCAGAATTCCGAGCCTAGATTGCCAATGACAAAGGACTGTAGTAGTTGCGGCACACAACATCTGGAGTGCCGCAGGTTCGCTACCACTGATCTAGCCTGTGAGGAATCTGTAAGGCCACCACTCACTGCTTGACACGGAGCCAATTACAAAGGATAGTTTCAGCTGAGAAGGGAGGGGGGAAAGAAGTTACTTTTGGAGAAGTTGCTCTGGTCTTTAAGAAGGTTTGGGACAATTTGACACCGGGTTGGAGCTTCCCCTCAGAGTCCAGAAAGAGAATGGGAAGTTGATTAGGTTAGCCTAGTATCTCTAAGGAGATTACTGTGCTCATCTGTTGCCTTGCTGCCTGATTTATGCTCTGTGTTTGCTCTGGAACTATGTTGTCAATGTTTGAGTATTTATTTAGGTTAGCTAGTTTTCTTATTTTTCATGTGGGAACTCAAGCCATAAACCTTTTTTCAATACTTATTTGCTATCACCTATTGGACATTTTTAGATTTTGTAGGTTAATTTGGTGTTTCTAGCTTGCAGGTCAAAAGTGTTGCATCTCAAGAATTTTGGCAGCTCCCTGGAGCATTGAGTAGAGTGACTCAAGGTGTTAGGAGGGCTGTCAGGCAGGAAAAGTTCCCCCAGCCATCATCACACCTGGCTTTCCTGAAACTTAGCCACACCAGAAAATTTTTGGACAGTGTCGCTGAGTGGTTAGTGTGGTCCTCTCTGACCTGGCCTAATCTTGACAAGCGGGGAGCTGGACTCAGTGATCCTTGGAGTCTCTGCCAGCTTTGTGGTTCTGTGATTCTAGGATTGTGCTATTGGATTGATGGATAGACAGGTATCTAGAGAAGTAGTTGGATAGTAGCCTTATCAACACAGATAGTTCTATGACTACATGGAGAGCGCCCTGTTCCTCTGTTTCCACATTGCCAAAAGAGAAAGATGCACAGTATTTACCAACTTCCTATTTGATTTTGTCGTGGAAAAAATGAAAATAAAACGGATATGCTGTAGTAGTTACTACAGTATTTCCCTTTCAAAGCTGAAACTCTGCTATGGGGATATTGTATGGCTCTTTTTTATTAAAAAGTTTTATTGATTTTAAAGGAAGAGGGAAGGGGGGAAATGGGGAAAGAGGATGAAGGATAAAATATATAAAGTTACATTGGATCTATCAAGTCAAAAATAAGGATTGTACATATCGAAGTCAGATAACATATCAAATTACTAGTAAATTTACTACTTCTTGCCATCTTCTTTTGGTGGTCTCTACATAATCTCCTTTCAAATATCCGGAAAGTCTATCAATTTTGATATATTCTCTTATATTTTCGCAGAAGTTTCTCTGTGTAGGCGCTTGAGGTTGTTTCTAAAATTTCGCATACAATATCCTTGCTGCAACTATTACATGGTGGAGTAGTTATTTTTGATCATAAGAAATATTTATATCAACTATATTCAATAAGAAAAGTTCTGGTCTAAGCTCTAACTTAATCGTCAAAGATCTCTCTATGAATAGTTTTACCATTCTCCAACATGCATTGGCCTCTTTACAAGTCCACCACATAGGGTAGGAAGTGCCACTATCATGCTTACATTTCCAACTTCTAAGAGTACCAGTTATACATTTTTGATAGGCGGTGAGGAGAGAGATGCCATCTGTAGAACGTCTTATAACAATTTTCCTTGAAGGCTATAAAGAGTTTTACAGTGTCCCACAGGGAGGGGATATTGTATGGCTCTTTAAACTGCTGGTAAGGAAGAAGGAAATAAGACAATGGCCTCTTGCTATTATTTCCGTTGGCTTTTCCAAGAGGTTCTTTCCATGACAAACTTCCCTTTCCTCCTCCTTTTCCGAAGCTCTCCTGCACGCTGGAACGTGAATTTCGCTGCATGGAGCTGGCCGAGCTCATGACCCCAAACGCCACCGGCTTAGCTATCAAGTACGCCTCGCGCTCCCGGAGGCTGGTCCTTGCCCAGAGGCTCAGCGAGCTGGCAGCTGAGCAAGCAGCAGCGACGGTGACAGCAGGACCACCGGACCAGGAGGAGGAGGACGTCCGTCACCCTTTAAATACCAGGTACCCAGCAGATGCCAAAGCGGTGCAATATGGAAGAAATTATTGAAATCCCGATGGGTCAGTCTGCATCTTAGCAGCTTATGTCTTCCCACCGCAAGCTAGCAGAGGCTGGCTGTTCTGTTTTCCATCAGCCAGCTCACGTGCATTTCCTGTCTCTGTCAGGACTGTTAAAAAGTGGTTGGGTTTTAAATGTGTCAAAGATTAGCAGAGTTATATAGTGGCGTGAAAGGTAATTGCTAATAAGCACAATTTGAAACTGGGAGACAGAAGTAAACTTTAGCATAAAAGCCTGCATTACAAAAATATACACAAATACACAACGAGATAAAATACACAGCATAGATCAAGGATGTCCAAACTTTTTGCAAGGATGGCCAGATTTGGCAAGGTGAAAATGTGAGGGGGCCGACCATTCAGCTGCATTCGGCCCCCTGGCCGGACTTTGGACAAGTCTCTATAACATGCAAGGAGGCAGGGAGGATGCTGCAGCAACGGAGCCGGGGGTGGGTAGGCTGGGAAGGAGAGGCAGGGAGGACAGGTGAAACATAAAACTGCAAGCTGACACCTCCATCCGGTATAGGAAAGGGCCAACTGGCAGGGATGCATGACAGGCTGAGCCAGTGGGGAGAAGAGGCCGCGGGCCACTCGAAATTTGTAAATGGGACGCATTTGGCCCCCGGGCCTGACTTTGGACATGCCTGACATAGATATTACAGAGTAGTGGGGAAACTGCTCATCTCACCAAAAAGCAGTCCCAATGCAAAATGGGTTACAATCCTGTCTTTTGTACATGTGGCAGACGTCATATAACCCAAACACATGAGTACACATAGGCAATGTTAAGCAGTTATCCATGGCACCTGGATATAATTATTCGGACCTTCTCATGTGATTACACTATTCACCTGAGTCTTGGCAAAGGAGTATGCATTTATACACAGACCCCATTATGAAGCTGTTAAATATTATATTACATACATTTTGTTAAAAGTTACATTACAATGGGCCCCTTTGGCCCCTTCGGCTAAGACACATCCTCTAACCACCGCTTTTTTCAGCATACAGACTGGGATGCCCAGTGATGATTTCAGGATCAAAGGTGTGGTTCTTGCATTTTTTTTAAAAAAGATGAGGCAGTATAAAATTGAAATAATAAATAACAGAAATGGGCACAAACCATGAAGCCTCGTGGCGCAGTGGTTAAACGGCTGTACTGCAGCTAGAACTGTGCTTACAACCTGGGGTTCAATCCCAGGTAGCAGGCTCATGGTTGACTCAGCCTTCTATCCTTCTGAGATCAGTAAAATGAGTACCCAGCTTGCTGGGGTGGGATGGAGCAATGTGTAGACTGCATAATTAAACTGCAAACTGCCCAGAGTGCTTTAAGCACTATGGGGCGGTGAATAAGCAAAACACTTTTACTTCTGGAGGGTTTCTGGGGTTTTTTATTAGTTTTTTTTTATTATGTGGCTGCTGCTATCAACAATGCTCCTGTTGTTTAGCAGCATAAATACAGTGGACCCTCGTATAACAAACGGTTTGTATAACATAAAATCTGTACAGCATAAAAAATTCTGGAGATAGGGGAAATTTGCTTAACAGAATCGCCTATGTGGCGAATCTATACAACATAAAAATGGTTGCGATTAGGGATTGCTCTGTTTTCAATGCATTCCTATGGGGAATTTGTATAAAGGAAAATTTGCTTAACATAATTTCATTTGGAATGGATTGATTCCTTTATACAAGGTACCACTGTATGTTATTTCTTTTGGAACTTCTCATCTGCTTAGATATCTATATTTCAATAAATACTTATTAGCTATTTTAATAAAGTACCAATGAGCTGTGGAATTCAGTTCCCTAACACTTTTCTGTTTAGGTAATGACCATTACATTTGGTCCCTGCTGTTGAACACTCTAGTCTTTGCTTCCTGTGGCAGTCCTGAACCTGTCTCGCCTTCTCTCCTTGAGCAGAGGAATAGAGGTCACTTGTGAATATATCTCTGCTTTAGTTCCAGCAGGATTCCCACTGAATCAAACCATGATCGAGTCAGAAACGTTCAACGCCAGCCAAGTATCGAGACCTGCAAGGGAGCCGGGGATGAAGAAGAAGATGTGTCTGAAGGGACAAAGCCTAGTAAGACAACAGCTGATGCACAAACACAGATATCCAGGACATGGTTGTGTATTTTGCAGGCCAGGAAGGTTGGGCGGTCTTTACAGTAACCCCCCATCTATCGCGGGGGTTAGGGACCAACCCGACCTGTGATCATTGAAAATCTGCAATATGCGGATGCAAGTCGGGTAGGACCTGGGGGGGCATGTGATGTTTAAAATGTCTTTAAGCAACGGAGCCAGCTTGGCTCCGTTGCTTAAAGACATTTTAAACCTCTCTCGCTGCTCCCCCACGCCCCGGGGATGGGGTGGGGAGAAGCGGTGTGCAGTGTGTAAAATGACTTTAAGTAACAGAGCCAAGCACTTGGCTCCGTTGCTTAAAGTCATTTTAAACATCATGTGCTGCTTCTCCCAACCACCCCCAGGTGCGGGGGGAGCGGTGTGCGATGCCTCCATGGAAGCAAGCCCTGGGCTGCAGCTGATTGGCGCTGGGGTGGGGGAGAAAAATCTTTTGTTTCCCCACCCCAGCGCCAATCAGCTGGAGCCTGGGGCTTAGGGAAGGGGGAAAACGTTTTTAAAAGCCCTGGCTTTTAAAACCTTTTTCCCCCTCCCTCAAGTCCTTTCGGGTAGAAATGCAGTTTAAGCTTCACAATCCTCTTAATGTTTGCATTTAAATGTTTTCACTTCTCATGTCTTTCTGAAGGATCTCCCCTGCTCCTTGGAACCACTTCTACTCCCAAGGCTGGTGAGTCAAAATTAATTTATTCTGGGGACAGAAAACCTCTTTGATCATGGGTCCTGTTAATCCAGTCACTTGGTGCACATCTCTAAAGGATATTTCCTCTCCTTTTTTGTTAAACAACCTCTGTCTGTTGTGAAGAGCCTTCCGACGGCTGATAAATGGGAAATGCTTGCAGTCAGCACTGTCCCAACTGCCCTGGCTTTCCAAATTCTGTAGTTCAGAAACGCCTCCCATCCAAGAGGAAATGCAGGACACCTTTCCCATCTCTCCTGTGCATAGCTATCTTTCCACTGGATCCCACATGTTTGGTCACCACCCGTCATCTTGCCTTGTACGGCTCTTCAGACCTACCCTGAGGCGACACCTGCGTTAACCATTTTGCCGTCTGCAGGACGGAGAGTCGATTGGAGAAAGGGTCAGGTTTCTGTAGCTTAGTGTCACGCGTCAAAAATCAAGGCATCTTGGAGACTTGCGTGTTTTATTTGGCATAAAGTCTTGGCAGTGCTGTGGCTGCTGCAGTTTAGCCATACTGCGAGAGACCTGGAGGGGGAAAAAATCACATGCAGGTGGAGAATGATGTGGCAAGGCACATGATAGTGGACCGACGTCACTGAGTACCGTTCAGTCTACATTAGGAGGACCTGGGACACTGAGTACAGTTTGGTCTACATTAGGAGGATCTGGGCTCTTGGTTTGTCCTTTGTTGTTGTTGTTGTTGTTCAGTCGTTCAGTCGTGTCCGACTCTTTGTGACCCCATGGACCAGAGCTCGCCAGGCCTTCCTATCTTCCCCTGCCTCCTGGAGTTTGGTCAAATCCATATTGGTTGCATCAATGACACCGTCCAACCATCTCATTCTCAGCCGTCCTCTTTTCCTTTTGCCTTCCATCTTTCCCAACATCAGGGACTTTTCCCAGGAGTCCTCTCTCCTCATGAAGTGGCCAAAGCACTGGAGCCTCAGCTTCAAAATATGTCCTTCCAGTGAACATTCGGGGTTGGTTTATTTCAGGATGGATAGGTTTGATCTCCTTGCAGTCCAGGGGACTCTCAAGACTCTCCTCCAGCACCACAGCTCAAAAGCATCGATTCTGCGGCATTAAAACTGTTGAGATTAACGCTATGAGAAAGTGTGGCCTTGATCCAAGTACTGTACCTTCATCATCAGTGTCTTTTAGCGTTTGTCCTACTTGGTGGCGGGGTCCGCTATTCTTATTTTGGCCTTCCACTTGGCACAGTCAGGGGCTAGATCCGGGTGAACCCAGGACAACTTCATGTCGTTCTCAGATTGTCTTGATACCAAGAAGACAAGAGGACGAGATGGTTGGATGCCAATTCTTAACTTGTTGGCATACAAAAGGGAGAATGGCAGGAAAGGATCAGCAAGAGAAGAATGTTCTTAAATCCATCAGTCAGTTACTGTGTTTGTATTCCACTCAAACATGTACCCAGTATGTTAACTGCAAAAGATTTTGCATATCTTCGTTCAGTCAATGAGCCAAATGGGAGGCAGCAGCCAAGAAATGAGAATTAGACCAAGTCTTGGGTTAGTAGCTATGAAGCAACTAGAAGTATGTCACCAGGGATCAGGGTTATGAGCATCAATACGATTGTATTTCTGATTACTATGGGCGGATATGAAAGCTAAACAGTAAAGAAGGCTGCTAGGGAAAAAAATATACAGTGCTACCTTTTATAAAGGAATTAATTAGTTCCAAATGAAATTCTGTTCAGCAAATTTTCCTTTGTACAAATTTCCCATAGGAATGCATTGAAAATGGATTGATCCCTCATGGCGACCATTTTTCTGTTGTATGCGTTCGCCCATAGGCAATTCTGTTAAGTGATTTTCCCCTATCTCCAGATTTTTTTCCCTTTAAGTGGATTTTATGTTAAACAAACCACTTGTTATATGAGAGTCCACTGTACAATAGACTCTTGTATAACAAACAGCTTGTATAACATAAAATCTGTACAACATAAACATTATGGAGATAGGGGAAACTTGCTTAACATAATCGCCTATGGGGAAAATCCGTACAACATAAAAATGAGATTACTCCATTTTCAATGCATTCCTATGGGAATTTGTACAAAGGAAAATTTGCTTAACATAATTTCATTTGGAACGAATTAATTCCTTTATACAAGGTACCACTGTACTATGATTTGAAAAGTGCTGCAGAATGAAAACGGAGCTGTCGTTCTTGAGGCACTTCAGGCATGACTCTAGAAAAGACAGTAATCATGCTAGGAGAAGTCGAAGGCAGCAAGGAGAGAGGCTGGACAAATATAAAATGGATTAACGCCATCAAGCAGGGGTGTCCAAACTTTTTGTAATGAAGGCCAGATTTGGTGGCTGAGAAAGTGGACCGGCTGCCCCCCAACCCTGCCCCCCTCACTGCAAGCCCCACCCAATGTTCCATTGCAAGCCCCCCCCCAACTGCCTACTTCGCCTGGCCAGAGTGGGGTGCATGGGGCAGCGCACAAGCAACCGAGAGTGAGCAGTGGCGCCACGTGGGGCTCCTCCCGGGAAGCGGTGGCTGTGGAGCTGGAGGGCAGCAGTGACCCCCCCCCAGTCCACCGGTGGAAGCAAGGGAGGAGGAAAGAGAAAGACAGCGCCTCCTGGCATATCTTGACTGGGTGGGAGGAGCAAGGCACAAGGTGTAGGTGTGTGCGCATGGGTGGGTGGGTGGGTGCGTGCGCGCATGACGTCTCTTTTTAACTTGGGCGGCAGCAGCCAAAACTTGACAGGTATGTGTGGAAGGAGGGAGGGGGAGGGAGGGGAAGCCAGTATATGTTCAATGATGCATCAGATCATAATTACATATATTGTATCGAAGTGAGAAAAAAAATACATTTCAGGAAATATAAAATCAGACACTTATGTGTAAAGTGAAATAGAAATATGGAAGAGATGAAAAAGAATCTGGTAGCTAACTCATTGCATAGTTTTCTTCACATTTCCCTATTTCTTTTTGAGCCCAGAGTTGTGGAACAAACTTCCCCGCGAGATATGCCAGGCTCCCTCACTGGCAGCTTTCAAGAAAGCCCTTAAAACCTGGCTGTTCAGGGATGCCTTTGGCGATTGCTAGGATTGTACCAAGGTGTTTCTTTCTTTCTTTTTCTTCTTTTTATTGTCAAGTCTTATGCCTCTTGCCTAATACCTCCTATATTTTTTTTACTGATGTTCTTGTTTTTAACTTTTTGTGTGAACCGCCCAGAGTTCCCATCGGGAAATGGGAGCGGTATAGAAATGCAAAAATAAATAAATGAATAACAGGGCAGCCAGCTGCGGGCCAATCAGAATGGCCTGACAGGCCAGATCCAGCCGGAGGGCCGGGCTTTGGACATGCCTGCCATAAAGGAAGCCACAGCCCTCAGTTTGTAAGTGTTGAGCATGGCTGTTAATAACTGTGCATTTTGAAGGTCACTCAGTCACTGAGTCGCCATTGATCAGAAGTGACTCGATGGCATGTAACAAAATGGCAATACGCTCATTGCATGAAACAGCAAGCATTAAAAAAATCCTATATGGCAGAAAAGATCAGAACAATTTTATCAGATGGGTTGAGCATCAACAGCAAAGTCATTCCTGTCAAAACAATTAGTGCTCTGCCTTGAATGGAAGTGTTTAGTCATTAAAGATGGCTGTGAAAGCAGAAAGGCCGGAAGTCCCCAATGGCTCAGGAGGTTAGAAATTGTAGGTTCCTGTTCCAGATGAAAATAACCCTTCCAACACCTGAAGGGTTGCCCCAGGGAAGAGGGCATGGATTTATTCTCAATTGCACCTTGATGGTATGACAAGAACCAACGGGTGGAAACTCATCAGAGCCAACCTGGAAATAAACCAGGCATGTCCAAACTTCAGACATTTCCTAAGCTTAGATGCCAGAAAGGACTGTGGGAGTTGTGGTCCAAAACATCAGGAGGCAAGCTGTTCCACTGTTTAACGCAAGCATGTCCAAACTTCGGCCCTCCAGATGTTTTGGACCACAACTCCCAGAATTCTAAGCTTAGATTGCCAATGGCAAAGGACTGTGGGAGTTGTGGTCCAAAACATCAGGAGGGCCAGAAGATGTTTTGGACCACAACTCCCAGAATTCATGCTTAGATTGCCAATGGCAAAGGACTGTGGGAGTTGTGGTCCAAAACATCTGGAACAGCTTGCCTCCTGATGCTGTGGGTGCCTCTTTGCTGGAGGTTTTCGAGAAAATATTGGACAGCCATCTGCCCGGGATGGTATGAGGTCTCCAGCCTTGGGCAAGGGGTGGGACTAGATGACCTCCAAGGTCCCTTCCAACCCTACAATGATTCTATGATAACCCAATGTCTCAGTCAAAAGAGATCTAATTTATGTATTTATATATTTTAATTTGAACATAGTCTTACTTTTTTTTTTTTTTTGTAACTAAAGCTGCAGTTGTACCGGTCAACCAAGGACGGATCAATCCTTTCAAGGTGAGCCTATACTGATTTTAACTGGGAAAGATTTCGAGTGATATTTATTTATTTATTTACAAGACTTTTTTAGCCGCCCCACTACCAAGAGGTCTCCGGGCGGCATACAAGTATTAAAAACTGTAAAACAATAAAACTATTAACGCCATAAAATACAATACAGTTAAAACAACATACAGTACATATAACGTACGTAAACCCCCACCTCTCGCAGGGGTTAGGGATCCGACCCGACCCACAATACTTGAAAATCCACAATATGCAGATGCTGGGTCAGGTCGGGACTGGGCGGGCTCTCTGGGGCCTCTTGTACTTACCCCAGGCCTGGCGCTGCCCCAAACGGGCCTACAAGGGGTTTTCCAGTCCCCCAGAGGCCCCAAAAGCGCTTTCTAGTGATCTGGAGGTCACTTCCAGTTTACCGGAAGTCACTTCCGGTTTGCGGGGAAGCACTTTTGGGACCCCCGACGGGCCTGGGAAGGCCTTTCCTCCTTACCCCAGGGGGGCCCTTTTTTCATATACTGCGGACCTGCGATATACCGGGACCGCAGTATATGAAGCGCGAAAGGGCGGGGGACCCCTGTATAAGAGAAGTGCATTGGAAATCGTGACCCGCTGGGGATGGGATGAGGGAAGAGGAATGATTTTCAAATGTTTTGTTTTGTTCTAGGTTTCCAGTAGCCAAAAGGATGCCTTAGTGCCTTCTGCAAATATCCTGGACAACATGGCCAAACTGCCCAAGAAAACTCCGCCACCAGCTGGCCGAGCGGCCCCAAACAAGGAGAAGGGCCCAGTTATAAAGCCGTTGGTGCCCAAGGCCAAGTCAAAGCAGGTGACCGTCATGAGCTTTATTCTCCTTTGATGGGAAAAGGTTTAATTTAATAATGGGAAAGATTTAATTCTCGGTGGCCAGCTGGTAATTGCAAGTGAACGTGTTCTAGGACTGAGATCTGAGATCGGTTTGTGGACCGGGAAAGACTAAAAGGAATCTAAAGGCAACCAGACTCCTGTTTGTGCATTAACTTTCTATCAAGCTTATTAGCAGCTATTTGAGAATAATGGCTGGAATCTGTTAGTTGTGCTAATTGTAAGCCACCTTGGGTCCTTTTCCAAGGACAAAGGTGGGGTACAAATGTTCAAAAGAAATAAATAAAATAGTATGGCTGGAAACTATTAGTTAGCATAAGGGTACCTGCATAATTTTCAGGAGTGAATATGGCAGGTTAAGAAGTTGGCGTGGGATGTAGATTTTTGTGAGTTTTGGCATTTTGCGTTTACAGCGTGTAGTCTATGGGCCCCCCGAATGGATCATCTGAATTTCCATTATTTCTTATGGGGAAATTTGCATTGATATATGAGTGATTTGGCTTGCAAAAATATTTCCAGAACGGATTATGCTCGTAAACCAAGGTTTTACTCTATATTGATTTAGAATGAGGTCTTTGGTACATCATATGTAAACATTGAGAAGTACTACACAGAGGAGGAAAAATGGTCAAATGTGTGTCCTGATCTCATGGGACAAAATCCCGTTGCATCTGCTAGGACTGTGGAAGTGTGATGACATCACCAGCAGGAGAGACTTTTCAGTATGTTTTCAGTATGTGGAAGTTGCAAGGAGCTGTGGGTCAGAAGGAGGAAGTCTTTAGTTACTGAAAACTTCCACCTGCTGTTGAGGACATTATTTTCTTCTCTTCATTTAAAGCATGATGCCAGTTAGGAAAATTATCTGAAGTGCATTATTCTTCAGAAATGACAAGCATTAATGTAGATGAGAACCCAGATTGAGATCCAGGAAACAGAGAGTAGGTGTCAATGGGCAATTTTCACAATGGAGAGAGGTGAAAAGTGGTGTGCCCCAGGGATTTGTCCTGGGACCAGTGCTTTTCAATCTGTTCATAAATGACCTGGAGGGAGGGATAGGCAGTGAGGTGGCCAGGTTTTGGTGATGACACAAAACTTTTCTGTGTGGTAAAAACCAGAGAAGATTGTGAAGAGCTCCAGAACGATCTCTCCAAACTGAGAGAATGGGCTGCGAAATGGCAAAGGTGTCTCAAATGTAAAGTAATGCATATTGGGGCGAAAACCCCAAACATCTATCAACTCATGGGCTCTGAGTTATCCGTGACGGATCAGGAAAGGGATCTTGGTGTGTTGGCGGACAGCTCCATGAAGGTGTCTACCCAATGTGTGGCAGCAGTGAAGAACGCCAATTCCATGCTAGGGATAATAAAAAGGGGACTGAAAATAAAACAGCCAACATTATAATGCCATCATACAAAATGATAGTAAGGCCACACTTGGCGTATTGTGTACAGTTGTGGTCACTGCATCGCAAAAAAGACATAGTGGAACTGGAAAATGTGCAGAGGAGAGCGGCTAAAAGGATTACTGGGCTGGGGGACCTCCCTTATGAGGAAAGGCTAAAACATTTGGGGCTCTTTAGTCTGGAAAAAAGGTGCTTGAGGGGGGGATATGATTGAGACGTACAAAATAATGCAGGGCATGAGTCAAGTGGATAGAGGGACACTCTTCTCCCTCTCATGAAATAGCAGAACTAGGGGACATCTACTCAAATTGAGGGCTGGGAGAGTGAGAACAGACAAAAGAAAACATTTTTTTACCCAGTGCGTTGTTAGTCTGTGGAACTCCTTGCCATAGGATGTGGTGATGGCATCTGCCTGGGATGCCTTCAAAAAAGGCATCAGATAAATTCCTGGAGGAAAAGTCCATCACAGGTTCCAAACCATGATGGAGATGTGTCATCTCCAGGCTAAAAAAACCCAGGGTACTTCAAGGGCCAGAGGCAGAGGAGTGGTATCAGGAGACAGAGATCTAGTCTCCTGTGCTCCCAGAGGCATCTGGTCGGGCCACTGTGAGATACAGGAAGGTGGACTAGATGGGCCTTTGGCCTGATCCAGCAGGGCTCTTCTTATGTTCTTATGTAATGTCCCTGCCCTGTCTTCATTGCAATGGGCGTACAACATAATTTACTGCAGATTTATTGACTAGATTTATTTTTTTATTTTGTAGGCTGCAGCAGCTTCATTTTTCCGACTCCGAACTCCTGTCGTAGAAAAGAAGATCTCAGAGGAGAAGGGAGAAAAATTTGATTCTGAAAAGAAAGTCGCAAAAGAGAAAGAAGAAAAACCCAAGCTGAAAAAGAAAATCACAGAAGAGAATGGAGAAAAACTTGAAACTACCCCTCCTGAATCAAAGAAGTTAACTGAGGAGAGTGCTGACAGTAAAAGGTCAGTATGCCTATTGCTACTCTAGGGTGATAGGGGCGTGGTGGCTCAGTGGACTAATAAGGCACCGAAACTGTAGACTGCAAAGTCGTCAGCTCGGCGGTTCGAATCCCGGGTGCCACACAGCGGAGCGAGCTCCCACTGATCACCCCAGCTCCTGCCAACCTAGCAGTTCGAAAGCCTGTAAATGCAAGTAGATAAATAGGTACCGCCGTAAAAAGCGGGAAGGTAAAAACAGTGTTTCCTTGCAGCCATGCCAGCCACGTGGCCATGGATTTGCACCATACTGGCTCTTCCGGCTTGAATATGGAGATGAGCACCGCCCCTAGAGTCGGACACGACTAGCATGCGGGGGGAACCTTTATGTTTACCTTACTCTAGGGCAGTATTTTTCAACCACTGTGTGCCGCGGGATGTTGCCTGGTGTGCCGTGGGGAAAATGTTTGACCCCACCCTCGGCCAGCAGGTGCACCGCGCTCCTCAGGGTTACACCCTCCACTTTTTAAAATCTCTCTCCCTTTTTTTTTAAAAGCCCCTTTGGCTGCTTCCCTCCCTCCTAAGGACGAAGCTGGGGTTGGGGTGGTGGTGGTGGTGGTGGTTGCAGCAGCAGCGGTGGTGGCGGGGAAAGGTGGCTTCTTGGCCTTGCAGGCGGGGCGGGGCGGGCGGATGGTGCCGGCCGCGCGTGTGGCGCCCAGAGTGAGCCCGCCGCCAGTTTGGGGCTTGCCCGATCGCGACCGGCACCGATGGAGTGGAGTTCGCCCACAGTGATGTGCAAAGGAGGAGGAGGAGGGCTGAGGAGGAGCATAGGCGAGGTGTGTGTGTATCTCTCTCTCTCTCTCTCTCTCTCTCTCTCTCTCTCTCTCTCTCTCTCTCTCTCTCTCTGCAGGGTCCTTTTTAATTGGCATTAACACTTCCCTTCCAAGACACCGAGGGTGTTGGGGGTGGCGGCAACGGGCGGCTGCCTGGGACATCATGCTTGGGGATGGGTGGCCGGAGTGAGCAACCAGAGGAGGAGCGGGTTTGATCGAAAGCAGGAAGAGAGTAAGTCGGGTTGCAAGGCAAGGGAGACTTGGGTGTGAGTGGGGGGGGGGGAGGAGAGAGACCCGCCAGCTCTTGCTTCTCTCCCCCGTCAGCCAGCAGCTGTCAGGATTTTTAACGAGCTGGAAAAAGCATGCATGTGCAGGGGGAATTTGGCATTTTAACATTTTCTAATGGTTATGAAACAAGTGTGCCTTTGCCCAAAAAAGGTTGAAAAACACTGCTCTGGGGTGACCTCCTCCCAGAAAAATCCAGATTTGGAAATATTATCAGGGGGTGCAGATGGCTTCCTTCAGAATGCCCCCCCTTTTTTTTATTCTTTTCAGGCCAAAGACTGGATTCCAGATGTGGCTGGAAGAGAACAGGAGTCCTATTTTGGCAGATAACCCCGATTTTGAAGAAATGGAGATAATAAAAGAAGGCATGAGTCGATTCAGAACCTTGTCTGCAGAAGAAAGAATGGTAACGGAGTCCCTTGCAGGGGATTTAACCTTTTAGTCACTTAATTATGAGGGAGAAACCCTATTTTTTTATTTTGCCCTCAACCCTTCTATTTCCCCCAGTCCATACCTACATCTCCTAAAGAAAACATTACAAACTTTACTGAAATGTCTTGAGCCAGTGAAGGCGCATTGAGAATTCTGTTTTCTCTCTTGGCTTTGTTCTGACTTCCTGCCTTAATCTCCTTTTTTTTCTTCTCTAAGCTCCTCAAAGGCTCCTGTGCCTTCCTAAGAACATAAGAAGAGCCATGCTGGATCAGGCCAAAGGCCCATCTAATCCAGCTTCCTGTATCTCACAGTGGCCCCACCAGGTGCATCTGGGAGCGCACGAGACTAGATCTCTGTCTCCTGGTACCACTCCCCTGCATCTGGCCCTTGAAGTTTTAAGCCTGGAGATTGCACATCTCCCTCATGTTTTGTAACCTGTGATGGACTTTTCCTCCAGGAATCTGTCCAATCCCCTTTTGAAGGCATCCAGGCCAGATGCCATCACCACCTCCTGTGGCAGGGAGTTCCAGAGACTAACAACGTGCTGGGTAAAAAAAAATTCTTTTGTCCTCACTCTCCCAACCCTCAGCTTGAGTGGATGTCTCCTAGTTCTGGTATTTTGTGAGAGGGAGAAGAGCTTCCCTCTATCCACTTGATTCATGCCCTGCATTATTTTGTACGTCTCAATCATTTCCCCTCTCAGGCGCCTTTTTCCAGACTAAAGAGCCCCAAATGTTTTAGCCTTTCCTCATAAGTTTCTCTAAAGTTACGGTCTCACCTGTCTGCTTCCACTGCAGTCGTGTTATAATGTTTACGGTTTCTGTTAACTTTAGGCTTGGACGGAAAAAGCCAAAGGAAATGCGACCAGAGATCCAGAGGAAGGGAAGAAACGGAAGCGTCTCGAGGGTTTCAACGGTGACGGACCAGAAAGCCAAGGACAAAAATTAAACGAGGACTCGAGCTCATCTAAAAAATCCAAATCCTTTCAGCAATCAACCATTGCAAAACTATCCACATTTGCCTACAAGGCAAGCTAGGCCATGTGTATGTCTCTCTTTTTTTGCCATGGTCTTTTGCAGAAACCCACCACCCATCCTGTCACCAAGGGAGAAATGACACATTTCTGCCGAGCATAGCCCCTGAGCAAAGTACCTGTTTATGGATGAGTTTAACTTCATTGTTGTCTGCGTTGCATAGAGTCGCTGTACATTTAGTTTGCCGCTGTAGGCGTTCAGGTCCTGACATTGGCTGCCGTGAGAAGTGCCACGCTGCCCCCAGAAGGTCAGCTTCAGAGGCTGAACTGCTGCTCGGTGTGTTAAGTTGCACCTGAGGGAACCCCCTTGAATCAGTGGGGCTTTGGTGATTCCACCCCTCTGTAAGTTTAGTTCACTCAGACGTACTCGAGCCTCGTAAGTCACAAGGAGAGGAGGTCCATTTGAATTCATGGAATTTACGGGGGAATTGACTCGCCAGTTCACCACAGATTCATTTACAGCAGTGGTTCTCCACCTGTGGGTTCCCCAGTTGTTCCTGGACTGCAACTCCCAGCAGCCTCCACCACTCACTGTGCAGGAAGGGGTTTCTGGGAGTTGCAGTCCAGGAACATCTGGGGACCCACAGGTTGAGAACCACTGATCACAGGGCCTGTTCTAGTGTGACCTTATTTATTTATCCGAACCCAATGCACAGTATACCACAGTTGCAGGGAAAGAGGCGTGATCTAAACAGAGAGGCGGTGTCAGATGAGCTGTGATTGAATTACCATTTTCATGGGGTTGAGAATTAAGCAGGCTGAGTCACTATATGAAGGAGGGAAGAAAGCTATGCCTACCCCTTGTTGCCTTGCACACCTGGAGCGTGATGGGTCTTAAAAAGGAGAGCCTTTGCTAACCATCCACGGAGGCTTTCCACACGAGGGAAGATCCTGGAGTGGCAGGATTTGAACTCGCACACACTCTGTATGGAGGGCAGATTCTCTCCGGTTCAGAAAGCCTCGATGGAGAAGCCGGCAACGGAAATTGTGCTCACGTATAAGCACAGCTTGCACACTCTCTCTTCGCACGTGTCGGAACAACACACACACACAGACGATGTCTGAATAGGACCGTCGTATTTCTTATTGCAACAATTGGCTCTGTTCATTGGTTGCCTTTGAAATTTGGCCACTTGCCTCGTCGTGAACGGAAAGGCGAGCTTTTTCTGCCTCTTCCAATTCAAATCTAGCTTCTGTAAATTGGCCACATCCCTAGGTGGGGTCTAGGAGGGGGTTTCTCCCACTTGGGCATATGGGCCATTACTGGTTATGCCTGTGTTCCACACAGTTTTGGGACATCTGAATCCCTTGTACAGCCATGTTTTTCCCCAGATCTTGGGAAAGTGAAGTTTTGGGGATTTTTTTTTTTTTGCATCATCACTGTTAAAAGGAAATAAAGCAATTACCACTTTGTATCTTGGCTGTTAACTGTTTTGTTTTTATGCCCGGCACCGTCAGGCTGTCATTGTTTAAGGCTCTCATTTAAACTCTGCTTGAAGTATACGTGGCATCATTGATCCGGCGATAATGGATGCTCTGAGGTAAACGAGGAAGGAAATGCAGGCGCACAGCTGTTTTTTAGCAGCCTCGGGGCACACATCAAACGCCAGACCTTGTGTTTTTTTTTTTTCATTC
Organism: Phrynocephalus forsythii; assembly: GCA_029282475.1. Lineage (NCBI taxonomy): Eukaryota > Metazoa > Chordata > Lepidosauria > Squamata > Agamidae > Phrynocephalus > Phrynocephalus forsythii. The sequence continues at coordinate 207,702,839 of JAPFRF010000001.1, forward strand.
CTCATTCACAGGCATGTCGACAAAGTGGATAGCTTTTTTAACCGAAAGCCAAACCCAAACAGGGCTTTGTTAATCTAGTGGAGTGGGTAAGAGTGCACTGTGAATAAGAAATGCTCACTTCAGATTTCATACAATTCTCTGCGACGCTTCCATCCATACAGCCACCATCTCGCTAGCCTCAGACCCTCAGCTTTGATTTTAACATTGATTTGGGTTGAGACCGTAAGTGTTGCCGGGGAAATATCTGTTAATCTTTTAGGAAAGGTGCTGGCCGGAAGTGCGTCCCTCCAGGTGCCAATGGTTCTCAGTGAGCACTGATTCCTTAATGAGAATGGCTTTGGATCAAAACCAGATCATGGTACTGATCACCAATGTTCTATGAGGACATAGAATCATAGAGTAAATGAGTAGGAAGGGGGCTATAATGCCTGTACTGCAGGTAAAACTGCTCACAACCTGGAGTTTAATCCCAGGTAGCCGGCTCAAGGTTGATTCAGCCTTCCATCCTGAGGTTGGTAAATTGAGTACCCAGCTTGCTGGGGGAGCAATGTGTAGCCTGCATACTAAAATTATTAACCGCCTAGAGACTACTTGAAATGGTACAGGGCAGTATATAAGCAAAACACTTTGCTTTTGCTTTGCTTTATACCTGCAGGAAAGTCAAGATCTGAGGATTGAAATGCACCCATTCACATGCCCTCCTCTTTCACATTTTTGCAAGCTCTTATCTCTTGAACTTGCATTGTTAGAACCTAGCATGGTTCTTTGTTGTTTGTTTTTTGTGTTTTGCAAGTGGTTTGGGTCACAAGGAAGATAAGACAAAACCGTACCTTAGCGCTTAGAAGGCCTCTGGTGGATTTAATGCAACACTCCGTGTTTGAAAGGTCATCATATTTTATTGCTTTCTGTAGATGGCAGAATAGCGATGACAATTCCATGCCAGTTCCTGTTGCCATAAGGGTGGGGAGGCTTTAATCACGTCTGGTTTTACCCATTTAGAAATGTTTGTAGCAAAACCATCCTAAGGTTTAAAAAGAAAGAAAGAAAATGCAGCAACATAAAGAGAGAGGCACCGATGCTTTGCCTGAATTGAAACTGACCTTAAGTAACATTCTTCCTACTGTGTTCAAGCTGTGAATGAGACCTTAAGACACATATATAAATAAAAACATATACAGTATATAAAGCAGAAAAAAACCATATAAAAGTCATATTGAAGAGGGGACAGGTTTTTTTTCCATGGCTCTAGGGACTAGGTCTTGGAGCAATGGTTTCAAATTACAGGAAAATAAATTCAGTTTGAACATTAGGAAGAACTTCATGACGGTTAGAGCTGTCCAGCAGTGGAATCTGCAGCCACAAAGGAGGGTGGTGGAGTCTCCTTCTTTGGAGGTTTTTAAGCAGAGGCTTGATGGCCATCTGTCAGGAGTCCTGTGATGGGGGTTCCTGCATGGCAGGGGGTTTGACTAGATGGCCCTGGAGGTCTCTTCCTACTCTGATTCTATGATTCTAAGCATCCTTGTGTCCTGGCTGAGACACATGGTGCAATTGTCACTTCTCATACAGCTCACAAGCCAGAATTAAGATTGCCGGAAGAAATATCAACAACCTCAGATATGCAGATGATACTGCTCTAAGAGCAGAGAGTGAGGAGGAATCAAAGAACCTCTTAATGAGGGTGAAAGAGGAGAGTGAAAAAATGGGCTGAAGCTCAACATCAAAAAAACTAAGATCATGGCCACTGGTCCCATCACCTCCTGGCAAATAGAAGGGGAAGAAATGGAGGCAATGACAGAGTTTATTTTCTTGGGCTCCTTGATCACTGCAGATGGCGACTGCAGCAACGAAATTAAAAACGCCTGCTTCTTGGGAGGAAAGCAATGGCAAACCTAGATAGCATCCTAAAGAGCAGAGACATCACTTTGCCAACTAAGGTCAGGATAGTCAAACCTATGGTTTTTCTAGTAGTGATGTATGGAAGTGAGAGCTGGCCTATAAAGAAGGCTGCTCGCCGCAGAATTGACGCTTTTGAGCTGTGGTGCTGGAGGAGAGTCTTGAGAGTCCCCTGGACTGCAAAGAAAATCAAACCTATCCATCCTGAAAGAAATCAACCCCGAATGTTCACTGGAAGGACAGATTTTGAAGCTGAGGCTCCAGTACTTTGGCCACCTCATGAGAAGAGATGACTCCTTGGAAAAGTCCCTGATGTTGGGAAAGATTGAAGGCAAAAGGAAAAGAGGACGGCAGAGAATGAGATGGTTGGACGGTGTCATCGATGCAACCAACATGGATTTGACAAAACTCCAGGAGGCAGTGGAAGATAGGAAGGCCTGGCGAGCTCTGGTCCATGGGGTCAGGAAGAGTCGGACACGACTGAACGACTGAACAACACCATACAGGTATACTCTTGGTCTGGAGCCACTGGAAGTTCTCAACCTTGTAACCTGGTCACAGGGCTCCATGATCTCCCAGCTGGGCCAAAGTCTTGTTGCTACAGGAATCATGCCTCTGTTTTTGGCTCATTCCATCATGCAAAGACCAGGCTGGGAGAGAAATCCTCAGTCACTTATATGCTGTTGGTGAAACAAAGATTAGTTTGATGGGCTTCACAGACAGGGCATTTCATAGTTTGGTCATTTACTCCACAGGTTTATCTTCTGGTGATGTGCCCCAAGTACAACAGCCTTATTAGAAAAAGTTGTAATAACAACCCCTCAGCACCCTGAAAACGTGATAAATTTCATCTTTTGGACCTGCAAGGTGGATCATCTGAAAACCAGCCATCAACCATAATAATGTTTGTGGCTGTATTGTGTCAAGTTCTGTGTTAATTCTGATCCCAGCCAACTGCAAAAAAAAAAAATTGTCCTTCAACAGCACAAAACCCAAGACTGGCAAACATTTCAGCACTAAAAAAATCCTTGAATTCCCCCCGTCTTAAAAAAAAAAGCAAAAAATTCTCAGGTTTTGAATTCTAGCATGCAAACCATATAAAGACCTTCTATGCAAGGAGAACCTTCAATGCCCAGTGGCTTAGGAGACGATTGACCTTTGGGGAACGGAGCTTCTCTGCTTATTGATTAATCAAGATCAAACACAATTTGACCTACAGCAGCCTTTGCTGGAACCTCAGGGTCAAGCATCGATCTATTTCAACATTTCACCTTTGCTGGACATCAGTGGGCAGGTGGGGGAGGGGAATGCACCAGGCAGGCAAATTCAGTCCTAACACCTGGAAAAGGTTAGAAGAAGCAAAGGATTCAGAGACTTCCATCGAGCAGTATTAACTTTTTTCCCTTAACATTAATACTTTTACACGAAGATTTTAGTGCTAAAGGAGAGAGCACACTCCAGAAGCTTAAAAGTTGTCCCAGCTCCTTGGCCCTGATTTCAAATGGCAGCATACAGGTGACCACCTCAGCCAACTTGGTGATCTACCACTCAATGCCCGGTTGGTCCAAAATAAATCAGAGTCAATTTTTGGTCTTAGAGTAGATTAAAAAGGCTGATCTGGTTTGTCTGGGTGTGGGAAACAGGTGTCACCCCTTCTGAGCTCAGGATATTCCATCCAGCATTAGGACTGATCAGAGTTGCATTCGTGGCCAAAGTCTATAGGAAATCTGGAAGTTAAGTCATGGCAACTGGACTTCTTTTCTTGAGAGACTGAAACATTTCACTCCTCATCCAACCACCTTTGTTAGTGTGAGGCAATTTAGTGGCAAGTCCTCCATTTTATATTTCACATTGATTTCACATCTCCCTGATCTGAATAGGTTTATAAGTTGGACAATGGCCTGAATAGGTTTGTTAAGTAGACAATGGCCTGAAGAGGCTCATTAAGTGGGCTATGACCTGAATAGGCTAGGGTGCGTGAAAGTCCAACCTATGTGTTTCCCAACACCTATTAAGTATGGGTCGTTAGCTATGGCAGTGTTTTTGAAGGTTCCGTGTTTCACAGTGTGTCGGGATTGGTGAAAAGGTGTGCCGTGAAAAGTTGAAAAATAAAGATTTTTTTGAAATGTCCCAACACTGTTGGGCACTGGACTGTGTCCTGGGTATGAAGGAGTGCGGCTTTGACCCCACCTCAAACCAGCAGGGGCTTCTCTGTCTCCTCAGGTGTACACCCTCCATCTTTCTGATGTCCGTGCTGCGATTCCTTCAAGACTCCAGCCTGGACCTGGTTCTGAAGACATCATCTTCCGACTTCCTTCCCTCAACTTCACAGATAAACTCACCTGGAGAGAAGAAGATGTCACAGACGTCACCAAAAGGAAATGCAGGAGGAGATGAGGAATGACCAGGACTCTAATGTTAGTGCCTCATGATTTTTTTGAAACAAGTGTGCCTTTGCCCAAAAAACACTGAGCTTGGCATCCCTGGTGAAGGTGATGGAGTGCTTCCGATTTGTCTGGGGATTGGTCCCCCAGATGTTTAAGTTACAGATAGACTGTGCCTGTTTCCCCTTCATCACTGTTGAGAGATGGTTTCAGGACAGGGGTTCTAAAAGCTTTCAAACACCCCTCTCTCAAACCACCTATCTTCTCTGTCTAATATGTGTACATCCTCATCTTTGAGTGAGTGCCCTTTGTCCTTCAAATGGAGGTACACTGCTGGTTCTGGTCCTGAGCTGTCCGGTTGCCATGACTCAACTTCCAGATAAACTCACCTGGATGACTGAGAATCTTCACAGACGTATCTATAGGAAATCTATAGACGGGGAATGCCTTCACCCCATGTTAGAGCAGAAATTGTATTGATCTACCGCTCCCTATGGAACCTAAGGTTCTCCCTACCAAGGCTGATGGACGTGGTCTCTTGAGGTCCCCCAGATGTTTACTTCTGGGAGGTGGCCTTGGTGTTTCTCATCTTCATCATTGCTTAGGATGGTTTAGGACAGGGGTTCTCAAAGTTTTCAAACAGCGGGCCGGTCCACCACACCCCAGACACCACTGGGGGCCGGACCCGAGTCCAAAAAAAGGGGCCAACAAGGAAAAAAGGGGGGAGGGAGTGGGGGACCTTGCCGTAGCCCTCCCACTTTGAATGCCCCACTAGCCAGCATGCTAGATCAGCACGCTGATCATCTGGGTGGTAGTTGGGGGGAGTGGGAAAAGCGACATAGCCCACTGCTTTGAACTGCCTCGGCAATAGTAGCAGCTGCAGAGGCTGGCTTGTTTGCAAAGCAGGGGTAGGTGGGGGGGGTTGCAGTTGGTCCCAGGGGCCAGATTCAGGACCTTGGGGGGCCACATCTGGCCCGGGGCCTTAGGTTGAGGACCCATGGTTTAGGAGCTCAGCGCTTGTTGGAATGTCTCTCCTAGAAATCAGATATTGCTTCCACGTGATTCTCTTAATCTTTCCATTTGTGAAGATTCCCAGTCATCCAGGCGAGTTTATCTGGAAGTTGAGTCATGGCAAACTGGCCTTCTTTTCTTGAGAGGTTGAAACGTTTCACTACTCATCCAAGCAGCTTTGAGATGAAGCTGCTTGGGTTTGGATGAATAGTGAAACGTTTCAATCTCTCAAGAATTGAAGACCGGTTGCTATGACTCAACTTCCAGATTCTTTCAATCTTCTTCTTTTTCTTTACATCTGTCTCACTTGGTGGCAGGGTCTGCTATTCTGGTTTTTGCCTTCCACTTTGAAGAGTCACAGGCTTGGGACAAGTTCATATCATTGTCAAGGCTGTTAATCCAGTGCTGTTTTTGTCGCCCTCCATGGCCAATATCCGCTGAGGGTGAGACCCTTTTTGGCCTGAGTTTCCTCGTTGGCATGCAAGATGTATCCAGTTTTCCCTGATTGTTGGTGATTGGTGCGATGCCGTGTTTAGATCGGATGTCGTCATTGCACACATGATCATTTTGTGTGAGGCTGGAGGTCCATTGCAGCATCTTTGGGCGTTTATACACGACCCCAAAACTCCGCCGCAAATGGCTCCCAGCTCCGGAGCTTAAAAATGTTTCCCCACCAGCTCCGGAGTTTACAGGAAATTAAGTGCAACTCCGCCCACTTTAGCACGTCCCAGCGCACCTTTCAAGTACCTGCTCTTCCAGGGTGAAAATTCTTTGATGCGGTGTAACGATAGTGAGTGCGGGGCTCTCCTCGCTTCTGTTTGTTGTTTTTTGGCTCCCGCCCCTTTAAGAGCTACTTTTAAGAGACTGGAATGTTGCCGCGGCAAGAGCGAGAGGCAGAACGGAGGTGAGCCACATCTCTTTTCTTCCTGTTTTTTCTCCCTCTCCTCACGCAGCCAGCAGCCAGGAGTGCGGAGGGGGTGGGAACGCAGGAACAGCGACAAATCCCTAAGATCTCTGGTCCGAATTTAAGTGGCCAGCGGATCTTAGGGGTCGTGTGAAATAGACGTTTGTCTCCATGACTGTAAGGTGGCGTTTAGACATCTTTAGTCGCTAGCCAGCATTCTGCAACATAGAGTAAAACGGGTCGTACAAAAGTGCGATAGATCTGTGACTTTAAGATGTCACTGACTTTTTTGTCGCACATGGCACTTGATGTCTTCTGCCATTTTTGCCATTCCAGGCAAAAATCAAAACAAAACAAAATAAAATACCAAAACATGTGGTACCTTAAAGACTAACTATTATGTTTTAATGTAAGCTTTCGTGGACATGTCCACTTCTTCAGACATATAGCAAGTAGCAGAATGAGGTGTACAATTAATATAAGTTACATACCCAATGTTTGCCATTGTTTCTCTCAATCCGTGATGTTAAAAGTGGCCACACTGAGAGAGGCCAAAAAGGCACCCCACAAGGAATCATACCAAGGTGGTGCCCCCCAAAATTAAAAAAAATAGATCATAAAAATGATCTAATGCCTGATTGTGTATCACCATACTGCTAGCTCGCAGATGCTATTTGCCTGTGATTCTCTCCCAGTGACTCCATTTGCAGTTCCCTGAGCTTTGCAAGGAAGCCACAACTTCTATGCTGATAGGACTTTGGAATGTTAATTTTAAAAATATTCACCTGCTACAACCTGCCATATTCCAAAAAATGTAACCGTTTAGCCCCTAAACCTAAACTAAAGAAATAGATTAATCAATGAGTTTTCCTTATTAGAATTGTCATCCGGATTAGGGTTCTCATTAGGACTGGAAGGGATTTTGATTATTTTTGTTGTGTTCTTAAATCTTATTTGCTTTATGGAGGATAACCATTGCAGATTTTTTTTAATTTTTGGTAAAAATCCCTTCCATTACACAGTAGAAGTACAGAAAAGAACAAGGCATACTTTCTCCAGAGTCCATTACATTTTCATTAAGTGACACTTAAAATCTCAGTGACTTACTCTGAGACATTTGTAGGACAAAGGATAAAAAAATTCCTTTACTTACAAGCTGCTTGAAGTACAGAGTTGTGTATGTTGTTTATTTTACTGCATATATATTTAGCAACCAACTGAGCTGATCAGCAGCAAACAAACAACTACGACCAACCCAGGAAAGAGAGTGAGGAAATCAGTCTTTGTAATCAAAGATGAAATGAACAGTTGGTTAGTACTAGATAATTGATTCAGTCCAGAAAAAATCCTTCCCAGCCACACAAATTACGGACAGCATGCAAAGTTGCAGATCAAACTCCAACAAAAACAGGCATGTGCTTGGATTCACCTACCTCTGTGTGGCTGAGTGACGATACCCAAAAGGCAAATACTGTATTTAGCAAAGGCCAGCCTCTCAGGCTTTCTGGAATGATGTGCTGTTTTGCACTGGCCTGAAATCATAGGAATCCACAGGAAGTTAGATGAGTAGGGCCTTATTGGAATTTAAACAAGACAAAAATCTTGACTAAAGGAGAAATGTGTAACTATACAAGCAGATAATGAAAAAAATGAAATGTTAAATGACTTTGTACATTTGGCTTCAATTATTAAATGGAGCTTGCAAAAAAAAATCAGAAGAATTACAATTACGGTACTATTTGTGGGTGGGTGTATGTGTCGCCTTGATCACTGCAGATGGCGAATGCAGCAACAAAATAAAAAGACGCCTGCTTCTTGGGAGGAAAGCAATGGCAAACCTAAGTAGCATCCTAAAGAGCAGAAACATCACTTTGCCAATTAAGGTCAGGATAGTCAAAGCTATGTTTTTTCCAGTAGTGATGTATGAAAGTGAGAGCTGGACTATAAAGAAGGCTGATTGCCGCAAAATCGATGCTTTTGAGCTGTGGTGCTGGAAAAGAGTCTTGAGAGTCCCCTGGACTTCAAGGAGGTCAAACCTATCCATCCTGAAAGAAATCAACCCTGAATGTTCACTGGAAGGACAGATTTTGAAGTTGAGGCTCCAGTACTTTGGCCACCTCATGAGGAGAGAGGAGTCCTTGGAAAAGTCCCTGATGTTGGGAAAGATGGAAGGCAAAAGGAAAAGAGGACGGCAGAGAATGAGATGGTTGGACAGTGTCATCAATGCAACTAATATGGATTTGATCAAACTCCAGGAGGCAATGGAAGATAAGAAGGCTTGGCGAGCTCTGGTCCATGGGGTCATGAAGAGTCGGACACGACTGAACAACAACAAATGTGTGTATGTGCATGTATGTGTACACACACACACACACATTTTCCCATCTATAATAAAGTGTGTGTGTGTGTGTGTGTGTGTGTGTGTGTGTGTGTGTGTGTGTGTGTGTGTGTGTGTGTGTGTTGTAGGGGGAGTTTTATTATATATACATCTATCTGCTATGAGGTTACGCTGCTGAAGGCGCTCAGCCCCGCGCTGCCAACCGGGTGGCGGTCTTCTCGTTTGTTCTTAATGGCATTAGCTTCCCAACGGGTGGAGAGGAAATGAGTAATGGATGTGCCCTTGTGAACAATTTCCTTTTGGGTGCCTTCCCGAAAGCTGACCGCTTCCTCTTTCCCTCGTCCCGACAGAGAGGCTTGTTCGCTCTGCTTCGGGAGGTGTGTGGGACGATACTTGGCGTACCCAGCATTGACATGGAGAGGTATATCCTGACATAGGGAATCTCTGTGGTGAGCGGAAGGAGGGTAGTCTTCTAATGTTTGTCAACGTGTTAATATGCCTTGGCGACGGCAACCTCTGCAAGGAGAAAAATAAATATTCCGTGGCATCGTTAAGACTAGTAATTTATTTCATTGCAAGGTTTTGTGTTTCACAATCCATTTTTCCAGGCATGGATTTTTACAGCAAATTGACTTGATCCTGAGTAACATTCAGGAACTGGTGCAAAATGTTAATGTGACTAATCAAACAAATAAGAGAAAGTCCCTTTTCACCCAGAGGCTCACGGATCTGTGGACCTCCCTGCCAGAAGAAGTGGTGACAGTGGTCAGCCTTGACTGCTTTTTAAGAAAGGATTGGACAAGTTCATGGAGAACAAGGGTATGAATGGCTATCATTATGGGATGCCTAAGGACAACCTCCCGGTTGGAGAGATAGGCAGGATATCTCTCAATACCATTTGCAGGGAATCGGAAGCAGGTGAAGACATCTGCTTGGGAATACCCTGCAGCAAATGGTGAGCCCCTGTGTGAGACAGAATGCTGGACTGGATGGGTTGTGGCCTGTTCCAGCCAGGCTGTTCTTGTGTGCTTATGTTCTCTTTGGCATCTCCTTTCCTGTGATTTGAACTCCTCCCTTCCACAAGGCACAGCTTTGCCCCACCACCTAGAAAGAGAAATTAAGAATCGATGGGAGAAGCCCTTCTGATATTTGGCATTGACCGTCATCCAAGCATCTGGAAAGGCTATCCTGACACCTCTTGGCTGTCCCATCTCCAGGGCCAATGCCCCAAGGCCAGAAGCCAGGTTTCCGGCTGAACACCAGGAAAAACTTTCTGATTGTTGGAGCAGTATGTCAATGGAACCCATGGCCTCAGGAGGTGGGGAGGGCTCCAATGCATTCAAGAGAAAATTGAACAGCCATCTGCCCAAACTGCTTTGATTTGGATTTCTGCATGGCACAGGGTGGGACTGGTCTCAATGGCCTTAGTGCAGTGGTGGCCAAACTTTGGCCCTCCAGATGTTTTGGACCACAACTCCCACAGTCCTTTGTCATTTGCAATACGGACTTGGAATTCTGGGAATGGTGGTCCAAAACATCAGGCGAGCCAAAGTTTGACCACCACTGGCTTAGAGTCCCCTTCCAAATCCATGATCGTATGTTTTGAAGGTCCTTTGATCTTCTCAGCTGGTCCCCAGCCTTCTTAACCTTGTCAAGCTCTGTGAACAGGGTGCCGTTGTCCATTTCAGTGTGCGTAGCCCAATGATGAAGTCCGTCGAAAGCAGACTACAGCGGTACCATTACTTCTCTTGATCTGGACTTCCTGCTTGTGTTGAAGCAACCTCTAGTGCAGTGGTGGAGAACCTTTGGCACTAGATGTTATGGACCACAACTCCCAGAATTCCAAGCCTAGATTGCCAGTGACAAAGGATTGTGGGAGTTGTGGTCCAAAACATCTGGTGTGCCAAAGGTTTGCCACCACTGCTCTAGTGGATCCACAGATGTTGGACTAAGATCTCCAGAAGCTATCACTACTAGTTGGGCTGGCTAGGATTTCTGTGGGACCCATCTCCCCATTTGCTCTAGTGCCATTCATTAGCCTTTCTACCGCGTTTCCCCGAAAATAAGACAGTGTCTTATATTAATTTTTGCTCCCAAAGATGCGCTAGGTCTTATTTTCAGGGGATGTCTTATTTTTCCATGAAGAAAAACATGGTACACATTTATTGTTATTGTATTATCGGGGAGGCCTTATTTTCAGGGGGATGCCTTATATTTCAGTGAGGGGCAAAACTGTAAGTAGGTCTTATTTTCAGGGGATGTCTTGTTTTCGGGGAAACAGGGTATATGCTCTTTTGCACTGCTAAAATGTATTTACTCTGTGTTTGACTAAAGTCTTACATCAGTTTGAGGTTCTGCTTTCAAGTAGATCACAGGATCCCAACCTTGGGTCACCCAGGGGTTCTTGGACTACCACTCCCAGAAGCCTTCACTGCCAGCAATGGGGTTTCTGGGGTTGCAGTCCAAGACCATCTGGGTGACCCAAGTTTGGGAACCACCAATTGAGATGACACCTGTTAAGCCAGGGGTCCTCAACCTAAGGCCCCGGGGCCAGATGCGGCCCCCCAAGGTCCTGAATCCGGCCCCGGGACCAATTGCAACCCCCCACCTACCCCCTGCTTTGCGAACAAGCCAGCCTCTGCAGCTGCTTCTATTGCGGAGGCAGTTCAAAGCAGTGGGCTATGTCACTTCTCCCACTCCCCCCCAACTACCACCCAGATGATCAGCATGCTGATCTAGCATGCTGGCTAGTGGGGCATTCAAAGTGGGAGGGCTACGGCAAGGTCCCCCACTCCCTCCCCCTTTTTTCCATGTTGGCCCCTTTTTTTGGACTGTGGTCTGGCCTCCAGTGGTGTCTGGGGCGTGGTGGACCGGCCCGCTGTTCGAAAACTTTGAGGACCCCTGTGTTAAGCAATGCAAAGCTTTTGATGGATTTCAGCTGAAATGTATTGGGTTTGTATTGGCTCCGTTTCTCAACCGTTTGCTTTCAGTGATACTTCCAGTTGCTCGTGAGTGAACGCCAGAGGAAAACGCTGTCTCATTCGTTCATGAAAGCCAGACAGGGGATTTGCGTTGAAACATACTGGCTGCAAGCCAAAGAAAGGTGATTCTGCTAACCTCCTGTAGAAATGTGCAAGGCAAAAAAAAAAAAGTTAGTGATTAACTTGCCTTGTTGATTTTGATGAGGGGTAGGTACACTTACCTCCCTCCAAATGTAAGGCCAAGGTTTCTATAGTGGCCTAACACTTTTTTCCCCCAGAACCGGTTGTTTCCACAAATTGAAACAGCTGCTGACTCAGACGGCATTTTAAAAAGAACATAATAACATAAGACCTTGCTAGAACAGGCCACAGCCCATCCAGTCCAGCATTCTGTCTCACACAGTGGCTCACCATTTGCTTCAGGGTATTCCCAAGCAGATGTCTTCACCTGCTTACGATTCCCCACAAATGGCATTGAGAGAGAGCCTGCCTATCTCTCCAACCCAGAAGTTGTCCTTAGGGATCCATCATGATCGCCATTGAGACCCTTGTTCTCCATGAACTTGTCTAATCCTTTCTTAAACATGTCAAGGCTGACCGCTATCACCACTTCTTCTGGCAGGGAGTTCCACAGACCAGTGATCTTCTGGGTGAAAAAGGACTTTCTCTTATTTGTTTGACATCTAGCACCCAAAAGTTTCACGGAGTGCCCACTACTTCTAGTGTTGTGCAATAGGGAAAACAGTTTTTCCTTATCTACTTTGTTCACACCGTGTATGATTTTATAAACTGCAATCAGGTCACCTCTTAGGCGCCGTCATTCAAGAGTGAAGATGCCCAGCCCTTGCAGCCTCAGATGGTAAGGAAAGTGTTCCAGTTCCCTAATCATTCTGGTTGCCCTCCTCTGCACTTTTTCCATTTCCATCATATCCTTCTGGAGGTATGTAGTGACCAGAACTGTACACAATACTCCAGATGGGGCCTCACCATAGGTGTATAAAAGAGGCAAAATGACACTTGCTGACTTATTTTCTATACCCTTCCTAATGATCCCTAGCATGGGATTTGTTTCTTTCATTGCTGCAGCACACTGGGTTGACCCCTTCCTTGAACTGTCCACCAGGACACCAAGGTCCCTTTCCTGGTTTATTGCGGAGAGTTCAAACCCCATCAGTTTATAAATGTAATTTGGGTTATTTTTGCCCCAACCTGCATCACTCTGCACTGACTAATGTTGAAGCTCATTTGCCACTGGTTTGCCCAATCCCCCAGTGTCAAGAGATCCCACTGATTCTACCTGTCAAAGAACCGCCAGACAGCTCAGTGGTTTAATTAAGGCATCTGCCTGCCCTTGGGAGTTCGATTCCCCACTGGGCCTCCTTGACAGGAGCTGGGCTCCACGATCCACAGGGTCTCTTCCGGATCTGCCGCTCCAAAGCCCATGGAGGAAAAGACGTTTTGCCCTGAAGTTGACGCAGGGCACCCAAGAGCCACTAAAAGCGACCCAAGTTCCCAAAACTCAGGACGAGCAAACTTGAGCGTTGGTTCCAGCACTTCTAGACCTTTTAAGGCTTTTACTCCCCCCCCCACCTCCCTCCCAGACGTTGCCCTCCTCGGAGAGAGCCCCGGGGGCCGGTAGCCTGCGCCGGTGGGAGGAGGCTCCACCCGAAGCGCTGTCCAAGGGCCAAGAGCCCCCTTCTCTCGTCCCGTTCCCTCCTTCCCCGCGCGTACCCGCTGGAGGAGTGGTGCCCTCCGCCCCCGGCCCGCCACCCCCCCATCGGTCCGGCGGCCGCCAGTCCCTGACCCTCTGACAGGCGGGCCGGGCGGGTGACGCACGGGCAGGTGTGCCCAATGGGAGCGGCGCCCGGGATGGAGTGGGTGGGGTAGGGGGCGCCTGGACCAAGCCCGGCGCGCTATAAAAAGGGAGGCCCGCCGGGTGGCAGGAGGAGAGTCAGCTGGTCGGCGCGGGCGGAGCGGGAGTGTCCCTTCTTTGGCTGGGCGCGGAGGCGGAGGCGGCGGTGGCGGTTCCTCCGGGGGTTTTTTCCCCCAAGCGTCCGGGCGGGAGACGGGCGGCGGTTTCCCCGGGCTCGCCTCCTCCTTCCCTCCTTTCCCTCCGCGGAGGCGCGCCGGGCTTCCCCCTTGCCGGTTTTGTCCGGGCGATGGAGAGAAGGCAAACGCGCAGCGTGACCGCCACTTGCAACGGTTACGCGCGGGCGGAGAAGCCGCCGGAGCCCGATCCCGGCGCTGCCACCGCCTCCTCTTCTTCTTCTTCCCGGGTCCTCCCCAACAAGGCGCCGGCGTTGGCGACAGCGACAGCAGCAGCAGCAGCAGCAGCAGCCGCATCGGCGTCGTCCCCGGGCGCTCGCCTTGCCTCCCCGCCGCCGGACAGCTGGAAGGAAGAGAGGACGCGCAGCGAAGAGGACAACGAGTTGCACTTGCCCGGCCTGGCCGCCGCCTACGGCACCATCCTGCGCGCCCTGGGCGAGGACCCGCAGCGCCCGGGGCTGCTCAAGACCCCTTGGCGGGCCGCCACCGCCATGCAGTTCTTCACCAAGGGCTACCAGGAGACCATCACAGGTGGGTGGGCGCCCCCTTTTTCTCCCCCAGCGCACGACAGCCCGGCGAGGTAGGCAGGCAGGCTGGGGGGTGGCAGGAGACGGGCGGGGACGGTGGCAGGCGGAAGAGCGCCCCTCGACCGTCAGTTTGGGCTCTCCACGTGTTACGGGGATCTAATTTATTGATTGATTGATTTATGAAATTTATATACCGCTCCATCGAGCTACATGGCTACTCTGGGCGGTTTGCAAACTGAACACAAATCAAACCATAAACAATACAATATAACAGATAAGCGCAAGTATATAAATAAAATACAATATAACAGATAAGCGCAAGTATATAAATAAAAACACGACTAGTAAACAATATATAACAACAGCATAGAACAGGAGCAAGATGGGTTACAGATAAAAGCAAATATAGAATAGCAATAATTGTTGGAACAGATTAGTATCCGGGAAAGCCTTTTTAAAAAGCCACGTCTTTAGGTACTTCTTAAAGCCCTAAAGACCTGATGGGGGGGCGCGGATCCGGATGAGAGGTTGGGGCTTCCTGGTGGCCTGGAGGGAGAGAAGGATTTGCCTCTGATTGACCCCGAGGAGTTTGGAAAGCCGAGGAACCAAGTTCAGAGAGGAGGGCGACAAGGGATGGTCTGTGCCACCCAAGTTCTACTACACAGGCCCTTTGTACACGACCCCTAAACTCCGCCGCAAATGGCTCCCAGCTCCGGAGCTTAAAATTGTTTCCCCACCAGCTCTGGAGTTTACAGATAATTAAGTGTGACCACGCCCACCTAAGTGCGACCCAGCGCACTTTTCAGGTACCTGCTTTCTGGAGGTGAAAATTCCTGATGCGGATATAAGGTAGTGACTGCCCGGCTCTCCTTGCTTTTGTTTGTTCTTTTTTTGCCCCCCGCCCCTTTAAGAGATCTGAATGCAGTGCCGGGAGCAAAGCAAGATGGCAGAACTGAGGTGAGCGGCATTCTTTTCTTCCTTTTTTTCTCCCTCCCCTCACGAAGCCAGCAGCCAGGAAGTGCGGAGGGGGTGGGAACGCAGGAACAGCAACAAACCCCTAAGATCTCTGGTCCAAATTTAAGTGACCAGCGGATCTTAGGGGTCGTGTGAAAAGGCCCACACTGACACACTCCTTGGTGAGTGCAGGAAGCAACAGGCAACTTCATATGGCACTGCATTCTGCGCCCCTCAACCCATGGCATGGAAGATAATTTAGGGAGCCCCGAATGCTCTCCATGTTGTTGATGAGAGGCACAGTCATCTGAGGCCTTGATTAATTGTACTGCGGTGCTTCAGACACAAAAGAAAGGAAGATGGATGGAAGGGTGGGCAGGGAGGGTGGAGGAAAGAGAAAAGAACCGTGCAGGTTTAACCCAGAGGAAAGAAGACTGAGGGGGGCTTTTCGGATATTTGAAGGGCTGTCCGACAGATGAGGGGCAGGATCTGTTCTCTGTCAACCCAGAGTGCAGGATATGCTACAGTGAGTTCAAGTTAAAACAGTGCTTCTCAATTTGTGGGTCCCCAGATGTTCCTGGACTGCAACTCCCAGAAATCCTGGCTAGCTCAGCTAGTGAGGAAGACTTCTGGGAGTTGCAGTCTAGGAACATCTGGGGACCCACAGGTTGAGAAGCACTTCATTAAAGGAACCCAGCTTTCTGTGTATTCTCGAAGGCTTTCACAGCCAGGATCTGAGGGCAAGGAGTTCAGGGAACTAGGAGTTCTCTCGTTGCTCTGGGGTATATAGAGTGAGGGGTATAGAGTGAGCACAGAAGGAACTCCTAGTTCCCTGAGCTCCTTGCCCTCTGAAGATGCCAGCCACAGGGTCTGGCGAAACATCAGGAAGAAAAACTTCCAGAACATGGCCAAACAGCCCAAAAAAGCACACAAGCTTTCTGCCTAATATCAGGAAAAACTTCCTAACTGTCGGAACAGTGGGGCAACCACGCCGATGACCTCAAGAGGTGGTGAGTGCTCCAACACTGGATGCATTCAAGAGAAAATTGGACAGCTGCCTGGTAGATGTCCTTTGATTTGGATTCCTGCATGGAGCAGGATGGGGGTGGACTTGATGGCCTTACAGGACCCTTCCAACTCCACTAGTCTATGATTCTCATGAGCTGCCTTAAAGAGCTGTGGCGAGGCATGGAAAATGGAGCAGTTCAGATGAGCCCGGCATGGCTGTAGGGCTGGCTTCTAAGGCTGCTTTCAAACGACCCCTAAGATCCGCTGGTAGTTTAAATTTGGATCCCCCCAGCCACATATCATGTGGGTTTTGTTCCTCTTCCTGTGTTCCCACCCTTCTGCACTCTGTTGCTCCTGTCTGCGGTGAGGGGAGGGAGAGAAAAAGGAGAGAAAAATGCAGGCTCACCTCCACCTCCGTCTGCCGCCGGAGCAGCCCCCGTAGGGATTTCTGTCTGTTAAAGGGGTGGCGGGGACAACAAAAGCAAACAGAAGGTGAGGAGATCCCGGCACCCACAGCTTTACAATCCGCATCAGAAAATTTTTTTTACCTCTGGAAACCAGGTGCTTGTAAAGTGTGCTGGGGCGCGCTTACGTGGGCGTGGGCGTACTTTATTTTTCTTTAAGTCCGCTTCTGGTGGGAAAACAATTTTATGCTCCGGATCTGCAAGTGTTTTGCAGCGGATTTTAAGGGTCGTGTAAAAGGGCTCTAAGGGCCTTTTCACATGACCCCTCAGATCCGCTGGTCCCTTAAATTCGGACCAGCGATCTTGAGGGTTCCTTGCTGTTCCTCCGTCCCCACCCGCTCCGCACTTCCTTGTTCTGTCTGCCGGAGGGGAGGGAGGGGAAAAAAGCCTTAGACACGGACAAAAGAAGAAACCCTTACCTCCCGTGCGTGGAAGCTTGCTCCGAGCCCCGGTTTTACTTCCTGGTTGCTCTTAAAGGGGCGGAGGCGAAAGAAAAACAACAAAAAGAAGGGAGGAGAGCTCAGGCATTCTCCGCATCAAATATTTTTCACCTCCCAAAAGCAAGTACAAGAAAGTGCAGCTGGGTCGCGCTTAGGTGGGCGGGGTCGCACTTAATTGTCTGCAAACTCCGGACCTGGTGGGGAAACATTTTTAAGGTCCGGAGCTTGCAGCCCTTTGCCGCGGAGCTTAGGGGTCGTGTATAAACGCTCTAAGTTTCCCCTCTTGGCACAGGAATTCACCTTCATTCACAATGCGGCAACTTGGAAAGTACTTAACATGCCCGGTGGACTTCCATCTTCCCCTTCGTTTGAGGAAAGGAAAGCAGGATCGTGAGAGATGTTATTATGCAGCTGTGACTTTTGGTCCCTTAATATTGGGAATAAGATTATTGGGGTAGCTTTCAAAGACATCACCCGTTGGGATACCCGGATGCAACCTCAACTCCCTGTTCTTCTGGCTGTGAAAATATTGTCCAAGAATTTGTACAAAGATCCACAGCTTTCCCTGAAAGCCTTGGTTGCATTTGGGTTTTAATAAGTGAGCTCCTGTAGCACATCGTAGCATATTGGGGGTGTGGTGCCTCAGCGGACTAAGGCACCCAAAACTGTCAGCTGCAAAGTCGGCAGCTCAGTGGTTCGAATCCCGGGTGCCACACAGCGGAGTGAGCTCCCGCTGTTAACCCTGGCTCCTGCCTGCCTAGCAATTCGAAAGCATGTAAAATGCAAGTAGATAAATAGGTACTGTCATAAAAAGCGGGAAGGTAAAACGGTGTTTCCATGCAGCCATGCTGGCCACGTGGCCACGGACTTGCACAACACTGGCTCTTCAGCTTGAATACGGATATGAGCACCACCCCTAGAGTCAGACACGACTAGCAATATGTGGACCAGAATCAGCACTACACCTCCATTTGAAGGACACAGGGCACTCTTTCAAAGATGAGGATGTACACATATTAGACAGAGAAGAGAGGTGGTTTGAGAGAGGAGTAAGGGAGGCCATTTATGTGAGCATTGAAACCCCCTCCCTCAACAGAGGTGGTGGCCTCAGGCATAGTCTATCTGCTACTTATCAGGCTGTGCTTTCCAAAGTACCCAGATAAATCAAACAGCCTTCACCACCAAGGCCATAGCTAACGACCCATTCTTTCAGCACCTTAGGCCATTGTTCACCTTAAGGCTATGGATACTATTGTCTCCCTAACAAGCCTATTCAGGCTATTGTTCATCTTATGAGCCTAAGTCAGACCAGGGTGACAAGAGGTCAAAGCTGACTATAAGATGGAGGACTTGCACTAGCTGTATTCAGACTGATGAAGCTGTTTGGATGAACAGGGAAACGTTTCTATCCCTCAAAAAAGAAGTCCAGTAGCCATGACTCAACTTCCAGATAAACTCACCTGGATGACTGAGAATCTTCACAGACATTTCTCTACTGTAAGAATAAAGAAAATGCATGCAATGCCTCACGTAACCGCAAAATGAACATGTTAAGTGACTGTGAAGAAGCATGGTTTTCATGTGCTTCACTATATGGCACGCAACGCACAATTAGGAGCGACAATACTTATACTTTCATAGTGTTGTGTTCTGCTGTTACGCAGTGCCCATGGGTCACCTAGTCTCTCACTGATAAGGGATTAAGTAAATATGTAAATATTTACTTTATGTAAATAAGTTAATAGTAAATAAATTTGCATATTAATACAGAGGAGTCGGAGTCGGAGAGTCGGAGTCGGAAGTAAAAAAATCTTAGGAGTCGGAGTCGGAACATTTATCTACCGACTCCACAGCCCTGGATAGGCGGCGGCAGGGGGGTACTGTACTACTGACAATGCGCGAGCTGTTGTGAATCTAACAACACTTCCTCAGGCTTGTACCAGTGTGAAGAACTGAAAGTGCAAAAGATCACAGCAAGATGGATTTTGCCCGGAACGTTTCTCTTCCGTGTAAAGTCCAAAGGGGCTTGGCAAGATGAGTTTTCACTAGGCATGTCCTCCTTAAGTGGAAGCCAGGAGTCGTGGCGGAAGTGGCGGGCGCTATTTTAAGGCAATTGTGGATCGGATGTCACACATCCCCGTTCTACAGACAAAGACGTACAGGCCATGTGTCTGCGTCCAACCTCCCCATTTGATCATTCTTTGAAATGAACACGTCTCTGTTTTGCCAGGGAGCAGAGGTCCAAGTCATTGGGGAAAATGCTTTCAATTTTTTTGTGGTGCTTTTAAGCTTCATCACGCGTGCTCTCCCTGTATGCTTCCTGTCACCCTCCTTTTTAAAGCAAACACACAGAACCTGTCTCATTGGCCGTTATTTCACATCAATTTTGTACCGCAACAAATTATATTGCGTGATATAATTGATTGCGGTCACCTGTTTTTATTGCTGTTCCTGCGTCCCCCAAAGGTTGCACTTTATTGTTACAAACCTATGCGACCTCATGGGGTAATGCCACATCAAAGTGCATTCTTGTTAACCAAACGAGGATGATAATGGAAAAGACGAAGAACAAATGTTACCCCACTGTGCCTTGTACCAGTATAAAAACAGCAACAGAACAACAAGAAAAACGCTAACCCTAGACCAGGTACCACTTTAGTGCGCTGAGTCACGCTTCAAGGAGTATGGTTGCACTTTATTTTGAATATAGCACAACGGACCTGCGGGAACTACTTTATATTCCACAATTTTATATTTCCCTTACATCACAGGATCGTACCCTCCAGTTGGATTTTCTAGCCAGGAGAGGCAGGTGACATGAAGAGGCTGATGAAGCCCTGGGAAAAATATATAAATTTATTTCTTTTTTTGTTTTGTTTTAAAAGATTGGCATTGGTTTCCTATGATGCATCTGCTTGGCTGTTATTTGCTTGTTGGTGGATCTGGTTCGTTATAACGTGTCACTGTGTTGTTGTTTTTAAATCTTTCTTGATAAAATGTGTTGAAAAATACCTATTATGTGTCTTTTATATGAATCTACAGGATCACATAGACTTTGTGTTTATAACTACAAGTGGTACCTTGTATCAAGGAATTAATTCGTTCCAAATGAAATTATGTTAAGCAAAATTTCCTCCTTTATACAAATTTCCTATATACAAAACAGAGTGATCACATTTTTATGTTGTACAGATTCGCCCCATAGGCGATTATGTTAAGCAAATTTCCCCTATCTCCGGAATTGTTTATGTTGTACAAATTTTATGTTATACGAGCTGTTTGTTATACAAGGGTCCATTGTACTTATAAATAACCTTATGGGTTTACATTGGCACTATGTTTTTATATGAATCTACAGGATCACATCGACTTTTGTGTTTATAACTACTTATAACCTTATGGGTTTACATTGACACTATGTTTTCAAGGTTAGTTTCCATCACTCATCACTTTACATGGAACTTTACTCCCCTTTAACTGCTCTGTTCTTTGGTAGCTTTAATGCAATGTTGTCTATTAATGCTGTAAGATGTCCCTCAAGTCCTTGTTCTCAATAACTGAACGTGTCTGGACTGTATATTATCCCTCATTACTGTAAGCCGCCTTGGGTCCTTTTTTCAAGGGGAAAGGTAGGGTTAAAATACTCTAAAACAAACAAACAAACAAACAAACAAACAAACTCAGCACACCTTCTAGAGCAGCAAACTGGATGTGAAGTAACGGCCATTGCGTACTAGCAGGCTGCCTGCCTGTACTTGGCACAGAGATGGAAAAAAATTTACCTTTTTGACTTAAAGTTTCTGGACGAGCCTAGCCAGCTCTTAAAAGTATTCATTGTCTCAGCCAGCTCCACTTCAAAGGTCCCCTGGCAAAGCCTCACAAATCCCCCTCTTCTGTGTCTGCTGTGTCCCGTCAAGTTGCTTCCGACTTGAACCGCTGAATAGGTTTAAGACTTGGACTGCTGAGCCAGAAGTTGGTAGTTCAATTCCCGGCAGTGCCTCCTTGACAGGGGCTGTGAATGGTTGTTATGTGTTCCCTCAGATAGGGCAACTCAGGGCGTTTATACACGACCCCTAAACTCCGCCGCAAATGGCTCCCAGCTCCGGAGCTTAAAAATGTTTACCCACCAGCTCCGGAGTTAACAGGAAATTAAGTGCGACCCCGCCCACTTTAGCGCATCCCAGCGCACCTTTCCGGTACCTGCTCTTTGGAGGTGAAAATTATTTGATCCGGTGTAACAATAGTGAGTGCGGGGCTCTCCTTGCTTCTGTTTGTTGTTTTTTGGCTCCCGCCCCTTTAAGAGCTACTTTTACAGAGACGAGAGGCAGAACGAGGTGAGCGGCATGCTTTTCTTTCTCTTTTTCTCCCTCCCCTCACGCAGCCAGCAGCCAGGAAGTGCGAAAGGGGGTGGGGACACAGGAAGAGCGACGAACCCCTAAGATCTCTGGTCCGAATTTAAGTGGCCAGCGGATCTTAGGGGTCGTGTGAAAAGGCCCTCAATGAATGAGTGACCTCCATAAAGGCCTGCCCTCAACTGCTCTGCTCAGTCTTGCAAAGCCAAACCGGTGGGTTCCTTTAGGAAGCCAATCCATCTTGTACTCGGTTTTCTTCCTTTTCCTGCTGACTTCTACTTTCCCCGGCATCATTATCTTTCTTATCCTGCCTTCTCATGAAGTTAGAACTGTCCTGTCCGACAGTGGAATATGCTGCCGCGGAGGGTGGTTGAGTCTCCTTCTTTGGAGGTTTTTAAGCAGAGGCTGGATGGCCACCTGTCGGAAATACTGTGATGGGGGTTCCTGAATGGCAGGGGGTTGGACTAGATGGCCCTCGAGGTCTCTTCCAACTCTATGATTCTATGCCCAAAGTAGGGGAGCCTCAATTTCCAAATCCTAATTCCAGAAATAGTTCAGGTGTGATTTGATCCTAGGACCTACTTGTTTGTCTCTTTGGAAGACCAGGGTATCTGCAAAGCTCAGCACCAATATTTGGGGCTCTTTAATCAGGAAAAAAGGCGCTTGAGGGGGTTATGATTGAGAGGTACAAAATAATGCAGGGCATGAGTCAAGGGGATAGAGGAAGGCTCTTCTCCTTCTTACAAAATAGCATAACTGGGGGACATCCACTCAAACTGAGGGTTGGGAGAGTGAGAACAGACAAAATAATTTTTTTACCCAGTGTGTTGTTAGTCTGTGGAACTCCCTGCCACAGGATGTAGTGATGGCATCTGGCCTGGATGCCTTCAAAAGGGGATTGGACAGATTCCTGGAGGAAAAGTCCATCACAGATTGCAAACCATGAGGGAGATGTGTAATCTCCAGGCTTAAAACCGGGGTACTTCAAGGGCCAGATGCAGGGTAGTGGGATCAGGAGACAGAGATCTAGTCTCATGCGCTCCCAGAGGCATTTGGTGGGGCCACTGTGAGATACAGGAAGCTGGACAAGATGGGTCTTCGGCCTGATCCAGCATGGCTCTTCTTATGTTCTTATGTTCACATTTCAGACAAATCAAGTGTTTTCCTGTTGGCTTTCTTTACTGGCCTTATTGACTTCATCTCCTCTTTGGTCTTTCTTTTTTCCTACCATTATTGCCTCTTTCGGTGAGTCCTCGCTTGCCATAATCGTCCTGAAATACAGTGACCTGTTAGTCATTTTAGCTTCTAGGGAAAGTTCCATCTCAATTTGATCTATAGGACCGACTGGTTTGTCTCTCTGGTAGTCCAGGGTATCCCCGAAAGCTCTCCTCCTGCATCACATTTTGAGTGCTAAGCCATCCTAGGTCCAGGATATTGTGGAATATTTAAATAGTGGCTAGATCCAGCAACCTGCCCTTGTTCTGACATTTCGACCAATAATAGCAAACATTAAGAGAAGCGTCGTCAGTGTGCGTGGCTTCGTCTTGGAAGCAAGACCCAGTCTAAAGCTCAGAGATGCCCTCCGGGCACCTGGAGGGCTTATCTCACTGCACTGTCTTTCCAAGAGAGAAGAAGAGAGGCAGCTGGACAAATATTAACTTGAGTTCGTTATCCTCTTGTTGGTTTCTCTGTAGGACTTAAGCCTTTTACAGTCTGCAGGGAAAGGGCTTGGAAATGTCCCAAGCCAAGTCTGTTTGCTCAGGGATAAGCTTTGTTCTAAGGCAGCCATAGATGCCCGCCTCTGGGGGGGGTGTATTTTCTCTTTCAAGGGCTGTCCAAGCATCTTTTAATGTCGGGGAAAGACATTCACTCAGATCAGATGAGCAACATAAGGCTGGCTCTTCCCTTTCTGTGTGTTCTTTATTGCCTGCTCCATGATGTCCTTCCAGGCCAGAAAATCATCCACCTGGACCTTTTTTGGGGTGGTGCCAGCATTTTGGTACCAACCTCCAGTAGAGCTGTGCCTGGCTCCCTCCCTCCCTGCATTTAAAAGATCTGTAAAAACACTGCTTTACAGAGAAGGCTTTTTTAATGGCAACCCTTCCTGACCTTTTTTTACAACCCCCCCCCATTTCTCCTCTTTGTTTGGTTGCTTTATAGGCCTCACATTCTGTGTTGCGCTTCTACAGTCTATACCAGTGGTTCTCAACCTGTGGGTTCCCCAGATGTTCCTGGACTACAACTCCCAGAAGCCTCTACCAGTTGCTGTGCTGGAACGGGGTTTCTGAGAGTTGCAGTCCAGGAACATCTGGGGACCCACAGGTTGAGAACCACTGGTCTAAACCTCTTGGAGTTTTATGATTTGTTTACCTGTTTTAATTTAATATATAATTATCATAATGCATTTAACTTTCTGCAAACTGCATTGTAATAATGGTGCAGTGTAAATGTACTGCTGCTTCAATAAATATACAAATTCTGGGAGATCATAAGCTGAATATGAGCCAACAGTGTGTTGGCGTCCACAAAAAAAGGCAAATGCTATTTTAGGCTACATTAACAGAAGTATAATTTCCAGATCCCGTGAGGATCTTGTCCCGCTCTATTCAGCCCTAGTTAGGCCTCAACTTGATCAGGCCCTCCCTTCAGTGGCAAGGCAGGGGCCATGGGACTTAATGAGCCACATTGAGGAGAGGTGTGAATGTATGTACCACGTGTCTTTTGAAGAACTGGGGCAACACAAACACCTCCTCCCATTCATCTCAGATGCAGCCTAAGAACATCCAAGCTCCGAGCTTCACCTAAGAAACTGCCTGGCATATTTTTCCATCTTGCCAAGGACCTTACATCTAAGAAATAACTCCTGGCAAATCCCTCTCTTGCCATGTCATAATAACCTATTGGTACTGTTCTGAGGAAGGGGGTTTGGCCTTCGAAATATTAGCAACGTTTTTGTGATTTTTCTAGTAGCCTAAAGGTATCAAGTTCCACTTTTGAACTTGAGTAATGTGTCCAGTTCTGGATGCCATAGAATTATAGAATCATAGAGTTGGAAGAGACCTCAAGGGCTATCTAGTCCAACCCCCTGCCATGCAGGAACCCCCATCACAATATTTCCGACAGATGGCCATCCAGCCTCTGCTTAAAAACCTCCAAAGAAGGAGACTCCACCACCCTCCTTTGGGGCAGCATATTCCACTGCCGAATAGCTCTAACTGTCATGAAGTTCTTCCTAATGTTCAAATGGAATCTCTTTTCCTGTAGTTTGAAACCATTGCCCCGAGTCCTAGTCTCTGAAGCCATGGAAAACAAACCTGTTCCCTCTTCAATATGACATCCTTTCAAATATTTAAACATAGCTATCATAGACCCTCTCAGTCTTCTTTTAGAGAGGCTAAACATTCCCAGTTCCCTAAGCCGTTCCTCATAAGACATTTCCTCCAGACCCTCAACCATCCTGGTCGCCCTCCTTTGCACCCGCTCGAGGTTGTCAACATCCTTTTTAAACTGAGGCGCACAGAACTGGACACAGGACTCCAGGTGGGGTCTGACAACACTTCAAGATGCCACACTTCAAGATGCTGACAAACTGGAGCATGTTCAGAAGAGGGTGACAAGGATGATCAGGGGGCTGGAAACCAAGCCAGAGGAGGCAAGGCTGAAATAATTGGGCAAGTTTAGCCTAGAGCAGTGATGGCAAACCTTTTAGAGACCGAGTGCCCAAACTGCGATTCAAAACCCACTATTTTTTTGACAAAGCGCCAATACAGCCATTTAACCCTAATCCAGGTGGCTGTGAAGGGGCGATGTTGGGTGCCCACAGAAAGGGCTCCGAGGGCCACCTTTGGCACCCGTGCCTTAGGTTCACCAACCGTGGCCTAGAGAAAAGAAGATGAAGGGATGGTATAGTGCCCAGAGACCTCTTGGTAATGGTGGCGGCTAAAAAAATTATGTAAATAAATAAATATTCTATAAATAAATAACTATTCTGTAAATAAAAATGATACAGTTGTTCCCCGCCCTTTCGCGATTCATATACTGTGGTCCCAGTATATCCCGGGTCCACAGGAGATGAAAAAAAAGTCCCCCTGGGGTAAGGAGGAAAGGCCTCCGCAGCCCGTCGGAGGCCCCAAAATTGCTTCCCCGCAAACCGGAAGTGACCTCCAGATCACTAGAAAGCACTTTTGGGGCCTCTGGGGAACTGGAAAGCCCCTTGCAGGCCCGTTTGGGGCAGCGCCAGGCCTGGGGTAAGTACAAGAACCCCCTGAGAGCCCGTCCAGTCCCGACTTGACCCAGCACCCGCATATTGCAGATTTTCAAATTACTATATTGCGGGTCGGGTCGGGTCCCTAACCCCTGCGATAGGTGGGGGTTGACTTCAGCACTTTCCAAAGATTTGAAAGGCTGTCGGACAGAGGAGGGGCAGGATCTGTCCTCGGTCATCCCAGAGTGCGGGATGTGCAATAACGGGCTCAAGTTAAGACAGCCCAGCTTTCGGCTGAATATCAGGGGGAAAACTTCCTAACTGTTCGAAGAGTATAGCAACGAAACCAATGGCCTGCAGTGGTGTGGTGGACGCTCCCACACTGGGAGGCATTCAAGAGAAAACGGGCCAACCCTCTTTCAGATATCCTTTGATTTGGCTGCCTGTGTGGAGCGGGGTGGTGGTGCACTTGATGGCCTTATAGGCCCCGTCTAACTTCACTATTCCATGACTCTATAAAATAAAATAAAATAAAGTATAAATAAAATAAAATAAAATAAAATAAACCCACCGCTCGAAGATTAAGCAATTATTTGGTCACAACCTTTCTGTTGGCTGATTGTGGCGTGGTGGCTGAGCGGGCTGGAGCACTGAAAATTGTCGGCTGCAAAGTCGGCAGCTCAGCGGTTCGAATCCCGGGTGCCACGCAGCGGAGCGAGCTCCCGCTGATGACCCCAGCTCCTGCCAACCTCGCAGTTCGAAAGCATGTAAATGCAGGTGGATAAATAGGTACCGCTGTAAAAAGCGGGAAGGTGAAACAGTGTTTCCATGCAGCCATGCTGGCCACGTGGACTTGCACAACACTAGCTCTTCAGCTTGAATAGAGTCAGACATGACTAGCATGCATGTGCGGGCGGAGGGGGGGAACCTTTACCTTTATCTATACCAGTGGTTCCCAACCTTCCTAATGACAGGACCCTTTAATACCATTCCTCACGTTGTGGTGGCCCCTTTGCCCTGCTTGGAAGAGGCCACAAGCCCCCCTTGGCAGGCCACTGCCGCAGGGGCCATAGGGCGCTTTTACAGGACCCCTAAGATCCGCTGGTCCCTTAAATTCGGACCAGAGATCTTAGGGGTTTGTTGCTCTTCCTGCATCCCCACCCCTCCGCACTTCCTGGCTGCTGGCTGCGTGAGGGGAGGGAGAAAAAAAGGGAGAAAAGAATGCAGGCTTACCTCCGGTGCTGGTGGACGCTGCCCCGTCGTTGTGATTCCTTCTCTTAAAGGGGTGGGAGGCAAAAAACAACAAAAAAAGAAGCGAGGAGAGCCCGGCACATCCGCATCAAGATTTTTCACCTCAGAGAGCAGGTACATGAAAAGTGCGCTGGGACGCGCTTAGGTGGGTGTGGTCGCACTTAATTTTCAGTAAACTCCGGAGCTGGTGGGGAAACAATTTTAAGCTCCGGAGCTGGGAGCCATTTGCGGCGGAGTTTAGGGGTCATGTAAAAAGGCCCATAGAGAACTTCCCTGTACTCTACAGGCACCTTCAGCCAATCGCAGCCTCCGGTGCTATTGACTGACATCCCCTCCAACCTATCAAGGTGTTTGTGCCTTTTTTCCCCACTGGCTCATGGCGACCCCTGTGAAATGGTCGTTGGACCCCCCCAAAAAAAGGAGTTCCGACCTAGGGACAACTGACCTAGAAGATTAAGGAGTTATTTGATCACAACCTTCCTATTGGCTGATTGTGTGCATTTGCACAAAATTCCTGAAAAGGCATGCAGACACATAACCACACGTGTGTGTGTGTGTGTGTGTGTGTGTGTGTGTGTGTGTGCGTGCGTGCGTGCGTGCGTGCGCGCGGGGGTGCATGCACATGTATGGGAAGCCTTGGCTGAAAGGTAACACAGCATGGAATTGGGACTTATTTCTGGCTGAATCATTGAATGAGTGCCGGTTGAAAAGAAATAACCCTCCCGCCTTCTGGGTTTTCCTCTCTCTTTTTTACTACAGTATATCTCGCTGTCCCTCTGTAGCCAGACATCCTGTACCTCTGGGGAAAATGCCCTGTTGATAAGGAGACCCGCTTCAGTCAGGCCAATATACTCAGGATGGTTATCTTTGGCTAATTAAGGGCTGGCATTAGGTCGGTCAAATACAAAGGAAAAAGTTCTGGAAATTTTGAAGCTGAGGGAGCAAGAGATGAATAGGTGGCCTTCTTGTAAACGAGGGAAAAAAACCAGCATTAAAAAAAGGAAAGAAAACAAATTTAAATACAATTCTTACATTCTAAACCTAGTCACACTTTACTGCTTCGGCAAGATAAAAGGTTTCATTCATAACTCAGCACACGAAGCAGCTTTTGGGTGACACAGCCAGTTTTTTCCAACTAGATACTTTTCCTCTGGAGAGGGCTGTACCCATTTGGTATAGAAAATGGGATCAATTTGAATGCTGTGTACTGTAGGACCCCTGTATCCACTGATTCATTAACCACTGATTCATTTACCCATGGTTGGCAGAGGAAAAAATAAAGACATAATCCAGCAGCTGCAAAGCAAACTACTGTCACAAACAGCAGCCGTAAAGCAAGCTACTATCACGAAACAGCAGTTTTGTGGGGTGTTCTCCCTTATCCATGGTTTTCATTATCCATTGGAAGGCCTGGAACTGATCCCCAACGGATACCAGGGTCCTACTGTACCTCTTTTATCTGCAGAGGAATCGTTGTCCTTTTGTTCTGTGGCCACTCTTACATCATGAGGTGATGGGTCTTTTCCAATATTGCTGAGCTTAGACCTTTACTGATATTGGAAAATTAGAATAATCATAGAATAATCATAGAATAATAGAGTTGGAAGAGACCTCAAGGGCTATCTAGTCCAACCCCCTGCCATGCAGGAACCCCTTCACAATATTTCTGACAGATGGCCACCCAGCCTCTGCTTAAAAACCTCCAAAGAAGGAGATTCCACCACCCTCCTTTGGGGCAGCATATTCCACTGCCGAACAGCTCTAACTGTCATGAAGTTCATCCTATTGTTCAAATGGAATATCTCTTTTCCTGTAGTTTGAGAACATTGCCATGAGTCCTAGTCTCTGAAGCCATGGAAAACAAACCTGTTCTCTCTTCAATATGACATCCTTTCAAATATTTAAACATAGCTATCATATCCCCTCTCAGTCTTCTTTTAGAGAGGCTAAACATTCCCAGTTCCCTAAGCTGTTCCTCATAAGACATTTCCTCCAGACCCTCAACCATCCTGGTAGCCCTCCTCTGCACCTGCTCGAGGTTGTCAACATCCTTTTTAAACTGAGGCGCACAGAACTGGACACAGTACTCCAGGTGTGGTCTGACCAGAGCAGAATAGAGTGGTACTATCACTTCCCTTGATCTAGACACTATGGTTCTGTTGATGCAACCAAGGATCGCATTGGCTTTCCTGGCCGCCGCATCACACTGCTGACTCATGTTCAATTTGTGGTCCACCAAAACTCCCAGATCCCTTTCACAGGTACTATTCTCTAGCCAAGTGTCCCCCATCCTATATCTGTGCAATTCATTCTTTTTTCCTAGATGTAGCACCCTACATTTCCCTCTGTTGAAATCCATTCCATTAGCTTTGGCCCAGCATTCTAATCTGTCAAGGTCCTTTTGGATTTTCATCCGATCCCCTGGGGAATTAGCAACCCCTCCCAATTTGGTATCATCTGCAAATTTAATTAGCATACTCTCTATTCCTTCCTCCAAGTCATTAATAAAGATATTGAACAGCACTGGACCCAGAACAGAACCCTGGGGCACCCCACTGGTCACGTCTCTCCAAGCTGATGAGAGGCCATTTATGATCACCCTTTGGGTGCGATCAGTCAACCAATTACAAATCCACCTAACAGTAGCACTATCTATCCCACTTCCTACTAACTTCTTAGCAATAATACCATGGGGAACCTTATTGAAGGCCTTGCTAAAATCCAGATAAGCAATATCCACAGCATTTCCCTCATCCACCAGGCCTGTAATTCTATCAAAGAAAGAGATCAAATTAGTCTGGCATGACTTGTTTTTAAGAAACCCATGTTGACTTCTTACGCTTCTTACACTCTTCTTACGCTCTTCTGTCAAGGGGCAAGCTTCCAAAACCTAGAAAGGGAGTGCAGATTCTCTGTAGTACCTTTTAGAGGAAATAAACAAAAATGGAAAACTTCCGTTCAGAAAGAGGAGGAGATACGAGGGCAAAGAGGGATATTGGCATTTCTAAATAAATCCTAAAAGTTGCTTTTCAGTGGTATGATCTTTTGCTAAAATTTTGGGTAATGTAACGTTCCACCCCACCCATATAGTCAAAGATAAAGTTGATCCATTTCAGCTACGCTTCCTGTAGGTAACTCGGTGCAGGGTTCCAGTCTTGCTTCATAAATCTAACTGTGATTTCTGATTTGTGGACTGCTTTTGTTCTCAATTGTGTTGTTTTTATGATGAAGCTTTTGACCAGAGTGTGTCCAAACAATAGCAAAGTAGGATATTAAGGAGAGGAGGAATCCAAAATGGAAGCGTGTGCACACACACACACACACACACACAGAGAGAGAGAGAGAGAGAGAGAGAGAGAGAGAGAGAGAGAGAGAGAGAGAGAGAGAGAGAGAGAGAGTACTCTGAGATGTGGTTGAATTCACAATGGGAACGTGAACATGCAAGAATAGAGAGGGCCTGGAGTGATTTCTTTGGGTTCACATATAGACTTTGTGTTTATGACTGCTTATAACCGTGTTACTTTAATGTAATGTTGTCTATTAATTTATGTAAGATGTCCCTCCATTCCTTGTTCTCAAATACTTGAACATGCCTTACTTGTACTGGACTGTATATTATCCCTCATTACTGTAAGCTGTCTTGAGTCCTTTTCCAAGGAGAAAGGCGGGGTAAAAATACTCTAAAATAAATAAATAAATAAATAAATAAATAAATAAATAAATAAATAAATAATAGGTCACAAAAATATGTTTGGAATGAGAGTCAGCATCAAACAGTGCTGTGTATTCTCTTTTCTGCCATGTGGCAAGGACTTGAAAAAGAAGTTACAAGGGAGGGGGGAAACCCAATGCTAAGAATTTATGGTATTGAGATGATTACCAACATAGAAGCATTAAGGAGAATGAATAAAGATCAAGAAATCATCTGTTGTTATGTGCTGTCATGTCTCTTTTATGGTGATCCTGCGAATGAGTGGCCCCCTACAAGGTCTTGACCTGAATAGCCCCTCCAAGGCCTTGTGCAATGTATCACTGTGAGGTTTCCAAGTTGGCTGTCTTCTATTGCACAGTGGTTGAGTGTGGACCAACAATTTTGTTTAAAAACGAAAAAGTTCAAAACTCGGCTACAGGTGATACTTTGCAGTATAGGCCACTAATAAAAACATTTTTTATTAGTGGCCTATAAAGGTATCACCTGTAGCCAAGTTTTGTATTTGTGTTTTGTGATGGCCACGTGGCTCACTCCCCTTTTTTTAACTCTAAAGGAAAAAATTGTTAGTGAATGCATCTTGGAAATGGCCAGAAAAGGCTGAGCTTCTCCTGTTTTTGTTTTCTGGTATTCCATAACATATATTCCATTATCTGGAAGTTGAGTCATGGCAACTGGACGTCTTTTTCTTGAGAGAGAAAAACCGTTTTGCTGCTCTTCCAAACAGCTCCATCAGTCTGAGGCCCTTTGTACACGATCCCTAAACTCCGCCGCAAATGGCTCCCAGCTCCGGAGCTTAAAATTGTTTCCCCACCAGCTCCGGAGTTTACAGATAATTAGGTGCGACCACGCCCACCAGCGCACTTTTCAGTTACCTGCTCTCTGGAGGTGAAAATTCTGGATGCGGATATAACGTAGTGACTGCCTCGGCTCGCCTTGCTTCTGTTTGTTCTTTTTTTGCCCCCGCCCCTTTAAGAGATCTGAATGCAGTGCCGGGAGGGCAGAACGGAGGTGAGCGGCATTCTTTTCTTCCTTTTTTTCTCCCTCCCCTCACGCAGCCAGCAGCCAAGAGTGCGGAGGGGGTGGGAACGCAGGAACAGCGACAAACCCCTAAGATCTCTGGTCTGAATTTAAGTGGCCAGGGATCTTAGGGGTCGTGTGAAAAGGCCCAGAGACTGATGAAGCTGTTTGGATGAGCACCGTAACGTTTCTGTCTCTCAAGAAAAAGACATCCAGTTGCCATGACTCAACTTCCAGATAAATTCACCTGGATGACTGAGAATCTTCACAGACATATTCCATTATGTTTTTGCTTTGGCTGCTGTTGATGGAGAGAAGCTACTAGCTGATGTTTTCCAAAGGACTGGATCCAGCTGCGTGCTTCCAGGCCTCCTCAGGAGCCACGACAACAGAACCAATCCTTACGATTTCTTGTGTGTCACTCGTAAATACAGATTTTGGGAAAGAAAGCAAGACAGGGAGGCTGTAATTTGAACCACTCATCTCTCGAAGTCTTCTATTGCCTCTCCTGCCATCTGTCCTGTTTCCACCTCATTTCATGTTGTCAATACTTTGAGAGCTATATTGGTTGTTAGATAATAGTAAGGCCGCACCTGGAGTATTGTGTACAATTCTGGTCACCGCATCTCAAAAAAGACATCGTGGAACTGGAAAAGGTACAAAGGAGAGCGACTAAAATGATTACTGGGCTGGAGGACCTCCTTTATGAGGAAAGGCTACAGCATTTGGGGCTCTTTAGTCTGAAAACAGGTGCCTGATGGGGGATATGATTGAGACGTACAAAATAATGGAGGGCATGAGTCAAGTGGATAGAGGGACACTCTTCTCCCTCTCACAAAATACCAGAACTAGGGGACATCCACTCAAACTGAGGGCTGGGAGAGTGAGAACAGACAAAAGAAAATATTTTTTTTTAACCAGCGCGTTGTTAGTCTGTGGAACTCCCTGCCACAGGAGGTGGTGATGGCATCTGGCCTGGATGCTTTCAAAAGGAGATTGGACAGATTCCTGGAGGAAAAGTCCATCACAGGTGACAAACCATGAGGGAGATGTGTAATCTCTAGGCTTAAAACCAGGGTGCTTCAAGGGCCAGATGCAGGGGAGTGGGATCAGGAGACAGAGATCTAGTCTCGTGCGCTCCCAGAGGCATCTGGTGGGGCCACTGTGAGATACAGGAAGCTGGACTAGATGGGCCTTTGGCCTGATCTTCTTGTTTTCTTATGTATGTTCTTAGGTTGTTACTCATGCAGCCTGTTTAATGGGCTCTCACAAATGCTGCTTAAGTTTGATCAGCCTAGTCAGAGGCAACTGAGTTAAACTAAAGGGCGAAGGCAGCGCTTTCTCTCTCTCCAAAAATGCATACACTTATAGTGGCATCAGTCCAATAAATCAAATTAAACATAGAACTGGAGCTTCAAATTTTATTTTATTTTGTGCTACAACGGACAAAATCTCCTGGCCAGGCAACCTAGCCACCGGGCACTTGTCAGCTGAATACAAGAGTTGTAGTTGTAAAAACTAACTTTTCCAAGGTTTGTTGCACGTTCCCCCTGTCAGGCATGAACAGGTAAATAAAATTTGTATCCAATTAAAACACTAGTGCATGAGAGACACAGTGGATGGTTAGGACCTTGTTACCTGTCTGCGCATCTCTCCCTCAAAACATCCACTGGTCTCACCCCACACCTCTTAGGATCCTGCAAGTGGCTACCACGAGGGATGCTCTACCACCCTTCTTTGTGGTACACACTTCATTTTGGATTTTTCCTGAGGATGAGCCCAGCGGCGCAGTGGTTAAATGCCTGTTATGCAGGTTAAACTGTGCTCATGACGACCTGGGGTTCAATCCCAGGTAGCCGGCTCAAGGTTGACTCAGCCTTCCATCCTTCCGAGGTCGGTAAAATGAGTACCAGGCTTGCTGGTGGGGGGGCAATGTGTTGCCTGCATACTGTAATTAAACTGTAAACCACCCAGAGACTATTTGAAGCGGCATGGGGCAGTATATAAGCAGAACACTTCAAGGAGAACACTTTAACACATTTCCCATCTATAAGACGCCCCCTTGTATAAGACGCCCCACACTTTTCCAATCCAAAATTAGTTTCGCAACTGCACAGTTCTCTTCAGCTTACTTCTGTGTATAAGATGACCCTCAATTTTTAGTCTTAACAATTTTAGACAAAAATATACAGTAGGACCCCCGTATCTACTGATCCATTAACTACTGATTGAGTTATCTATGGTTGGCAGAGGAAAAAAATTAAATAATTCAGCAGCCACAAAGCAAGGTACACTCACAAACAGCAGCCACAAAGCAAGCTACTGTCTCGAAACAGCAGCCGTAAAGCAAGCTACTGTCACAAAATAGCAGTTTTTTTGGGGTATGTGTGTTCTCTCTTATCCATGTTTTTTGTTATCCATGGGAAGGCCTGAAACCTATCCCGAGTGGATACTGGGGTCCTACTGTAGTCTTATACACAGGAAGATTCTGTAACTCCTGCTTGTCCTCCCACCCTTTATGTATTCTGCCCAAAACGAAGTAATATTATACATCTCTCTTGGCCCGATTGTCATGAATTTTTTGTAGTCTGTTTGCTTCCTTTGACTATTGTACCTTTGAAACAGGCTTACCTTGATCCTTGCATTTAGAACTTTTATTTTTGTTGCTTTTCCCAACCTTTTCCCCCATTTCTTTTCCTATTTTATATTGCCTTCTATTATCGTTATATCATGTTGTTCATTTGTTTGCCACCGCTACCAGTTGGGCAGGATAAAAATGTCAATAAATAAATGAGTGGGTGAGGGAGGGAGGGAGGGACTCAAGCAAGAAATGGTGTTTTTTGCATAGCCCATGATTAGAGCTGGAGAGATGTGAGCATTGGAGAGATACGAATCAGGGAGTTTTTCATGCTTGAGATGTCTGAGTTTAGAGGAACCCTGTGTTCTAATCTTGAAAAGAGGGCCATCGTGGTCTAATGGATAGAGGACCAGATTAGAAATCAGCAGACCGGGGGTGGGGGTGGAGGTGGAATAATGACATACAACTACTCCTTCAACATGTTCCATACCCCGACAACTTTATTAGGTTGCTGTAATTCAGAAGCAACGATAAAAGAAAAAAAAACTATTTCTGAAGGCCAGCCAGAACACAGAGCATCCAAATTCACAAACTTTGTGTGTGGGGGAGAAAAAAGCTTCTGTTGTGAAGAAAATTCTTTTGCCATTAATGGGAGCCTCGTGGCACAGTGGTTAAGCTGCAACACTGCAGCCAAAACTCTGCTCACAACCTGGGGTTCAATCCCGGGCGGCTGTCTCAAGGTTCACTCGGCCTTCCATCCTTCTGAGTTCAGTAAAATGAGTACCCATCTTGCTTGGTGGGGGGGCGAGGCAATGTGTAGGCTGCGTAATTAGTTGTAAACCACCCATGCTTTAAGTGCCTTTGGGGGTGGGGTATAAGCAGACGCTTTGCTTTGATGAGTACAGCTGGAACATCAGCAGTGAAGCAACCTCGCGAACCTTTCTTGGCTTCATTTCCTGTAGCCCAGGGGCCCTTCAGGAGTTGACTGGTGTCTTCTGTTGACTTATTCCTTGAGCTGTCAAGACAGCTCCGGTTGCCAGAGGTTACAGGAACTATGTGAAAGGCATGCAAATAATTTCTATAGCAACAGGCTCTCTTACCTTGGATGCAAAGCATAAAAATCACTTGGTGTTGTGTATTGATCTGTATTCCTATTACTGTATCTGTAATTGCTTATGTTGAAGTAGCTGCCTTCCTGTTCCAAAGGGAACAGGCCTATTGGTTATTTCTAGTTGCTGCATTTGGATCCTCAATCCTATTGGTTTCCGCCAAAAGGCAGCTTTGTGATTGCTTGTAATTGTTCCCTCCAAAATGTATCTTTTCCTAGCCTGTCCTCGTTCCTATAAATGTAGCTCCCTCTCCCCAGTCCCCAGTCTTGTTCTCTCCCTGAATAAAGAGTTGTTACAATAGAAGCTGTCTCCATCCTACTAAGTCACAGAGCTGAAATCACTTGCTGAAATCACAAAACCCCATGCTTTTACACTTATCTTCCCCATCGTATCTGGATTTATCGCTTCCCTTTTGTTCTCCCTTGTCATGCTCCCTGCCTTGGCTGAATGTCACTTTGGTTGATTGTAAGTTTTGCCCACTCCGTACCCAAGGTGCTCCAATCCAGACAGTTCAGGTTGATGTGCCATCAGGTCAAAACAGAATTATTTGTGACTCTCTAGAGCAGGGGTCCTCAAACTTTTTAAACAGGGGGCTGGTTCGATGTCCCTCAGACACAGTTGTTAGTTTGTGGAACTCCCTGCCACAAGATGTGGTAATGGCATCTAGCCTGGAAGCCTTCAAAAGGGGATTGGACAGATTCCTGGAGGAAAAGTCCATCACAGGTTACAAGGTGGCTGAGGTGGCAGCAGCAACTCTGCTGTACGGTGAGTTTTCGAATCAAGTGGGGGGAGGATGGGGGGGGTTCTGCAATGGTCGGCAGGGCGGATTCAGGACCCTGGTGGGCCGCATCCGGTCCACTGGCCGTTGTTTGAGGATGCCTGCTCTAGAGGCACCCTGGCACCATGCTGGTTTTGCCCAAAACGTGATGGCCTGCAGGGCATCTTATCCCACCAGCCACACGAGGGAGGCGCAGTGGTGTTTTGACCTCCTAGCTCCTGGCTCCATGGCCAAGCACTTCATAGAATCATAGAACAGTAAAGTTGGAAGACGCTGGTAAGGCCATCAAGTCTAGCCCTTTGCTCTGTGCAAGAACACAAAACAAAGGAGATCTGCCAGGTGGTTGTCCCGATTTCTCTTGAATGCCTCCAGTTTTGGAGCACTCACCACCTCTAAGAACATAAGAACATAAGAAGAGTCATGATGGATCAGGCCAAAGGCCCATCTAGTCCAGCTTCCTGTATCTCAAGATTTGGGAGCGCATTTTGTCTCCTGATATTCCCCTGCATCTGGCCCTTGAAGTACCTGGTTTAAAGTTCTCTCCATCATGGTTTGTAACCCATTGTTTTCCTCTAGTGTCCAATCCCCTTTGTCCAGGCCAGATGCCATCACCACATCCTGGGATGACTTACAATGAAAAATATTTTCTTTTGTCAGTTCTTACTCTCCCAGCACTCAATTTGATGTCCCCTCTGGTATTTTGAGAGAGGGAGGGAGAAGAGCTTCCCTCTATCCACTTTACTCATACCCTGCATTATTTTGTATGTCTCAATCAGCCTTTTTCCAGACTAAAGAGGCCCAAATGTTTTAGAAAAGTGCTAATCATTTTATGTCTTCTCTTCAGTCCTCTTTTCTTTTTCCTGATATTCAGCCGCTAATCCTCCCCCATTGTTCTGTGTCCTTCACTCTGGGATGACAGCCCTTCAAATATTTGAAAAGTGCTATCATGTCACTCTTCAGTCCTCTTTTCTCTAGGCTAATCCTCCCCAGTTCTTTCAGTCCTCCTTCCTAGGGCTTGGTTTCCAGTGCCCTCCACTGAACTCTTTCAACCCATCTTCCTTTCTTTGTTTGTATCAGAAGCATTGCAGTACACTATAGGAATCAGATGATTTTGTCAAGCAAGGAGCAACGTTAAGAGCATTCGGGACTCCCTAAATTATATTCTGTGCCACAGTGTTGAGGGGTGTAGAATACCATTAAGAACATAAGAACATAAGAACTAGCACGCATGTGCAGGGGGAACATAAGAACGTAAGAAGAGCCATGCTGGATCAGGCCAAAGGCCCATCTAGTCCAGCTTCCTGTATCTCACAGTGGCCCCACCAGATGCGTTTGGGAGCGCATGAGACTAGATATCTGTCTCCTGATACCACTCCCCTGCATCTGGTACCATTATAGTGGTACCTCTTAAAATGAATTTAATTCGTTCTACGAGTCTATTTGTTTTAAGAAAATTTGTTTTACAAAACATGGTTTCCCATAGGAATGAACTGAAAATGGATTAATCTGTTCTGGAGGCTATGAGTCGCTTCGATTTACAAAAAAATTGTCTTACAAAACACGGTTTCCCATAGGAATGCATTGGGAAGGGATTAATCCATTTTGGAGGTTAGAATAAAGACCAAAATAACAGGGTTTTCTCCCTGGGTACATGTGGAACTTTTTTTGTCTTGAAAAGCATCCCATGAGGATTTTTTTTTGTCATGCGAACCATGCCTATTCGTGGGGGGGGGGGATTCTTCCTGTGAGTTTTTTGCCTTACGAGACATTTGTCTTAAGAAGTACTACTGTATGTACAATAGACCCTTGTATAACAAACAGCTTGTTTAACATAAAATCTGTACAACATAAAAATTGTGGAGATACGGGAAATTTGCTTAACATAATTGCCTATGGGGAAAATCCGTACAACAATGCATTCCTACGGGAATTTGTACAAAGGAAAATTTGCTTAACATAATTTCATTTGGAATGAATTAATTCCTTTATACAAGGTACCACTGTAGGTGCAAAGTTCCCTGTTGTTCCCTGTAATCACAAAGGAGTTTATCAGTGTAAAGCTGCCATTTTCTTAGATTCACTCAGATTCTGCCAACTCCACTCCATAGCTTAAGTGACTTCTAAGTAACCCAGTTCTGTGGGTGACCTGAAGCTCCTGTAGCTTAGAAGCAGAGGTGGATTTGAGGGTCATGCTTTGAGTCTTCCAATATTAGGTGCTGGTCCGCTCCCCCCTCTCCGTATCACCCGGCACAATGCCTGCTAGACAGCTGGATTTATCAACAGGGGATAAATAGAACTGGAAAAGGTGCAGAAGAGAGCGACTAAAATGGTTACTGGGCTGGGGGACCTCCCTTATGAGGAAAGGCTAAAACATTTGGGCCTCTTTAGTCTACAAAAAAAGGCACCTGAGGGGGGATATGATTGAGACGTACAAAATTATGCAGGGCAAGAGTAAAGTGGATAGAGGGACGCTCTTCTCCCTCTCACAAAATACCAGAACTAGGGGACATGCACTCAAATTGAGGTCTGCGAGATTGAGAACAGACAAAAGAAAATATTTTTTAACCCAGCGTGTTGTTAGTCTGTAGAACTCCCTGACACAAGATGTGATGGCACGTGGCCTGGATGCCTTCCAAAGGGGATTGGGCAGATTCCTGGAGGAAAATTCCATCACAGGTGACAAACCATGATGGAGATGTGTCATCTCCAGGCTTAAAACCGGGGTACTTCAAGGGCCAGATGCAGGGGAGTGGTATCAGGAGACAGAGATCTAGTCCTGTGCGCTCCCAGAGGCATCTGGTGGGGCCACTGTGAGATACAGGAAGGTGGACTAGATGGGCCTTTGGTCTGATCCAGCAGGGCTCTTCTTATATTCTTAGGGGTTGGCTTCAGGCACCTCATAGCAATCTTGCATCTGTCATTGAGTGATAAGGTGGCCCGTTTTGCACAGGCTGAACTGTACTGCACAAGGCTGAGGCTGCCACCTCTTGTTCTAATGTTTCTGGGGCCTGCAAAGAGCCTTTATACCAGGGGTCCTCAAAGTTTTCAAACAGGGGGCCAGTCCACCATGCCCCAGGCACCACTGGGGGCCGGACCACAATGGGTGGGGGGAGCGGGGGACCTTGACGTAGCCCTCCCACTCTGAATGCCCCACTAGCCAGCATGCTGATTATCTGGGCGGTAGTTGGGGGGACTGGGAGAAGTGGCAGCCCACTGCTTTGATCTGCCTCGGCAACAGAAGCAGCTGCAAAGGCTGGCTTGATCGCAAAGCAGGGGGTAGGTGGGGGGTTGCAATTGGTCCCGGGGGCCGGATTCAGGGCCTTGGGGGGCCGCATCCGGCCCCGGGGCCTTAGGTTGAGGACCCCTGGTTTATACCTTGCAAGACAGTAAAAATATAAAGGTGAGGCTTAAAGCACATGGCAGGCATTTCAGCACTCTTAGGCGGTTACTTCACGCACCTCTCAGAGCTCTCTGCTGCTCCGCTGCAGACCAGTTTGTTGCGACGGAACCTCACGTGCCTGAGAGTTGAAGACGAGGTCGCCCCGACCACGCCCCCCCCAAGCGCGGCACAAGCGGGGTTAGCGATTCTCCTCTCCGACCACTGGAATCTTCTCAATGCGCTTCTCAATGCGCATTGAGGAGACGTGCGGATTTGGTGGATGCGCATCGTGAAATCACTAGGATTACAATGCGAATCGAGGCAGTGAGGAAGGGGATGATACGAATCCAACCATGTGGCCCGTGAATACACAGGAACAGGGGCAGCACCGGTTTACGATCACGTGACAAAAACCGGTGTCAATGTGGATGAAACTAAACCTAGGCACGAGGCGGTACGTGAAGTAACCGCCTTAGTGCCAGCTGGAGCATTATCCAGGTGTTGGTGCCACTCTAGTACCCTGGTATGAGAACTTATAAAATAGACTAGGCATTTGGGATGGCTTATGGGTTGAGCAGCGGAAGCCCATCCTTCTGATATGGCAAGGACAGTTTCCCTCCCAAATTGTCCCACAAAGGGCCGGCTCCTGGTTTGTTAGATATATATGACACGTCTCCTTGATCCAGCAACATTTGTGAATGAACACTTTGAGGAAGAAAATGTATGTGGGTTAAAATGCTGAGAAAAAGCGAAAGATTCTGTCTAGGATAGGACTGTCAAACGGAAATGCTTAAAAGATGAGTGCGGTACCCATGCATGAAAGTAAAAACAGGCAACGACAAGCTTGTCCTTGTTTTGATAGCCTGCTCTTAATACTTCTGGTGGAAAAGGAAACTCTGTTTTCTGTTAAGGCCTGAATAAATGGAGACAAACGTACACATACACTGTAGGCCAGTGGTTTCATCCTGGAACCTCCCTTTGAAGTGGCTTGGTTTAAAGAATACAGTGGTACCTCAGTTTAATCCGTTCCATATGCATGTTCTTAAGTCAAACTACTCTCAAGTCGGGGTACCTATTTTAAAAATTGAAAAAATAAATTTAAAAAAATTAAAAAATTAAAACAATATTTGTAAGTCGAGCAGACCATATCTACAATTTGTAAGGCGGCGGTGAAAACGCCAACAGTTTTCTGCTCTTAAGTCGAATTGCTCTTAAGTAGAGCTGCTCTTAAGTTGGGGTACCACTGTAACTGCATGAAGATGTCCCTGCAAAATTTGAGTTTTCAGAATTTTACTATTTTCCCACCTGACCACCCCTCTTCCACTTTAGATTTGCGTGTAGAGACTAATACCAGCGGAACATAATATTTAACGTGTTTAAATATGATGGGCCTTATTTGCAAAGCTGTCTAGCATAATACCTCTGTTTTAATCTTTAAAGAGGCTTAACAGCATGATCCAGTGTACATCTGTGCAGGAGGAAAGTTACCATTAAGTTCACTTGTACTTACCTGGGACTAATACTGTTACAGGTCTGTGTCCCAAGTCAGAGTCCCAAGTCTTTGGTTCCAAGGGCGAGTCTGAATCTTTGGTCCCAGGTCTTTGGCACTAAGTCTGAGTCTCTGTTAAAAACAACATCTGGACATTTGAGTCCTGGCAACTGGACTTCTTTTCTTGAGAGACTGAAATGTTTCGCTACTCATCCAAGCAGCTTCGGCAGTCTGAGGAAAGATAGTGGTGAGTCCTCCGTTTTATGGTTCATCTTGATTTCACATCACCCTGGTCTGAATAGGCTTATAAGTTGGGCAATGGCCTGAATAGGCTTGTTAGGTGGACAGTGGCCTAAGGTGTGTGAAAGTCCCACCTATACACTTCACAACACCCATTAAGTATGAGTCGTTAGCTGTGGCCTTGCATGCGGAGGTGTGAAGTGCTTCTGATGTATTTGGGGACTGATGAAAGGGCAGCTTGATAAGTAGTAGACAGATTGTGCCTGACTCCCCCACCTTTGTTGAGTGAGGAGTTTTCAATACAGGACACACATGAATGGCTTCCCTGACCCCTCTCTCGACCCACCTACCTTCTCAGATGGGAAGGGTTGCATAGGTAGGATTTTCACACACCTTAAGCCATTGTCCACCTAATGAGCCTATTCAGGCCATTGTTCAACTTATGAGCCTATTCAGGCCAGGGTGATGTGAAAGCAAGGTGAATGTTTATTTTGAATGTTTATTTACGGTTATTAACCAAATTGTAGTACAATTAAAATATAATGTGATAAAACAGTATAAAATAATACAATAAAACAGTATAAAATATTATGATAAAACAGTATAAAATATATTACTAGAAAATACAGAGCTTGTAAAAACGACAATTTATGGGTAAAACGCTAAATATAATTAGGAGAGCTCGAATCTCTATCAGTTATACGTCTACGTTTGATCATAGCAGCGTAACAGAATCTGGCAACACAATTTGTGATCTGAGGGGACCTGTCTGAGAGGAGTAGCTTAGCGTAGTAGTTGGTAGGTCTCCCAGGATGTTTGCAAATAATAGGATGTATAAGCTCCTTGCGGCCACTCACTTTTCTCAGACTGATGGAGCTGCTTGGATGAGCAGCAAAATGTTTCAGTTTCTCAAGAAAATAAGTCCATTTGCCATGACTCAACTTCCAGATACACTCACTTGGATGACTGAGAATCTTCACAGACATATTAAAAACAACCTTTTTTTCTGAGTCATGAGTTGAGTCATTGGGGGGGGGGATGAGTCCAAGTGGAGTCACCTGTGCAATTTAAGTCTGACATGATAGTGAGTCTTGTGATCCGAACCTATATCTGCTCTGGGGAGCAAGCCCTAGTGGACTTAATGGAGCTAGACGGCACTGTTAAATATCTTCTACTTCATTTTTGGTAGGATTTCATGATGCAAGGATGGGAAGTGATGAAGCCTTCCAAATATTTTGGACTACACCACCCATCAGCTCTTTCTTTCTCGTTTCTGGCTTGGACTGATGGGAGAAGAAATCCAAGGACACCTAGACAGCTGAGGGTCCCCCCACCCCGCATCTTCAAGTCCTTGACTTTTGCTATAACTTTTATTTTCCTTTCCTGCTTTGATTCTGGTTACTACTAGTAGTGCTACTGCTGCTGCTGCTGCTGCTGTTGATGATGATAATGATGAGTCATTCGCTGTGGCCTTGCTGCTGTGGCCATGATGATGATGATGATGATGATATTTATTTATTATTTATTTATTTATTGCATTTATACCCCGCTTATCTACAATATATACTCTAAGCGGCTTACAAAACATCGGGCCTCAATAGCCATAAATTACAAAAAAGAAACCAAAAATAAAACAAATAAAAATAACACTAAGCAAAGTTAAAACCTAATGGCACCTCAATGACTGACAATGATAGATAAAATAGTTTACGATGGCGGAGGAAAAAAACAGTTAAAGATCGCCAATGATGATGAAGAAGAAGAAGAAGAAGAAGAAGAAGAAGTTCTCTTTTAACATCAAAACCAATGACTTTGCTGGTTTGGGGGGTTTTGGAAATTGTAGTCCAATGGCTGAAGGGTGTAGCTGCACCTTCACAGTGGGGGGGCAGGAGTCAGATCCAAAATGGCGGGTCCTGCCAGTACGTCTGGGGGTGAAGTTTGGATGAGAGGCAAGTAGGACATGAAAAGGGTTTCCCCCCCCCAAGGACAGAGTTAATTCTAGACTTGTGGAATAAGTGAGGTGGAAGGGGGTCGGTGATGCCATCAAGTCCAACCCATGGCAGAGTGACGGAAAAATAAATAAATCATGGCTGTTCTTCTGAACCTAACTTGGTGGAAGGTTCTCAATTCCATCCCGAACCCCTCCACCCACCTCCTCCAGCCCGTCCTGTTCAGGATTCATCCTGGTGATGGACAGAACACAACAAACCGGCGTCTTGCCTCCGCTCCTGGTCGCCAGGGTTACCTGCGTCAATCGGGCAGCGCACAGGAAATTAAAACTCACGGTGATGGCATATTGCTATCAGCCCCAAATGACAGTTCATAGGTACAGATGTCTGAGTTGGTGAGAAGGGAAAATGTCTGTGTGTGTCACAGGAAGCTATAAAAGAAAAAGCGATGAGCACAGCTGTTGAATTTTTATATTGCCGTCTTAGTCCCATGGAGATGAGAAAACCCTTTGTTTTCAATCAGATTGGCTCTTTTAAAGAT
Source organism: Phrynocephalus forsythii (assembly GCA_029282475.1). Classification (NCBI taxonomy): domain Eukaryota; kingdom Metazoa; phylum Chordata; class Lepidosauria; order Squamata; family Agamidae; genus Phrynocephalus; species Phrynocephalus forsythii. Next base: position 207,746,388 of record JAPFRF010000001.1, read on the forward strand.
ATCCTCGAACTGGAAGTGCGGTCAAACTTCTTCTGTATTTATAGCTTTACCCCTAACTTCCCATCTCTGTCTTTTGGGTTCGGGGCAGATAACCAAGGTGAGCAGACTTCTAGATCACAGGAAATGACGTCTCCTAATGTGCAAAATTGCTTTCCATTCTTTATCCATTATGTTTTGCTTTTAAAATAGCTACGTGAGGCTGACAATTATGGTGGGTTTACCAGTGCAAAACTGAGGCAAATACTTTGCCAAGGTTACATACCCAATTTTTATTTAACTTATTCATTTGATGTCCATTCAAAAGAAGAATCATTTTAGCGTGTGTCTGTGTGTGTTTGATAGATAGATAGATAGATAGATAGATAGATAGATAGATAGATAGATAGATAGATAGATAGATAGATAGATAGATAGATAGATAGATAGATAGAATGCCCCAACCACTTATCATATTAAACCAGAATGAAGTTAAAAACCATTTAAAAACCTCTCAGCTGAAAAGCACGGTGTGTCCTTTAAATCTCCTGTCCTCAGTGGTCACTCAGTTGCCAATGGCCCTTTTGTGTTCTGGTAGATAAACAGCAGGGAGGTGGCCAACTTATGGAACACCTTACTTAGCTTACCTTGGTAAGACATTCCATAATCTCCAAAAATTCCTTTTTTTTTTAAAGTTTATCACCAAATATGTCTTTGTAAGTGGTGAAACCTAGAGAAAGGTCAACCTTAGCAGATCATACTGACTCTTGAGACACAAAGCAATCCAATAAGACTCTCTCGTCACAACCCCTTGTTGACTTGAGATTCTTCACACTTCATCAGTTCTTGTTCATGAGGACTAGGAACAAGAGGGACCAATAAAGAAAAGGGGATGTTTAATGCCATGGCAGATCCTAAGGTCTGGACATTTTATTTACTTATTTAGAACATTTTTATAGCACATTTCTCCTTAGGAAGGACTCAAGGGGGCTTACATGATTCAAAAGCACCATTGAAAGCTAAAAATGATAAGTATGCAAATACTAAAACAAAAGGATCAAACGAGTAGCACAGTGAAAGGATAGTGAAGAGAACACCAAAACATATTCAAAGCAGTCAAGTGCAATAATTGAATCAAAGATACCTTTGATACCTCAAAGATCGAATCTCGCAACATGCACCGGCTTGGGTGCTAAGGTCATCGGGAGTGGCCTTTCTCTCCATTCTGCCACCTTCACAAAAGAACACATGAAACTGCCTTCTCTGTTGCTGCTCCCAGACTTTGGAACTCCCTCCCACTGGAGGCCAGGACTGTCCCGTCTCTGGTGTCTTTCTGGAAAAGACCTTCCTCTTCAGGCAAGCTTTCCCTGAATGATGGACTAGATCATGCCTGCTCAAAGTCCGGCCCGGGGGCCAAATCCGGCCCATCAGGCCATTCTAAGTGGCCCGCCCCGCCCCTCCCTCCCCCTCCTTTGCCCCAGTTTTTTTTAAATCTTCTGCCAACACTGACACCACCGGGAAGCTTGAAGGGCTGGGCAGGCTGGCCAGCCGGTGAGCAGAAGGTTGTGCTGTTGGGTGGGCAGGTGAGGGGGCAGGCCACCACCACCAGCACCGCTGGGAAGCTTGTGGGGCTGGATGCATGCATGGGGGTGGCACACGGGGGTGGCGCTGCCACCGGCATCACCGGGAACCTTGTGAAGGTAGGTGCATGTGCGCAGGGTGGCGGGCGGGCGGGCCACCGCCTCCGGCATAGCCAGGAACATTGTGAGGTTGGGCGCGCGCACGGGGCAGTCATCAGGCAGGCCGCGCCACCGGCACCGCTGGGAAGCTTGGGTGGCTGGGCGGCTGGGTGGTCTGCCGCCACCAGCACCGCAGGGGAATGTGTGCGGGTGGGCAGGCCAGCGGGCCTCTGCCACTGCCAAGGAGCTTTGGGGTGGGCTGGCGGGCGAGCCGTCGCCACCGCTGGGGAGCTTGGGGGTGTATGCAAGGTTGCACAGATCGCCTCTTCCAAGGGGTGACCTGTGGCCACGGCTTCCTGTGCTTCCTTTGGTCCCCACCTTCCTTCCTTCCTCCCTCCCTTGGTGCCCGCCTTCCTTCCTGCAGGTGGGGTTGCAAGGGGTCAGTGGGTTGGGGCTTATGGGTCAGTGGGTGGGGCTTGCAGTGGGGTGGCAGGGTCGGGGAGCAACCGGCCCCTGACACATTCTCAGCCACCAAATCTGGCCCTTCTTACAAAAAGTTTGGGCACCCCTGGACTAGATATATGATGTATGATGCCTGATTGCATAGACTGATCTCATAAGAACACTAGTGTTTTCCATGTTAGTTTCCACCCCTTTTGGTTGCTCCTTGTAGTGAAAGCCTCACCCAGGATTCCCTGTGCCGCAATTACGGGGTTGAGGGTTGAAAGAACACGCCAAGGATCGAAGGAATCGGAGAAAAACTTTAATTTGCTGCAGCAAAGGCACCCAGCCGAGTTGCTGTCGGAAACTGGGGCAAAGAACGTAGAGATTCACACAGACTTTATAGTAAAACATTCGCCAACTCACCTTCTTTACAACGAAAAAAACAATACATCTGGGCGCTCTAGATCGCCCGCAAAGAACAAAAGAAACTTCAAAAGATACGGCATGTGCACATCATTATCGCCCCATTCGCACCCACTTATCACCCACTTGTCAAAGAGTAACACACGGCGGACGCAATTAATCAGATTCTCCAGCGCCCCCTGTCATTGCAATACTCGGAGCTAGCCGCTAGCTCCTTCTGGGAAGCGCTTTGACAGCTCCGTATCGGTGCCCCGATACGCGGAAGCTCGCTATTCTGGGTAGGGGCCCCATTGTTCGGGCTGCCTTCCCAGGATGTGTGCTTATCAGTGGGGTTTATGTCCTGTTTATCTCACAGGACAGGCTTGGGAAAGGGGGAAAACAGTGTAGTGCTTTGTGCAACGGTTTTGTGAAGGGAGAGGTGATTCAAAGGACAGAGGGGATTAATAAAGGAATAGAAATACTGCCATTTTATCTACAATGACAGCTTATAAAATATGAGGTATATTTATTAATTACCCCATCAGTAGCTTTAATGTAACCTTTTAATGTTCTAAGATTCCTCTCCTAATTCCCGGTTCTTAACCTGAATATGCCTTAAATGTTCTAGGCTGTATAATGTATCTCACTAACTCTAAGCCACCTTGGATCTTTTTCCAAGAAGAAAGGTGAGGTAAAAATATTATAAATAAATAAATAAATAAATAAATAATCCATTAAGAAACTTCACTCAGACTCAAGTCTTTGCCTGCTTGTGGAAGGACACCTGAGATGGGGCCAGTCTGGCCTCCTGTGGGAGGGAGTTCCAAAGTCTGGGAGCAACCACAGAGAAGGCCCTCTCCTGAGTGTCAAGGAATGTATGAGGAGCTAACCTCAGTTAGCAGCGTTGCAGCAATGTCAAGGATTAGAGGCAAAAATACGACAGACTCCGTTGCTGGTTTTCTATTGCAGACTCTTTACAAAATATATACAGGTTCCATTTGGTTTCCAGACTTACATCCAGTAGCATAAACAATCCAGCTACTCTTCCTGATCACAGCCAACACATCAGGCTTACTGGCTAAACAGCCCTGGCTAAACAGCAAGAACATATTGCAATATATTAGGTATATATAGCATCTCCTTCCAATCACATACAGTGGATCCTTGTATAACAAACAGCTTGTATAACATAAAATCTGTACAACATAAAAAATTCCGGAGATAGGGAAAATTTGCTTAACAATTGCCTATGGGGAAAATCTGTACAACATAAAATGGGATTACTCCATTTTCAATGCATTCCTATGGGAATTTGTATAAAGGAAAATTTGCTTAACATAATGTCATTTGGAACGAATTAATTCCTTTATACAAGGTACCACTGTATTTCCTTTTACATCACATGTCATAATGCTTCTTTCATCCACGCTTCTGAGCTACACGTCCATTGTCCTTGGACACCAGCCTTCCTGTCAAGGCCATTTTACCGAGCTTGCTTCTGTCCACAGCTGGACTCTTTATCTCTAACTGCAAGTTGAAAAACTCTAATTGCAAATTGAAAAACTCCCAAGAATATTCTTGACACTGAGTACCCACCAAATACACATGTGAGGGTGGTGGGATCGAGAGAAAGGCCTCCTCTGATGATCTCAATTTCTGGATGGGCTCAAAGAGGGAGTGATTTTTTCTTTTCTTTTTTATTTTTTTATTAAAAATTTAAACAACACATAAATCCCCCACAACACATTGTGCTTAATTATCCACCACCCTCAGGATTATATAACAATATACTTTTTAACATTATATAACATTACATTCAGTACAATCACGTTTTATCTTAAACACCGGTCTCCTTCCAAAACTGAATTGATTCTTTAGATGGAAAATAACCTTTTTGCTTTAGAAATACGTGATCCAGAAATTTATACCAGATTCATTTGAAAACATTCTCTTTTACCATCCCCTTTTTAATTTTCAATTCGCAGGTCAGTTTATCATTAATAGCCAAACTCCACATTTCTTCATACCATTCCTCTAGAGAGATGTGATCTTTTCAATAGGTTGGATACAAGCCAATTAAGGCTTTATAGATTAAAACCAGCCCTTGGAATTAGGCCTGGAAACAGATCGGCAGTCAGTGGAGCGGCCATAACTTTAACATTTGACATTTTATGTAATTGTATTTGATGTACCGCTGTTTAATTATTTAATACAGTAGATTTCTGGGTTGTTGTTTTTTGACACATTCACTTTGCAGTATTGTTGTGTTTTGTTTTGCTTTGCTTTTTGTTTTGGGACGAAGGTGCGGAGAAGTGAGCAAACTATTGTGGTAGCGTGATAGAGAGGCAGACATACAATGCAGTTGTCCGTTGGCTTTCTTCTCACCACTGCTACTAATGTACCTACTTTCATTTCAGATGTCCTAAATGATGCCATATTTGATGAAGACCACGATGAGATGGTGATTGTGAAAGACATTGATATGTTCTCAATGTGCGAGCATCACTTGGTCCCATTTATTGGAAAGGTAACTTGAATCCATTCCCCCTTTTGCCCTTTTCTTAGGAAAGAGAATGCCCAAGTCCAGTATTCTCGTTTTTTGTTATTGGAGGCCTCTTTAAAAATATAGGTATATTAATTTTAGTAATAAACAACAACATAACAAATAATAAACACAGAAAAGAAAAAGAAAAAGGTCCTTTCCAATCTTCAGAAGCTCTGTGGAACACTGAAGAGTCACTTTTCTTTGGAAAAGTTATTTTTAAAAAAACAACTACCGCCAGAATCCTGTAGTGAGCCTGCAAGAATTGACACACCAATATTATATTCTCTTCCCACTTCTGCTAAACATGTTTCTAGTAGGGATGGGCACGAAACGGAAAAATAATGTTTTGTTTCGTTTCATTTCGTGCTTACCCTGTTTTGTTTTGTGAGGGCCCTTTGTACACGACCCCTAAACTCCGCCGCAAATGGCTCCCAGCTCCAGAGCTTAAAATTGTTTCCCCACCAGCTCCGGTTTTACAGATAATTAAATGCGACCACGCCCACCTAAGCGCGTCCCAGCGCACTTTTCAGGTACCTGCTCTCTGGAGGTGAAAATTCCTGATGTGGATATAACGTAGTGACTGCCTGGCTCTCCTTGCTTCTGTTTGTTCTTTTTTTGCCCCCCTCGCCTGTTTAAGAGATCTGAATGCAGTGCCGGGAGGGCAGAACGGAGGTGAGCGGCATTCTTTTCTTCCTTTTTTTTCTCCCTCCCCTCACGCAGCCAGCAGCTTGGAGTGCAGAGGGGGTGGGAACGCAGGAACAGCGACAAACCCCTAAGATCTCTGGTCTGAATTTAAGTGGCCAGCGGATCTTAGGGGTCGTGTGAAAAGGCCCTTAGTTTCTTACAAAAAATTTTTTTTCATACGAAATGAAATGAAATGAAACAAAATGGCTTCTCTGGTTCCTAGAGGCACCAGAATTTTAAAGGGCTCCCGCTGAGCTGTCAGTGGCTGGAGCCCTCTAAACCTGGCCTAGATGGCCCCTGCCTCCATTTGATTCTACTTCAAAGATTTGCCAAGAACTAGAATTTCTTCAATGGCCAAGAATGGGATGGTGAAACTAATATTGGGAAGAATTCAAATAATGGGGTCTAAAATTGAAGTAAAATGAGGGAGCTGTGTGTACGTTACAAAATTCAAATGCAGGACTAGGCTATAGGGCAGTGGTGGCGAACCTATGGCATGGGTGCCAAAGGTGGCACTCGGATCCCTTTCTGTGGGCACCCGACATCGCCCCTTCACAGCCACCTGTGTTCACATTAAATGGCTGTATCGGCACTTTGTGAATAATTAGTGGGTTTTGAATCGCAGTTTGGGCACTTGGTCTCTAAAAGGTTTGCCATCACTGCTATAGGGGATACCTTTTTATGACACTAATAAAAAACAAACAGAAAACTCACTACAAGCTTTTGTGAGCAATACCCACTTTTTCAAAGCATGTACCAAAAGTCTGAACTTGGCAAAAGATGTGGCAAATTCTTAGGTGTAAAGTTCTTGGCAAGATGTTTTTTCCCTCAGGCACCTCTGTCTTAGATGAGGTAGGAAGCAGCAGGGCTGTTGTTAAAGCTTCATCTGAAGTTAAGGATTAGGTTTAACACCCCAGCCTTTCAAACAAAGGGGGCGTTTATACACGACCCCTAAACTCCGGGGCAAATGGCTCCCAGCTCCAGAGCTTAAAAATGTTTCCCCCACCAGCTTCAGAGTTTACAGGAAATTAGGTGCGACCATGCCCACTTTAGCACGTCCCAGCGCACCTTTCAAGTACCTGCTCTTTGGAGGTGAAAATTCCTTGATGCGGTGTAACGATAGTGAGTGCGGGGCTCTCCTCACTTCTGTTTGTTGTTTTTTTGGCTCCCGCCCCTTTAAGAGCTACTTTACAGAGACTGGAATATTGCCGGCAAGAGTGAGAGGCAGAACGGAGGTGAGCCACGATCTTTTCTTCCTTTTTTTTCTCCCTCCCCTCACGCAGCCAGCAGCCAGGAGTGCGGAGGGGGTGGGAACGCAGGAACAGCGATAAACCCCTAAGATCTCTGGTCCGAATTTAAGTGGCCAGCGGATCTTAGGGATCGTGTGAAAAGGCCCAGGGTCATAGGTCATGCACACCCACCCACACTTCCTCTCCATTTTGGTTTTTGAGAAATGCCAAGAAGGGTACCAAGAAAGAGCCGCGCCCTCCCAAGTACCAAGAGGAAGGCACATGGACTCTTAACACCAGCAGAGCAGAACTGCAACCATTAGGCAATATTCTTTTTTCCTTCAGTCTGGTCCCTATTGGCTATACCTAGTGGCTTTACTAAATTTTGCCAATCCCCAAATGGAGCACATGGGTTTTCTGCCTCAACCTTCCTCACCACCTCCTCCTCTCTGGCCAATCAGGGGCTTGCATGTATCATATACCAAATTTGGACTTTGGGTACATGCTTTGAAAAAGCGGGTATTTCCCATGAAAGCTTGCAATGATTTTTTAAATTAGTGGCCTAAGGAGGTATCCCCTAGATCAGTGGTGGCGAACCTTCGGCCCTCCAGATGTTTTGGACCACAGCTCCCACAGTCCTTTGTCATTGGCAATACAGGCTTGGAATTCTGGGAGTTGTCGTCCAAAACATCTGGGGTGCCAAAGGTTTGCCACCACTGCCCTATAGCCTAGTCTTGCATTTGGGTGTAACATTGAAAGCATAGTGCTGAATGCAGGCACTTCACCTCCCTATTTGTGAGGGAAAGCATTTCCCCAGCCACGAACTCTCTCTGTCTTTCAGAGGCAGCGTGGTGTATAGGTTGGAGCGTTGGCCTATAACTTGGGCCCCGAAATGAAACACACCAGGTGGCATTTTGCCCATCAGAATTGCTGGGTCTCACATTACTTCACAGGGTTGCCATGTGGAAAATGGTTTTTCCCTGGCTATGCCATGAACTACCCTCTGAAATCTGCCTGGCCCCTTCCCTGGCGATTATCAAGAAATATTTCACCTGAAGAGAGCATTGAATCTGTTAGCCACTAAACTAATTCTAATTACCACCTACTTTTAAAATGTTTTTAAAGCCTTTTAATTTCGTGGCATGTCAAATTTGTTTTCATTTCAAATTTTTAGTTATATTGTTGTCGTATTATTATAGTTTCAATGTTATAACCCACCCAGAGTGACCTTTGGCCATATGGGCAGTGTAAATACGAAACGGATGAATGGATGGATGGATGGATGAATGAATACTATTTTGCAAGATATCAAATGAACAGAGAAATAATGAAATAAATGGATATATAGTTTGGATTTTTTTTAAAAAAATCCAAGTTTTAGCTGAACGAATAGAGCTTGGTAGAGACGAAGGCTCTGTTTTATCTCCAGTAAACTTCATTTCGGGATTTGTAAAAAGGTTTTCTGCCAGCTTTTCTCTCAAAGCCATGCACTCACTACATAGGCCTTGCTTGTCCTGAATTATAGGTTCTGATGTTTCATTCTCAAGCTCTTCCCATGACAGTGACACTTGGGGGATGCCCCCGAGGCAGGCATCTGTGCATTAAATCTGATCAACCTGGACATATAAGCGTTGATCTCCTGTTCCAGGTCACCTCGCCCAGCTGAAAAAGGCCCCCAGGGCAAACCACTGAAGAAAAGGTTCTATAAATCTATGAGCAATTTTTTCGGTCAGGTTCACCTTCTGTTCTTCCTGCTGTCAGAAACATACCTTCTGCTTGAATGGGGGAAGTTATGAGTCTTCCTGGCTTAGCTATATCCCCTGATTCCTTTTCATGATACTTAAGAATTCCCTGATTCCTTTTCATGATATTTAATCCGGGAATGGTTAGCCCAGTAGTTCTCAACCTGTGGGTCCCCAGATGTTCCTGGACTGCAACTGCCAGAAATCCTGACCAGCTCAGCTAGTGATGAAGACTTCTGGGAGTTGCAGTCCAGGAACATCTGGGGACCCACAGGTTGAGAACCACTGGTTTCGCCTTTCAAAAAGAAGGCTAAGAGGGGATATGATAGCTAGGTTTAAATATTTCAAAGGATGTCATATTGAAGAAGGGACTGGTTTGTTATCCATGGCTTCAGAGACTAGGACAGGGGTCTGCAACCTTTAAGATATAAAGAGCCACTTGGACCCATTTCCGACGGGGAAAAACAACCTGGGAGCCGCAAAACCATTGCAACATTTAAAACAAATATAACACTGCATATATTGTTTCTTACCTTAATGCTAACACTCTTCTGAACCTACTGTCTTCTCTGTGGAGCCATGACTGCTTATTTATATACAGTGGACCCTTGTATAACAAACAGTTTGTATAATATAAAATCTGTACAACATAAAATATTCTGGAGATAGGGGAAATTTGCTTAACATAATCACCTCTACAACATAAAAATGGGATCACTCTATTTTCAATGCAGTCCTATGGGAAATTTGTATAAAGGAAAATTTGCTGAACATAATTTCATTTGGAGCGAATTAATTCCTTTATACGAGGTACCACTGTATTTCTGCAGGGGGGGGCGTGTAGGGAGAAGACCAGAGCACCCCCACTAAATCAAAATGTGTGTGTGTGTGTGTGTGTGTGTGTGTGTGTGTGTGTGTGTGTGTGTGTGTGTGTGTGTGTGTGTGTGTGTGTGTAAATCACCAACATTGCAATCTACAGAAACAAGTGGCTCCAGATTCCCTCGCTCTTCCTTTCTCCCTTTCCTTGCACTCAGCGTGAGGCACAGAGGGGGCCCTCTGGATCTTGGGGTAGCAGCAGCACCACTTCCATCTGCCACAGCCAAGGAGGCTGGGGTGGAAGGCTCGTGGGCTTTGTAGTCCCACCGCCCCTGGAGGCCCCCCCCCGAGCAGGACCATGAGAGTGGAGCATGGGGGCCTCTTTGTGAGCGGGTGGATGGGGGTGGGGTGTGGGCGCCGCTGCCCCCCCACTCCAAAGGAAGGGCCCTGCCAAGGGCGCATCTTGTGGCAGGGAGTTCCACTCGCCCTCGCCGCCGTCCCGGAAGTCCTCACCTCGCCCCACCCGTTGAGTGGATGCCGTGGACGTCGACGTGGGCCTCCCGCCCAGCGTTCACGGCCCAGACCACGTTGTCGGCCAGGCTGGCCCCTCGGGCCACCCCGTGAGGGGGACGAGCCACCAGCAGCAGCAGCGCCAGCAGGCGCCAACCCAGAGCCAAGCCACCGGAGCCGTCCAGCAGCAGCAGCAGCAGCAGCGCTCGATCTCGGGGTTCCTTCCCAGCGCCTCGCCGCAGTCCTGCCCCGCCACCGCCGCTGCCGCCGCCGCTCCTCTTGCTGCTGGTGGTGCGGCGGCTGCTCTTCTCACTTGCCCGGGACCTCCGGGGGCGCCGTCTGCGGCTGCTGCTGCTGCTGCTGCTGCCACCGCCGGTGCCAAGAGGGATGGTGATGGCGCCGGCTTCTCCCGCTCCCACGCCCTCGGCGGGCAGACACACTCGGCGGGCGGCAAGCAAGGGCTCCGCCGGCCACTGGGTGGGTGGGGGTGGGGTGGGCGCTGGGGTTCCTTCCCGGTGCCTCAGTTCGGCCGCGCTCCTGCCCCGCCGCTGCCGCCGCCGCCGCTCCTGAGGCACATCCCGCCCGCCCGCCAGCCTCCGCTCTCAGGCCGACGCCTCAGCCGCGAGGGGGCACCCGAACCCGCTACCGGCCAATCGCCGCGCCGCTCCCAGGCCCCGCGCCTCCCGTTGGCTGCCCCGGCGCCGCTTTTGCATGCCGGCCAGCCGCCAGCCCGCCACCTCCCGGAGCCGGTTGCGGCTCCGGAGCCGCGGGTTGCCGACCCCCGGACTAGGACTTGGGGCAATGGTTTCAAACTATAGGAAAAGAGATTCCATTTGAACATTAGAAAGAACTTCATGATGGTTAGAGCTGTCCGGCAGTGGAAGATGCTACCCAAAAGGAGGGTGGTGGAGTCTCCTTCTTTGCAGGTTTTTAAGCAGAGGCTGGATAGCCACCTGTCGGAAATACTGTGATGGGGGTTCCTGCATGGCAGGGGGTTGGACTGGATGGCCCTTGAGGTCTCTTCCAACTCTATAATTCTAACCTCTTTAGCACAGATCTAAACTGCCTTCTGCCTATTATTTATTCTATTTTATATTTATATTTATATTTATATTTATAGTTATAGTTATATTTATATACCACCAGATTTTCACAAATGGGAACTCAAGGCGGTTAACAAATGTAAAATATCATAATATGAAATTCAAAGAAATAATAATTGGTTCCAGAGAATATACATTAAAAAACAACAACCAACAGCGGAACTCAAAGTTAAAAGGAAAAACTAGCAAAATTGTCAAAATAATGATACTAACACTAAAGCGGAATAGTAAAGCAAGATAGCAAAAAGAAAAACGGGTGGAAATAAAACACATGATCCCTACTCAAGCAATCATTAATGTTCATATGAAAATTGTATATCTACTTACGGACCGCCACCAACTGATACTGATGGATGATCACTTAAAATATAACCCCCCCAGTCATGTGCTGTCAATTCTGACTTATAGTGACCCCTTTTGAGGGCTTTCTAGATAGAGGACTCAGAAGTGGTTTCCCCCTTCCTTCTTCTGGGGGGTGCCCTGGGACTAAGGCCACCCAGACTGGCTTGTATTGATTGATTGATTGATTTGATTTATATACCGTGACCATCAAGCTACTCTTGGACTGGATGGCCCTTGAGGTCTCTGCCAACTCTGTGATTCTGTGATTCTAAGAAATTTTGGGAGCAGGCTTCCCCTTGTTTATCTGCTGAAGGAGGGCACTCTGCCTAATGAATGAATGAATTCTTTCTTTACGGTTGTTAACCAAATCTTACATGATATTAAAATATTAAGTTTCATACAATAAGACTTTACAGTGATATGTTTAGTAAAAAGATATAAAATACTGTATATACGGTATAATAAAACCAAATATGAATAAAGCCATATATAAATACATACCGAATTCCTTGATGTATATATATATTTTTATTCATACTGTATTTGGTTTTATTATACTGCATATATTTTGTATCTTTTTACTAAATGTATCACTATAAAGTTTTATTGTATGAAACTTAATATTTTAATATCATGTAAGAATTGATTAACAACCTGTCTAATTAATTAATCCACTGCAACAGGCTTCTAAGCTATTGAGGCAGATTTATTTTATTTATATGCCATCTTTCGTCCCCAGCTGGAATCCAAGGTGGTAAACAAATGTACAATCAATTAAAAACATTCAAATTGAAACTTGAAATCACAATCCAACTTTATTTTGAAATGTTGCCTGAAAGCAATAAATCAAATTTCAATTGACCTCCCCGTCTTAAGTCCCTCCTAGACCCAGGTCCTGAACTGCTGGCACAGAAGTAAAGGAGGGAAGGTCCCCCTCCAGAGGAGGGAGCGCCACAGTTTGTGAACAGCCAGAGAGAATGAACTTTGTTGGTTAAGTTGTTGATGTTCAGTTGTTCAGTTGTGTCCGACTGTTTGTGACCCCATGGACCAGAGTTCGCCAGGCCTTCCTATCTTCCACTGCCTCCCGGAGTTTGGTCCAATCCATATTGGTTGCATCGATGACACCGTCCAACCATCTCATTCTCTGCCGTCCTCGTTTCCTTTTGCCCTCCATCTTTCCCAACATCAGGGACTTTTCCAAGGAGTCCTCTCTCCTCATGAGGTGGCCAAAGTACTGGAGCCTCAGCTTCAAAATCTGTCCTTCCAGAGAACATTCAGAGTGTGAAGTGGCACAGTCTGACTCCCAATTATCAGACCATGATTTCAACAATACCTAGACAAATACTTCACTCCTTCATCACCAAGGCCATAGCTAATGACCCATACTTGATGGGTTTCAGCACCTTAGGCCTTGGTTCACCAAAAGGCTATTGAGACTGTTGTCTACCTAACGAGCCTATTCAGGCCATTGTTCCCTTTATGAACCTATTTCAGACCAGGGTGACAAGAGGTCAAAGCTGTCTATAAGATGGAGGACTTGCAACTAGCTTTCCTCAGACTGACAAAGCTGTTTGGATGTGCAGCAAAAGGTTTCAGTCTCTGAAGAAAAAGAAATCCATTTGCCACAACTTCCAGGTAGATGAAGTGTAGTTTAGTATCAGGAATCAGAAAGGGAAACTAGGTCTCAGGATGTAGAAAATAAAACTGTCTTCTTTCACATTTAAAAATGCTCAGTGAGTTTTGTCAGAGACCTTTCTTCAGGAACTGTGTATAAAAATAGAAGAAAAATGTTTATAAACAGGCTGTGGACAACCTATGGCTGTTTATAACAAATGCTCATTTTTTATTCATACAGTGGCCATACGGCCATATGGATGGACAGACAGACAGACAGTATTATGTCAATGAGTTTGCGTTCACTTTTTCGTATGAATTCTCTCCAGTATAATCTCTTTATTACTATTGGTGCTACTATGACAGTATGAATCTATAACAACATACATGCTACATGGCAAAACTGTAAAACTGAAACTTCACAGACGCATTTGATCTGAACCAGCTCCAAATACTCAATAATACAAGAAGCATGAGATGCACTTAGCAACTGAGTCGAGAACATTTAGATAATGCTAGATCTCTCTGTAGTTTGTAAATATTTGACTTCTGCTTTTAATTCGTAGCTCCTACACTCTATCTTCCTTTCTGATTCCTGCAGCCATTTGATGTGCCAGTTCCTTGTGTTTCCGCGCAGTGTAGTTCAGTGACAGGGGCAAGAATTAATATTAGCACTTTCATCAGCCAGCGTTTCCTGGGTTTCCGCTGTAGGAAGTTATGACAACTGAACAGCCACAAAGCCAATAGATACTGGTTTTGTCTTATAAGTGAGCTGCGTGTAAGCTGCATTTTACCGACAGCCTCGTTCACCAGAGTGTTAAATTCTGTATGGAGGGATGTTCGCATTCTTTGACTGCACAGTAAACTTAATAAACCCTTGGATACATATATTTTTAAAAGTTCTCTGATTGCTTCTTCCATTCTTTGCAGGAAGGAGAGAGACACGGGAAGTGAGTCCCTGGCGCATGTTAAAATTCTGCTCGTTCTTTACCTCTGAGTCCTGCTCGCCTCTGCATGGGCCCCCCCACGCATTTAAACAGCACACGTGTGTTGTGGGTCATGTTTGATCCAGCATGGAACCACATGCATGAATCTTACAGGTCTTGCTGAATCCCTCTGTACTAACCATTTTCATGGCTGTTTTTCTCCTTCCACTTGTAGGTGCACATTGGGTACCTTCCGAACAAACAGGTGCTTGGGCTCAGTAAACTTGCGAGGTAAGAACTGCAGGTAATTAAATAAATGTGGATTAGTAAAGCAGATCCCACTGACTGAATGCTACTGAGCTGCATAATCTCACCCTTCTCCATATTTCAGCAAGCTGCAATACGATGGTTAAGCCTCCTGGATTAAGGGTAAGGCACACCTGGGATAAGGCCAATGTTCTGACCGTTCACCATACTGGTAATCTCTGCACAACCCACACTCCTTAACAGAAAAGGCCCGAGGAGTCATTATTGCTACATTTCATTGATGTAGCAATAGGGATTAGGGGATGTAATGTAGCACTTTATTTATTTATTTACACGATTTTTTAGCCGCCCCACTACCAAGAGGTCCCTGGGCGGCATACAAGAAGTATTAAAAATTATAAAACAATAAAATTATTAAAGCTATAAAATACAATACAGTTAAAACAACATACAGTCCAAATTATAAATTATAAAACCCTGCTGCTCATGTGTCCAGCCGAATAATCTAATTAAAATGCTGGCCAAACAGGAAAGTCTTTGCCTGGCACCGAAAAGCCAAAAGTGTTGGCGCCAGGCGGATCTCCGTAGGGAGGGCATTCCAGAGTTGGGGGGCAACCGTCGAGAAGACCCTGCTTCGACATGCCGCCACCCCGTCTCTTTGAGGGATAGCATCTTTACAGGGCCACCTGGCCTGATCTTAAAGTACAGGCAGGCTCATACGGAAGAAGGTGGTATGGTACTTTTGAAGTACAGTACGGGAGATGAGACACTGATCTTGTATATAGAAGTAGTGCTCCCTTCTGTGGCAAAGACATCTAGTGGTAGACACCCTTAAAAGTCAGAAACAACACTTTTAGGTCTTTTTATGCAGAGGCATGCATAACAAACAAAATTATCGCTGGAGGGAAAACATTTAAAGAGCAAGAGATTTTAAATTCTCATTACGAAGCAGTAATCTGCAAGGGCTGCCGAATCTCCTTCTGTGGAGGCATTTGAAAGGAGGACGTAGAAGTACAAGATGGTAGCACCCTGCCTTCTCATGCAATTAAGTGACATTTTGTTCTCCAAATTTTGTGTTCTGTTGTGTTAATACTAACCTGATGTAACAAAATGAAGATGTAACTGGATTCGGGCAGAAGAGGCTAGATTTCCTGGGTTAACAAACATGTCTCAATCTAAACTGTAGTTGTTGAGACCAAACCATATGTACTGCTAATATTAAATAATATTTAGCAGCATTTCAGACCAAGCTTATTAGAGAGAAAGTCTTAACATAAGAACATAAGAAGAGCCGTGCTGGATTAGGCCAAAGGCCCATCTAGTCCAGTTTTCTGTATCTCACAGTGGCCCCAACAGATGCATCTGGGAGCGCACGAGACTAGATCTCTTTCTCCTGATACCACTTCCCTGCATCTGGTCCTTGAAGTACCCTGGTTTTAAGCCTGGAGATGACACATCTCCCTCATGGTTTGTAACCTGGGATGGACTTTTCCTCCAGGAATCTGTCCAATCCCCTTTTGAAGGCATCCAGGCCAGATGCCATCACCACCTCCTGTGGCAGGGAGTTCCACAGACTAACAACATGCTGGTTAAAAAATATTTTCTTTTGTCTGATTGGTTCAGGTGGAATCTGAGCTTTGAACCTACTGCTTAAAAAAGGATGGCAACTTCTATACCTTGAATGGAAGATACCTATCAGCAAATATACATAGATTGGTCGTACATCATGAAGGCATGAAAATCCATCTCAATCATATGGACAAGGGAAATTTGACCACTGAGAAAGAAGGTTGCCTAATAGAGATGGGCATGAATTGTTGGTTGAAAAGTTCATGATGGTTCATCCTTTAGATGAACAAATGCTCTGTGGTTCCCTGCCAGGGTTCCAGCAGCACCCTGAATACCCTGTCCTGCCTTGCCCTGCCCTGCCTCCTCCAGGTGGTGCCTATGAGTGGCTCCCCTTTGGAGGAGATGGGCTGGGAACCACCTTAAATCCCTGTTTGTCTGATGGATAGACTGGTGGTTCGTGCCCATCTCTAGTACCATGACAATAGATTTAGGTTTTCCCCCATAGCCAATATAGTTACAGGCATACCTTGGTTTACGAACACTTCCGTTAACATAATCTTCAGTTCCTGAAAGGAAATCCATTAAAAATAATGCCTCAGTTTACAATTTTTCCCCGTAAAACCCTGGTTTACAAATTTTTTCCAGAGCAAGTTTCCCAGGATGTATAGAATCATAGAATCATAGAGTTGGAAGAGACCTCAAGGGCCATCTAGTTAACCCCCCCATCACTTTGCTTTGCTTTATTTCATGAATCACCTGCTTATTTTTACTTTTATTTTAGTTTTATTTCAGTTAATTGTTGTTGATTTATATAGTCTTATTCTGTTTATATTATGTTGTTTGTATTTTGGTTATTTAAACGTGTTACTTTGCTATATTGCGATTTTATGCTGTAAACCGCCCAGAGTAATCCTAGGTCTAGATGGGCAGTATAAAAGTTGAATGAATGAATGAATGAATGAATGTGGCAAATCTGCTACTCTGGGCAGCTAACAAATCAAGATGAGGATGAGGAGGACAAGGATAAGACTAAGAATAAAAGTCAGAGAAGGCTTTGTTTCTTGGGTGACCTACTGATAGTGGAAGAAGAAACAAAAGTGCTTCCTTAAACCATAAATCCTCTATTCACCATCTGAATCTATAAAGGTCTGTTCTGTTGAGTCTCTGGTGACCTTCTACTGTGGTTGGCGTCTCAATTAAATCTGACGTCCTCCATTTCTTTGTGACCTGCAGGGATCCTATCCAACATGCAAGCGTCAGAGATGAATTCAAAGCAATTATGATTCACTTTTTTGGGAATCTTCAAAAATGCATCTTGTAAATACCATTTAGCTTAGAGGCAAAGGCTCGTCGGAACCAGAGCAGGAGATGTTGCGCTGTGAAGCTGACGTCTAAATAAATACAAGTGGATTATATACTGTAGTTACAGACAGATGTAAAAAAGAAAAAGGGTAACCACACATTGGCAGGATGACACTTTTAAATGCCAGGCGACATGGTTAAAGACTCTGCCATGGAAAAGAGAGCAATCAAAGCCAGAGAATCCCCACTGGCGGGGGAATCAGATTGTCCCGTTCTCTGTATCCCCCACTGAATTTCAAGAAAAAAACAGGTGTTGTTTTGCACATACATGATGCATAGATATTTAGCCCCCAGAAATGGTGGCCCATTGTATTGAGCTTGGAACTTTAACACTGGGTGGTGAAGAATTAATCCACCCATCATGATGTCTCACACCCTGCATGTGGTCCATGGCCAGTCTTGGATTAGAACAACAAATTCTGGGTTAACACATATGCGCACAAAAAGATGCTCATCTCACACTGAGCATCTCATGGCACTCCAGACACACCATTCACAACCAGATGTTCAAGTGAGCCCCACATCTGCCTCCTGCTGACCACTCATGAAACAAAGTTTGCCAGTGACAGAGTTGAGAAATTCCCTTGACGGGACAAAAGGAACATATTTTGCCCTTAGGATACCTCTAAATACTGAGCTGAGTGTTGTGTGTGGTTTGGATCCAAGAACAGGGGTGGGCAAAATGTTTATGGGCTGAGAAGCATAGAAAATGTTTCAGTGAATCCCTGTACTCCTTCAGCTGCAGTGCAGGAGTCCAGGGATTTGCCAGAGGAGAATAGCTTCAATTTCCTCAGATTAATCCATGCCCATCTCCAATCAGGTGGCATTTGCAGTCTCAATAACATACACTGAGACATGAGTAGCAGAAAGAATGAAAAGGTTCCATTACTTACAGTTCAACAAATCAAACAGCAAACTGATAAACAAGACTGGTTTCAGAAGACTTTAACAGATTCACTGACTGCTTCTAGCAGACAGAAGAGAGGGAGGAAAGCTACCAAGCTGGGGGTGGGGGTTTCATTGATTTTAGAGGCAGGAGAGAACAACTGGTTAGTGCTGGACAGAAAGGTCTCTCCCAGCCCAACCTATTAAATGCAGCATGCACGGTTGCAAAAACTCCCAACAGAAAATGACAGAACAGCAGAAACCATCTTTTTCTGAATGGGTGCAAGGAGGTATCCAGTAAACCCTTCCACACACAGGTACAGTAGCATCCCCGTATACGCTGAATCAGCGCCCCGTCGATTCAGTTATCCACGGTTGGCCACAAAAATATTAATAATTAAATAATTCATGGTTGCAAAAGGTTGCCACAAAGCAAAAACACTGTCACCAAAGGGTGCCACAAAGCAAGTTACTGTCACGAAACACTGCAAATAGCTGCCGAAAATTGGACAAAAACACGCTCCGGATTTTTTTGGGGGTTGTTGTTGTTCAGACGTTCAGTCGTGTCTGACTCTTTATGACCCCACGGACCAGAGCTTCCAGTCTTCCACTGCCTCCCAGAGTTTGGTCAAATCCATTTTGGTTGCATCAATGACACCATCCAATCATCTCATTCTCTGCCGTCCTCTTTTCCTTTTGCCTTCCATCTTTCCCAACATCAGGGACTTTTCCAAGGACTGCTCTCTCCTCATGAGGTGGCCAAAGTACTGGAGCCTCAGCTTCAAAATCTGTCCTTCCAGTGAACATTCGGGGTTGATTTCTTTCAGGATGGATAGGTTTGATCTTGCAGTCCAGGGGACTCTCAAGACTCTCCTCCAGCACCACAGCTCAAAAGCATCGATTCTGTGGCGATCAGCCTTCTTTATAGTCCAGCTCTCACTTCCATACAGCACTACTCGAAAAACCATAGCTTTGACTATCCGGACCTTTGTTGGCAAAGTGATGTCTCTGCTCTTTAAGATGCTGCCTAAGTTTGCCATCATTTTCCTCCCAAGAAGCAGGTATCTATTAATTTCATTACATTTAGTTTTTAGAGGAACTGAAAGGGTGTTTGCTCTTATCACGGATTTCAGTATCCGCAAGGCAGCCCAAAACAATCCCCCACAGATATGAGGGTGCTACTGTACTCCCTGTTAGTTGCCATAGGGCAATCTTTTGCTTGCACAGCAGCACGCTGGAGATGTCATGGACCATGTTTCTGGTAGGCTGCAAACTTCAGTGATTTCAGAAGGATGCTGGCCTCTGCATTTGGAGAGAGAAAAAACCCAGAGCCTCAGATGTTGGCTGGCCAAAGAGGGGACAGTTGCAACCTGCAGGCATCAATAACCATTTCTCCCGATCCTGTCAGGCTGCTGTTGGCTTTTTTCCAGCCTTGTGGCCTTACATCCCCTATGAATCTGGACCTTTGCACCTCCCAAGAAATTCTAGCATCTGGTGAGCATATTGTGGGCTTCTGGCATTTGATGATTCACTGGCCTTACCACCCCCTCCAGGAAGAGCGAAGACAGCTGGAATATTGGCAGCTTTTGTCAGCGTTTATACACGACCTCTAAGCTCCGCCGCAAATGGCTGCAAGCTCCGGACCTTAAAAATGTTTACCCACCAGCTCCAGAGTTTGCAGACAATTAAGTGCGACCCCGCCCACTTTAGCGCGACCCAGCGCACTTTTCTTGTACCTGCTTTTTGATGGTGAAAAATATTTGATGCGGAGAGTGCCTGAGCTCTCCTCGCTTCTTTCTGTTGTTTTTCTTTTGCCTCCGCCCCTTAAAGAGGAACCAGGAAGTAAACGGAGGTCGGAGCAACCTCCACCGGCACCATAGGTAAGAATGCATTCTTTTGTCCCTGTCTAAGGCTTTTTTTTTCTCCCTCCCCCCACGCAGACAGAACAAAGAAGTGCAGAGCGGGTGGGGACGGAGGAACAGCAACGAACCCTCAAGATCTCTGGTCCGAATTTAAGGGACCAGCGGATCTTAGGGGTCGTGTAAAAAGGCCCAAGATGGCCCATGTCTCGCCCACCTTGTGGTGTTGTTCTTCGGTCTTCCGGGACTGAGGACCTGGAGATCCATTAGTGGCACTTTTCGATGGGTCATCTCTGCAGGATCAGGGTTTGCGTGGCAACATTGCCCCGTCCCCCAGTGAAATCCCAGTTGCAGAGGTGCCGGAAGTTGTTGTTGTTGTTTTTTAGTGAGAATCGTCACACGCTTCTGATGGGTCCATTTTGTCTGCTGGTGTTACTTCAGGAACCGTGTCATTTTCTTACTATCTCTGGCCAGCTAATCGAATTTACTTAAATGGACAAGCTGAGAGACACTTGGAACAATTAGTTCGTGCCTGACGTCAGTGAGCAGATAACACAAAATAGATTGTGTTGTGTATGGCGTGGGCAGTTTGGTACCCCGGGGAGGGAGACACAGAGGACAGTTCCAAAGAGAACATTTTAATATGCCTTTGTAGCTGTAAATCTAGGCAATGTGTAGTAATATTTAGTGCAAGCAAAGAAAACACTGCTGCTGATATACAGTGGACTCTCATATAACAAACCGTTTGTATAACATAAAACGTGTACAACATAAAAAATTCTGGAGATACGGGAAATTTGCTTAACAGAATCGCCTACGGGGCGAATTCGTACAACATAAAAATGGTTGCGATTAGGGATTACTCCGTTTTCAATGCATTCCTATGGGAAATTTGTATAAAGGAAAATTTGTTTAAAATAATTTCATTTGGAACAAATTAATTCCTTTACACAAGGTTCCACTGCACTGCCCCATAGTACTTAAAACACTCTCTTGGGCAATTTACAAGTTAATTATGCAGGCGACACACTGCCCCCTCTGGCAAGCCGACTACCTGGTTTGCCAACCTCAGAAGGACAGAAGGCTGAGCCAACCTTGAGCCAGCTGCCTGAGTCTGTCAGGAGCGGTGTCAGTGGTGCAGTGGTTAAATGCCTGTTCTGCAGCTAAGACTGTGCTCACAACCTGGGGTTCAATCCCAGGTAGCTGGCTCGAGGTTGACTCAGCCTTCCATCCTTCCGAGGTCGGTAAAATGAGTACCCAGCTTGCGGGGGGGGGGCAATGTGTTGCCTGCATACTGTAATTAAAAACTGTAAACTCTAAACTGCCCAGAGACTACTTGAAGTAGTAATGGGGCGGTATATAAGCAGAACGCTTTTGCTTTCACTTTAATACTGCAATCTGGCTGCCTCAACCATGAGGCGGCACTGTGTAGGACAGGCATGTCCAAAGTTCAGCTCTACAGATGTTTTGGACCACAACTCCCACAGTCCTTTGCCATTGGATATACAGCCTTGGAATTCTGGGAGTTGTGGTCCATAACATCTGGAGGGCCAAAGTTTGGACATGCCTGGTGTAGGAAATGGATATTAATATTTGGGATAGAATCACGTGGCGTAGCCCGTGCACCTCTCCATGTTGCTGCCAAGTCACTTTTTTTTCCTGCAGAGCCCCTCACATCCTGTGCCTTTTATTTGTTTTTAGATTTGTGAGTGCTCTGAGTAAAAAACCTGTAACTAGCTTTAACCTCATACCCAGATATATTTTAGGAGGCCACCCAGATACATTTTGAGAAAGTGGACACTTCTGTATCATTCTCTGTTACCTTGAAAACCACTTCTGGCTCAAATACAAGCTTGCCAAGCTGTTTGCACACAAGGGCAGTAAATCCCTCCTAATAGGATTTCTCTATTTGGGTTTGTACGCTGGGGCCGTGACCCCTGCAGTGTAAGCAAACTCTTCTTGCTGTGTTTTTATGCATGTGTAAGTAGCCTTAAGTGACTGAACGTATGAGTTTCCAACCTTTTTCAAGTCTGGATCACTCCCACCCCCAATAATAGCCAAGTAATCTGGATGCCCCACCATGTTTGCCTAAAAAGGCATTATTAGTGGGGTAAAGTCATCCCTTCTTACAAGGTGGAGGCTTCTTTCTCCCTAAAAAGGGTCTGTTTCTCGTACATACACATTCTTTGATACCTCTCTCCCAAATGTGAAGATACCAGAACTAGGGGACATCCCTTCAAATTGAGGGCTGGGAGAGTAGGAACAGACAAAAGAAAATATTTTTTTTACCCAGCGTGTTGTTAGTCTGTGGAACTCCCTGCCACAGGAGGTGGTGATGGCATCTGGCCTGGATGCCTTCAAAAGGGGATTGGACAGATTCCTGGAGGAAAAGTCCATCCCAGGTTACAAACCATGATGGAGATGTGTAATCTCCAAGCTTAAAACCAGGGTACCTCAAGGACCAGATGCAGGGGATTGGTATCAGGAGACAGAGATCTAGTCTCGTGCACTCCCAGAGGCATCTGGTGGGGCCACTGTGAGATGCAGAAAGCTGGACTAGATGGGCTTTTGGCCTGATCCAGCATGACTCTTCTTATGTTCTTATGCATGGCTTTTCTTATGAGCCTTGTCTCTCAAGGTTGGCAAGCAGGTTGTAAAATGTTGCTCCAGTCACTCTTTGACCCTGCCTTTGGTTGAGCCTTTATGCCCAAGCACCCAATGCTTCCCATAACTCGCTCATGGCTAAAGATGAGTCTCTTAGGAGCACGAGCTACTCAGTATCAAGAAACAGGGAGATAGCAAGCTCAGCACTGCCTTGGACTGAGGCAGATCCCGGATCAGTCTACTCTTCAGGTCATCATGCTGGAAATCTTTTATTTCCTGCCGATTCATAACCTGAGTAATAACCTTAGGAAGAACTTCATGACAGTTAGAGCTATTCGGCAGTGGAATATGCTGCCGCGGAGGGTGGTTGAGTCTCCTTCTTTGGAGGTTTTTAAGCAGAGGCTGGATGGCCATCTGTCAGAAATATTGTGATGGGGGTTCCTGCATGGCAGGGGGTTGGACTAGATGGCCCTTGAGGTCTCGTCCAACTCTATGATTCTATGATTCTATCTTCTGAAATTAGATGAGGTCAGGTGTGTCCTGGTGGCTGCTGGTTCTATGACTCAGAGGCCTTGCTGACAGATGGGCGATATAAAAATAAGTAAAATAATATATAATAATATATAAAAATAAATATATAAATAACCAGCCATGTAGCCTAGGTCCCCAGAGTTTGGATGTCATCAAAGGACAAAGGTTCATTTGTTTGTGTGTTTAATCTAGAGATGGGCAGGGGCCACCATTTCGTTGGTTCGTACAGGTCCGCCCATCGGACAAACAGGTGCTTGGCAGTTCTCAGCCCTGCCTCCTCCAGTGGGTGCCCACCTGAGAGGCAGTGCCCAAAGGAGGCAGGGCACAGAATCGGGGTACTGCCTCTGCCAGAGTAGGCACAGCTCAGACCCACCGCGCTCCTATAGGTCTGAGGGACGAACCAGCTCCAACCACTGAAGCACCGTTCACACCCATCTCTGGACTATTATATATCTATTGCTGGGGTGGAAAGTGGAGTCTGTGAGATTTTTCTTGCTTTGGGCACGTCATGCACCCACCGTTTATCATCCTGTCTCAGGCAGCAGAATGGCTTGAGCTGCTCCTGGTGATAACAAAAGCTCCTCTTGACATCTCCCACCACCCACCGAGTTGCCAATTTTTAAAATGTGGAATCTTTACAGGGAAAGACGACAATGCGCTGTTTTAGTTGTCTGCCTCTCGTTTAACATGTCTCATTTAACATGTTGGGCTTGAAGCAAATATGGGCAGTTACTTCACGTCCGTCTTTGTTTCGCGACTAGTTTTGTACCGTGACAGCGTTGGTCGCGATCACGTGGTTTTGTCCGTGTTTCAGCGTTCCTATGGTCGTGGTAACTTGTCTTGTGACAAGTGTTACCTCATGGTCTTGTACCGTGATAAACACTGAATTTGTCTATCTTCCTTTTTCCTTTTAGGGGGGCTTAAAAAATTCTTTTTTGATATTTTACTTCTGAAAAGTCAAAATAAAAAAAAATCTGGACACAGTTTTCTGACAGAAACAAATGTTTTGTTGTGCGACAGTCGTTACTACACGGTGTCTTTATCTCGGAACAGAAAGCAGGAACAAAGAGTGACAAGGGAAAACCCTACCCCAGCACTAGGCGCAGTATTGTCGCGCTTAGCACCCGTCCCGGGGTGTGGTTGAGACAAATTTCAGTAGTTGCGCGACGGACGTGTAGTAACTTTTTTTTGTACCGCTCCTAGGCGCAACAAAACGGACATGAAGTAACTGCCATAGGGTGCCGGAAGTGAGATAGCCCAAAGTGGAGGGGTGCAAGGTGGGGAAATGTATCAAGCACACTATGTCTGCAGGAAAAGAGCCTCTTGCCACAGTTCTCTTCTGTTCTTCCTCAGAAGAATACGCATTCAGAGCAGGGACTGGCTACTTTGCTCCCCATCTAACCAGTGCATAGAGAAGATGTTCCTACTTGCAAGGGGGCAGATTCCACACCTGAGCAAAACAGTCTGATTTTCCAGGTTGTAGAGAACTACCCTGGGCAGAGAGTGACCAAACAGGGCTTATAATTTCAAATTGAATCACACATTGTAAATTTATTATTACATTTATATACCACCCATCTTCTGAAGCGGAACTCTGGGCGGTTTACAATTAAAAACAAACAACAGAGAGCAGACAAAAAAAATCAGAGTCAAACTACCGAAGCGGAACTCTGGGCGGTTTACAATTAAAAACAAACAGAGAGCAGACAAGAAAATTAGAGTTAAACTACCAATAAAAATAGGGGGGGGGTGCAACCACACACACAAAGATGACACACACACACACACACACACACACACACACACACACACACACACACACACACACACACACACACACACACACACTTTTCCGTGTGGTAAAAACCAGAGAAGACCGTAAAGAGCTCCAGAAGGATTCCTCCAAACTATCTTCATGTGATATATTC
The DNA here is from genome assembly GCA_029282475.1 of Phrynocephalus forsythii. Taxonomy (NCBI): domain Eukaryota; kingdom Metazoa; phylum Chordata; class Lepidosauria; order Squamata; family Agamidae; genus Phrynocephalus; species Phrynocephalus forsythii. The sequence continues at coordinate 207,771,405 of JAPFRF010000001.1, forward strand.
GTACTTCTCCACTTCCGGTTCCCTCAGCTCTTTCTGTTAACAAGAGTTTGAAACAGAAATGGTTAAGATAATTCATCATAAGCCCTAGGCTGGCCCTAGGTAGTTTGTGGTAATGTTCCTGGTGATGTATTGATAAGAAGATTTTAAGAATGCAAAAAAAAAAATGTTTTGTGTAACTTTTAGCTAATATCACATTTTTATATGGGTTTTCTTAAATTATTTGAACAAGACCTGTACCATGAATGTTTTTCTTTCTTCTTGTCCTCTTTTTTTTTGGGGGGGGGAGAAGCACATTATTATGAATACTTCCCCATTTTACAATCTTGCATTGAGTGCAAAAGTCAGTAGTTCACTATTTGTACCAGTGTTATGTTTGGAAATTTAAACTGCACTTTCGTTCCATTTTGGAATTTTTTTTTAAAGTTAAGAATATAAGAACACAAAACATCCAGAATGTTCGATTAACGGATTGCCTTTCCCTCCCCTAGGATAGTGGAAATATACAGCAGAAGATTACAAGGTAGGTGATGTCCAGAGGAGGCACACTGTCTTCAAATGAATATGTAAACATGGATGTCCTGTGAATTTCAGTGGGGCACAACACCGCCAAGGGCCACACAGGGCTTGGACTCACACTGGCACAGAACCCTTGTGTTAAACCCATCATTCATGGTGCTGAATATAGTAAAAAAAAAGGATGGCATTTGATTAAAGGTGTGGGAGCATGACTAACAGCTTTGTAGTTCAGTGGTTAAACTGCAGTGCTGCAGGGAAGACTCTGCCCACAACCTGAGTTCAATCCCAGCGGGCTCAGGTAGCCAGCTTGAGGTTCATTCATCTTTCCATCCTTCCAAGGTCAGAAAACTGAGCTCACTGCAAGAGGGACAGGGTGTAGCCTGCATAATTAAATTGTAAACCGCCCAGAGAGTGCTTTAAGCGGTATACTGTATAACGGTATATATAAACAGCACCCTTTGCTTTTACTTTGCTGTGTGTTAACCCACCCTCATCCTCCATGAGGACTACTCCTGCACACTCCTGAAAAGAAATTGACAGTTACCCCTCTCATGGACCTTGGGGTACCCTGAACTCTCCTTTGAAATGCCGTGCAACACATTTTAAACAAATCTGGAACGGCAAAGTTCCTGTCATTTTTTTCTATTTTTGGGACACAGTTAACAGCACAAGAAAAGCTAAATCTCTGAAGTAGGTTTTAAAGCAGGCGGGCGACATCTAAACCCCATTGCCTCCAAATTCCCTGGTAGCACCTCCATACTCTTCCTGTTTCAATGGTTGAGAAAAAAATATTTGTCCCAAAAAGGACACCCCTTGCAGGGTGGGGTGAGGCAATTTTGCTACATTTTAAAAGGACGCTGGCACACTAGCAACCTCCATACTTCCCAATATTATTTTTCTCAAGTGTGTGGGCATGTCTTTGTGGCCATTGAAAGATGCGAAGGGGTCCCCCCCAGTTAAAAAAGTGTTTAAAAGTGGGTGTGGGGTGTTGCAGGACTGAGTAGAACCCCCACCGCCACTGCCCCTTTGCATGTTCAAGCTTATAGCGCGTGTGCATACTTTCACTGTAAGGCAGTGATGGTGGACCTTTTAGAGATCGAGTGCCCAAACTGTGATTCAAAACCAACTTATTTCTCGCAAAGTGCCAATACGACCATTTTAACCCAAATACAGTGGGTACTCCGGGTTACAAATGTTTCTGGTGCCATCCTTCGGGAATACGAGGATCAAAGAGCAGGTTTTTGAATTTTCTGCAGCCGCAGCACCCTTGTGGCTGTGGGAAATTCAAAAGCCTGCTCTTTGATTCTCACTTTCCCAAAGGATAGCAGCCTTGCTCTTCGATCCCTGCTTTCCTGAAGGGTAGCACCCTTCACTAAAGTGAGAATCGAATATTAAATATTCAATATTTAAACATATGATAGCTATGTTTAAATATTTGAAAGGATGTCATATCAAAGAGGGGACAGGTTTGTTTTCCCATGGCTTCAGAGACTAGGACTCGGGGCAATGGTTTCAAACTACAGGAAAAGAGATTCCATTTGAACATAAGGAAGAACTTCATGACAGTTAGAGCTGTTCCGGCAGTGGAATATGTTGGCACAAAGGAAGGTGGTGGAGTCTCCTTCTTTGGAGGTTTTTAAGCAGAGGCTGGATGGTCATCTGTCGGAAATATTGTGATGGGGATTCCTGCATGGCAGTGGGTTGGACTGGATGGCCCTTGAGGTCTCTTCCAACTCTATGATTCTCTGATTCTCTGAATAGCAGGCTTTTGAATTTCTAGTGGCCACGGCACCCTCGCTGTGGCTGTGGGAAATTCAAAAACCTGCTCTTCCACCCTTGGTTTCTTGAAGAGTAGCACCCCATCTGCGCCTCTGCCCTGGAGAGAGAGGCGGATGGGATGCTACACCATCGGGAAAGCCGGGGGGAGTTGTGGCGGCTTGAGGGCTTGTTCGTAGTCCCAGTTTATTCTCCAGCCACGCCACTCTGGGCACCCCATAAGATTTATGGCTGGAGAATAAACGGGGGCTACGAAGGAGCCCACAAGCCGCTGCCTCCCCTTCGCCCGGATCTCTACCTGGGGAACAGTGGTGTTTTCCGAGTGGAGGGGGAAGTGCCGTGGCTGTGAGGGGGCGATGTCGCGCCAACACTGCTATAGGCTATGGAGCCTGGGACTTAAAATGCAAAACCCTTTCTGTACCACCCTGTACGGAAATATGCATGATGGGACATGTAGTGTGAATTGTTAAGCTGAATATTAAAGTGCACATTTCGGTTGTATTAGAACTTATCTGAAGAATGTAGAAGAACAGACATAACAAACTAGCAGCATGGAAAAGGGTTAGCTACCATTGTTCAATTATGTCAACATAAAATAAAATACTAATTTTGAATAGTTACAGGGCCTCTTGTTTTGAAAAGAACCCAGAGTAAATCAGAAGGTGGAGATGTTTTGGAATATTTTGCCTCAGAGAAGAGGGATTATCTTTACTTTTGAAGTCGGCCAGTGCAAACCCCCCTTTTGATTTTACCGTGCACACCCCTTGATCTATACAGATTTGCAGGCTGAGTAACCCAGATGATAGGCGGGGAACTGTTTTCTCCCTTGTTTTGAGAGGCCCCAGCAACTTAGTTCCTTGCACAAAGTTCAGCTCTTTTTTAAAAAAGTATTTTTGGCCACCAAAAGATGCAAGGTTTTGTTTTTTAATTTGTTTTGGAAGAAACTGGAGAAGAGATAGGATATCACTTTTCAAATACTTGAAAGGCTGCAGAGGAAAAGCGGGACCTGTTCTTAATAAACTTGTTGTCCAGGAGACACACAACAAAGTGCTCAAGTGACAGGAAATCAGATTTCAGCTGAATATCAGGAAAAAAACATCTTAACCATTAAAGCAGTATGACAACGGAACCCTATTTCCAATGCTGGAGGCATTCAAGAGATACTTAGAAAACTACCTGGCAGGCATTCTTTGATTTGTATTCCTGTGTTGAGCTAATCTCAATGGCCTCTTCCATCTTCATAATTTTAGGATTCATTTTGAAAAGGTTTTTCTTTTGCCTATTGAATCTGCCATAAAATGGGTCTACTGGTGGCCGTAGAGTATGATCAGATACAGTATCTTCTGATGGACAGGGTTGGCACGTATCTCGTGGTAACCAGTCACATTTTCTTTTTTCTTGTTGCAGTTCAGGAGCGCCTTACCAAACAAATCGCCGTCGCCATCACAGAAGCCCTGCAGCCTGCCGGGGTGGGTGTGGTTGTCGAAGCAACGTAAGTTCCCCTGAGCTTTGCTAAGTTTCCAATCGAGAGGAGGAGCTGTCAGTACCATAAAGACAAAGTCAATATGTAAAGAGAAGTCTTATGGCACCTAGTTGGTCTAGAACAGTGTTTTTCAACCACTGTTCCGTGGCACACTAGTGTGCCGCAAGATGTTGCCTGGTGTGCCGTGGGAAAAATTGAAAAATTACTTTATATATAGTCAATATAGGCACAGAGTTAAATTTTTTAACATTTTCTAATGGTGGTGTGCCTCGTGATTTTTTTCATGAAACAAGTGTGCCTTTGCCCCCAAAAGGTTGAAAAACACTGGTCTAGAAGGACAACAAGAGAGATGGCACAAAACAGTCATACAGAAGTAGAGCTCATGGTGGAAAGGAAAATGATCAGCCATGATTGTCTTTAGTTGTCTCCTGAGTGACAGCTGGGAGGGGATGGATGAAGCTCCTTTGCAAGCTGGTTCCACAGGATGGGAGCCACCACAAAGAAGGCCCTGCCTCTTATAGAGGACTTACAGGCCTCCCATAGGGTGGCTGCTCAGGATGGGAACAAAAAGGAAAAATAGCATTCTGTTTCATTCTGTTTTGTTCCACCTGTGCTTTGTTTTGTTTTGTAAGGAACAAAATTTGTGAGAGAAAAAGTTGCTAATGAAACAAAATGAAATGAATCCCCCGCTACACCAGCGCTCTAGCTGGTGTGGAGGGGGATTCCAAAGCCTCCAGCGACCATCTCTCTTGCCACCACCTCCCAGCTGATTTTGACAGCTCGAGCTGTCAAAAAAATCCCAGCTGGGAGGCGGGTGGCTAGGGAGAAGGGAGCAGCCAGGAAGAAGTAAATTCCCTGCGTGACTGCTCCTTTCTCCCCTGCCACCCTCTCCTCCCATGGGGTTGTTTTGGACCAGGAGGGCTGTGGGCAGTGGGGCCAGCCCCCACTGCTCAAAGCACTCCCTGTCCAAAACACCCCCCTGGAAGGTGGAGAAAGAAGCAGGGGTGGTGTGGAGGCTTTTGAATCTCCTGCCACACCAATACTCTTGCTGATGCAGTGGGAGATTTAAAAAAGGCTGTAGCCCACCACCCAGGTGTTGTGGGCTGGAGGCTTTTTAAAATATGCTACCGCAGGGCTGTCCAACTTTGAACAGGCCAAGGTCTACTTTTTCTGGCCCAAAGTTTCTGAGGGCTACTACACTAATACCTCTACTTATGAATTGCATCCATTCCAAGCACAGGCTCGTAAGTAAAAAAAAAAATTATAAGTAGAGCAGCAGTTTCCCATAGGAATGCATTGGAATCTGTTCCCTCTGGAATGGATTAATTGATTTTCAATGCATTCCTTTAGGAAGGCGGACCATGCGCACGCTTCCCTTGCACCCGCTCAATTATCTGGCCAGTGGGAGGAGCAGAGGACAACACCATGGCCCTTGAACTAACCCGCTCAGCGGATACAGTGGGCTGGCAGACCCAGAACTTTGCTGGGGCAGTGGTGGTCCTTGGAATAGGGGAGGGAGGGGTCGAGAACTTATCCCATCACTTTTTCATTGGTGGCTGGTGGGCTACTTTTGAACCCTTTGTGGGCTACCGGTAGCCCACAGTCTATCTTTTGGGCAGGCCTGTGCTACCGCAACAGCGAAAGCCTGCTGTTGTGGGCAGGACATTTTTAAAAGACTCCAACCAGAGCCTTGGCTCCAGTGGAGCCTTTTAAAAATGGCCCACCCCAAACAGCAAAAGCACTTTCGGTGCTGTAGGCGGGACATTTAAAAAAGCCTCTAGTCCCATCACCCTTTGTGGTAGACAAGAGGCTTTTTAAAATGGGATTCCCTTACCGGAGAGAGCAGGAGTAGCCTGTTTGTCTGGTAAAGGAACCCCCCAGCAGGATGCTGAGAGGGTAGTGGTGACATCATTTTGGTTCGATTTGGGACGACATGCTGTCTGTTCGAAACCTTTTGATACGACAAAACTGCAAACAGTGCGTTGTTTTTCATAAGTTGACCATCTCAGGCAGGACATTTGAGGGTACTGTCGCTGAAGGAGGCCCGTAAACCTTTGACGAGAAATCGGGCTTTCTCAGTGGTGGCCCCTCGGCTCTGGAGCCAACTTCCTCCTGAGATCTGTCTGGCACCTTCCCTCCCAGTCTTTAAGAAGCATCTAAAGACGTGGCTATTTAAAAAGGCTTTCCCTGGATAGTAATCTGTTCTAATAATGATTGCTATTATGTATTTATTTTGGTTTTTATCCGTAGCCCATCTCGCTCCTGTTCTATGTTTTTGTTATATATTGTTTACTAGCTATTGTGTTTTTATCTATATACTTGTGTTTATCTATGGTATTGTATTTTACTGTTTACGGTTTTGATTTCTGTTCAGTGTGTAAACCGCCCAGAGTCGCCATGTAGCTAGATGGAGCGGTATATAAATTTAATAAATAAATAAATAAAATCTCTAGTGGCCCCCTGGCAGACTGGGAAGATTCTGTGGGTCAGGCAGATGACATTAAGGAGATATGCTCTGACAAGTAACATGGACACAAACCATGGAAAACCTTGAACCCTGACCCAGGACACAACCGGTAACCAGTGGAGGCGAGCCAAGACTGGGGTGGTGCAGTCAAAATTGCTTGCACCCACCACCAGTCTGGCGGCCACATTCTGTACACGCTGTAGTCTCCTCATCAGCCCCAAGGAAAACCCCACATAGAAGGCGTAGCAGTAGTCAAGTAGAAGGAGTAATTTCCTAACTGCTGAAAGCATGTGATTTTCAAAGCAGGATCTTGCCTCACCTCCTGGAGTTTGCAAAATCAACCTGCTTTAGTTTGTGATTGGTCGTGGGGACACAAGCATGTGCAAGTTTGTATTCCCAAGACTGCTTGTATTATGTTTCTGATAAATAGACATGATTTAAGCTCCAGTGATGGGTTGTTTTTTTATCTCCGTTCGTAAGGAATCCCATTTTCTAATGAACCGTTTAGCCTTAAAATTGGTCCGTTTGGCTGGAGTGTGGCACTAGAATTTACCTTAAGTCTCCAATTCCAAATTCACTGTGTTGTCCTACTGTTTCTCACATTATGGAATTTTCAGAGGTAAAAGGAGAAAGCAAAGAAATGTAAAAACTCAAGTAAACTCAGTTAAAAAGTAAAGAAAGTGGCACCAGCAAAGTTGTTTGTATTGTCTTGCAATACAAGTGTGATGACACAACTGCAGGTTTTTATTTGCAGTAGAAAAAAATGTGGGACAAAGTTTAAACCTTTGAACTGTAGTCACAGACTATATAGGTCAGGTGATCGCATTGCACAACCACCCACGTTATTCTACTGTAAATCCGAATGATTAGTGAGACGTTTCAACGGTGTGAACACAGCCTTTGTTTGCTACCACAGATATAGCTTTCAAAACTTGTGCTGATGTCAAACGGAGGCTTCCTCTCTTCCTCCCCCCCTCCTCCCCACAGGCACATGTGCATGGTCATGCGAGGGGTCCAGAAAATGAACAGTAAAACCGTAACCAGCACGATGCTCGGCGTATTTCGGGAAGACCCAAAGACGCGAGAAGAGTTTTTGACGCTCATCCGCAGCTAAACGGTGCCACCCTTACAGGAATAGTATAATAATAATAATAATAATATTTATTTGTATTACCAACTCCTTTTCTGGACAGACTCGTCTTGCGTTCTTTCACCACCTCGTCTCCCTTTTAAAATTATCTGTCACCTGAACTTTTCTGTTGGATTCCAGTCGGAACCCATAAGAGGTCCTCTCTCGTTTGGAGCCCCACGTGTGCTTTGTTCAGCAACTTCAGTCTCTCGCCTTAGAGGGTCCTCGTCCTGAAAATATGTTCTTGTTTTATGTCAATGGACTCTTTTAGGGCAAATTCTCCATCAGAGAGGATGGGGTTTTGTTTGCTTGTTTGGCAAAGATGGAAGAGGATTAAATAAGCAGTGCTTTTTTTAGGCCATTTAACACGCGTCAAGCAAATGTTTCCATTCAAGTTCCTTTGCTTTCTAACTTGCCCTTCATATTAAGGCCAAAACCAAGGATCAGGTAGTTCTACCGTGGAGAGGAACTTGGAGGTGGTAAATCACAATTGGTGCATTGCTGGCATGTTCACACAATTAACTAAGGAGGTTACTTCAAGTCTCTTTTGTCTCTGTTAGTGTTGCGCTTAGGAGCGGTACAAAAAAATGTTACTTCACGTCCGTCGCGCAACTACTGAAATTTGTCTCAACCACGCCCCCAGAACGGGTGCTAAGCGCAACAATACTGTACCTGGTGCTGGGGTAGGGTTTTCCCTTGGCACTCTTTGTTCCTGCTTTCTGTTCCGAGATAAGACACCGTGTAGTAACAACTGTCATGCAACAAAACATTTGTTTCTGTCAGAAAAACTGTGTCCATTTTTTATTATTATTTTGACTTTTCAGAAGTGAAATATTGAAAAATAATTTTAACCCCACCCCCAAAAAGGGAAAAGGATGCTAGAAAAAATCAGTGTTTGTCACGGTACAAGACCGTGAGGTAACACTTGTCATGAGACAAATTATCACAACCATGGGAATGCTGAAACAGGGACAAAACCATATGATTGTGCCAATGCTGTCACAGTACAAAACTAGTCGCAGAACAAAGCAAGGACGTGAAGTAACCGCCCATATTTGCTTCAAGCACAACATGTTAAACGAGACATGTTAAACGAGAGGCAGACAACTGAAACAGCAGCACATTGTCGTCTTTCCCTGTAAAGATTCCGCAGTTTAAAAAAGTAACCGTGAAGTAACCGCCTCAGTGGTTGAAATCCAGCTGTGAGTCACAACTAGTATACACAACTATCCTTTGGTTTCAGTTTAGAGGACAATCCTCAGCCTTTCCCTGCTGGGGCACCTGAGCATTTCAATTCAGAGTACCAGAGAGTACCAGAGGTTGAAAGCTATTGTAATAGAAGAGAATCACAGAATCGTTTATTATCTCGTCTGCTTTCTTGCCCTCGAAATCTTGCTAAGGCAGAGGCCAGATCCTCAGTAGGGAAAGCCAGGCTCGCATTCTTGGTGATTTGGAACTATACACACTGTGAATGAAGATGTTTTCAGGGCACCCCTTTCCAAAGCAAAGTTTTCATTAGAATTCTCCGTGATTCTAAAGGAGATATTTTCAGGACAAAGCCACAGAGGGCAGTGTCTGTTGCATATTGAGATCACTGGAGAGTCAAGCAGGATTGGTGCTGTTGGCACATAGGGAGAACAGAGTTGGCTGGCACGTCTTCAGTCAACAGCAGATCCCTGGGAGGTGTCTTATACAGCCCTGCCCCTCATGTGGACCCCTTAATTACTGCTAATGAAGGACCCTGCTTGAATCCTAGTTTTCAGGCCACCTGTCCTTAGAAAGAAGAATTTGCGAAGGGATGGTTGTGTACAATTATCAGCATCAGCAGAGTTTCTCGTATCCGGCACGTTATGAATTTTCTTGCTTTGTTTTGTGATTCAAACTATTTGCATTTTCTTTGATTTGCAAGTCTTGTTTTCTCGGTCTTGAAAACCTACTGGAATCTCAAGCACTACTATGATTTCAGCTGTAATACCAGCTGAACTTCAACAGACAAATTGGCCCTCAGTCTCCCGTTAACCTGTGAACTTCTTTCAGTGATTGGTGTCTTCTTTTGAAAAGTTTCATATTTTTGTGCTCTGATGTTCCCACCACACACCCATCATGTTCTGGAATGTGGGCATTCCCTGCTTCCTGCACAGCCTCTACCATGCATATGCCTGTGAAGATTCTCAGTCATCCAGGTGAGTTTATCTGGAGGTTGAGTCATGGCTACTGGACTTCTTTTTGAGAGACAGAGACGTTTCGCTGCTCATCCAAACAGCTTCATCGGTCTGAATACAGCTAGTGCAAGTCCTCCATCTTATAGTCAGCTTTGACCTCATGTCACCCTGGTCAGATGTTGAAAAAGTGTATTATAGCAAGTGCTATTTTAATAGTGAATACATGTGGCCCTTGATGTGGCCCTTTCTTAGGTGAAAATGCTCTGATATATCTTTTAATTACAGTAGGACCCCCATATCCACTGATTCATTATCCACTGATTCAGTTATCCACGGTTGGCAGAGGAAAAAATGAAATAATTCAGCAGCCACAAAGCAAGCTGTAAAGCAAGTTGTTGTCACAAACAGCAGCTGTAAAGTAAGCTATTGTCACAAACAGCGGCCATAAAGCAAGCTACTGTCTCAAAACAACAGTCATAAAGCAAGCTACTGTCAGGAAAGAGCAGTTTGGGGTTGGGTGGGCAGGTGTTCTCTCTTATCCACAGTTTTCATTATCCACAGGAAGGCCTGGAACCAATCCCCAGCGGATACTGGGGTCCTACTGTATATTGTGACCATTCTTCTGCAAATTACCTACTGTTTAGCCCACCCTTGTCCTGCGGCTCTACTTTTGCGAACAAAGGGAAAACAAATTGGTGGTCACCAGTCTCAGTTGTTGTTTTTCTTTTCACTCTGCTTAAGAAATGGCTGATGGCCGGTGACCTAAATAATTGCACTCTGAGCGGGGAAGCATATTAAAGGAAGTTTTATAATCTCTTTTAATTAGCGAAAGGTGGCGCCCTAATTGGAACAAACAAGTTGGGTCCGAGTCACAAGCTTCAAAGCCGTTTGCTAAGCCCATTACCAAGCCCATATTTTATTAGGGCCTGAATAACTAACTCAAATTAAGACTCAAGAGAGACCCTTTGGATTATTACATTCACAAGCCGCTGATATTTGGGATCAGCTACCAGTGAAGGAAATGGAGCCTCCACTTATGCTATGCTTGTTGGCTTTTTCAAAACCATGCAAACAGCTGCTACAGGAAGCAGGATGCTTTTGTAGTTCTGAAAAATAATAAGAATACTGTTTCTGACTACAAATCCCATGCCATCCTGGGGATTCAGGGTGTTGCAGTCCAAAGAAATAAAAATTCACAGGTCTGCATTTGTGTCTGACCCAACAGGGTCACCTTGTGTGTGCCACTAACATTTACATAAGATCATAAGAAGAGCCCTGCTGGATCAGGCCAAAGGCCCATCTAGTCCAGCTTCCTGTATCTCACAGAGGCCCCACCAAATGCCTCTGGGAGCTCATCAGACTAGATATCTGTCTCCTGCTACCACTCCCCTGCATCTGGCCCTTGAAGTACCCCGGTTTTAAGCCTGGAGATGACACATCTCCATCATGGTTTGTCACCTGTGATGGACTTTTCCTCCAGGAATCTGTCCAATCCCCTTTTGAAGGCATCCAGGCCAGATGCCATCACCATATCCTATGGCAGGGAGTTCCACAGACTCACAACACACTGGGTGAAAAAAAAATTCTTTTGTCTGTTCTCATTCTCCTAACCCTCAATTTGAGTGGATGTCCCCTAGGATGGCATGGTATTTGTAGTCAAAAACAGTATGGTTATTATTTTTCAGAACTACAAGGTTCACTCAGCCTTCCATCCTTCCGAGGTCGGTAAAATGAGTACCCAGCTTGCTGGGGGGGCAATGTGTAGCCTGCACACTGTAATTAAAAATGCTCTGCATTATTTTGTATTTCTCAATCATATTCCGCCTCAGGCACCTTTTTTCCAGACTAAAGAGCCCCAAATGTTTTAGCCTTTCCTCATAACTGAGGTCCCCCAGCCCAGTAATCATTTTAGTCGCTCTCTTCTGCACCTTTTCTAGTTCCACTAGGTCTGTTTCCCATTAAGCAAAGCAGAGGTCGGAATCCAGCCACCTGGGTCTAAGCCCGACACTCTTCTAAGCGTGGCTCAAGCCCACTGGCCGGCTTTGCTGACCATATTCCACTTTTTAAAAAGCCCTAAAACCACTTCAGGTGGCATTTGACAAAAACCGTCAAGAGAGACAAGGAGGATCGGTGAGATTTTCCACGGGTGGCTGTGTTCCTCTGTTTTTCGCGAACCGGAAAGAAAAGGTCAAAGGCTGTCAGTCACGTTTATTGAAGATAAAAACTGTGGGTCAAGTTTAATGAGAAACCAGCTTTGCAGTCAAAAGTTGACTGCACGCCTTTTTCTCTAGGGATTTAAGTCCTTTCAAAGCTCTGTGGGATCAGGCTAGTAAACAAAACTTGTGTTGACCTGTGGCCAAGTGAATTCATAGAATCATAGAATTAGAATCATAGAATCATAGAGTTGGAAGAGACCTCAAGGGCCATCTAGTCCAACCCCCTGCCATGCAGGAACCCCATCGCAATATTTCCAACAGATAGCCATCCAGCCTGTGCTTTAAAACTTCCAAAGAAGGAGACGTAACCACCCTCTGTGGCAGCATATTCCACTGCCGAACAGCTCTAACTGTCATGAAGTTCTTCCTAATGTTCAAATGGAATCTCTTTTCCTGTAGGTTGAGACCATTGCCACGAGTCCTAGTCTCTGAAGCCATGGAACACAAACCTGTTCCCTCGTCAATATGACATCCTTTCAAATATTTAAACATAGCTATCATATCCCCTCTCAGTCTTCTTTTAGAGAGGCTAAACATTCCCAGTCTTGAAAATGAATTCCGTTTCCCTCACAGGGACCAGCTGCGAAACAAAATCAAGCCAAGCTGTAACACATGAAGGTGAAGAGATCTTGTGCTAGGATAACCATGTATATTTTAAAAGTGAGCACCTCTTCTAGTGGTGTGCTAACTGCATTGTCATCAACCCCCATTGTGCTGAGTGTCCTGCCAACTGCGCCTGGTTCTTTGTTTCACTGTGCGGTCCTTCTGACACACTATACCTCTTCAGTGGTATTTAGGTGCAGTTTCCTGGCAATGCTTCCTGAGCCATTTTCCATAAAAGTGATCAAAAATGGTAAGGATTTAAGATGGTGCCACCTTTACTGCTTTTCCAAGGAACTTGAGCAAAGAGAGGTTTCAGATCGCTTGTTTCCTTCCTTTGTCTTAGCACTTGTTAACAATAATGTGGTCTGGCTTGGTAAATAACGTTATTTATTATTATTTTGTGAACATGCTGTAACTTAAAACTGAAATGACATGTTTATGTATATACATATGTAAACTATACAAAACCTATCAGTGTCATATCCTCTGTTAAACTCTGTTCTGTTTAAACTATTAAAATACAGAATTGGCCATTTTTGAAGACTGTTTTTCTGTGTAGTTCATGAGCTCAAGGGGGTGCCTCAAGAGATGATGATGCAATTTTTATGCCCATTCCTGTGACTGTGGAAGGTGGACTGACAGTTCTTTATTACTTAGCAGGATGGATTTGATTCCAATCAGAATTATTGATTTTAAATCAGATCCAGCCGATGGATTGGTTTGATTGAATTAATTCAGATTGACTGAACACAATTTAAATTTTAAAATAATCAGATTTTTTAAAATATATATATTATTTAAAAATTCTTTAAATTTAAACTGTGATTGATATTTATCCACCCTATTTCTTAGGGCGCTTTTACACGACCTCTAAAATCCAGTAGCAACTTACATTCGGACCAGAGATCGTGGGGGTTTGTCGCTCTTCCTGTGTTCCCACCCCTCTGCACTCCATTGTTCCTGTCTGCATGAGGGGAGGGAGACAAAAAGGGAGAAAAAAATGCAGGCTCACCTCTGTCTGCCTGTGGAAGCAGCCCCGACCCGACCCGTAGTGATTCCTGTCTCTTAAAGGGGCGGCCGGGACAAAAAAACCAAACAGAAGGCGAGGGAGCCCAGCATTCACAGCGTTACAATTCACATTGGAAGATTTTTTACCTCCTGGAGGCCAGGTACTTGAAAAGTGTGCTGGGACGCGCTTAGGTGATCATGGTCGTACTTAATATTTTTTAAAGTCCGGAGCTGGTGGGAAAACATTTTTAAGTTCCGGATCTGGGAGCCTTTTGCCTCGGATTTTTTTGCCTCGCTGGGACACAAAATATGTTCCATGCTAACAATCCTTTTCTTGCCATATGAAGTGTTTGGCCTTCTGCTTTGGATTGTTTTTCTTTGTGTCATGTGTGGGTGAGACAGAGTTTTAATCTTCTCATCACAACCAAACCACCCTATTTTTAAGTCCGATGAAATGAAGAAAACCTGGAGAGGAGGGAAGAAACAGCCAAAACTGTTTCAAAAACCAGGGGGAAATAGCAGGGTTTTTTTTTAAAAAAAAAAGCCTCCGTCAATATTCGGTTGTTCAAACAAGACTGTGCAGTGTAGCTGCAGCCTCTAAAGCTCTTCATATTGCCGCCTTTCTCCTTCTTTGCTCAGCTTTGTAGAAACAGTAAACTTGCTGAAATGTTGACCTTTAATACTCTGCAGAACCTGACTCAAAGCTGGGTCGCCGTTTCATCTGCACAAAAAGGGGTGGAGGGATTAAGGGACAAAAAAGAAGAAGAAGAATAAAATTAAAACCTGTGTGCTTTTTCCATAGACATCATGCCAGTGACCAAGACGTCAGTGATTTCCCTGTCTTCCTATGACAGGTATTAATTTGGGATGGCGACTTAGGTTGCGACTATTGACAGCTACTTTAGGATTTGCTCTGCAATTAGCATGGGAGAATTTGAAGTACAGTGGACCCTTGTATAACAAACAGTTTGTACAGCATAAAATTTGTACAACATAAAATATTCCGGAGATAGGGGAAATTTGCTTAACAGAATCGCCTATGGGGCAAATCTGTACAACATAAAAATGGGATTACTCCATTTTCAATGCATTCCAATTTTGTATAAAGGAAAATTTGCTTAACATAATTTCATTTGGAACGAATTAATTCCTTTATACAAGGTACCACTGTATTTTTCTGTGATCACATTGCACACTGGCCAATGCAAATCAGGCAGTTTTGCTTCCAGTTCTGAGTTTCCCCCGCTATTGCTGGAGGCTTCAAATTCTTTCGAGTTGGAAGGTGTGAAACAGTCTATTTTCCTTGTGTGTGGTATGGGTCTGGCTGATGTTATGATGATGTATTAAAGAATCAGAGCAACGTAGAATCATCGTAGGATTGGAAGGGACCTTGGAGGTGTTCTAGCCCAACCTCCTGTCCAACCAAGGCAGGAGACCTCATAACATCCCAGACAGATGGCTGTCCAATCTCTTCTTAAACAACTCCAGCGATGGGGCAACCACAACATTGGCAAGCAAGCTGTTCCACTGTTTAATGGCTCTCACCGTCAGGACATTTGTCCTTATTTCCAAGTTGGTATTATACTGGGTTTTGGGATGATCTTTCTCCCTAGCTGCTACACGCTGCAGTGATACATTAGTGTAGCGCTATATCACTTGTGCAAATATTAAAAAGAAGAGAAGAAAGGAGTGCCAGGGATTGCTGGGTGGGCAGTACCAAAGTGAGGGGGGGCGTGGGCTGTGGGTATGTATCAAACTGATTCAGATTGAGGGCCAGTGTGAACACTGGCATCAAAAAGTCCAGTTATGGGTGCAAATATAACTGTAAACTGAATACAACTGTAAAAGAGACGGTGAAAGCAAGAGCAAGCTGTCTGGCTGAATTATCTCTTATAATTTATTTCCATCACAGCTTGGCAACTTGCGTGCAATTATGGAACCATGCCGGTTAGACCGTGTACTCTTCTGGTCTCTGTACCTGAAAGGGTAGTTATTGTAGACCTGGAGAAAGATGCAAATGGGCTGCTCCAAATGAACAAGGGTTTGGAGCAATTATCCTATAAGGAAAGGTTACAACATGGTGCTGTCTAGCTTTCCCCCTCCTTTTCCCAATTTCATTTCCTGCTTTCATCCTGCCCCTACAAGTTTTAGTATGATAGAGAAGATCCCCAATTGATGTGTTCATGGTTTATAATGGTATTCCATGTCGTAGCATTGGAGGGGCACAGGGGTGACTTGCTCCAGGCACAATATTTTAAGTGGCACAGGCTGTAGGCAGCAACAGGTGCCTCCTGGGTGTGCCCCATCTGCCTGGATACCTGCTTCCACCCTTCCGTTTCTCGCTGGCTTGACATTGGCTCTAGCCCATCACCAAGGGCTGCCATCTTGGAGATCCAGCAGCAGTGGTGGAGGGAGCAGAAATTTCCTCCCAGGTCTGCAGCTGTCAGTTTCATATACCATAGAATCATAGAGTTGGAAGAGACCCCGAGGGCCATCCAGTCCAACCGCCTGCAATCCCCATCACAGGAGTCCTGACAGGTGGCCATCCAGCCTCTCCTTGAAAACCTCCAAAGAAGGAGACTCCACCCTCCTCCTCTGTGGCAACATATCCCACTGCCAAACAGCTCAAACCATCAGGAAGTTCTTCCTAATGTTCAAATGGAATCTCTTTTCCTGTCATTGCTCTGAGTCCTAGTCTTGGAAGCCATGCAAAATAAACCTGTTCCCTCTTCAATATGACATCCTTTCAAATATTTAAACATAGCTATCATATCCCCACTCAGCCTTCTTTTTGAAAGGCTAAACATTCCCAGTTCCCTAAGCCGTTCCTCATAAGACATTTCTTCCAGAACTTCAACCATCCTGGTTGCCCTCCTCTGCACCCGCTCGAGGATGTCAACATACTTTTCAAATTGAGGCGCACAGAACTGGACACAGGACTCCAGGTGGGGTCTGACCAGAGCAGAATTGATTGGTACTATCAAAATACATCCAAAAGATCTCACAACCTCAGCAGCGGACCTATAGCAAAGGAACAGCTTTTCTTCCCAAAGGCCATGAAATAACCACCCAGAAAGTGTTTCTCCCATTTGAAAAACATGGTTGAAAACAGCTATTACCGGGGGGGGGGGCTTTGAAGCCCATTGGAGGTTCAAGGGGCCTTCACAATTTGACCCCAAAGCCACGAACTGGGCCTGTTTAGCCATGGAAAAAGAAGACTAAGGGGAGATAGGATAGCACTTTTCAAATATTTGAAAGGCTGTCCTACAGACGGGGGGGGGGGGAGGACCTGTTCTCTGTCATCCTAGCATGCAGGGCACACACTAATGGGCTCAAACTAGGGAGCTGGATTGAGGCTGAAGATCAGGGAAAACTTCCTAACTGTTAAGAGGTGAGCAGTAGGACAACGGAACTCCATGACCTCGGGAATTGGTGAACACTGGCAGCATTCAAGAGAAATTTGGCAGATATCCTTTGACTTGTCTTCCTGTGTTGAGCAAGGGAGCCCTCAATGGCCATCTAGACTGCTTCCAATTTCATTCTATTAACATAGCCTTTGGGCTAGATCAGTGTAGCCTTTGGGCTAGATCAGTGGTTCTCAACCTGTGGGTCCCCAGATGTTCGTGGACTGCAACTCCCAGAAGTCTTCATCCCTAGCTGAGCTGGCCAGAATTTCTGAGAGACCCGCAGGTTGAGAATCACTAGGCTAGATGGTGGGGGAATACAAATCCAATAAACAAACAAATAAAAACGATAGACATGATCTACAGCAGAGGACTTAGAGGCATCCCTCCGCTGATGACTTGGCTGGTCAGAAGGGTATGGCTTGGCCTGCAATTAAACCTTCTGCCTGTTCAGGACAGAGGCATAGAACGTCTGTGTTTCCTCAGAACAGGAACAGCATCTGTATGATCCCTCTGGCCCCAGTGACGTGCATGCCAATAAGGAAAAAAGGGACTGACACCCATTATCTGCGCAGAATGACCCGTGATCAAGTCTGGAGATGATGCTGTGGCACCAACCATCTCCAAGGTAACATGATTTTAATTAAGATTATTGTCTGGCATGGTCTCCAGGTGTGTGTGTGTGGGGGGGCGTGCATGCATAGAGAAGGATAACAGAAATATCCTTTCAGTGTGTTTGGTTCAAACACGTAATTCCTCAAATAAAACTATGGTTATGCCTGATGCTGATGATTAGCTGGCATGGAATCGGGGAAGGACCCCACACACCCAGTAAAAGCCCAAGAGAATTGTCACTTGGGAGTCCCACCCATTTCTACCAGGTTTGTGGGTTTTGAATAATACTTTGTTCTGTAGCCGTGGGGTCTCAGTGGGCTAGAGTGCTGAAACTGTCGGCTGCATAGTTGGCAGCTCAGCGGTTCGAATCCCCGGTGCCAGGCAGCGGAGTGAGCTCCCGCTATTAACCCCAGCTCCTGCCAACCTAGCAGTAGATGCAAGTAGATAAATAGGTACCACTGTAAAAAGTGGGAAGGCAAAACATTGTTCTGTGCCACATAGCCACAGACTTGCACAACACTGGCTCTTTGGCTTGAAAATCAAGATCAGTAATGCCCCTAGAGTTGGACACGACTAGCACACATGTGCGGGGGGAAACCTTTTTTTTTTTTTTTTTTTACCTTTTTTGCCCTTTAGCAACCTCTACCCCCCACTGATCCAATTTTGGATTCTATTGACTTGTTTCACCTTTTTTTATAAGTTTTTATTGTTACTTTTTTAAAAAAAATGCATGTTACAAAGATTGCCTGGGGCTTGTAGTTTCATTTATCTGCCCTGTCCGTCCAATAAATGGAATCCATTTGCTTTTTGAGAAAATAACATTTTAAAAAATCCTTCTGGCTACCTAAAATGCTACTTCTGGCTGTTTGTTTATGCCTCTCCCACAAGTTATAATTCTGGGAAACCCTGGACTTTAATTCTGTAACCCGCCTTGGGTTCTTTTTCCAGGGAGAAAGGCAGGGTAAAAATACTCTAAAATAAAATAAATAAATGTTTAATTTCTTTTCTTCCAAATGCCCTCTAGTGTCAGCCTACTTGCTGAGTAATCCTTCAAGCCCAGCTTCCTTAAATGTGTCCATACTGCCATCTCCTGGTACAAATGCTGCAGCAAAGCCAAAAAGAAAAGAAAAAAAGAAAAGAAAAGAAAAGACCAGAAAGGGGGAAACCAATTAGACAGAGATGGGGTCGCCATACGCCTCGGAAAAAAGCAGGGTTTTTAATGCCTTTCTGAAGGCTGGCAGGGACTCAATGAGGCGTAGCGCACTCGGGAGCTGATTCCAAAGAGAAGGGCCAATAACTGAGAAGGCGCGGCTGCAGGTTACCGATTTCCACGCCTCTCTTGGAGTGGCCACCCTGAGTGAGCGCACCTGCGATGATCGAGTGGGTCTGGCCTCAGATGGCCTCTGGGAGATCCACTCCGCCAGGTATTCAGGTCCCAAGCCGTGGAGGGTTTTGAAAACCAAAACCAGGACCTTGAACCATATCCGGAGGACAACAGGCAGCCAATGCACGCGCACCAGAACTGGGGTGATATGATCGTATTTGCGAGCGCCCACCACCAGTCTGGCCTCTGCATTTTGCACCCGCTGAAGTCTCCGGACAAGGGTCAAGGGCAACCCCAGGTAGAGTGTGTTGCAGTAGTCAATCCTCGAGATCACGAGGGCCTGCACGACTGTTCTCAGGGAGGACTCATCAAGGTACGGACAGATTTGGGCGATCCTGCGGAGTTGGAGAAAAGCGGCCCTGGAGACCGCCATCACCTGGGCTTCCAGGGACAGGGCTGAGTCCAGGACCACGCCCAGATTCCTGGCCCTGTCCGTAGGCTGGAGGGAAACACCCCCCCCCCAGACTAGGGAGGGGGCCATTGTACCTTGGCGAGTGCGCCCCGAAGAACAGCATCTTGGTCTTCTCTGGGTTAAGCTTGAGCCTGTTTGTCCTTGTCCATTCCAAGACCGCCTCCAGGCACAGATCAAGGGAGCGAACTGCCTCCACTGAAGATGAAGAAAAGGAGAAACAGAGCTGCGTGTCATCAGCGATGACAGCGAACTCTAAATCTCCTGATGACCTCCACCAGCAGCCTCATATAAACATTGAACAGCATAGGGGAGATTGCTGATCCCTGGGACACCCCACAAGGGAGTGTCCAAGGAGCCGACAAGTACTCCCCCAGCTGAACCCGCTGGGTCCGGCCATCAAGGAAGGAACGGAGCCAGGACAAAGCAAGGCCCCCAATTCCCGCCTCAGTGAACCGGACCAGCAGGTTACCGTGGTCGACGTTATCAAAGGCAGCTGACAGATCAAGGAGGACCAACAGGGAGGAGCACCCCCTATCAGCCTTCTGCCTAGCAATCATTAATGTTCATGTGAAACTTGTTTACCTACTTACAGACTGCCGCCAACTGATGGATGATCACCTAAAATATAACAACCAGCCATGTGTTGTCAATTCTGACTTATGGTGACCCCTTTTGAGGGTTTTCTAGATAAAGGACTCGGAAGTGGTTTTCCATTTCCTTCTTCTGGGGATGCCTTAGGACTACTCTGCAGCTGGCCTAAGGCCACCCAGGCTGGCTTTTATTGATTGATTCATTTGATTTATATACTGCGGCCATCAAGCTACTCTGGCTTTCTCTCCCCCTCCCCCAAAGAGGCAGTGGGGAATCAAACTCCTGAAGTCTGGCTCTGCAGCCAGGGACCCAAACCCCCAAGTTACTCCACCAGCTGGAAGAGACCCTATGGAGCATCAAGACTAGCCTCTGTCCAGGAGGCCCAAAGGGGAACCGGAACGTCCCACCTCTGGCTTGGCAGCCACAACTGCATAGCAATAATCGATGTTCGTGTGTAAATGTTAACATAAAATAAAATTAATTAAAAAGTAGACAAGTGATCCATCCATAGAAACAAAAGATAGGGCCCTGAGATCCTGAAGCTTGCCCCTGAAGACGGCAGACGTTTGATTCTGTACAGTAATCCCCCACCTATTTGCAGGGGTTAGGGACCCCACCTGACCCACGATCATGGAAAATCTGTGATATGTGGATGCTGGGTCGGGTAGGTACTGGGGGACCTATCTGGGGCCTCCTACACTTAAACTGAAGCCTGTTGCTGCCCCGAACGAGACTCCCACGGGCTTCCCAGGCCTGTCGGAGGCCCCGGAAGTGGTTTTGGGTGATCTGGAAGGCACTTTAGGTTTTCCCGAATGATTTCCGGTTCGCTGGAAATCACTTCTGGGGTCTCCGACAGGCCTGGGAAACCTGTCGGAGGCCCACTTGGGGTAGCGCCAGGCCTGGGGTAAGTGCAGGAGGCCTCAAACAGGCCCATGCAGCTTGCCCCAGGAGCCGTTTGTTTCATATACTGTGGTTCTGGGATATACCGGGATTGCAGTATATGAAACACGAAATGGTGTGTGTGTGTGGGGGGGAACTATATGCTGTTGGCCCCGGTGTGTAGGAGCTTCTACGCGCCTGATGTTTGCAATGAGGACAGGTCTCTGCCCTGAAGAATATGCCGCTTAGAACACTGGCTGGAGGGGGTGATCCAAAATACAGCCACTCCTCACTTAACAACCAACCTGTTTAATAATGACTGCTTAGACTTAAAACCAGGAGCAGCGGCCAAAGCTGCCGCCACCTCCTCAATGATGCCAGAGGGAAAAACCTACTGTTCCACCAAACATGGCTTGGACCCAAAGCTTCCAGCTTGCTACTGTTTGCTTGCACATACCTTGCCAGCAACCCA
This sequence comes from Phrynocephalus forsythii, assembly GCA_029282475.1. Taxonomy (NCBI): domain Eukaryota; kingdom Metazoa; phylum Chordata; class Lepidosauria; order Squamata; family Agamidae; genus Phrynocephalus; species Phrynocephalus forsythii. Next base: position 207,792,522 of record JAPFRF010000001.1, read on the forward strand.
GAAGGGAGTCCGTGGTTTGTTAAGTGTGTGGATCCTGCTTTCCTGAACTACCATTTGCCTTCAAGCTGAACATTCTGAATAATTTGATCCAGTCAGCATTGTGTTTCAATCCTGCCCCCCTTTGCTTTTCTAGTGAATTAAAGGTGAAAGCACCGAGACTGCAATTAAATAATTTAGTAACTCATTACAAATCTTAGCATAGAATCTTAGACCCTCCTGCCTCTTACTTCTACTAGCAAATGTTCTGTGGCACAGCCCTTCTGGACATCTATAAATGTTGTCAAGTTCACACCCTGCCATCGGGCAAATGTATCCCAACAGACCCGGTTTGCCTTTTAAAATCAAGCACAGCGCTCTCCGTGTCTGAGATATCCCTCTCTTCATGCCTCTTATGTGTCCATTTTCATCAGTGGCCTCTTGGCTCATCTTTTATTTGATGCTTATTTCTCCTTTCCATTTTCCCCTCAATTTGGGCAATCCATTCCTTCCTCCCCCTTTCACCCATTCCAGTTTCGTTCTTGTTCAAGTCAAGCCCGTTTCTTCTGCAAAAAGTTTGAATCACCTTTTCCAAGGAAAAGGCAAGGTAAAAATACTCTAAAAATAAAATAAAATGAAATAAATAAATAAATAAAGCATTCCACATAAATCACAAGTCACTAAGCATGAAACCCCATCTGGAGTATTGTGTACAGTTCTGGTCACCATACCTCCAGAAGGATATGATGGAAATTGGAAAAGTGCAGAGGAGGGCAACCAGAATGACTCGGGGACTGGAACACCTTCCTTACCATCTGAGGCTGCAACGGCTGGGCCTCTTCACTCTTGAACGACGGCGCCTAAGAGGTGACCTGATTGGAGTTTATAAAACCATACACGGTGTGGACAAAGTAGATAAGGAAAAACAGTTTTCCCTATCACACAACAATAGAACTAGGGGGCACACCATGAAACTTTTGGGTGCTAGATCTAAAACAAATAAGAGAAAGTCCTTTTTCACCCAGAGGATCGCTGGTCTGTGGAACTTCCTGCCAGAAGATGTAGTGACAGCTGTCAGCCTTGCCCGCTTTAAGAAAGTATTGGACAAGTTCATGGGGAACAAGGATATCAATGGCTATCATGATGGATGCCTAAGAACAGCCTCCGAGTTGGAGAGACAGGCAGGATATCTCTCGATGCCATTTCTGGGGAATCGTAAGCAGGTGATGATATCTGCCTGGGAATACCCTGAAGCAAAGGGTGAGCCTCTGTGTGAGACAGAATGCTGGACTGGATGGGCTGTGTGGCTTCTTCCAGCAAGGCTGTTATTATCTTCTTATATTCTTATGGCAGATTTAAGAAAGGATTGGACAAGTTCATGGGGAACAAGGATATCAATGGCTATCATGACAACCTCCGGGTTGGAGAGACAGGCAGGATATCTCACAATGCCATTTTCAGGGAATCGTAAGCAGGTGAAGACATCTGCTTGGGAAGACCCTGAAGCAAATGGTGAGCCAATGTGTGAGACAGAATGCTGGACTGGATGGGCTGTGGCCGTTTCCTGCAAGGCTGTTCTTATGAAGCAAACAGCTCCCAAACCACCACACAGACTCCAACGACCGTAAGGTTCTTCTCTCAGAAGGGACTTCCAACTCCAGCTCAGTTCACTCACTTTCTTTGTTGTTGTTGTTGTTCAGTCGGTCAGTCGTGTCCGACTCTTCCTGACCCCATGGACCAGAGCTCGCCAGGACTTCCTATCTTCCACTGCCTCTTGGAGTTTGGTCAAATCCATATAGGTTGCGTCGATGACACCATCCAACCATCTCATTCTCTGCCGTCCTCTTTTCCTTTTGCCTTCAATCTTTCCCAACATCAGGGACTTTTCCAAGGACTCCTCTCTCCTCATGAGGTGGCCAAAGTACTGGAGCCTCAGCTTCAAAACCTGCCCTTCCAGTGAACATTCGGGGTTGATTTCTTTCAGGATGGATAGGTTTGATCTCCTTGCAGTCCAGGGGACTCTCAAGACTTCTCCAGCACCACAGCTCAAAAGCATCAATTCTGCGGCGATCAGCCTTCTTTATAGTCCAGCTCTCACTTCCATACATCACTACTGGAAAAACCATAGCTTTGACTATCCTGACTTTAGCTGGAAAAGTAATGTCTCTACTCTTTAGGATGCTATCTAGGTTTGCCATTGCTTTCCTCCCAAGAAGCAGGCGTCTTTTAATTTTGTTGCTGCAGTCACCATCTGAAGTGATCAAGGAGCCCAACAAAATAAACTGTCATTGCCTCCATTTCTTCCCCTTCTATTTGCCAGGAGGTGATGGGACCGGTGGCCATGATCGTAGTTTATTTGATGTTGAGCTTCAGCCCATTTTTTCACTCTCCTCTTTCACCCTCATTAAGAGGTTGTTTAATTCCTCCTCACTTTCTGCTATCAGAGTAGTATCATCTGCGTATCTGAGGTTGTTGATATTTCTTCCGGCCATCTTAATTCCGGCTTGTGATTCATCCAGACCTGCCTTTCTCATGATGTACTCTGCATATAAGGTAAATAGGCCAGGTGACCGTATACAGCCTTGTCATACTCCTTTCCCAATTTTAAACCAGTCAGTTGTTCCATATCCAGTTCTGACGGCTGCTGCTTGTCCCACATATAGATTTCTTAGGAGACAGATAAGGTGGTCAGGCACTCCCATTTCTTTAAGGACTTGCCATAGTTTGTTGTGGTCCACACAGTCAAAGGCTTTGGCATAGTCAATGAAGCAGAAGTAGATGTTTTTCTGGAACTCTCTGGCTTTCTCCATAATCCAGCACATGTTGGCGATTTGATCTCTAGTTCCTCTGCCCCTTCGAAATCCAGCTTGCACTTTTGGGAGTTTTCTGTCCACATACTGCTGAAGCCTCCCTTGTAGAATCTTGAGCATAACCTTGCTAGCGTGTGAAATGAGTGCAATTGTGTGATAGTTGGAGCATTCTTTGGCGTTGCCTTTCTTTGGGATTGGGATGTAGACCGATCTTTTCCAGTCCTCTGGCCACTGCTGGGTTTTCCAAATTTGCTGGCATATCTTATGCAGCACCTTTACAGCATCCTCTTTTAAGATTTTAAAGAGTTCAATTGGAATGACATCACCTCCACTGGCATTGTTTGCAATGCTTTCTAAGGCCCACTTGACTTCAATTTCCAGGATGTCTGGCTCCAGGTCACCAACTACACTATCTTGTTTCAGGGACATCCAGATCTTTCTGATATAATTCTTCTGTATATTCTTGCCATCTCTTCTTTATCTCTTCTGCTTCAGTTAGGTCCCTACCATTTTTGTCCTTTATCATAGCCATCTTTGCACGAAATGCCCCTTTAATATCTCCAATTTTCTTTAAGAGATCTCTGGTTTTTCCTTTTCTGTTGTTTTCCTCTATTTCTTTGCACTATTCATTCAAGAAGGCCGTCCTGTCTCTCCCCGCTATTCTTTGGACACTTTCTTTGTACACTGATGAAATTGGAGATATGGCATTACCACATTTGACACTTATCTCCATCTCCACCTGCAGAACATTACCCAGTCAAGTGTGTGCCAGGAAATGCAGCATCCAACCATTTTGCAGTGGAGAAAGGCTGTCTCTTGCTATCAAATCTAAGCCACCTGGTAAGGCGTCCTGGTTTCCCCATGACACAGATGCTGGTTTCACCAAAATAAATGGGAATTTCCCGTCTTCCATAAGAACATAAGAAGAGCCATGCTGGATCAGACCAACGGCCCATCTAGTCCAGCTTCCTGTATCTCACAGTGGCCCCACCAATTGCCTTTGGGTGCACATGAGACTAGATATCTGTCTCCTGATCCAACTCCCCTGCATCTGCCCCTTGAAGTACCCTGGTGTTTCCTGTCCTTTCATTGGACTACTGGGGGGGGCAGTGGTCCATCTGGACAGTTTAGAAATCTTCATTTTCTCTCTTTTTTTAACACAGGTCTTTTCTTTTCTCTTTTATTTCAATCCCCCTACCCCACATGGACCCTAGACTTGCTTCCAGCCTCTCTCTTTTTCCTCTTGGTTGGGTTTGTGGACAGCATTTTCCTAGGTCCTACGCAAAGCATGTAAATGCAAGTAGATAAATAGGTACTGCCATAAAAAGTGGGGAGGTGAAACAGTGTTTCCTTGCAGCCATGCCGGCCACATGGCCATGGACTTGCACAACACTGGCTCTTTGGCTTGAATACAGAGATGAGCACCGCCTCTAGAGTCGGGCACAAGTAGCATGCATGTGCAGGGGGAACCTTTACCTTTACTTAGATTAAACTGCTGTATTGCAGCTACAACTGTGCTCACAACCTGGGGTTCAATCCCAGGCAGCCGGCTCAAGGTTCACTCAGCCTTCCATCCTTCCAAGGTCAGTAAACTAATTACTCAGCTTGCCGGGGTGGGTGGGGTCAATATGTAGCCTGCAAAAATAAATTGTAACCCCCCCCAAACAGTGCTTGAAGCATTATGGGGACGGTATATAAGCAGAATACAGTGGACCCTTGTATAACAAACAGCTTGTATAACATAAAATTTGTACAACATAAAAAATTCCGGAGATAGGGGAAATTTGCTTAACATAATTGCCTATAGGGAGAATCCGTACAGCATAAAAATGGGATCACTCCCTTTTCAATGCATTCCTATGGGAAATTTGTATACAGGAAAATTTGCTTAGCATAATTTCATTTGGAACGAATTAATTCCTTTATACAAGGTACCACTGTACTTTTTGCTTTCCTTTCCTTTCAGGCCTTCTGAGGGGGAGGGACACCACCCAACTGCCCCTCGTAAAATAAAAACAGCACAGAGAGCAAAAGAAAAGAGACGACAGACCCCAGTGTTACAAAATCGTGTATTAATCATCGCCCTTCACTTTCAATATAACGCTGATATGAAACATAGGCAATGGCATGATTCCTAGTTACATGGGAGAACAAATAATAAATATATGTTGTTGCAAGTTGAAATCACAAGGGTGTTTCACCAGTAATAACAACAAATCGAAAACTGTACACTTGCAGAGAAATTACAGCCTCTTCAAAGGTTAGTGTTTTTTTTAAAATTCCCCTCCTTCTTTTGTATAACCAGGAAGCTGATACATGTAAACAAACATGCTATTTCCATATATGACAAATTTTCTTTTTTAAAAAATATGCATTGCTTGGCAACAATTACTAGGCAAAAATATTTCTTTGTGCACTAATTTATATGGGGGAAATACAACCTCTCCCCCCTGCAACCAAAACAAACAAACAAAAATAAAGGAAAGATCAAGACTAAAATGCATGCATGTACACTAGAAGGCTTTTTTTTTCTTTGCCGGTAGCTGGCATGCAACAGAATGGAGTCCCCCACTTTTGCATTTGCTTACAGTAGGCATAAATACAGAAAAGCTATATATTAATAAGGGAGCAATTTTTCTGGTTTTTGTTTTTAAACATTTATTAACATTCCTGGGTTGTTGTTTTTTTCTTGCACTTCCTCCCAGAGGAATACACATTCACCTTTTGAGTAAAGATCAAAGGAATACAAAAAACATAAAACTCACTTTTGCAAACGCTGATGACTTGTATAAAATCAACTTTAGTGTTTATCACAGCTGTGTGCAAATTAAACTTCCCACAAAGACCTACCCCCCCCTTTCGACATCTTCAAATCAGGCACATCTGGGAAGCCTCTTAAGAGAGGGGCAGGCTGCAGCCCTGGGCCTCCCCACGTGGAGGTGCTGATGCTCCAGTAAAACGCACCCCAGCGGCATCTCGTGGAAACACAATGTTCAGTAGGACATCCTCTTGCACAGCCCTTGGAGGCAACAGCAGCGAGTCCATGCAGGACAGCGCGTTGGGATGTTGCGGCATGCGCTGTATTTACCTAAACCAGGGTTTGATTTAGATAAACACACAACCCATGAGGCGGTGCGGCTCGTGGGACCCTCTCGAAACCAGAAGCGATCGGGTCGTTTCTGGTTTTCAAAAAAAACGGGGACGATGCAGCCTGCAGGGGTCAGGGTGGTGGTCTGTGAAAATAGGGCGTCCCAAATGTTCCCTGGAGGCTCCACTCTCGAGCTCTACCCTACGGCAGGGGTGTCCAAACATCGGCCCTCCAGATGTTCTGAACCACAACTCCCAGAATTCCAAGCCTGTATTGCCAATGACAAAGGACTGGGGGAGTTGTGGTCCAAAACATCTGGAGGACCGAAGTTTGGACACCACTGAACCTACGGCATCAAGAGGGAGCCAAGAGAACTTTCTGAACCCATGAAACCTATACTGACAGGGCATCAACATGAGAAATGCTGAAGAGCCGATGGGAATACAGGCCGCGGGAGCTTCCGGGGCCAAAGCTGAGTACAATCTTGAAATTCTTTTGTCAGCCACTATTTGCTTGCTCACTCAGGGAAGAGGTTTAGATGGTGGCTGGGGGGATTTAGATCCTTCTACCTTGTAATCCCAAGGACAAGAAGTAAAGACAGCGCAGAGCTCACAGCTTGGCTTCAGGTTGGGGAAGCGGCTGGGTAGCTTTGTGCAAGGGACGGAGAATGACACCTCAAAAGAAAAGCCGATTTTCCTCAGCATCGTTCCGATTTCGTCCCTGCTCAGGAAAAAAAAAAGGGAGAAAAGGCACTGCCGAAGGTCAGGATTTGGAGGGTTTAGGGAGGTTCTGTGACTGCGCACGTGTCACTCGGATCAAAACAAACTATCTGGCAACAGGTGAACTGTCTCGACTTATTGACTCTCCCATGGCCGACCTTCTTGGCAAGGAGTCAGTTGCGCCCTCAAGCCAGCTAACAAAATGGCAACCCCCCTTTTATCCTTTCAATGAGGTTTAAACCTCAGGTGAGGTTCCAACATAAACAAAAATTTCTTCCCTCATGGAGCTGCTCCACGACAGCTAGAAAGCCTTCTGTGCAACACTGAGTCGTTGGAAGGCCACGATCGAGGGTGTACCCCAGTTCAAAGGACCAAAAACCAAGATCAGGCCTCATTAAGTATGTTGGCTAAAGAAGTGTAGGACATTTCCGTAAACGAGTTTGTGACGGTCCTTTTGGTTTTCTGGTGTGCTTGTCTGTCCTTGTGTAACGAAGGCTAGCCCAAGACATCTGGGGGCAGGTGACACCCACACCCCGGCTTATTATCATGGGAGAAAGGTCTTTGGTTGACATCCCTTACACGAGCTTTGTGGACGAGGGCTACTCAAGGACACACAGGTGACACCGATGCCTCGTACGACCTCGCGGCTGGCCCGCTTTCTGGGTTTGAGCTCCAGCTGACCGCCATGGGAACAAACCTCACACTCCTGTCGCCTGGATAGTGTTTGTTTCCGTACTGCAGCGTCACAACCAAGGCCACATTGAAACACTGCTCGGGAGGGGGCTGCAGCACGGACAGCATCACGGCGCAGGACATGAAGAGCAAAACGCACCCTAAAAATGTGGTTTCCACCTTGGCACGGCCTACTCTTATCAAGGACTCCCAAATGAACTTTGAAGGGGGCCACAAACACTGGGAATCCTCTCCAGGTGTCCCGACTGGGCCCCAATCCGGGTACACGCTGCTCCTTGCCTTTCCCCGCTCAACAATTTTGTTAAACCACTAAAAAAGAGAAAAGCACCAATATAAAATTTCATATGTAATAACAATCGCAGAGTAGAAGTTGTCTCTGGCTTGAGCAGGCCGAGATAACCCGTTCACACACACTTGTCATGAGAGCAAGGAAAGAAAGGGAAAAAAAATAGAACTCCACACATCACTATGTAATGAAATATTTTGCAGTTTTTGACACTATCATATAATTTGCTTGTTATAAAACAGTTGCATTTGGTGATAAATGGGAAAATACAAAAATGAAAGGCACTGCCACTTTTTAAAAAAATACTAAACATCTGACTTCCATGGCCTTTTCCATGCAACTTTTTTTTATAAATAGATTTATTTTTAGTTTAGATAACTTCTGATGTTTTCTTCTTCTTCTTCTTCTTCTTCTTCAACCTGTGTTATCTACCTGCAGTCAATACAGGATCTAAGCGCAAACTCAGGTGGGCTTCTCAATATTTATTTCAAACCCCATTTGATTACACGAGAAACCAAAAACACACTCACACACTTATATACAAAACTTAAAAGAGGGCAATGTTGCCTACACACTGTTGATAGAAAAAAGAAGATCATTTGAGGGGGAGATGAAGGAAAAAGAAAGATATGTTTCTTAATATCAGGATTTTTATCATGGTTACCAGCCATAGCAAGATATAAGTCATATATTTATCCCAAAATAATAAATCTCATTACTCAGATAATTTGTTTTCTACAGGCAGCAAAGGAATAAATAACATACTCGGATTTGTAAATACTTTGGAAAATGCCTACTCCTTTAACACCCACCCACCCCCCACCCCCGATTCCTGCACACATTACACTGCATAGTTTTGTCTTCCCCATTCTGGCACTCTTCATATCTGTTGGCCGGGGCATTAAGAGAGTTGTTAGTCCAAGAATCTGAAGGGTGCCAGGTGGGCAAGGCTGAGTCATCAGTCAGTCCTCCCAGACATCAAAACTGCCATGCTTTTGGCTTCTGTCTCCAGTCTTTCTCCGACCTTTTCTGGTGACCCACTGGCTTCCCCATGTTGATGAACCTGGCCAACAGTGGCGGTTACTTCACGTCCATTTTGTCTCTGTTAGTGTTGCACTTAGGAGCGGTACAAAAAATGTTACTTCACGTCCGTCGTGCAACTACTGAAATTTGTCTTGGCCACGCCCATGGAACGGGTGCTAAAAACGACAATCCTGTACCTGGTGCTGGGGTAGGGTTTTCCCTTGTCACTCTTTGTTCTCACTTTCTGTTCCGAGACAAGACACTGTGTAGGAACAGCTGTCACGCAACAAAACATTTGTTTCTCTCAGAAAAACTGTGTCCTTTTTTTATTATTGTTTTGACTTTTCAGAAGCGAAATATCGAAAAAGAATTTTTTAAGCCCCACACCACCAAAAAAGGAAAAAGGAAGGTAGACAAATTCAGCGTTTGTCACGGTACAAGACTGTGAGGTAACACTTGTCACGAGACAAGTTATCACAACCATGGGAACACTGAAACAGGGACAAGACCACGTGATCGCGACCAACCCTGTCACGGTACAAAACCAGTCGCAGAAGAAAGAAGGACGTGAAGTAACCGCCAGTGTTTTCCAACTTTGGGACACAAACTCCCAGATGCTTTCCCCCTTAGCAGTGCTGGCCACAATTTCTGGGAGTTGTAGCCCAAAAGCACCCAGGGACCTCAGGTTGGGAACCGCGGTTGGCAGAGATTGGAAAAGTGACTAGAATACCCATGATGCTACAGCCAAAGGGGCAAATTCCCCAAACAGGTAACCTTTCCTACTAACGAAGCCTGGAGATGACCGCTCAGACTGATTGGCAGAAAAAGCAACAACAGAACGTGGAAACAAAGAGGATGAGAATTGTGTTCAGTGCAACGCAGCCAATGCAGGAGAGCAGGCAACCCCAGCGAGTCCTCCTTCTCAAGTATATCAAAATATCACCTCCTAAAACCTGTCTTTCTTCTTTACTCTTCACACAACAAATTCCTGTTCACTGTTACCATACATTCTGGTAAACACGAAACTGTGGAACGAAAATGGTGGTTTTTTGGCACTTTTGTTCTTGTTCAAAAAATCAAAAATACATTTCAAGTCTCGAAAATATTGTGCCTTGCGCACATCTTCCTATATCTCTTTCATTAGTGGGCTCTGAAAAAAGTTCAAGATTCAGAGGGACACTTTCTCCTCCCCCTTCCACAAACACACATTTAAAAATGTCACAGTACTGTTTGGCATGAAGTATAACAACATGGATCAGATAAAAGAGGCATGTTTTGCTCTCCTGGGATTAAACACTGGTTTCTGCTGGGAGAGGGGAATGATTTACATTACAGGTTTATCAGCAGGGCCTTTTTGTTGTTGTTTTTCCTCCCTTGGCATACCCACACTGCAGGCTGATTGTGGTGACTTCCACAACCCATATGAGAGTCACAGAAATTATCCCTCTGAGGTATAAGACTGTGGAGATTTCACCTTGAACGCACATCTTCCCAAGACAGTGAGCAGAGCTAAGAGGGAACTACCCCTACTTTAAAATGGTCTCCAACCAATTTTAATCTGTGTTCAAGATTTCATCTTGACCAATCCTCAACAACATACTCATATGGCTTTACTGGAGAAGCCATGCTGGTGAAACTGGGTTCAAGCCATTTATACTTTCTAGTACATAAATACAATATGTTTGACCCTACCGTACACAACCAAGAGTCTTCTGAGAGGATGAGACACTAAGACTGTTACTTCACGTCCTCTCATCGTGGTTCGCGGTACCGCTTGGGACTGGTACGAAAAAAATGTTACTGCACGTCCATTGCGTGACGCCGGGAGTTTGTCCCGACCATGCCCCCGATTTAAGTGTGATGAGCCATACCTCTCCCTGACCTCGGGAATTCTCTTGTCTCGGTTCTTGTTTCAAGACAAGAGCCCGTGAAGTAAGGCTCGTCACACAACGTGCACATTCTCCATCTAGTGGCAGGAGTACAAAGTTGCATTCACGAGTAAAACCCCAATGGCATAAACAATGCGTCGCAGAGAGATACGAAGGCATAAAACCTCGAACTTGGCTGCTTAACGCATGAAAGGCAAAGTTACGGAGAATCAAAATATCAAAAAACGGAAGGTCGGACAAAAGAAGAAGAAGGGAAAATGAAGACAGGGAAGTACAGATCTTGTCACAAAACAGGGACGTGAAGTAACAGTTTTCATGATACCATCAATCATGCCCGTGGGTAAACGGAAACAGGGACAGAACCGGGACAAGACCACGTGACTATGGTAGGACATTATCACAAAATGAACATAATCTCGGAACGAGGAAGGATGTGAAGTAACCATCTAAGATATTTTACCTCCATCAAGATCACTATGGGAAGAACCAGCAAGAAGATGCGCGGAACAACTTTCCCACTATTATGGCTGGGAAGGGCCACCACTGTGGCTGGATCCCGCCGTCTCCCTCTGGGGTTGTCGTAAGAAATGGTGCGTGGATCTCCAACCTTAAGAGATACCAAGGTGAGCCCTTAGAAGCAGACATATTGAGTGTGAGGTGAGGTGCTGGCAGGGGTTAAGCCTCTCAGCTGTTCATCCTGAAGCTGCATCTTCCCTCAAAGGCGGCAAAAAACACACCATTGCCAGGCAGCAAAACCAGGGTGGTCAAGCGCCCACCTTCCCACCCACCGGCGAGGAACGCGGGGGAGTTCAGAACCCACCAACTTCTGCTGTGTTCGATTCTGCTTCCCTCTAGCCCTCAAGCGCGGAGCGTGTGAGACTTGTGCATGTGTTGTGTCATTACAGTCATGACCAACTCTTTGTGACCCCATGACCATGGAGTTTTCTTGGCAGGAATACTGGAGTGGTTTGCCAGTTCCTATTCCAGACGCCTACAGCACCTGGTATTACTGGTGGTCTCCCATCCGAGTACTAACCAGGGCCGACCCTGCTTAGCTTCCGAAATCAGGCGAGATCAGATGTGCTTAGGGCATCTAGGCTCTCTGTGTGAGACTTGTAATCACACTTAATTTCTTCAGAAGCCAAGGGCAGGGGCTTATTTTTAAGTGGAACCGTGTCCCCCCTCTCTGCTGGTTTTTCTTGGTTATTCCACGGAACCACAAGTGACCTAAGTAAGCCTAAGACACAGCAGGTGCCACAGCCCAGGCCGGAGGGAACCCCGTTAATTCCAGAGGTGTGGCCCTGGTCCTTGTGCCCTACTAACCTTCGGCCTGTCTTATGGATGACACCCTCCGAACTTGGAAAAGCTGCCTTTTTGAACTATGACTCCCAGCATGCCCAACTGGTGGTGCCCGCTGCCCACGCTGGCTGGAGGACTCAAGGGAGTTCCCGTCATGAAAATAAAAATAAAAATAAAATTAAGCAACGCAGCTCCTCTCTCTTCCAGGCTGATGCAGCCGCTGCCACCGTCAGAGGGAGCCTGAGACTGCATCTTAAATTCAGGCAGGCCCAAGCGGTGTCACAGTGGGGAAAAAAAAAACGAGTGGCAGGAAATTAGCTCCAGGGCCGGAAAGCCCCTGTGCAACCTGAGCGGTTCTCTGGCAGGGGCGTTTTTTTAATCCGGACCCACCTGTGTGCACTGACCCCGGCCCAAGCTCCTTGCAAGAGCCAGTCTGGCTTGCTTATATTTCCTCTCCTGGCTTCATACATGACCCAGCCCCTTGTTTGCCAGGTCTTCAGAAAGGTCTCACTGTCTGCTTTCCAGCAAAAATATTAACCAGAACAAATGCCCCATTGAGACAGAGCGCTGCCACCACCTCACACACGGCTTTATTTACCCTTCCCTCTCGCGTGGGGCTCTCTTCGGCACGGGAACAACACGTCCTGCCCTAGTAGGTCTGCACATCCCCCGGTTTGCTCATGGGGCAGGAAGAAGGGGGAGAACCCTCCACCACCACCCCCAAAAATTAAAACCACTCTTTGCCTGGAGAGCACTTTTAGTGACTCAGGGAAGGAGGGGAGGGCAACTCCTATGGCAAACATGCCAGTCCACTGCCGATTCCAAAGGCGGCCCGAGGAAGGCTGCCCAGAATCACTCAGCCTTAAGGATTTTTCCCTCAGAAGGAAGCTGCTCTTTCCAAAAATTACCTCAGGGGAATGGCAGTTACGTTAAGAAGGCTGTAATTGGGTGGGTGGGTGGGGAAGGCACTGAAAGAAAGCGACAGCGGACCTCTCAAACGACAATAATGCATGTTGGAGACAGACAAAATACACAGGGGGCGCGCCTATGGAGACCGAGGCCGGTGGAGCCAGGCCCGCAATGAATACTGGTTTCTGCTCCTTGACTTAGGGTGCTTTTACACAACCCCTAAGATCCGCTGGCCACTTAAATTCGGACCAGAGATCTTAGGGGCTTGTCGCTCTTCCTGTGTCCCCACCCTGGCTGCTGGCTGCGTGAGGGGAGGGAGAAAAAAAGGAATAAAAAGATCGTGGCTCACCTCCGTTCTGCCTCTCACTCTTTCCGCAGCAACATTCCTGTCTCTGTAAAGTAGCTCTTAAAGGGGCGGGAGCAAAAACAACAACAAACAGAAGCGAGGAGGGCCCCGCACTCACTATCGTTACACCGCATCAAGCAATTTTCACCCCGGAAGAGCAGGTACTTGAAAGGTGCGCTGGGACGTGCTAAAGTGGGCGGGGTCGCACTTAATTTCCTGTAAACTCCGGAGCTGGTGGGGAAATAATTTTAAGCTCCGGAGTTGGGAGCCATTTGCCCTGGAGTTTAGGGGTCGTGTATAAACGCCTTTAGACTAACAACACTTATGCTAAGGGGGACTGGGGGCAGTTTTGGAGGTGGGAATCACAGCCCCGAGACCGGTAAGCCTGAGGATGTTGGCAATCCTACCAAGAAAGGATCCGGAGCCCATGATTGGGTGGGTGGGAAAGAACCAAGGACAGCGGCACCATCCACTCCAGATGCACTGATCTGTATGTTTTGGGTTATGTTTCCAAACGGGAAGTCCAAGGAATATAGACCTCTACTGCCGCCTACTGAGACCGCAGAGCAGGAGAGGGGAAATCTGGCCCTTCAGATGTTTTGGACTACACAGTCTTCTATCATTGGCAATATAGACTCGGGATTCTGAGAGGTAGTCCAAAACATCTGGAGGGCCAAAGGCTCCCCCTCCGTTGCTGTAGAGGTTTCCCTGCTACTGTAGAAAATGTAGAATCGGTCACTACCTTGCAAGAAATTAGTAGAACTCAAAAACATGTTTTCATAGGCAGCTTTTTCTGGTGTAAAGCCCAGAAGGAGAAATTTGGTGCTAACCCCCTTTTCTCTAGGTGGGGAAGGGCTGTACACGTCTTTCCCACACTTGGCTGGCTACTGTCATGACAATGCATGACAGTGCCCAGCCAAGAGCAGACAAACACCCCTTTCCCAAGAAGCCAAGAAGAAGGAAGACGGGCACCTGAAGACAGCACTTAAGGCCTGTGGATATCCAAGGTGGGCCTTCAACAAAGCAGTGGACCATCCCAGAAGAACAAGGGATCAGCCTGAGACCCAGACCCGACGGAAGAACCTGGTCATTCCTTACATGGCCGGAGTGTCGGAGAAGCTTAAAAGGATTTTTGGCAAACACCACATCCCTGTTTATTTCAAACCCAGGAACACACTGAGGCAGAGACTTGTCCACCCAAAGGATCCGATACCAAACCATAAAAGGAGCAATATAGTATATGCGGTCCAATGCAGTGAAGAGTGTTCAGACCTCTACATTGGAGAAACTAAACAGCCATTAAACAGAAGGATGGCCCAACATAGGAGGGGCAACAGCTCAGGGCCAGAATCAGCAGTACACCTCCATTTGAAGGACAAAGGGCACTCTTTCAAAGATGAGGATGTACACATATTAGACAAAGAAGAGAGGTGGTTTGAGAGAGGATTAAGGGAAGCCATTCATGTTAGCATTGAAAATCCCTCCCTCAACAGAGGTGGTGGGCTCCGGCATAGTCTATCTGCTACTTATCAGGCTGTACTTTCCAAAGTACCCAGGCAAATCAAGGAGCCTTCACCACCAGGTCACAGCTAACGACCCATTCTTGATGGGTTTCAGCACCTTAGGCCATTGTTTACCTTAAGGCCATGGACACTAATGTCTCCCTAATGAGCCTATTCAGGCTTTGTTCATCTTATGAGCCAATCAGACCCGGGGACAAGAGGTCAAGCTGACTATAAGAAGGTCTCTTGCACTAGCTGTATTCAGACGGATGAAGCTGTTTGGATGAACAGCGAAACGTTTCTATCTCTCAAAAAAGAAGTCCAGTAGCCATGACTCAACTCCCAGTTACCCCTTTCCCTAACACACATGCCTCTGCTTATCCAGATAAGCCTCTTTTAGGATACATCTTTCTTCCTACTACATGGGACTAGCTGCGTCAAGTCTCAAATACAACAGCCTTTTTAAAGGTACATTCTCTCCCTCTCTCACACTCACTCACACACTCTTCTTGCAACGACCCCTCTGTCTGCTCAGCAACATTTCCCACTCCTTTCTTTGGCACCCTGCTCCGACACAACTTGGAAGGTCCAGGAAAAAAAAATCACAAGTGCCCACGGCCTCCTAGAAGCAACATCCTGACAGCTATATTAAAAGGCAAAATTTGTTGCTTTGTAGAAAGAAAGAAAGAAAGAAAGAAAGAAAGAAAGAAAGAAAGAAAGAAAGAAAGGAAAGAAAGAAAATAGAGCACACCCACACAGATACCATGCAAAAGATCCTTTACAAGAGTGAGGTGAGTAGGAAAGAGTGAAGGCTCCGGATTCTTGCAGGCAGCAGCAAACTCCTGCTCTCAGACCTCAGAGTCCTGGACTTGTTCTTCTCTTGCATTTCTTGCTCCTTCGGGTTTGGTTTGGTTTCTCTGCCTGTCCCGTTGGGTCCCTTTAAGTCTTAGCAAGGAGCCTCCTGAAATGCTTGTGCTGCACATGCAGAGACAGCTTCATAAGGGACCACGGCAGGTGGGTTGATGACACGGGCAATTTCCCAAAGTAGAGTGTGTGTGTGTGTGTGTGTGTGTGTGTGTGTGTGTGTGTGTGTGTGTGTGTGTGTGTGTGTGTGCGTGCGTGCGCGTGTGCGTGTGTTAAATTGTCCCACCCCATCATTCCATTGAGTAACACTGCAGGAAGGGGAAGGCGGGTGGAGGGCTCAGCACCTCTGAGCCACTCTTTCCTACCCACCTTCGTGTAAACAATACACAAGATTCAAAGCCGCTCTTTTGAACTTCACTGCAGGGAAAGGGCACGTGTTTCCCCCCCCCCGCTCGCTCACTGCTGCTTCCGTCCCCCACCCTCTCCTCCGCATTAAAAAAAAAAAAGCACAGCTCCAATTGAAGGCTGAACGTCACGTGATGCGCGGCTGATATTTACAGGTGACGCATTGGTTTCTTCCCTTCTTCTTCATCATGGTAAAGTCTCTTCCTTGGACTGGCAGGGTCCATCTACCTCTGCCCATTTTTTTCTTTCATTTTGTTTTAACCTGGTCTCTTGCTACTAAGATGCCTGCCCTTAGACGCTCTTAGACTCCTGGGAAGCCCTGCCCCGCCCTTTGGCTTCCCATCAAAAATCTGGCCGATCCCAGATGCCACAGTCAGAGAAGCGACCCTTCCGCTAAATGAAAACAGAGAGAAGGGAGATGGGAGTGGACAGAAGAAAACAGCCATGAAAAGGATGCGAAATATCTCCAGGGATCCTTAGCATGTCGAGAGAGGCGTCTCCAAATCTGACACTGGTCCAGCAGCCCTACGTTTTCACGGCCAGCGTTGTTCCACCTCCGGCTTCTAGATGGTCGAGGTCCTGTCCGCACCATCTGAAAGAATGAGTCCAAGGTTACACACAGGCAAGACATACTGGAAAGTACAGCCAGAAGATGATATATGTTTTCCCACACAGGAGCTATTTTAGCAGCAACCCAATAACCCCTCGGGGTCTTCTTGGTGGTGGCTCCCAGGCTGGCAAACTCCTATTAAAGTGATGCTAGGCTGGCTCCCTAGCTGCCTAGATGCCCTAAGCATATCCGATCTCGCCTGATTTTGGAAGCTAAGCAGGGTCGGCCCTGGTTAGTACTACGATGGGAGACCCACCAGGAAAGACCAGGGGCTGTAGGTCTGGCAAGCCACTCCAGTATTCCTGCCAAGAGAACTCCATGGACATGGGGTCACAAAGAGGCGGTAATGACTGTAACAATGCAACAAACAAACAAACAAACAAACAAACACACACACACACACACACACACACACACACACACACACACACACACACACACACACACAGGTTGGCTCCCTGGCCCCACCTTCACTGAAGAGCAAATATCATTTTAATTCGGGTGAGCTTTGGCCAACTTCCTGGCTGTAAGGAAGAAGCTCGGCTTTAAGGAATGCGTGCTGTCTGCTGATGAGCTTTTAAAAATGGTTTTACATTAGATTCTGCTTTTGCATGTGTGTGTGTATTGCTTTGTACCTGTTTCTAATGCAGTTGCGAGCTGCTCTGTTCAGAGGATGTGAACAGACGTTGCTGGACTTCCCCTGTCAAGAGGAGTGAGATCAAGAGATAACTTGATCCAAATGGGCGGGAATAATAATAAATACTGTACACACACTGAACATAAATAGATTTACATAGACATATTTCCCTCTTTGAAGCCAGTTATTATCTGTCCAAATCTGTTCTGATTCCCCAGACAAATCCAGGGTGTGTGTATGTATGGATGAGTGGGTCACTTATTTATTATTTTATTTATTTAAAATATTTCTATCCTGACTTTCTCCCCCAAATTCATCAGCATGCCCCAGCTTTAATTAATTTATTTATTTTTGGATCGATATACCACCAAGCTTAATTCAGAGAACAACTCCAGGCGGTGTATAAGGAAAGGCAAGACAACAACATAAAAATAACATTTTACATATACTAAGTAAACATAACAAACATACTGTATAGAGTAAACAAATCATAATAGAGAGTCAGGGAGGTGGCGGGTAAGGTGCAGTATTGCCATAAAGCCTCACAGTAGAGCCAGGTCTTTAAAGAGCTCTTAAACATTGCCACAGATGGAGCTCAACAGATGTCAACTGGCAATTTGTTCCAAAGGGTTGGGGGAGGGCACTGAGAAAGCCTGGTTTCTCATAACAGTTTTGGGGGCTTCCCTAGGGGTGGTCACCCTAAGTGCCAATGTTAAAGAAGATCTAGTTGGACAGGCATTTATTACTTTAAGGGACAAATGCTCTTTCATATTTAGGTCCCAAGCCTAGGAGGGTTTTATAAGTTAAATTCACCTGGCCCTCTCTTTGGTGACCTTTAAGAACCCCCTAAAAACCTTCTTATTTCAGCAGACTTAAAAAAAAAACCCATCACCTTAAAACTGATCTGGGCTGCAGCACTTTATATGGATGCTTTGTAAAAGCGCTACATAGGTGAGGGGGCAACCGCTGTGCTGAGCCAGGGTGGTTCAGGTTCCTTTTCCAAGCAACCTCATGGAAGCCAGATGGCATCACTCCAGGCCATCGCAACTCCATAGAGATGGACATGAACTGCTTATTCATCCTTTGGGCAAACAGGCGTTTGGCTTGGCTTCCCAGCCCCGCCTCCACCGCTGGCGGCCCACTCAGAGGCAGCACCTCACAACAGGTGCTGCCTCTGAGTGGACGACCACTCGAGGAGGCGGGACTGGGTAGCGCCAAACGCCTGTTGCCTCGAAGGACAAATCGTTGGTTCGTGCCCATCTCTACTCTCCGTCCTTGGTGCCACTTTGAAGAATCTTCTTATTTACCCCCCTCCCTAATACCAGGAGGGAACCCGAGGAGGACTGTTGCTAATATGGTGAAAATAAACAAGCTGAACGTAGGAAACGGTATATAAGGTAAGGCAGGAATGAGAGAAATGGGAAAAAGAGAAGATCTTTCTTTGGTTTGACATGTGAACCTACCCTCCTTCCAACCAGCGGATGTCACTTAGGTGAATTTACCACTGATAAGAAAGCAAGGACCCCCGAGTGAGTGAAGACCAGGAAATAATTCCATTAGGGCAGGGGTGTCCAAACTTTTTGCAAGAAGTGCCAGATTTGGCGAGGTGAAAATGTGTGGGGGTCGACCATTCAGCTGCATTTGGCCCCCGAGCTGGACATTGAACAAGTATCTATAACATGGGAGAGTAAGAACAGACAAAAGAAAATATTTTTTCACCCAGCGCGTTGTTAGTCTATGGAACTCCCTGCCACAGGATGTGGTGATGGCATCTGGCTTGGATGCCTTCAAAAGGGGATTGGACAGATTCCTGGAGGAAAAGTCCATCACAGGTTACAAACCATGATGGAGATGTGTAATCTCCAGGCTTAAAACCAGGGTACTTCAAGGGCCAGATGCAGGGGAGTAGTATCAGGAGACCGAGATCTAGTCTCGTGCGCTGCCGGACGCATCTGGTGGGGCCACTGTGAGATACAGGAAGCTGGACTAGATGGGCCTTTGGCCTGATCCAGCATGGCTCTTCTTATGTTCTTATGTTCTTATGCAAGGAGGCAGGGAAGATGCTGCAGCTACAGAGCCGGGGGTGGGTAGGCTGGGCAGGTGGCTGGGGGTGGGGTGGACAGAGGCAGGGAGGGCAGGCAAATCATAAAACTGCAAGCTAACAGCTGGTGGGGATGTGTGACAGACTGAGCCAGTGGGGAGAAGAAGCTGCGGGCCGCTCAGAATTTGAAAACGAGCTGCATTTGGGCCCCGGGCCTGACTTTGGACACGCCTGCATTAGGGTCAAGACAGCAAAGATTCCTTGTGAGATAAGGTATACCTTCGCTCAGAATTCAGCACATCTAAACGGCTTACAAGACGTCTTAAAGCATATGTTTGGGAGAACTAAAAATACGCACATGTCCTCAGGAACACATTTTAAAAATGCTAACCGGATGCTCACTATTCTCCCTCAGAGTGGGTTTTTGGGGTCCCGGACAGGCAGTCTTCTTTCCTTTCACTTTCAGCTTGAAGTGTTTTTGAACAGAAACAGCCAAGGACCAAACCCAAGGCTTTCTCTCTTGGCAAACGCAAGCTTTGGTGCATTGTTAGCTCTCTTTTCCAAACTCGAATTCTAAGGATTAAAACTGTTGTCTTTAATTGGAAAATGCTGATTTACTCGATAGAGGCCACCGGATAAATGAGAAACGGGGAAACTTTCTAATCCTCAGTCTTTTCATTTTATTTTATTTACATCCTACCTTCTTCAATGCAGCTGTTTATGCCATGTTTACTTTTTTTTTTGTAGGCTTCCAGATAATCTCATCAGGCTTTGAGGGGGTTTCCGTTTGACATCCCCTCTGTCTTCCTTAACAGTATGGTACTCAGTTGCTATGCTCTTGTAGCCCAATGTCTTTTCTTTCTTAATGTTTAATGTAAAACCTCCTCCCTTTCCAAAGCTCAAGAGTATCACAGAATCGTAGACTCATAAGAGTTGGAAGAGACCTCAAGCACCATCTAGTCCAACCTCCTGTCCATGCCGGAACCCCCATCACAATATTTCCAACAGATGGCCATCCAGCCTCTGCTTAAACACCTCCAAAGAAGGAGACTCTACCACCCTCCTTTGTGGTAGCATATTCCACTGCCGAACAGCTCTAACCGTCAGGAAGTTCTTCCTAATGTTCAAATGGAATCTCTTTTCCCGTAGTTTGAAACCATTCCCCTGAGCCCTAGTCTCTGAAGCCATGGAAAACAAACCTGTTCCCTCTTCAATATGACATCCTTTCAAATATTTACACATAGCTATCATATCCCCTCTCAGCCTTCTTTTTGTAAAGCTAAACATTGCCAGCTCCCTAAGACATTTCTTCCAAACCCTTAATCATCTTGGTCACCCTCCTCTGGACCCGCTCGAGGTTGTCAACATCCTTTATAAATTGAGGCGCACAGAACTGGACACAGGACTCCAGGTGGGGTCTGACCAGAGGAGCATAGAGGGGTACTATCACTTCCCTTGATCTAAACACTATGGTTCTGTTGATGCAACCAAGAATCGCATTGGCTTTCCTGGCCGCCGCCAGTATCATCCTGAACATGGCAGCTTCTTTACCTACCTACCAAACTGCTTCCATGGCCTCCAAAGTTCATCAAAGGACACACACTCACACACTCACCTGCACCTGCCACCAGGACTTGCGTAATGCTCTCTATTTAGTGCTGATGTGAAGGAGAGGAAATTCCTCTGAGGGTTTCTGCTCATGATGTGGCTTCTATGTGACCCAGACGCAGACAGCAGGGAGACACAGCAGGTTTTGTAAACGATGGAGCCAAGGTTGGCCCCCTCCCCCTTCTCTGGCCGCCTCAAAGCAAGCCCCTCCCTCGCTCCCTGTCAATGCTTTCAGTCAAACGTGTACGACGACGGCCTGACACATAAGCCTCCATGTACCCATCCCAGGAAACTTCTCCGACTGAAGAGAAACAAACGTGCAGCCCTGCGAAAGGTCTGGCGCAAACACAAACCAAACCCAATCCAGCTAAGCTCAAAAGACCCACTTGCTTCCCTGTCTCTCGGCGACGTTATTTGTAGCACGTCTCCAACTGGAAAGCGTTGGTCGCAATGGGTGGGGGAACGAGATCCTGTCACGAGAGGTCTCAAGCAGATGCCTTTTGAATTCCAGGCAAAAATCAAAACAAAACAAAATAAAAGACAAAAACATGCAGCACCTTAAAGACTAAAGCAAAAAGCAAAGCAAAGTGTTCGGCTTATATACCGCCCCATACCACTTCAAGTAGTCTCGGTGGTTTTTACAGTTTAAATTACAGTATGCAGGCCCCACATCCCCCCCCCAGCAAGCTGGGTACTCATTTTACCGACCTTGAAAGGACGGAAGGCTGAGTTGACCTTGAGCCAGCTACCAGGGATTGAAACCCAGGTCATGAGCACAATTTTAGCTGCAGCACAGGCATTTAACCACAAGGCTCCTAACTATTATATTTAATGTAAGCTTTCGTGGACACGTCCACTTCTTCATGCATATCGTAGCAGAATGAGGTGAACAATGACTATATAAAGGAATATAAGTTATATGCCAAATGTTCGTTGGCTGTTGGGTGTTTTGATTTCTTGCATAGACTAACATGGCTATCTCTAACAAATCTTACCTATCAGAGTGTCTCCTTCCGAAAAGAACTGCCCATGTTACCTGCTCTTCCCAGGCGGGGCGATGGAGGGCTCTAACCCCGAGGGAGGCCCAGAAAGAGAAAACTAAGAACCAGGCCTTCTTGGCAGCAGCCCCTTGCCTGTAGAGCTCTCTCACACCCGGAATATGCCTGGCCTCCATTTTGGAAGATTTATACGAATGTAAAAAAAGCTGATGGTTTAAGCAGCATTTCCTAGAGTCCAGGGCATAGCTCCAGCCATTTCAGATCCCAATCCCCATTATCTCTTTTATTTCATCATTGTTATATATTGTATTCCTGATCTTTGTATGCATTTTATTGTTTTGAACTGCCAGGAGCAGCTAGAAGGGGAGCATATGAATCTAATAAATTAAATCAAATTTCAACCAGAGCAAGGAAGTAAATTTACTCAAAAGGAAACCTCAGGGTCTTCCTTTGAAACTTAGTCCAATGAAGGACAAATTCGAGGGATTGAAATTGTTTGTCCATCTCCATTCTCCTAACATCTGGGTCTCTTCCTCTCTCCTTTTCCTGACTTCTACCAACTCATTTGGATTAAAGCAAAGGAAAGCAAACAGGAGCCCTGTGGTGCAGTGGTTAAGTGTCTGTACTGCAGGTAAAACTGTGCTCACGACCTGGGATTCAATCCCAGGTAGCTGGCTCAAGGTTCACTCAGCCTTCCAGCCTTCCAAGGTCAGTAAAATGAGTACCCAGCTTGCTGGGGGCGGGGAGGCAATGTGTAACCTGCATACTGTAATTAAACTGTAAAACCACCCAGAGACTACTTGAAGTGGTGTGGGGTGGTATATAAGCAGAACACTCCCCCCCCTGACTTCTACCACCTCGTTTTGCTTAGTATATAGACAGGCTCTGAACTGTGAAATATCAGTGGAAATGCAAAGGATTGAATAAAACGTAGCACTCACCTCCCAAAGCATGTTCAGTCATACTGAGGCACAGAGACTCCAGCCGGTTGTTGATATCAGGTTCCGTCACTGGTACCTGGAACTCTGCCGAGGTAAGGGAGAAAATAGTTAAGGCTAAGAAAAAAAAATACGCTGAATGCTGAACATCAAAATTTGGGATTCCCACCAGGACTGAATGTAATTTTCTCTGCAAGGGACCCTTTACAATCAGAGGTGGGCATCTGGACTACATCTCCCAGAATTCCACGGGAGGTTAGGCTCTCCACCCCTCCCCATCTTGCTTTAGGCATGACAGACAGATGCCTTTCAAGCAAGCTGAACCAAATATCCAGAAGCCATTATCTAGAATGAGTGTTGCGTACCTTCAGATTTCTTTCCCATAAAACCAAAGATATAAGCCTTTTATAGATGGTCAGATATCAGAAGAGGTGTCAATTACGAAAGGTGTTCGTCAAGGTTGTATTCTCTCACCTCTACTTTTTAATATCTACAGTATTCAGAAAGAATTTTCCGGAATGTTCTCAAAGGAAAGAACCAAGGTGTGAAGGTGAATGGAGTTCTTGTTAAAAACATAAGATACGCTGATGACACTGCCTTGCTTGCAACAAGTCTGGCAGAGTTGCAAGGATTATTGGATTCTGTTGCTACAGAAAGCAGTGCCATGGGATTGCGACTTAATGTGAAGACGACAAAATGGATGGGTATCAGTAAAAAAACCAAAATGGTTCACAGAACCTTCTCAAGATTGGCAGTGATATA
This sequence comes from Phrynocephalus forsythii, assembly GCA_029282475.1. Classification (NCBI taxonomy): domain Eukaryota; kingdom Metazoa; phylum Chordata; class Lepidosauria; order Squamata; family Agamidae; genus Phrynocephalus; species Phrynocephalus forsythii. The sequence goes on from JAPFRF010000001.1 coordinate 207,815,925, forward strand.
ATTGAGGGAGTATCATCTTATAAATACTTGGGATGCTTTGTTAAAGATAACTGGGATCTTTCATGTGAAATTTGTTGTAGAATTCAACAAGCTAGAAATTCCTTCCAGAAAATGAGGAAAGTCTTGACAAACTAGGACTTATCTATCAGACGTTGTACCCGAATACTTCAATCCTATGTATTCTGCATACTTCTCTATGGTGTTGAAACTTGGGCCCTTACAGACACATTATGCAGAAAGCTGAAAGCATTATAAATGTGGAGGTACAGACAAATTTTGAAGATACCTTGGCAGCCAGTGTCACTAACGTGGCTGTATTGCAGCGCATGAATAAAAAGTTAGAAATCCTCAATACTACAGGTATAAAGAGAAGAAAATTGCAGTGTTTCAGACACATAATGCACAATAAGAAATACCATCTGCTGAAAGTTATCCTTCAAGGAAAATTAGATGGGAAGCGTAGAAGACCATCCTGGCTTAAGAATGTAAGCCAATGGTCCGCCGTGAGCACAGCTGCTCTGTTTAGACTAGCCTGAGATAGAAACCAGTTCAGGCTACTGATCACCAACGTTTTACGAGGACACGGCACTGGAAGAAGTTCAGACTTTCATACTTGGGAATGATCACCATGGGTTCGGGGGGGAGGGACATTTGAGCTCTGCTCTCCTTCCCCTCTAGTTTGGCCGCTCCAAAACAAGGAAGGCAGTGAGACTGATCAGGAAAGACTGCTTGTGTATGCGTGAATTGGCCCTCCGTGAAATTAGGGAGCCAGTTCACATGGAGAACCTGCATGGATAGTTCTCCTGGTCAGATTTACTATCCTCCATGCATTCATGGGAACAGCAGGGAGAGGGAGGGAGGGAGACAAGGCTGGACCATTCCCTTCTATGTGGAGTGACGATTCCTCCATCATCACATCTTGAAGGCCCAAAGGTAAGAGACTTATTAGGCCGTGGTCACACCTGGGTTTCGATCCTGATCTTCTGAAGGTCCGGCTTTTCCTCTTCGTCCCATCACGTGATTTAATATGTGGGACAACCATTCCCACGTCCAAAGCTGTTTTTTAAAAAAAAATTTAAAGTGCAGTTCAGCCCCTCTTGGCCAGCAGGTGGCGCTAGCATTTGAAAAAAAAACAGACCATTTGGCTGGGGGAAATTAATGCTTATCGGACCTGATTGAACTTCCTGTTGATCCGATGTGCAGGGAAATTAAAAAAAAACATAGCCAATCGGCCCCAGGAACAGCCGGTCGGTGCTATGAAAAAAGAAAGAAAAAGAAACCTGGATCATTTGTGTGGTCCCACGGCGTCTGCCTCCTTAAAAGGTGGATTTTCAAAGCGAGGCAAAAAATTCCCTACCTCCTGGGTAAGTCATAGAAACCTTGCTTAAGGGAGCATTACTGGGTTTTCTTTTTTCTTCAAAAAGCCCGGTGGCCGTGGGGACGGCATTTTTAGACACAGTTTATCTGGCAATTTAAACTGCTTTTAAAGGGATGTGAGACCAGGGCCAAAATATAGAGGATTCCATGCAGGTCTCCTTCCTCCCGAGGGATGCAATCAGGGTGGAAGGGAATCCCTGGTCAATCTCTGATCAATGCTGGGAGATACAAAAGAAACCCCTCGGTCTCATTTGTGGGGACAGCTCCAAGGGTGGACATGGCAGGGCTGGCCACTAAGAAGGGGTCAAACTGGGGCTGACCCAGGACAGAGGTTCCCTTCTAGGTGAGCTATGCAAAGCTATGAAGATGATGGTTTGGTTTGGAATTTGCAGCACAGCTGGTCGCAACTGATGTGGGGCGCTAGGGTCAAAATATCAGGCCCCTTAAACAAATTGATTGTCTCAACATAGCTAGCTTTAAAGGAGAAAAATCAAATTGCAATTAGAGGCACACAAGTGACAGGACTCCAGGTCTCTCTCGGGGCGTAAGGCCAATTGTTCATACAACGACAAGCACTTAAAGAGGCTTAATACAAAAAATTGTTTCTGACCGTCGCAACTTTCTTAACCGCCCGGATACTTTGGGACTTTCCAGTTGCAGTTAACAGCTTCTTAACATCATGGAGAAGCACAGCACGCTATGAATTATGCCTTTCATTTTGTTCTGGCCCACTTCCTATCACTTTCTGTCCTTCCCGGATGCCCTCGCTGATCCCCAGAAAGGCCTAATTTTAGGAAGCCAAGTCTGCAATCTGTGCCAGAGCAACGTACCGTTTGCATCCCAGATTTCTTTTTGTAACATTATGGTAACACTCCACCTGGAGTCCTGTGTCCAGTTCTGTGCGCCTCAATTTAAAAAGGATGTTGACAACCTTGAGCAGGTACAGAGAAGGGCGATCAGGATGGTTGAAGGTCTGGAAAAAATGTCTTACGAGGAACGGCTTAGGGAGCTGCGAATGTTTAGCCTTTCAAAAAGAAGACTGAGAGGGGATACGATAGCTATGTTTCAATATTTGAAAGGATGTCACATTGAAGAAGGGACTGGTTTGTTTTCCATGGCTTCAGAGACTAGGACACGGGGCAATGGTTTCAAACTAAGGAAAAGAGATTCCATTTGAACATTTGGAAGAACTTCATGACAGTTAGAGCTGTTCGGCAGTGGAATAATATGCTGCCCTAAAGGAGGGCGGTGGAGTCTCCTTCTTTGGAGGTTTTTAAGCAGAGGCTGGATGGCCATCTGTCAGGAGTCCTGTGATGGGGTTCCTGCATGGCAGGGGGTTGGATTGGACGGCCCTTGAGGTCTCTTCCAACTCTAGGATTCTATGATTCTCACAATATGGAGGATCAGGTGTAGTTAAAAGCATTCTGATTATATACTGATTATATATCGTAGCACTTGAAGCACAGTTTTCAAGTTAATTAAGCAGGTTACAGACTGCCCACCTTAGTGATCTGGGAACACAGTTTACACATCTCAAAAGGACGGAAAGCTGAGTGAACCCAAACCTGTCGGCTATTTGAGATTGAACCTGGGCCGTGAGCAGAGCTTTGGCTGCAGTACTGCAGTCTAACCTCTGTGCCACAGGAATCCTTAGGAGCTGAATGGGAGAGGAGACGATGAGCAGGCAAGAGTCAAGAACACCGACTACGGGCGCTTTTACACGACCTCTAAAATCTGGTGGCAACTTAAATTCGGACCAGAGATCGTGGGGGTTTGTCGCTCTTCCTGTGTTCCCACCCCTCTGCACTCCATTGTTCCTGTCTGCGTGAGGGGAGGGAGAAAAAAAGGGGGGAAAATGCAGGCTCACCTCCGTCTGCCGGTGGAAGCATGTCCGAGCAGCCCCGTAGTGATTCCTGTCTCTTAAAGGGGCAGCAGGAACAAAAAAACAAACAGAAGGTGAGGGGAGCCCGGCATTCACAGCTTTACAATGCGCATCGAAAGATTTTTACCTCCTGGAGGCCAGGTACTTGAAAAGTATGCTGGGACGTGCTTAGGTGGGCGTGGTCGTACTTAATTTTTTTAAAAGTCCAGAGCTGGTGGGAAAACATTTTTAAGCTCCGGATCTGGGAGCCCTTTGCCTTGGATTTTAGGGGTCGTGTAAAAGCGCCCTACCATGGCCCAAGGGCTGGACTCATTTGTAAGGCTTGCTCCTATGAGACCCAGTGTGAGGATGCCTTACTTAGAAATGTGGAGGAGAGTGAGGAGGTGAAGAGGGGGTGGCAGCCACCAGCAAAGGCCTACCTGACTGCTGAAACATCAGCATCGTCTGAGGAGAGGTGTGGACGGGCAGCGAGCGCGTTCTCTGTACGGAGCTGTGACTCCGGCTGGGCATACTATTGCTTCCTCCGGGGTTGGCAAACCAAAGGTTCTGTGGGCAGAAGGCAAAACGGGCACCACCAAGATCAGACAAACCACCAAATCCAAGAGAGAGAGAAACAGAACCATAGTGTCAAGGGAAGTGATCGTACCACTCTATTCTGCTCTGGTCAGACCTCATCTGACCAGAGTAAGCAAAGTGTTCTGCTTATATACCGCCCCATACCACTACAAGTAGTCTCTGGGCGGTTTACAATTTTGATTACAGTGTGCAGGCTACACATTGCCCCCACCCCCCAGCGAGCTGGGTACTCATTTTACCGACCTCGGAAGGATGGAAGGCTGAGTGAACCTTGAGCCTGCTACCTGGGATTGAACCCCAGGTCGTGAGCACAGTTTTACCTGCAGTACAGGCATTTAACCACTGCGTCACAAATATTTAGAGTACTAAATATTTGAAAGGATGTCACATTGAAGAAGGGACTGGTTTGTTTTCCATGGCTTCAGAGACTAGGACGTGGGGAAATGTTCTCAAACTTCAGGAAAAGAGATTCAATTTAAACATTAGGAAGAATTTCATGACAGTTAGAGGTCTTTGGCAATGGAATATGCTGCCATGGAGGGTGGTGGAGTTGCCTTCTTTGGAGGCTGGATGGCCATCTGTCGGGAGCACTGTGATGGGGGTTCCTGCATGGCAGGGGGTTGGACTAGATGGCCCTTGAGGTCTCTTCCAACTCTATGATTCTATGATTCTACCTTCCCCCTCCTACTGCTTATCAGCACTGCAGGGCAAGCCCCCGCTGTGGGGCAGCTTGGTCAGCATGCCACGCCCTGGGAGTACCCATTTTGGGGTGTCTGCTTGTAAGCGCAGGCTGGATCCCCCCTGTAAGGGTCAGATCTGAGGACAAAGGCTCCCTGAGTCCCAAAATGGACATGTTGCATGGGGGGGATTATGGGAAATGGAATCCAAAATAAAACTTCCCCATCACCTGGCAGCTGCCCACAAGGGCATCTGAGGTGGATAACAACCATTATTGCCGGGACTTTAGCACAGCATGGCTTGACAGGACACCTATTTCCAAAAGGACTACGCCCCAGGCTGGTTGGCTGAGGGCGTGACCCCGAGAGAGCCCCGGAGGATGAAAACAGAGCATCGGGGCCTTCTTGTCAGTCTGAAATGTATTTATTTATTTTTGGATTTATATACCGTCAAGCTTAATTCAGGGAACAACTCGAGGCGGTGTACAAGAAAATGTAAGCAGACAACATAAAAATAATATTTTGCATATATTGTACTAAGTAAACATAATAAACATATAGAGTAAACAAATCATAATAGAGAGTCACCTAGGTGGCAGGTAAGGTGCAGTATTGCCATAAAGCCTCACAGTAGAGTCAGGTCTTTAAAGAGCTCTTAAACATTGCCACAGATGGAGCTCAACAGATGTCAACTGGCAATTTGTTCCAAAGGGTTGGGGGGGCACTGAGAAAGCCTGGTTTCTCATAACAGTTTTGGGGCTTCCCTAGGGGTGGTCACCTTAAGTGCCAATGCTAAAGAAGATCTAGTTCGACAGGCATTTATTACTTTAAAGGACAATCATATTCAGGTCCCTCCCTAGGAAGGTTTTATAAGTTAAATTCTCCTGGCCCTCTCTCTGGTGATCTTTAAGAAACCCCTAAAAAACCTATTTCAGCAGACTTAAAAAGAATTCCATCTGAATAGCCTCTGAAAGTTATCAGCCTATCGCTTTAAAAAACGCTGTTTTTAAATGCAATTTCAGTTTGACCTTATGCTATTTGATATTACTGTCACCGTTGTACACCACCCCGAGTGACTTTCAGTCAGATGGGTAGTATAGAAACTGACTGACTGACTGAAGGACCAGATGCAGGGGAGTGGTATCAGGAGACAGAGATCTTGTCTCGTGCGCTCCCAGAGGCATCTGGTGGGGCCACTGTGAGATACAGGAAGCTGGACTAGATGGGCCTTTGGCCTGATCCAGCAGGGCTCTTCTTAGGTTCTTAATGTTGTACCTGCTCCAGTACCAGCTTTGTTTTTTTAGAAGCCCCATAGAAATAAATGGGAGTGAGGAACGCAGGGAACCACAATACCTTATCAGTATCATTTTTGAGACATTCCGATGGCACAAAGTTAGCAATATCCAACCCTAACTTTATGTTCATTCTGGATATGTTTGTGCTGGACAAATCAACCACCCTCCGGAGCTTACCGATTTTCCTAATTTACAGAGAGTAACAGATGGTCCCTGAGTTAGACCTGGAAGTACATAAAAACGTAAGAACAATAAGATGGGCCAACTGCCCATCTAGTCCAGCTTCCTGTATCTCACAGTGGACCCACCAGATGTGTTTGGGAGCACATGAGACTAGATCTCTGTCTCCTTATCCTATTCCCTTGCATCTGGCCCTTGAAGTACCCTGGTTTTAAGCCTGGAGATGAAACATCTCCATCATGGTTTGTCACCTGGGGTGGGCTTTTCCTCCAGGAATCTGTCCAATCCCCTTTTGAAGGCATCCAGGCCAGATGCCATCACCACATCCTGTGGCAGGGAGTTCCACAGACTAACAACGCACTGGGTGAAAAAATATTTTCTTTTGTCTGTTCTTACTCTCCCAGCCCACAATTTGAATGTATGTCCCCCTAGTTCTGGTATTTTGTATAAGTGGTTTCGCTGAAGACACAAAACACAAGGTTCTCCTCTCCTTTTCTGTGGCCTTTCCAGGAAAGAAAGACAGGCAGGCAGCGAGGAAGAAACTCGGGCCAGTAACAGGAAGCCTTCATGTGGAAAACCCTGTCTGCTCTCTCCTTCTCCTGGCTAGCAGCCACGAGGACTGGGAAAGGCTGGGAGCTGCCGTTTAAAAGAGTAAAAAACATACCCAGCTCTGCCTAAATGGTAATTTTTTTATTCTGAGTCCAGGATGAGAAAAATCAAGCCCACCCATTCCATCCTCGCTCTTGCGTCTCTTTGAAGAGGGGTGCAGTTTAAAGCCAGGAGTGGGGCGTATAATGCTGAAATGCGCATGTACTGGAGCCGCCACTGAGTCTTCTCCCCTACTCTCTCTCTCTCCACCCCCAACACACACTTTTCCTCCAAGCATTCCTTTCCCTTCCCCTCTGCCCTTCCCCTCGGCCTCCCCTCTACAGGACCTCTTAACAGCACCAAAGAGAGTGAAAACAGGAAATGCTTGCAGAGAACTTCAGGCAGCCTCCGTCCTTTCTCCTTTCCTCCTTTTTCTCTAAATTAAAAATTAAGAAGGGCCCAAAGCAAGCGGGAAAAGATGACGACAGAGTCACTTTTTAAAAGACTTATCACTTGCGCTCTCTGATTCTCTCTGATGGGGAGGTAAAATTTATCTTCTGATCGGAAGATAGACCAGAACTAGGGGGCATCCACTCAAATTGAGGGCTGGGAGAGTGAGAACAGACAAAAGAAAAAATATATATATTTTTACCCAGCGCATTGTTAGTCTGTGGAACTCCCTGCCACAGGAGGTGGTGATGGCATCTGGCCTGGATGCCTTCAAAAAGGGATTGGACAGATTCCTGGAGTAAAAGTCCATCACAGGTGACAAACCATGATGGAGATGTGTCACCTCCAGGCTTAAAACCAGGGTCCTTCAAGGGCCAGATGCAGGGGAGTGGTAACAGGAGACAGATATCTAGTCTCATGCGCTCCCGGACCCATTTGGTGGGGCCACTGTGAGATAGAGGAAGCTGGACTAGACGGGCCCTTGGCCTGATCCAGCAGAGCTCTATTAAGTTCTTATATCCGGGCATGGATTGGGTTATGTTCTCAAGAGGTGGATTGTCATGTGGATTTGTGTGTATGCATGTTCCCTCTATCAACTCCTATCTGATTATAATAACAATTATTATTTAAAAAGACATTTCAAAAGGCCCCCTTTCCTGCTATTTAAAAATGTTTCTAAGGACGGCTTTGCTGGTTAGAATTAAGGCCCATCCAGTTTTCAACCATAGCCAATTGGATGCTCCTTGGGGCAGCAGACAAGGCCGAAGAGAAAAACGGCATTTCTGATGCAGCAGCCATGCTAATCTCTTTCAACAAGAACAACCGAATCAAATTAAGTTTTATTTGGCAACAGATTTCACCAGAGTGTGGCCCACAGGCACATGGTGAACTGGGAAACAGGCTACAAAAGCTTATACCAGGCATGTCCAAACTTTGGCCCTCCAGATGTTTTAGATAGCAACTCCCAGAGTCCTTTGTCATTGGCAGTCTAAGCTTAGAATTCTGGGAGTTGTGGTCCAAAACATCTGGATGGCCGAAGTTTGGACATGCCTGGCTTATACCAAACAAAAACCTGGTTGTCTCTTAAGGCTCCTCTGAAGAAACTGTTGGCTCTGTTTTGTCCTCAGCGCCTGGTGCCCAGGAAACACACTGCTTGAGAAACAGAAGAAGATATTTTGGACTGCCATCGGATACCTCTCCCACCATCCAATCACCATGAACACATCCGGTCGTGTTCTGACTTTGTACACTGAGCAGGTTCAGCTCCGGTTAATATCTGGGTGGGTCTTCACTCAGGGACAGGAAAAGATTGTGACCGAAATCCTGTAGAAGTGTTCTGCGTATATACTGCCCCTATAGCGCTTAAAACACTCTCTGGGTGGTTTGCAATTTAATTATGCAGGCTACACATTGCATGCCCCCTAGCAAGCTGGGTACTCCTTTTACTGACCTCGGAAGGATGGAAGGCTGAGCAGGCTCAAGGATCATTCAGCCTTCCATCCTTCCTTCCACCTGGGATTGAACCCCAGGTCGTGACCACATTGTTAGTGACAGTACAGCAACTTAACCACTGTGCCATGAGGCTAGAAGTGCTGCTGGTCAGAAATGACACTTTGCATTCCTGCCTTGACCAACAGGTTGGACTTGATCACCTTGGGTGCTTTTACACGACCTCTAAAATCCACCTGCAACTTAAATTCGGACCAGAGATCATGGGGGTTTGTCGCTCTTCCTGTGTTCCCAGCCCTCCGCACTCCATTGTTCCTGTCTGCGTGAGGGAGGGAGAAAAAATGCAGGCTCACCTCCGTCTGCCGGTCGAAGCAGCCCCGAACAGCCCCGTAGTGATTCCTGTCTCTTAAAGGGGCGGTGGAGACAAAAAAACAAACAGAAGGCGAGGGAGCCCGGCATTCACAGCTTTACAATGTGCATCGGAAGATTTTTTTACCTCCTGGAGGCCAGGTACTTGAAAAGTGCGCTGGGATGCGCTTAGGTGGGCGTGGTCGTACTTAAATTTTTTTAAAAGTCTGGAGCTGGTGGGAAAACATTTTTAAGCCTAGGATCTGGGAGCCCTTTGCCTCGGATTTTAGGGGTCGTGTAAAAGCGCCCCTTGTTGGCCCCTTCCAGCTTCACGATTCTATTAAGAATCTATAACACTGGACTAAATGGACCAAGAATTCCACCACAATATAAGGCAGGCTCCTCAGTTTTCATGGGGTGTCTTATGTACTTCTGAATTTACCTAAATTACAAGCAGAGTAAAAGCAAAGTGTTCTGCTTATAGACCGCCCCACAGCGCTTCAAGCACTCTCTGGGCAGTTTACCATTTAATTATGCAGGTGACACATTGCCCCGCCCCCTGCTTCCCTCCCGTTCCTCCTCCGGTAGATCCCCCACTCACTAGGAACAGTGCGCTTCACTCCTCTGCCTCCCGCAGGCCATCACCCACTCACCGGCAGCAGTACGCTCCCCTACCCCACCTCCTCCGGGTGATCTGTTGGATACCCACCTGTCTACCTTGCTTCAGGATGCTGGGATTAGCAGCTGCGTTGCGCTGGGTGGTTCCGAGGAGGCCACTAGGGCCCAGAAGACCCAACCGCGTGGTGGGGAGGTTCCGGGAGGGGATTTGGAACTGGCGTGGGTTCCTCCGACCCATGCCTGCACCTACAGATCCAGCTGTCGGTAAGGAGTTTGACTGGCCAAACCCTCGGCTGAAAATGAACAAATGGAAATGAAAGAAATTCATCATAGCACCCATTCTGAGGCCACTGCCTCATCTAGAATCATGCAGTGCACCTCTGAACTAGAGACGGGCACGAACCACTGGTTACGGCCATGGAAGGTGTTATGCAGTTGTGCCCTGCCCCCTGAAGGGGGCACCAGCGAACCGCATAACACCTGTTGCCGGGAAAGCGAACCGAGACGAACTGCCAAAAGGGTGTTTCATGCCCACCTCTACCCTGAGCCACAGGCTGGGCTGGTTGAATGCTGCTGATTAACCTTGGAGACCATGCAAATTTCATTTAAATGACTCTAATTAATTACACAAATGGTTATCTGGAAGCTGAGTCAGGGCAACTGGACTTCTTTTTCTTGAGAGATTGAAACGTTTCGCTGCTCATCCAAACAGCTTCGTCCGTCTTCAGTCTCTCAAGAAGAAGTCCAGTTGCCCTGACTCAACTTCCAGATAAACTCACCTGGATGACTGAGAATCTTCACAGACATACCCAAGCAGTTGCTTTGCTGCTTTAGCTTAATACTTCTTTAGTAACTGCTTTCGGTCATCTCTTCTGGAATAAGTAGCCACAATGCTGTTTCAAATGATTTCAGGATCAGTGCCTTCATTTCCTTTTGTATTTATACCCTATCTGACAAAACATGGCACTCAAGGAGGGGTCTAAATGGTTTTTTAAAATGCTACTTTAAGACCTCCTTCAGCTAGAATTAGGAGCTTCAAGTTCTGCCTCTCAGACAGGCAACACCAAGGCTTGATTGCGGTTTCCACAATCTGGATTCTGGCCTCCCACCCTACTAGTTGTATCAGCAAGTGACTGATCAGCAATGAAACACCATCCCAGGATCCCAAATGAAGACCACATTCCCCGCCCCCCAGGGGCTGCAATTTTGTTGCCAACGCGCCAAACCTACGTTCTTTGCTGCCGATACCCCGAGAGGTCTAAGATGGATTTCCGAGGGAAGGACCTGAAGAGCTTCTGCACCTGCTGTTTCCATGACAACAGCCTTTTCTTCTGTGTCTCCGTAAACGCCTGCCCAAGACAGTGGGGTGGGGTGGGGAATACGAGAAATAAAATAATATTATTATGAGAATACGCTGATAACAAGCACCATCTGGGTCGCCAACAAAACATCTCAGTAAACAAATCAAGCTGTGTGTGCGTGTGTGAAAAATAACACACTTGTTCAGAGCGACCCACTCCGGCTCAGCCACAAATTCCTGGACCTGAAGCCTGAAAGCTCTTTTTAGAGATAGAGCCTCGTGGCACAGTGGTTAAATGCCTGCACTGCAGCAAAAACTGTGCTCATGACTTGGGGTTCAATCCCAGGTAGGTGGCTCAAGGTTGATTCAGCCTTCCATCCTTCCTAGATCGGTAAAACGAGTACCCAGTTTGCTTGGGGTGGTGGAGGTAATGTGTGGCCTGTATAATTAAATTGTAAACCGCCCAGAGAGTGCTTGAAGCACTATGGGGTGGTAGATAAGCAGAACTCTTTGCTTTATGCTGACCCAACGGACTACCCTCTGGAAAAAAGGCAAATAATGGAGGCACAGATATAGTCTCCTATATGGAGTCTGTCTCAGAGCATTCCTCAGAAACCAAGGTCTTCAACTGCTTGGATTGGATGTCCTGTTGACAACTTTGCAGGGTGGCCTGCCCCAAGACTCTTGACACCAATTGTGGTTCTTTCTGTGGCCAGCACGCATGCTGCCCTCTGTGGAGACGCTCACAGTTCATGCATGCCTGGCAATGACAGAAATCTTCAGGTTCCTAAGGGACCAAATAAATAAATAAATAAATAAATAAGACACAACCGCCCCATTTGGCCAACGTGGCGTTGGGGCCGACGTGTCCTAACCCTTCTCTGCAACTCATAAGAAGAGCCCTGCTGGATCAGGCCAAAGGCCCATCTAGTCCAGCTTCCTGTATCTCACAGTGGCCCCACCAGATGTGTCTGGGAGCGCATGACACTAGATCTCTGTCTCCTGATCCCACTCCCCTGCATCTGGCCCTTGAAGTATCCGATTTTAAGCCTGGAGATGACACATCTTGATCAGGGTTTGTCACCTGTGATGGACTTCTCCTCCTGGAATCTGTCCAATCCCCTTTTGAAGGCATCCAGGCTAGATGCCATCACCACCTCTTGTGGCAGGGAGTTCCACAGTTCCTTGTGACTGCCACATGTTGACAAGGGAGGTCTCATGTGGGAATCCTCAGTCCTTCAAAGGAAGATTTCCACCCCTCTTTCTCTTAAACGATGCTCTTGGCAGAGATGACAACAAGAACATGGCAGAGAAAAGGACTCCTGAGGTAAACGGCCATTAATCCTGGTCAAGGCTGAACAGCACGACTTGCAACAGAGAAGACAGCAAACTGCACAGGGTGGTTCATAACTGGATGTCCATTCAACAAATTAAGAATTCTCTTGAGAGCTTTGGGGGTCAAGCTCAATATGATGTGAATGGCAGGAACACAATTCGTATGCCAGTTTTTGAATTATGGAAACAGCGGTCATAGGGGAAGACCGAGTATTCTCTGGACCAGATGGTAAGGAATGGAGAAAAAGCAAAGTGTTCTGCTTATATACTGCCCGATACCACTTCAAGGGCAGTTTACAGTTTTTAATTACAGTATGCAGGCTACACATTGCCCCCCCCCCACCCCGCAAGCTGGGTGCTCATTTTACCAACCTCGGAAGGATGGAAGGCTGAGTCAACCTCGAGCCTGCTACCTGGGATTGAACCCCAGGTGGTGAGCACAGTTTTACCTGCAGTACAGGCATTTAACCACTGCGCCACGGGGCATCTTCTAAAGCTGGCACCTCCCCTGCTCTTGACCTCCTCAGCTCTGCTGAAGACTCTCTTAAATAATAAATAAATTATGGCAATGAGCCTCCGAAGCCAGCCTGCCACCTCCTTACCCTAATTTTGGTCATTTTTCTTCCGTGCTATTCATATTCTACAACCGTAAATGTCTCCTGCATCTTCTTTGTTGAGCTGCACTCCGAGGGAAAAAAACAAAACAAAACAACTATGACGGATTTCGTATGCATGCTGTTTTAAGAGATCTTTTTGTGCGTGTGGATAGAATTAGGTATTGAGGAATGATTCACGTCGCACAAAAAGGGCTTGGGGTGTTCCAGAAACAGCAGGAGGATCACAGAAAGCAATACTGTAGCCGAGGGAGGTGTGGGGCTCCTTCTTCTGAGTCTGTAGTACTAGTGATCAGGTGGTGTGTGTGGGGGGGGGGGTGGGGAGCAAGCATTTTTGGTCTGCAACTCCCAGATCTGCCTAGCCAGCCAAGCTGGGAAAATCCCATTCGCAAGCTCCATCTTAAGTTCTTCAAGTTCTACGCCATGCCCCAGAAAGCCACAAAACCCATGAGCCGCTTGTGCAGATGCCGCAACAGTAATGGCCTTGATTGCGGATAGACACTTATTTTATTTAAAATATTTTCATCTTGCCTTTTTCCTTAAAAAAAAAAAAAAACCGAGGCAGCTTAAACACAAAACATGTTCAAGCTAAATAGAATAAGTATATGAATATTCAGAGAGGGTAGCTGTGTTAGTCTTTTCAAGAATTTCAGGTAAAAATAAAAGAAAAACAAAACAAAACAAAACAAAAGACCCAAACATGTAGCACCTTAAAGACTTTCATATTTTAATGTGACGTTTTGTGCACATGTGCGCTTCTTCAGACATATATAGCAGCAGAATGAGGTGTGAGATATAATATGAGATGAGATATACATTTCATACCAGATAAGAACATAAGAACATAAGAAGAGCCTTGCTGGATCAGGCCAAAGGCCCATCTAGTCCAGCTTCCTGTATCTCACAGTGGCCTCTGGGAGTGCACAAGGCTAGATATCTGTCTCCTAATACCACTCCCCTGCCTCTGGCCCTTGAAGTACCCCAGTTTTAAGCCTGGAGATTCCACATCTCCCTCATGGTTTGTAACCTGTGATGGACCTTTCCTCCAGGAATCTGTCCAATCCCCTTTTGAAGGCCTCCAGGCCAGATGCCATCACCACCTCCTGTGGCAGGGAGTTCCACAGACTAACAACGCGCTGGGTGAAAAAAATAGTTTTTGGGGTTTTAGCCTAGATATCATTGGCTACAAGATTAAAACACACTGACAACAACAGAGCACAACAGTCCATTTTAAAACCTCACTCAGACTACAGTAACCCCCACCCGCCCTAAACAACCTGCGATGACTGAAAATCCGCAATATTAGGATGCAGGTCAGGTGGGCCCTGGGGGCGGGTGGCGCACAAAGTTTAAAATGCCTTAAAGAAGCCCATCCCCCTAAACCTGCATCTGCATGTCACAGATTTTCAGTCATTGCGGATCAGGTGGGTCCCTGTACATGAATCGCGAAATGGCAGGGGGTTACTGTGCCGGTCATGAAGGAAATACCTGCCTGTCTTTGCCTGCTTGTAGAAGCACAGCAAACATGGTGCCCGCCTGGCCTCCTGTGGCAGGGAGTTGCAGAGTCTGGGAGCAACTAAATAAAACTGTGGATGTGTTAAATTATTATAAACAAGCCACACTTATTAGCTGAATCTTCTTATCAGTTGCCATTTGTTGAAGTTCATTCTTGTTTCTTTCTCTTCTTGGAAGAGTCTTGTAGTAGAGTGGTTAAACTAACAGCCCCAACAGTGCTCATGACCTTGGGTTCAATCCCAGGGAGACGGCTAAAGGTTCACTCAGCCTTCCATCCTTCTGGGGTCAGTAAAATGAGTACCCAGCTTGCTAGGGGTGGAGGGGGCTATCTGTACCCTGCATAATTACTTGTAAACAGTCTAGAGCAGGGGTCCTCAAAGTTTTCAAACAGCGGGCCGGTCCACCACCACCCAGACACCACTGGGGGCCGGATCCCAGTCCAAAAGCAGCTGCGGAGGCTGGCTTGCTCACAAAACAGGGGGTAGGTGGGGGGGTTGCAATTGGTCCCAGGGGCCGGATTCAGGACCTTGGGGGGCCGCATCTGGGCCCGGGGCCTTAGGTTGAGGACCCCTGGTCTAGAGAGTACTTTAAGGGCCACGGGGCAGTATATAAGCAGCACACTTTGATTCCTAAAGTATTCTTATCTAAGTGTTCCTTGAGAACATCCTAATTCCATTTCCTATGGGTTCATTATTTCTCCACTGAGATTTCAAATCACCATCTTCACCCTGCTCAAGAACTGTGCTGGAAAACCAGCATATTTAGGTAGGTTGAAAAGGAACCAAGAGGCCTGACTTTGGGAGCACCTAGTCATGTGTCATGCAGGGTGTGTTTGGTGTCCACGCTCAAACATGAATGGTTAGGAGAATGTTCTGGAACGTCACTCTGTGCAGGCCCAGAGACCCAAAAGTGTGGCTCGTGGAGACCACGAAGGAAAACTAGCCTGTTTAGAAAACCAGAAAATCCCCCAAACGTTGCCTCTCAGCCACGAGGAAAGGAACAAGGCGTGTGCAACACCTGCTTGTATTAATTTATTATTTTTATTTTTATTGTTAACACTCAGTCAGTCAGTCAGACACCTTTATTGGCACGAATAAATAAATAAATAAATAGATAGATAGATAAAATAGACAATGGGCAATAGAGAATAAAAGCACGCATTTGTGGGAGTGTGCGGACCCAAATCAGTATCGCTAAAAAAAAAAGGTGGGTAGAAGGAATGGAAAAGTATTGTAACAGGGCAAGAGCAGAAAGGTGTTTCCATGAAGCATTGTATTTGTCCCGCCGTAAACAACTGCAGACCATCCAGGGTGAGCAAGCTATATTTGAAGGTGTAGAACAGAAGGCCCGTTAAATAACTGTGATCTGCGACGCTGGATTATCAAGTTGATAAATATGGCAATCTGCCTAGTGTGGGTTTTGTCTGAGCCTAACAAAAGGTTATGCAAGATGACCTCATCCTGGCGACCAGGAAGTCTAGCAAGGTGTGGGTCTAGGTGGGAAGCACGAATGGCCTTGTATAGAGGACAATATAAGATTATATGCACCCGAGACTCAGTGGTCCCTGTATTACAGGGACATAACCGAGTCTCCGGTGGTGGAGAGCCAAATCTCTATAAGACATTGGAAGGGAGTACATTACATCTTGCCAGAGTAAAAGTGCGTCGTTCTTGAGGATTCTCTAAAAGATGTAAGTAGCTGGCCAGCTTGCCAACAGGTAGCGGAAGTTGAAGACTAAGGGGAGAACATTCCTTAGAGGCTGCTGCAAGGAGGTCTTGCCTTTCAATATCTAGCAGTCTAAGCTTTAACAGCCTATAAGCCTGCATGAAAGATAGTGTCCCCAATTGTTCAGGTGAAATGCCCAGAACCATAATTTTTTGGAGAAACAATTTAAGGCCAGGGGAGTAAAAATGGTCGGAAAGAATACCCTCTATCAGGGGGTCTTTGTATGAAATAAAACAAATTCTCAGCCAGTATTTGAAGTATCTTAGTTGTGCCTGAGTGCTCAATCTGCTGACACCGGCCTCCAAGCAGAGGGCTGCGTAGGGTACACAATGAGGAACTGCCAGTATTTTGTAAAGAAAACCGGATTGAAGCCTTTCAACCAGTGGATTGATGGCATCTAGCCAAACTGGTATCCCATATGTCAAGCCCCACACACAGAGCACACACACAAACAGGGTTCAGTTCTTTGCCAAGATCTTTAGTGGAAAGCCAGGCAAGTTCAAGTCCGTTGCTAACAATCAAGTGCCAGATAAATAACAGAATCCAACTCCCAGCAATTAAGAGTCCAAGTCAAACCAGAATATCTCACGGAAACCAGACGCCAAACCCAAGGGAACAGATCAAGCCATGGTCCAGGAAGCAAGTCCGAAATCAGGAAACAGAGCAAAGGTCACAGACAGGAACATGGTTGCAAGTTCAAATGACATGTTGCTCCCACAGAGAGCTCAAAGTGAGTTTACCAGCTTTATCCCAAAACAGGGAACACACCCTTACTTCTGGAAAGGCTCCTGCTAGTACTCAGGGCTTCCCAACCTGATTCCCCATCTAGCATCAAAGACCCTTTCCCTACCTCTCCTGGTAGCACGTCTTTGCAGAATCCTGCTCATGGCCCTTCTAGGGGGAGAAGATATGTTTTCAGCTGAGTCATCAGACCCAGCTGCCTGCTGATTTGAGCTGCAAGGCTCCTCCAGCAGCTTTTCACCATTTAACCCCTCAGAGTCAGGTTCTGTGACAGGCAGGGTCCTGGCACCATATAACAATTGGGAGATGACTTTAGCTTTATAGACCTGCAGGGCACTGGGGATATGTTGATTGCCCCATACATAAAAGAACCAGTAAATGGCTTGGATGGTCAGTCTGGCTGAGTTGATAGTGATATGCCTATGTCTGGCCCAGGTGTTGCGGTAAAAAAATTTAAACCTAAGTACTTGAATTCTTTGACTTGTTGAATTGCTCTCCCATGAAAAATCCAAGATTGGGGTTTCCAGGTCTTACTAAAAATGACTATTTTGGACTTACTATAATTGAGAGACAGTTTGTTGCAAGAGAGATAGTTAATACATTCTGAGATCAACCGTCTTAAACCTATCTTGGTGCTATATAGTAAAACCATGTCGTCTGCATAGAGGAGAATGGGCACTGCCAAATGGCCCAATCTTGGACAGTGGCTGTTTACCCCTAACAAAAGGGGAGCAAGGTCATTAACATACAAATTAAATAGGGTAGGGGCAAGAACACAGCCCTGTTTAACTCCTCTGTTAATGGGAACACTACTGGAGAGTTCACCACCACTGGATAAAGCAGGTGTTCTCTGTATATAACCTTTGGATTAGAAAAAAACAGTCTTCTGTCTAAGCCGGCAGCCCGTAACTTGGCCCATAGAAGTTCCCGGTCTACTGAGTCAAATGCAGCTTTAAGATCTAAAAAGGCTGCATATAAATGACTCTTCGTGTGGGCAGTTTGCTTGGCTATAAGATGAGACAGTATTAGACAGTGATCCACTGTGGATTTATTCTCGCGAAATCCTGCTTGCGCTGGCCCAAGTATGTTATTATCATTTATCCATGAGTTGAGTTGAATCAGGAGGTGGTTTGCATACACCTTGCCCACGACTGACAACAGGCTGATTGGTCTGTAACTGCCTGGCATTTTTCTATCCCCCTTTTTAAAAATGGGTAGAATTATGGACTGAATCCAAGACTTGGGCATTATCCCAGATCTATCCACAAAAGTAAAGAGATCTGCCAAAATGGGTGCCCACCAGTCAGCATATGTTTTAAATAGATCAGGTGGGAGTTAATCAGGTCCTGGGGCCTTTCCTGATTTCAGCTTAGTAAGTAGTTGCTTAATTTCTAAAATAGCGACTGGGGGCCAGTTGGGTTCCTACATTTGATGGCTTTGCTTAACCTGTCCCAACAGGCTGCTGAGTGATGTTTATGGCTTTGATGGCCTCTGCAAGTTGTTGCTTGACAATAAAGTATCTGTGAGGTGGAAAAGAACTGTTGGATTTTCAAAAGATATGATACATTTGGCGTAATTCTTTCTTTAAATTGAGACAGGCCATATTCAGTCCCTCAAGAACGGCCCTTGATTGATGGGGAGGCTGACCAATATAGACTGTCAGAGTGTCTACGAACTGCTCGTATCTTTCTATACATGCCAAAGGGCTATCAGTGACAGAAACTGTAAAGGCACCTAGTGGTGGGTTGCTCTGGAGGAACTTTTCGAAAAGAGTTTTGGTGGCCAAATCCCATTTTACTTTGACTGTACGAGATGGTGTGGAGAGGGAGCGTGGGAGCATTATACTAGGTTCAGGAAGTGCAGTTTGAACGGCAAGAGTACAGAGTATGGGGAGGTGGTCACTGGGGTCGAGAGGTATGACCTTGAAACCAAGGACAATGGATAGTAGTGGAGCAGGTATCAGTATGTAATCAATCACACTTGCTCCATGTGGTGAAATATAGGTGAACTCACCATCAAAGTTTAGATCAGCTAAACCATTTAGCCAAAGGAGGCTTCTTGTAATGCTGAAATTGGTGAGTAGATGACCAGCATGATTAATTAATTTGTCCTTGGAGACTCTCGTCCAGGAAAAGTAGTCAGGACAGGAGTCTCCTGCAGTTAAGATGTCTGCTATCTTGAGTACCTCAAGGCCGGACCCCACCCTGGAATTGAAGTCACCTGCCACCAAACACCAAGCTTTGGGAAACATAATTTCAGAGTTTTCCAATGCTTGAGATAAATAGCTCCATTGCAGTTCTCTATCAGCTTTCTTCTCAGTAGGGGGAATATACACGTTTGCTATTAATAACTCTTGGGTCAGAGTATTAACTCTGATAATCTGGAGTTTGCAGTAACTATCGGCCATAAATACTAACTCCGAATGAATATGTTGTGCAACCAATATAGCAAGGCCACCTGAAGGGCAGCCCCTAAGCTTCTGCTTAGAAGCTAGGAGGGAGTAAGAGTTAAATCCATCCAGAGTAATGTCAGTGGTAGATCAGGTTTCCTGGAGGAGAATGATCCCTTGATTCAATAGGACCCCTCTGGACTCTGAATCTCGCATTATCCTCTTCCATCCTGCTACATTCCAAGAAAGTATACTAAGAGGATGGAAATTAATCTGGTGGGGGGACGCCCACGGAGTGTCAAACCAACTGAGTAGATTGGTCAGTGGGTGGGGGCTCTACACAAGCGGGGGACAGATTTGCCGGTATTTGGGTGGAATCTGCCACAGCCTGTTCATACAGTATGCACTGGGAGGGTTCCAACAATGAGGGGCACCTGCTTGTATTCATGCCATTACTCACCTCATGAATCAGGCATTTGTCTATGAGCTGCAAATAGGAGCTTATGTTCTCCTCATCCGGTCTGGAGACAAGGAGCTGAGTACACACTGGAAGAAGAGGAGAGGAAAGAAGCCACCATTACTTTTAAATTACTCACTGGGGAAATTATCTATCTATCTATCTATCTATCTATCTATCTATCTATCTATCTATCTATCTATCTATCTATCTATCATGTAATTCAAGTGTCATTTTATCTATCTATCTATCTATCTATCTATCTATCTATCTATCTATCTATCTATCTATCTATCTATCTATCTATCTATCTAGTAATTCAAGTGTCATTTTATCTCTCTCTCTCTCTCTGTCTATCTATCATGTAATTCAAGTGTCATTTTTATCTATCTATCTATCTATCTATCTATCTATCTATCTATCTATCTATCTATCTATCTATCTATCTATCTATCTATCTATCTATCTATCTATCTATGCCCTGACTTCAAACTTTCTGAGAAGGGGTACAAAATGGCCCCATTATGACAACTGGAAAAAGACCTTCTGTCAAGGGAAGAGACACCCACAAAAAATGTGCATGAATGTGCGCGCGCACACACAGAGGTGGAATTCCATTCATGCCTGGCTGTATTAAGTTCCATAGTTTGCTCGCTGTTACTGTGGTGTTTAAGTCTGGAATTACTCCGTTTACGTCTATTTATAAAAGGGAAGCAGCTGGGTGCTCCGTCTTCTCCTGCGACAGGAGGGGGGAAAGGGGGCTTGGAGCCCCACCCCCATGAGAAGAACAGCAGTGGCTCTCTTGCTTTGCTACAAGGGGGAGGTACGGATGCTGGAGATGCTACTGCTTCACATCCCTTCAAAGACGTGGCTGATAGGGATTGCGTGACCCTTGACACAAAGTAAGAGAATGTGGCCACTGGGGGCACAAAGAGCCCCCCCCCAAGTCAGCGTTCAAAGCCCCCAACCCTCCTTTCATCCAGAGAAAGAAAACCGGACTCTGAAAAGATGGGTACAGTGGTACCTTGTATAAAGGAATTAATTCGTTCCAAATGAAATCATGTTAAGCAGATTTTCCTTTATACAAATTTCCCATAGGAATGTATTGAAAATGGAGTAATCCCATTTTTATGTTGTACGGATTTATCCCCATAGGTGATTACGTTAAGCAAATGTCCCCTTTCTCTGGAAATTTTTTATGTTGTACAGATTTTATGTTATCCAAATGATTTGTTATATGAAGGTCCACTGTATTTGGGTATTAAATGGTGCAGAGGTGACGTCAAGTCAATTCTGATTCATGAGTACTCTTTCCACGGTTTTCCAGGCAGAGAATACTCAGAAACGGTTTTCCCATTCCTTCCATCTGGGGGGGGGGGTCGTGCAGCACCCCCAAGGCCACCCAGGCTGGCTCTTCTCCCAGGAGGAACATCGGGAATCGAACTCCCAAACTCCCATCTCCTCAGCCAGATGCCTAAGCCACTGACCTATCCAGGCAGCTATGATCTAATTAAGAAAGGCAACTGGCACTCCTGATGACACCCCATAAGTTCACCCATTAAATAACTCACAAACCCCTCTTTCAACTTCAAACATTGCAAAACACCCATTTTGCAAAACCAGAAGTTAACACCTAATTGCTTCCCGTTTCGATATTGTATTTTAAAACCTTGGTGGCAATCTACACAGCCTTCGGCCAGAAAGACGCTGGAGGCATTCAAGAAAATAAATTGGTCTGCCATCTGCCAAGATCTCCTTTGATTAGTATTCCTGCTTTACACAGGCGGGGACACTTGATGGCCTTGTAAGCCCCTTCCAACTCCAAAACTTCTCTGACTCTATGTTATGGGAGAATATCGAATGAACTACATGAAAATCAACGTATTCTCAAAGGCTTTAATGGCCGGAATCTGATAGCTGTTGTGAGTTTTTCAGGCTGTTTGGCCGTGTTCTGGAAGTTTTTCTTTTCAAGAATTAGGAAGAAAAACTTCCAGAAATGCCTGCCTTGAACAATTGACTCATTCTATACCCCAAAAGGAAAATGACTCATTTTATACCCCAGAGCACAGAGAGAACTCCTAGTTCCCTGAATCCCTTGCCCTCTGAAGATGCCAGCCACAGAGTCTAGCGAAACGTCAGGAAGGAAAACTTCCAGAACACGGCCAAGCAGCCTGAAAAACCCACAAAAGCCATCAGATCCTGGTTGTGAAAGCCTTTGAGAATACATTGAGAACATCCAGTTTCCTGCTTCCAGAGCTTCTGACATCCAGCAAGGCCTGTAGGTCTGAGAGTCTGGCGATCCTGGCTATTTGACCAGATGCAGGGGAGTGCTATCAGGAGACAGATATCTCGTCTCATGCGCTCCCAAACACATCTGGTGGGGTCACTGTGAGATACAGGAAGCTGGACTAGATGGGTCATTGGCCTGATCCAGCATGGCTCTTCTTATGTTCTTATATTTGGGGATATTTCCTAGGAACAAGGATCATTTCCAAATGCTGGACCCTGGGTTGAATTTCTTCTCCCCAAAAAGAGACCCCTGTGACTCTACGATGCCTTGGGGCAATCCTGCCATGTGCTAAGCACCTGCCCCCATCCTCCGTCTTTTCTTTAAACTGGGCACCCAAGTCAATCATAGGATCACAGAGCTGGAAGGCACCTCTAAGGTCATCAAGAGAGTGTCTTCAGTTAAACCCACCACAATGGGTAGCCTGCAAACTGTAATTAAAACTGTTAACCGCCCAGAGACTACTTGAAGTGGTATGGGGTGGTATAGAAGCAGAACGCTTTGCTTTGCTTTTTAAAAGAACATGTTGGCATATGTAGGGGAGGAGCTGTGGGAAGAGAGCGGGGACTCCCTTTCTCTAGGGCAGGGGTCCTCAAACTTTTTTAAACAGGGGGCCGGTTCGCTGTCCCTCAGACACAGTTGTGGGACAGACCCTGCAGCTCCCCGGTGCGGCTCCGAGGGGAGAGAGGGAAGGCCCAACCCACTCCACCCGGCCCCCCAGCCCAACGCCGCTCTCGCCTGTCGACCTGGATGACAGCCCCGCATCTCCCATGGCTCCAAGGGGGGTAGGGGAGGGCCCATCCTGCTCCCCCCTTGCATTGGTGGCTGAGGCGGCAGCAGCAGCTGCTGCTGCACGGTGGGTTTTTGGCTCAAGTGGGGGGGTGTGTGTGGGGGGGTTCTGCAATGGCAGGCAGGCTGGATTCAGGACCCTGGTGGGCTGCATCCGGTCCATGGGCCATAGTTTGAGGATCCCTGCTGTAGGAGAACAGTTCATTAGCACCTGAGATCAGTAGCTCTCAGGAACTGGGTTCTAGTTACAAGTGGGACAAAACCCATTTGCAATCTCAATTAAAACTGGTGTGTGTGTGTGCGTGTGGGTGTGTGCGCGCACGTGACTGTGAATGCTACAAGACACATCCTGGGTCTAGGGAGGCATCACTTCCACTTTGTTTATCCTGATATAGATCAAGGTAAACAGAATAAATATTAAAATACAGGGGACAAAAAGTAAATACAGTAATAAGACAAATTTAATCTGTTCTACGAGTTGTTTCATTTTACAAAAACACTCATCTTGTGAAATGTGGTTTCCCATAGGGTTTTAATTGCGCAGCATCCCATAGGGAATTTTTCATTATGAGAAGCAACCCTATTCCTGGATTTTTTTTGTCTTATGGGGCTCTTTTCTGGAAGATAAGAGATAGAAACGTTTCACTGCTCATCCAAACAGCTTCAACTAGCTTTATTCAGACTGATGAAGCTGTTTGGATGAGCAGCAAAACGTTTCTATGTCTCAAGAAAAAGAAGTCCAATTGCCATGGCTCCGCTTCCAGATAAACTCCCCTGGATGACTGAGAATCTTCAGAGACATAGTCTTATGGGGCATTCGTCTTAAGAGGCATTACTTAAATAAAAGTAGGTCCAGTATTTTAGGCTGGGGTTGAAGGTGTTCACAGACCCCGAAGAAGACCAGCAAGGTTTCTGAATGAATGCAAGTTGATTATCCAGATCAGGCTGACCGACAGACCATGATTACTAAAAGTCAAAGAACAGGACGGAGAACTATGCCTCTGAAGATTCTCAGTCATCCAGGTGAGTTTATCTGCAAGTTGAGTCATGGCTACTGGACATCTTTTTGAGAGACAGAAACGTTTCGCTGTTCATCCAAACAGCTTCATCGGTCTGAATACAGCTAGTCCGAGTCCTCCATCTTATGAGCCTCGTGGCGCAGTGGTTAATTGCCTGTACTGCAGGTGAAACTGTGTTCACGACCTGGGGTTCAATCCCAGGTAGCAGGCTCAAGGTTCACTCAGCCTTCCATCCTTCTGGGGTCGGTAAAATGAGTACCCAGCTTGCTGGGGGGGGGGGGGCAAATGTGTAGCCTGCACACTGTAATTAAAATTCTAAACCGCCCAGAGACTACTTAAAGTGGTATGGGGCGGTATATAAGCAGAACACTTTTATAGTCAGCTTTGACCTCTTGTCACCCTGGTCTGAATTGGGCTCATAAGATGAACAATGGCCTGAATAGGCTCGTTAGGGAGACAATAGTATCCATAGCCTTGAGGTGAACAATGGCCTAAGGTGCTGAAACCTATAAAGCATGAGGCGTTAGCTACAGCCTTGGTGGTGAAGGCTCTTTGATTTGTCTGGGTACTTTGGAAAACACAGCCTGATAAGTAGCAGATAGACTATGCCATCTCTGTTGAGGAAGGGTTTTCAATGCTCACATGAATGGCTTCCCTGACTCCTCTCTCAAACCACCTCTCTTCTTTGTCTAATATGTGTACGGAGAACCTTTTGTCATGCTGGCCAAGGCCACGGAGTGGATGGCGGCTGCTCACCTTTCCCCATCACTTTAGTGAACTGCCCGGGGAGGTCCCCTTCGGGCAAAGGAGCCCCGCTGGATTCGCCCTCACAGCCCGGCAAGTGGGGGTGGTGTGGGTGCATCCCCCCAGCGGCAGAGTCCTTGCCGTCGGAGCCTTGGCCGTCGGAGCCGATCAGAGAAGCCGGGCGGCGGGGCTCAGGGTCCCGGCTGTGCTCGTCTGCCATGGAGTTCCGAGAAGAGTATGCCTTGATTGGGGTGAGGATCATCTGGTGAAGCTCCTGCAGCGGGACACGCAGGTTGCCCCCTTCCAGGATATCCTGTGGTTGGAAAAATACAGACCCTGAGCTTTAACCCGTGCGGCCTCTTATCCCAAGTTCTGAAATACAACAGAACCCCCCGGTAGGATCCCTATCTGGTTTATTCACTCATCCGCTGGCTGAAAATATTTATTTATTTATTTATTTATTTATTTATTTATTTATTTATTTATTTATTTATAATTAAATAAAGCCTGCCAGAAATACCTGTTTTTTTTATTTATTTATTTATTTATTTATTTTTACAACTTATATGCCGCCCACTACCCAAAGGTCTCTGGGCGGCTTACAATCAGGAATTAAAACAGTTAAAAACATCAAACAACAATAAATAATTAAAACAACAATAAAAACCTTATACTAAAACATCACACTAAAATTGCCATCAGAAGACCCACAATCTAAATTGTATCAATTAAAAAACTTCTGGAACAGGAAGGTTTTTACCTGGCGCCGAAATGTCATCAGTGTTGGCGCCAGGCGGATCTCACTTGGGAGGGCATTCCATTTTATGTATTTTTCAGCATGTATTTACCAGAGCTGGCCACTGGATGGAGTCACAGACCATGCAATGTATAACGCTTGCTATGCCCATGTTTCTTCACATCCCAAGGCATGCAGCTTGGAACCAACCCCTATGGCCGGCATGTCCAAACGTTGGCCCTCCAGATGTTTTGGACCGCAACTCCCACAGTCCTTTGCCATTGGCAATCTAAGCTTAGAATTCTGGGAATTGTGGTCCAAAACATCAGGAGGGCCGAAGTTTGGACATGCCTGCCCTATGGATACCATAATCCTAATGTATTGCCACTGAAACGCCTTTTTGACCACCACTGAGTTTTTGTAAGCACATTTCATTGCACTAGATTCGCAGAATTCCAAACCTAGATTGTCAATGACAGGATTATGGGAGTTGTCATTTTCAAAACATCTGGAGTGCTGAAGGTTCGCCACCACTGCACTAGATCATTGAGAAAGTGAACAGTTAAGAGAACTTTCCATGTATCGGGACCTAAGGGTGTTTATACACGACCCCTAAACTCCGGGGCAAATGGCTCCCAGCTCCGGAGTTTAAAAATGTTTCCCCACCAGCTCCGGAGTTTACAGGAAATTAAGTGCGACCACACCCACTTTAGCGCATCCCAGCGCACCTTTCAAGTACCTGCTCTCTGGAGGTGAAAATTCTTTGATGCGGTGTAACGACAGTGAGTGCGGGGCTCTCCTCGCTTCTGTTTGTTGTTTTTTGGCTCCCGCCCCTTTAAGAGCTACTTAAGAGGCTGGAATGTTGCCGCGGCAAGAGCGAGAGGCAGAACGGAGGTGAGCCACGTCTCTTTTCTTCCTGTTTTTTCTCCCTCCCCTCACGCAGCCAGCAGCCAGGAGTGCGGAGGGGGTGGGAACGCAGGAACAGCGACGAACCCCTAAGATCTCTGGTCCGAATTTAAGTGGCCAGCGGATCTTAGGGGTCGTGTGAAAAGGCCCTATGAAAAGCCATGTCTCAGCACACTTGTGAGCTCATCTGTCCTTTGCCCTGGTTGTACGGTGGTTTCATGCCAGACCCACGTGAAATGGCACCCTCTTGCACTGCTGCTGAGCAAGTGGTACCAAGACATGTTGAATTGTAATCCGAGGCATGAAAGCAACTTGTCAGGTGTAGCCGTGTTGAGATAGAGTTCATGGTATTTTCACTGCCCAGAAAATCCATTGTGTGGTGAAATCCTACATACAGTATGTTTCTTCAGAGATATGTCCAATTAATCCTACGACTAAGTGCAAGCTTTTTCTTGGCGAGCTACTGCTAGGGAAGAACTTAGGGTTGGCATTTGTTGTTGTGAGCCATCCCAGGGTGCAAAGGAGAATACCTACGCTGGCATCTTAGCTTGTGACAATCTGTCCATGAGATCGAGGCGGGCTTTGGCTGCTGTGATGGGTGGTCCTCCCCTCCTCCCCTGCAGCCAATGTCTTTCTGAATCAGAGGCTATGAGAGGAAATACAGTGGTACCCCAACTTAAGAGCAGCTCAACTTAAGAGCAACTTGTCTTACCTGAAAACTGAGGTGGGTTTAAATGCCCAGGTCAAATTTTAATATGGTCTGTGCGACTTACAAATGGCTTTTTCTTTTTTTAATTTTTAACTTATTTTTTCAATTTTTAAGAGAAAGGTGGGAGAGCAAAATTCGGAACAGATTAAATTCGAAAGGAAGAGAAATGGTATAATGTCTGGCTTGTCATCTTTTATTTTGCAAACAGTGAGATCATGGTGGCTTTGAGTTGTCTCCAACGTTAAATGGACCCTTTGATGTTTGGAGGTGTGCCCGGCCCTTGAAGAGCCTTCAGCTTCTGCCCCCTTGGAGATCTTTTTAGTCCGGCTGGACTTTAAGGAACCCTCTCGTTCCACCTAGGGTTTGTGTCGGCTGAAAGGTGTGCCCTAAAGAGCAAGCTTTTTCTTGGAGAGCTTTTGCTAGACCGGCTGAACTTAGGGTTGGCCCTTTGTTCCACCTGGGGTTGTGTCGCCATCCCAGGGTGCAAAGCCCTTGAAGAGCCTTCAGCTTCTGCCCCTTGGAGGGCTTTTGACAATCTGTCCATGAGGACCCTTGAGGTTCCACCTGGGGTTTGTGCTGCTGTGATGTGTGGTCCTCCTTCTCCCCCCCTGCAGCCAATGTCTTTCTGAACCCTCTCAGAGTTCCACCTGGGGAAATGTCAGTGGTGCCGCAACCTTGAAGAGCAGCTTCAACCCCTTAAGAGCAACTTGATGAATTAAGATGGCGGGCGGCAAAACTGCGTTCCATCCTTGCTGCACTTCCAATTCTTAATCAAATTTTAGATATGGTCTTCATTTGACTTAAGACAAATATTTTTTTTTTTTTTTTCCCCATTTTTAACTTATTTTAGTCTATTTTTAGATATATCTATTTTTAATTCTGAGTATTTGCTCCTCCGCAGAGCATGCATTCGGAGGATTTTTAGATGTTTTAATAGTTCTATGTTGTTTATGAGGTATCTGATGTATTCTATTGTCTGGATTTGTCCTCTTTTTTTTGCAAACAGTGAGATCATGGTGGCTTTGAGTTGTCTCCATATAAATAAATGGATAAATAAATAAATAAAGGTGAGAGACGCAGAGTGAGGAAGGGAAGATACAGACTACAAAAATCGGCTCACAAATCACTTTGAAGGCTTCGGGCTGTTCCTTGGCCTTTAGGAGCTCATGTTAACTATAAAAGAGACTTATTTAAGCAGGTTTCCTCAAGACCTAACAAGCGAACAGAGCAGAGGCCTGAGGTAACCAAATACAAGGGTGATCTGAACAGATTCTAAAGAGACCCAAGCAGAGAGGGGTAGGTGGTTAACCATACACATGTTGTCTGCCTGAATACCACACATGCAATATTTAGTGTTTTGTGAGCCTTTGTAAAGACTGTGTCCAGTAGATGTAACTTTTAACAAAATGTATGTAATGTAATATTTAACAGATTCAAAATGGTGTCTGTGTATAAATGCATAGTCCTTGGCCAAGACTCAGGTGGATAGTGTAATCACATGAAAAGGTTCAAATAATTATATCCAGGTGCCATGGATAATTGCTTAACATTGTCTGCCAATGTGTACTCCTGTGATTGGTTTGATGTCTGCCATGTGTATAAAAGGCAGGATTGTAACCCATTTTGCTTTGGGACTGCTTTTTGGTGAGATGAGTAGTTTCCCCACTACTCCATAATACAGTGGTACCACGACGTAAGAGCAGCTTGACTTAAGAGCAATTCGACTTAAGAGTGGAAAACTGTTGGCGTTTTAACTGCCGCCTTGCAAATTTTAGATATGGTCTGCTCGACTTGCATTTTTTTCCATTTTTTATTTTTTTAACTTATTTTTTCAATTTTTTATATAGGTACACTGACTTAAGAGTAGTTCGACGTAAGAGCATGCATTCGGAACAGATTAAATTCGTAAATTGAGGTACCACTGTATTTATGCTGTGTATTTTATCTTGTTGTGTCTTTGTGTATTGTTTTTGTAATATGAGCTTTTATGCTACTTTATTTCTGTCTCCTAGCTTCAAATCTGTGCTTAGCAATTATCTTTCCACGCCACTGTATAACTCGGCTAATCTCTGTAACATTTAAAACCCAACACACTTTTTAAGAGACTGACTCTTGAATGATGGGCCTTTCCCAGACTCAGGGCCTTTTCACACGACCCCTAAGATCCGCTGGCCACTTAAATTCGGACCAGGGATCTTGGGGGTTCGTTGCTCTTTCTGCGTCCCCACCCCTCCGCACTTCCTTGCTCCTGTCTGCGTGAGGGGAGGGAGGAAATAAGAGAGGAAAAAATGCAGGCTCACCTCCGAAGCTGCCCGGAGCCCGGTCGTTGTCCTGATTCCTTCTCTTCTGTTTTTTTTTTTTTGCCTCCCGCCCCTTCTCTTAAAGGGGTGGGAGGCAAAAAAACCCAAACAGAAACGAGGAGAGCCCCGCACTCACCAGATTAAATCCGGACCTGGGGATTTTCACCCTCCTAGAGCAGGTACAAGAAAAGTGCGCTGGGTCGCGCTAAAGTGGGCGGGGTCGCACTTAATTTCCTGCAAACTCCGGAGCTGGTGGGGAAACAATTGTAAGCTCCGGAGCTGGCAGCCATTTGCTGTGGAGTTTAGGGGTCGTGTACAAATACCCTCAGGCTGTTTCATTTTCCTTGCCTTTCTGAAGATGGCTTTTTCTTCACTGCCTCCTTCCTACTGGCCCTTTTCTTTCTGTAGAGTCCTCCCTTCTTCAAACCACCTGATTTGGACCTTTCCTCTTGCCCATTTCACCCCCTCTCTTCTCCTCATTTTGGAAACTGCACCTGCTGTGATGTTGAGGGCAGACAAACCATGGGGCAACACCCGCTCCGGAGCAAGACGCAAAACCCTTGGAGAAGGTTCGGGGCAGGCAGGGGTGCCGTCTTTGGACAAAGGAAGTTAAAGGGATGGCTTGCAGGAATAGGGCTTTTTCAGTAACTGCCCCCAGACTATGGAATGCCCTCCCAAGTGAGACTCGCCTGGCGCCAACGTTGATAACATTTCGGTGCCAGGTAAAAACCTTCCTGTTCCAGAAGTTTTTAAACTAACGATTGTGGGTCCTGATAGCAATTTTAGTGTTGTGTTTTTAGGGTATTTGTACATGCCCTATACTCCGCAGCAAATGGCTGCCAGCTCCGGAGCTTACAATTGTTTCCCCACCTAAGCGTGTCCCAGCACACTTTTCTTGTACCTGCTCTAGGAGGGTGAAAATCCCCAGGTCCGGATTTAATCTGGTGAGTGCGGGGCTCTCCTCGCTTCTGGGTTTTTTTTTTTTTTTTTGCCTCCCGCCCCTTTAAGAGAAGGGGCGGGAGGCAAAAACAAAAACAAAAAGAAGAGAAGGAATCAGGACAACGACGGGCTCTGGGCAGCTTCGGAGGTGAGCCTGCATTTTTTCCTCTCTTTTTTCCTCCCTCCCCTCACGCAGACAGGAGGAAGGAAGTGCGGAGGGGTGGGGACGCAGAAAGAGCAACGAACCCCCAAGATCCCTGGTCCGAATTTAAGTGGCCAGCGGATCTTAGGGGTCGTGTGAAAAGGCCCTTAATGTATCCTATTTATTGTATTTACATGTTTTTATTGTTCTAATTTTATTGTAATTTTGATGTTTTAATTGTCTATTTTGATTGTGAGCTGCCCAGAGACCTTTGGGTAGTGGGCGGCATGCAAGCTATATAAATAAATAAATAAATAAATAAATAAATAAATAAATAAATAAATAAATAAATAAATGTGCACAAACGGACTGAATTATGGGTTGCTGTGTGATGCCAGAGTGACCCAAGAGCGGGGGATGAGGGGAACCATTCTTCACCACTGCTGGGTGGAGCGGCACCACAGAGGAACCTTGGCATTCACAAGTTGGCATTCGCAAGGTTAAAAAGACGGTCAGTGAGTTGAACTGATGAAAAAGGAAATAGGAAACCATAAAAAAGCAAGCTAAGCTAAAAAGGTGAGCGATAGAAATATCACCTCAGGATCTCACTTGGATACTTCGCCTACTGAGTGATTGAGGAGAACTCAGACTCAGGTAACTATGGGCCTAGATCCCTTTGTAGCTGGTCAACAAGCCATCGTGCAATGGAGACGGATGCTGAGCAGCATTCTGAATCACAGTTTAGAAAGCCTTCCTAAGGACTTTTTCTTGTTCTTTGCCTCTCACTTGGCTTAGTTTACAAAACTTTGATAATAACAGCATGCCATTCCATGCTAGGGATGATCAAAAGGGGGACTGAAAATTAAACAGCCAACATTATGCCATTGTACAAAACGATAGTAAGGCCACACCTGGAGTATTGTGTACAACTCTGGTCACCGCATCTAAAAAAAGACACAGTGGAACTGGAAAAGGTGCAGAAGAGAATGACTAAAATGATTACTGGGCTGGGGGACCCCCCTTATGAGGAAAGGCTAGAACATTTGGTGCTCTTTAGTCTGGAAAAAAGGCGCCTGAGGGGGGATTGATTGAGACGTACAAAATAATGCAGGGCATGAGTAAAGTGGATAGAGGGATGCTCTTCTCCCTCTCACAAAATACCAGAACTAGGGGACATCCACTCAAATTGAGTGCTGGGAGTGAGAACAGACAAAAGAAAATATTTTTTCACCCAGCGTGTTGTTAGTCTGTGGAACTTCCTGCCACAGGATGTGGTGATGGCATCTGGCCTGGATGCCTTCAAAAGGGGATTGGACAGATTCCTGGAGGAAACGTCCATCACAGGTTACAAACCAAGATGGAGATGTGTCATCTCCAGGCTTAAAACCGGGGTACTTCAAGGGCCAGATGCAGGGGAGTGCTATCAGGAGACAGATATCTAGTCTTGTGTGCTCCCAGACACATTTGGTGGGGTCACTGTGAGATAAAGGAAGCTGGACTAGATAGGCCTTTGGCCTGATACAGCATGGCTCTTCTTATGTTCTTATGTTCAGGATCAGAACATTTGATCAGCTCAGAAAATAGCTGCGAGATATAGCTGAAAGCAGAAAAAGACATTACTAACAAGAGAGTAAAAGCTGAAAAAAGAAAAAAAGATAGTTGTGATTTTTTTGGGCTGTTTGGCTGTGTTCTGGAAGTTTCCAGAAAAATTTCCAGAACACGGCCAAACAGCTCAAAAAACTCACAACAACTATCAGATCCCGACCGTGAAAGCCTTTGAGAATACAAAGAAAAACTACATGAAAACTCACCCTTTCCAGGGATTTAAGAAGATTCTGCCTCTCCTTGAGCTTCTGGATGCTGATTACGATTTTGTGCCGTGCGCCTTTGGTAACATTCTGAAACAGAAACACAGCACTCCACGTTACGCACGTGCACGCAGTCAACATCATAAGGAGACGGGACTTGTGATTAAATTTAAGTCTTTCTTCATTTGGGGCAATACTAATTCCAATGGAGGGGTTGCCTGCATTAACTACAGCGTCTATCACAATGTTGGCAAAAACTACTGATTTGAACTCCATTTCCCAGAATGTCCCAGCCCACATGGTCAGGCATAATTTCTGGTTAAAAGATATAATCACAACCATTTTGCGGATATCTTTCCTTCCCTCCTTTTTCTGATCATTATTCTTTTCCTTCCTTCCTTCCTTCCTTCCTTCCTTCCTTCCTTCCTTCCTTCCTTCCTTCCTTCCTTCCTTCCTTCCTTCCTTCCTTCCTTCCTTCCTTCCTTCCTTCCTTTTTCTGTTTATCATTCCTTCCTTCCTTCTTTTTTCTATTCACCATTCTTCCTTCCTTCCTTCCTTCTTTCCTTCCATTTCAATACTGCCCCTCTGACCGAAGGTCACTCCGGACCAAGAGTGCTGTTAACATAAAAACCCACAAACATCGTTAAAAGCAAAGATAAAATTAAATTGACACTGCTTTTAAAAACAGGTGGCCATCAAAGTTGAACGGGGGATGCCTCAGAGGAGCTTCAGATGAGACAATTTGAAGAGACTACCGAAATAAGAAGGTTTTAAGGGATTTTTTTTTTTTTAAAAAAGGGTCACAAGAGAGGGAAGGCCAGGTAAATTTCAGATGGCAACCCATTCCAGAGCCGAGGAAACCTGGTTCCTTCATAAGAGAATCAAACTTACTTGTGCCTCAAGCTGACTTTCTGTCAGGGTCATCATTTCGTCATACGTCATCTGCGAGAAAAGGGCAGCGTATTTGTGGAGACGCAGACTTTTGAGCCAGGCGGGGACATCTGAAAATGAAACAAGACAAGCGTGGCAATTAAAGGCAATGTTTGAGAGAGGTGGGCAGGCAGATGGGTGAATCACAGTCAAGTTGAACAGCCTCACAGGGAGATCAGCGGCAATCATCCCGGCCATTATTTTGGTCCTTATTGTCATTATGGGTTGATATTTCACCCAACCCAGGTGGCCTTAACAGGAAATCTCGGGACTGCTATTATAACCGGTGTTATCAGCCTTTGATGTGGGGATAATAAGCCCTGTCAAGCTCTCTGTGGCAAACAGAGCACAGGATAGCATTATACGGAGAGATCCCTGGATTATTTGAAGGAGAAAACCTTCTGGATCATGTTGGACTATATGGAGGAAAAGCCCATCGCAGGTTACACACCATGATGGCAATGTGTAATCTCCAGGCTTAAAACCGGGTTACTTCAAGAGCCAGATGCAGAGGAGTGGGATCAGGAGACAGAGATCTAGTCTTGTGCGCTCCCAGACACATCTGGTGGGGCCACTGTGAGATACAGGAAGCAGGACTAGATGGGCCTTTGGCCTGATCCAGCACGGCTCTTCTTATGTTCTTATGTACAAGGATCCTTGCTGGGCAGTAAACCAGTAGAAGATCTGAGTGAGACAGGCACAGGGACAGATGGCAACCGGCAACCATGCCAAGGAAGACACGAGAAAGACCCCATGTGCATCTGGTCAGACTCAAGACACGTCAGGACCTGGGACAGCTCCTAGGGAAAGCAGGAAATGACCTAAGACTGGTCATAGGCCCCCAAATGAACCCTAGAGCCTTCCTGCAAGGCTGCCAAGCAAGCCCCCCCCCAAATCCTGCAGGGGAAAAAAAAATCACACTGCAGCTTGCAGGATTTTGTGGTACTATGGCTAGCGTAGGCCACACACAATCCATGCATTACTATCTGCCATGGCTGCTAACAAGCTCTCCCTGGTTCCTTTCCTGGTGACAGAAGGGCTCAGTTCTTCTGCTGGTGAAGGACGCAAGCTGAACTCCAAGTTCAGCTTTGAAGAGCAACCCTCATGTTCTGAGTTAACCTCACAGCCAGACGTCCAAGGCCTGTCGCTTGTCTTTTAGTTCCCCAGAGGGATGTCCCACTGGGGAATCTATACAAGGACCAGACAGACAAGACAGCCATTTGGTGAGCTCTTCGCCTACATGATTATAAACAGTTTCCCCAGGTGCCACTGCTGCTGGCCATGTAAAGTTCTTGTTTTTAAACCATCAGCCACCCAACTCGCCTGCCAAGTATAAAAAATGTCTATCGACATATGTCTAATGTCAACAGGTCTATGGGTTTTCACCACTGGAGTACTGAGATAGCCTTTGCCACAAGGTGTTTCATGCTGCAAAGACCAAACAAAACCACCTCACCCCATCTCCATGTTTTGTTCTTTTCCAGTGCCAACACGATTCTTGGTTGCATCAACAGAAGCGTCGGGTCTAGATCAAGGGAAGTGATAGTCCCACTCTATTCTGCTCTGGTCAGACCCCACCTGGAGTCCTGTGTCCAGTTCTGTGTGCCTCAATTTAAAAAGGATGTTGACAACCTCGAGCGGGTACAGAGGGTGACCAGGATGGTTGAGGGTCTGGAGGAAATGTCTTATGCGGAAAAGCTATGGGAATTGGGAATGTTTAGCCTTTCAAAAAGACGGCTGAGGGGGGATATGATAGCTATGTTTAAATATTTGAAAGGATGTCATATTGAAGAGGGAACAGGTTTGTTTTCCATGGCTTCCGAGACTAGGACTCGGGGCAATGGTTTCAAACTACAGGAAAAGAGATTCCATTTGAACATCAGGAAGAACTTCATGACAGTTAGAGCTGTCCAGCAGTTGAAGATGCTGCCACAAAGGAGGGTGGTGGAGTCTCCTTCTTTGGAGGTTTTTAACCAGAGGCTGGATGGCCACCAGTCGGGAGTCCTGTGATGGGGGTCCCTGCAGGGCAGGGAGTTGGACTAGATGCCCCTTGAGGTCTCTTCCAACTCTATGATTCTATTAGGATACACTATGTGGCGCCCATTTTGTGCCCACTTACGTCCTAGTGTAAACAGTTAAACAAACTGCAGATTAATTTTCCACTCCAATGTGGATCTACTGCTCAATCGTTCTGCTGAGACTAACAAAGAAGATGGCTTGTATGTTTCTCTCACTTCTGGAAGCTTCTAGGGGCAGCCTTTTTTTGCATTGGGGGCTGCCGCTTCATTCCACTCCCCCCAAACCAAAACCTTTCAGTTTTGAAATTCTGCTATTTTGGGACAAATTCCATGAGAGTCTAAGGAGAGACCTTCACCAAACATCCTTCATCGGAGCTTGGGAATTCCTTTTTGGGGGATTTCCCCTTCAGACTAAAGTGGGGGTTGGTGGTTATCAAAATTGTCCACCTCTAAACTTGTGGGAAGGGGCAGGTGGTCCCCGGGGGTGGGGGTGGGGGGTGGGGCAGTTAACCAGGATCATCCAGGATTCTGGCTTAAAAGCCAGCACTTATGACATTAACATATTCCGTCTCAGGACCAAGTCCTACTCCTAAAATGTGGCAAACTTTGTAAAATGTGGCAAAACAAAGCACATACTACTCTTTAGGCTACTTGTTTAGAATGTTTTCCCAAAGTTACAGAAAATGACCACAGCTCTGGCCTCCCTTTATAATATACAGTGGACCCTCATATAACAAACGGTTCGTATAACATAAAATCTGTACAACATAAACAATTCCGGAGATAGGGGAAATTTGCTGAACAGAATCGCCTATGGCGCGAATCCGTACAACATAAAAATGGTCGCGATTAGGGATTACTCTGTTTTCAATGCATTCCTATGGGAAATTTGTATAAAGGAATCTCTGGGCGGCTCACAATCAAAATAAACAATTAAAACATCAAATATTACAATAAGATTGAAACAATAAAAACATATAAATACAATAAATACCACACCTTAAAACACAACACTAAAATTGCCACCAGGACCCACCATCATCAGTTAAAAAACGTCTGGAACAGGAAGGTTTTTAACCTGGCACCGAAATGTCATCAATGTTTTAAAATGATTACAATGATCCTTCCACACATCAGCCTGTGTGGAATGATCTATTTTGAATATGCGATAATATCTGCATGGATTTTTCTTTCTCTCTCCCCCCCCCCGGTTCCTTCCTTATGGTTGATTGTGGAAACGTTTGCTTTCCTTTTCTCTGACTATTAAAATTAATTTAGAGAAAAAGAAAGAAAACTAACACACATGCAGGAAACATCTCCCTAGTGTGCCAGCCCGTTGTTAGTCTGTGGAACTCCCTGCCACAGGAGGTGGTGATGGCATCTGGCCTGGATGCCTTCAAAAGGGGACTGGACAGATTCCTGGAGGAGGAGTCCATCACAGGTTACAAACCAATGAAGGAGATGTGTCATCTCCAGGCTTAAAACCGGGGTACCTCAAGGACCAGATGCAGGGGAGTGGTATCAGGAGACAGAGATCTAGTCTCGTGTGCTCCCAGAGGCATCTGGTGCGGCCACTGTGAGATCCAGGAAGCTGGACTAGATGGGCCTTTGGCCTGATCCAGCATGGCTCCTCTTATGTTCTCTGTGCCCTGTTGAGAGGTGAGGGGGAAGATTGGAAAGGAGGGGGAATCGGGTGGTCTTTCCACTCACCTTTCATGCCACTGCCTTCTTCGTGGAATGTGTTACGGGCAGAGGTCTGATCTTCTAAATGTT
This sequence comes from Phrynocephalus forsythii, assembly GCA_029282475.1. Classification (NCBI taxonomy): domain Eukaryota; kingdom Metazoa; phylum Chordata; class Lepidosauria; order Squamata; family Agamidae; genus Phrynocephalus; species Phrynocephalus forsythii. The sequence continues at coordinate 207,852,541 of JAPFRF010000001.1, forward strand.
CGCTGCCACCACTTCCCGAAGAGGCTACGCTGCTCTGAGGAGACAGGGGGGCATGGTCGGAGGGGACGGCTTGGGGTCCTCTAGCTCGCAGGTCCTCGTGAGACATCCATCCGTGTCCTAGAGGCTGGCTGGGCACAGTCATGGGCGGGGTGAGGGACACAGACCGTTTCAAAGGGCTGTGGTGGGTTTGGCTCGAGAGAACTGGAATGAATAAACAAAAGGGGGAAAACAAAATTAAAAGCAGCAAGATAATCACCCCCACTCTCCAAGATCAAAACCACCAATGGCTTTGTCCAGTCAAAACAGAGACACAGAACTGGAAAGGCCAGTGATTAAACTGCAGTCCTGCAGTCCAGACTCTGGGCATAAACCTGAGTTTGATCCCAACACACTCCGGTAACTGGCTCAAGGTTGACTCAGCCTTCCATCCTTCCAAGGCTGATAAATGGAGTACCCAGCTTGTGGGGGTAGGGGACAATGTGTCATCTGAATAATTAAGCTGTAAGCTGCCCAGAGTGCTTTAAAAGCAAAGCAAAGCGTTTTACCGACCTTGGAAGGATGGAAGGCTGTAGTGTCAACCTTGAGCCTGCTACCTGGGATTGGACCCCAGGTCATGAGCACAGTTTTAGCTGCAGGACAGGCATTTAACCACTGCGTCACAAGGCTCCTAAGTGCTGTGGGACGGTATAGAACACACATTGCTAATAAAGCATGGGGAGGTCTGAGATGCAGGTACAACACTGGATTACAACCACAGCCCTGGTTCATTTCACACCTGGCAAGGATTTCTATAAAGCTCAAAAATGCTACACTACTAAGCATTCTGAAGGTTTGCTTGAGTAGTCTACAGCAGTGTTTTTCAACCACTGTTCCGCGGCACACTAGTGTGCCGCAAGATGTTGCCTGGTGTGCCGTGGGAAAAATTGAAAAATTACTTTTTATATAGTCAATATAGGCACAGAGTTAAATTTTTTAACATTTTCTAATGGTGGTGTGCCTCGTGATTTTTTTTCATGAAACAAGTGTGCCTTTGCCCAAAAAAGGTTGAAAAACACTGGTCTACAGTATATGAGGTCTCTCCTTGAAAACATGAGGCCCTGAAAAAGAGTGAGTGAAGAGATGGGTGTAAAGATTTCTACAAGTTACTTTTCAGAACTAGAGATGGGCATGAAATGGGGTTTGACCTGGCACCAGGACAGTGTTCCACGGGTGCCACATGCTTCCCTGCCCCACTGCCTCCGTGGAATCGCCCACTCACCAGCAGCAGTGCGCTCCTCTCCTCCGTGCCATCAGCCACTCCCTGGCAGCAGGGCATTCACCCCTGCCACTGCCTCCTCTGGTGGCTGCCCACTCGGGCGAGTAAGAAGGCAGAGATGCTCACGTGAACGTGGATGAACTGCAATGAGAAGGCGGGGCAAGGAAGCACACGGTGCCCATGGAACACCTGTACAGGTGTTGCACCGGGCTGAACTGCAGTTCTGGCTCATCTCTACTCAGAACTCCTATAAGCATCACCATGGTAACTGAGGGTTTCTGGGAGTGGTGGTCCAGAAAAATGGTAGCCTCCATTTCCTGCCTGAGTTTCTTTGATCTGTTTTAGATTGTCGGAGGCCTCTCCTCTTGTTCTGGCCAAATGTTTCAAAGGGACGAGGGTCCCCCCCCCCACAGCCCGATTTCTGCGGGGAAGTGGAACAGGATTATAGGCGGTGCAGGTTTTATCCAGAGTGCTACTGCGAGCCACCGTGAACATCTGCCGTCTGGAAATAGAGTTACAAATTGCCTAGGCCCAATGTGTAGAAAATGACTAGCTAATTGCTGACTGAGGTGGGTTACAGAGATCACATTGCACCCCTATTAAAACAGTTCCACTGGCTACCAATCAGCCATCGTGCACAATTCAAGGTGCTGACCTTGGCCTACAAAGCACTGTACAACCTGGGTCCTAGCTACCTCAAAGATAGAACCTCATAGTATGAACCGACTTGGGTGTTAAGGTCATCAGGAGAGGTCTTTCTCTCCATCCCACCACCCTCACAGGTACGTCTCGTGAGAACCCATGAAAGGGCCTTCTCAACTGCTGCGCCCAGACTCTGGAACTCCCTCCCACTAGAGGCCAGGACTGCCTCATCTCTGTTGTCCTTCCAGAAACAGGCAAAGACCTTTCTCTTCAGGCAAGCTTTCCCTAAATGATGGACTACCTGCTGTGTCTTTCCATGTAGCTACCACACATGGCTACACAGACGTGTTTATAACCACTTATAACGTTGTGTTTACAGCTCTCCTTGTGTGATTGCATTGACACTATGTTATCAAATGTTAGTTTTAATGTTGCCTTCTAATGATGTAAGAGCCCTTTTACACGATCCCTAAGATCTGCTGGTAGCTTAAATTCGGATCCCCCCCAGCCAGATATCATGTGGGTTTTGTTCCTCTTCCTGTGTTTCCACCCTTCCACACTCTGTTGCTTCTGTCTGCGGTGAGGGGAGGGAGAAAAAAAGGGAGAAAAAATGCAAGCTCACCTCCACTCACCTCTGTCTACTGTCGGAGCAGCCCCATAGGGATTCCTATATGTTAAAGGGGCGGCAGAGACAACAAAAACAAACAGAAGGCGAGGAGAGCCCGGCATCCACAGCTTTACAATCCGCATCGGAATTTTTTTTACCTCTGGAGACCAGGTACTTGTAAAGTGCGCTGAGGCGCGCTTAAGTGGGCGTGGGCGTACTTTATTTTTCTTTAAGTCCACTGCTGGTGGGAAAACAATTTTATGCTCCGGATCTGCAAGTGTTTTGAAGTGGATTTTAGGGGTCGTGTAAAAGGGCTCTAAGATACCCCACAATTCATTATTTCTCAAACTGAGTATGTCTTAAGTGCAATGGACTGTAAATCGTCTCTCCTTACTGTAGGCCGCCTTGGGTCCTTTTCCAAGGAGAAAGGTGGGGTAAAAATACTCACAATAAATAAAATAAATAAAGTAAGGCTTGTCTAGAAATCTTTTCTTTGACATTTATGGTTTTCCAAACACAGGATTGAACTCACTTCGACTCAAAGCATTGAAACATGAGCTTCCAACTTTGGTCAAGGAAAAGAAAACACACACCATCACACAGTTCCGTCCTGGTTCTCTCCTGGCCTTTTTTCCCCCAACCTTGCTCTTCCGTGAGGCCTTCGGTGACCTAGCTTAGTTTTTTTTTTTTTTTTTGGTCTGCCATTTACCAGTATAACCTGCCATTTGCAGTTCATGCCAGGGTTGTATGCTTTTAACATTGTTGTCTATTGTAGCATTTAGTTGTGTGTTATCTGGTCGACTGAATTTGATTCAGCTTATTGTGAACCGCCCAGAGTTCCTTTGGGAAGATAGGCGGTATAGAAGTCCCGTAATAAATAAATAGATAAATAGATAAATAAATATTTTGGTTTTATTTATCGCATGCTGCTTCTCAAAGGAAGTTTTGAGAAGGAGGGGAAGCTGAAGAAGAGAAGGATGCAATTTGCATTTGCACCGCTAACGTCCTTGTCACTTTTCCTGCCAGTCTCCTACTGAGGCAGCCGGGGGCAAAGCTAGCAGTGTCTCCCAAACTTGAGTCTCCAGGTGGTCATGGACCACCCACTCTGTGATCGGGTTCGTTTCTTTCTACCTCAGTATTTTCCTCGGACGATGAATGGACAGCAATTGGAGATGGCAAATGTAATAAACCTTTATTGCTAACATTATTAACGTGTGAACTTCTTCTGTCAACCTCCAGCACCTTTTCTTGAACGTTACAAAACAATAACCGGTCACTCCGCACGCAAACATCCCGTTTGTCAACTATCAATAAGGCGTCCCCAGAGCCCATGGGTTTGCCCTGAGGGTGACAATAAGATTTCTTCTCCGTTTAATGAATCAGTGGATATGGGGGTCCTACTGTATTTTTGTTAGCAAGATTATTTCCCCCCATAATCTTTCCCTTAACCATGACCTCATCATTTCCTCTTCCCTCTATTACTTCTTCATCTATATGTCCTCCAGGTTTTTCTGTTTTCTGCACACCAGACCTGACATCCTCACACACTCCCACAAATCCTGGCTGGCAAAGCTAGCCACAGAAGCTTCTGGGAGTTGTAGTCCAAGAACATCTGGAGACCCAAGGCTGGGAACTATTGAGGTAGAGACATTTATCTTCATACATCTGGCCAGATGCATAAAGGAGATGAGTAACTAGCAGCCTCTTCCTTCCAGGCTGGACATTATGAAGGTTTATTCGGCGCTAACTTTTGCTTTCTTCCCCTGGTGAACAAATGGGAGAAGACCAGCCATATTCTGTGTTGGTACCTCCTTCCCTCTACACTCAAAGATATCTTATTTTAGTGCTGGTGAACCTTTAAGAGACTGAGTGCCCAAACTGTGATTCAAAATCCACTAATTTTCTGCAAAGTACCAATACAGCAATTCAACCTGAATACAGGTGGCTGCGAAGGCTTAGATGCCCTGGGCACATCTGATCTCGCCTGATTTCGGAAGCTAAGCAGGGTTGGCCCTGGTTAGTACTTGGATGGGCGACCACCAGGGGATACCAGGCGCTGTAGGTGCCTGGAGTAGGAACTGGCAAGCCACTCCAGTATTCCTGCCAAGAAAACCCCATGGACGTGGGGTCACGAAGAGTCAGTCACAACTGTTAACAACACAACACAACACAACACAACACAACACAACACAACACAACACAACACACACACACACACACACACAGAGGTGGCTGCGAAGGGGTGATGTTGGGTGCCCACAGAAAGGGGTCCGAGTGCCACCTTTGGCACCCGTGCCATAGGTTTGCCAACACAGCCCTATTTCCATCTACCCCTACCCATATATTTTTGAGCCGCCTTGGCTCAATGCAGATTCTAGGTGCTTTCCATATCATGTTTTTCATTACATAATTTCAACAAAAGGGAAGTCTAATTCATTGCAAGGCATAAAACTCTCTGTGCATGGAACAGATGGCTGGCGCTGCTACCATTGCTAAAATACAAGAAAGTGACACATAAAGAGCAATCAGGCAGGCCCAGGAGCCAACACTACGCAAACTTCCTTCGCTATTGAAATCCAAGCTAAGCAGCTCCAAGAATATGTGTTCTGAAGATGGGATGCATAAAATTTCCATCTCGCACAGTTTTTAAAAACAAAACACCCCGATCCATAATTCTTGGAGTAACATGGAGAGAGCAGTGTGATTCAGATTTGTTATTTCTGCAAATGCTGCACTCCAGTTTCTGTTAAAAAAAACCTCACAGGATTTGATTTTTAGTGTCAAATACATACAAAAATCTGTTTTTCTTTGGAGAATATATACAGGAAAAGAAGCATTAAAAGACACTTTGCATAAACCGTTTTTTTAAAAAAACCAATGCACATGTATTTAAATTTGTTATAAACACACACACACACACACACACACACAGTGAACCCTTGTATAACAAAGGGTTTGTATAACATAAAATTTGTACAACATAAAAAATTCTGGAGATAGGGGAAATTTGCTTAACAGAATCGCCTATGGGGCAAATCTGTACAACATAAAAATTGGATCACTCTGTTTACAATGCATTCCTATGGGAATTTGTATAAAGGAAAATTTGCTTAACATAATTTGATTTGGAACGAATTAACTCCTTTATACAGTGGTTCTTGGATAATGACGGCAATTCATTCTCCGAGGTTAGTCGTAATCCGAAACACATCGTTATTTGAAACGCGGTTTCCCATAGGAATGAATGGGAAACCATTTAATCAATTCTGGAGCCTAGGAAAAAGGCACATACAACTGACTTTTTGCTCAAAACTCTTTATAAAGTGCACTTTAAAGGTGCAGATGCAATGCCACCTGGGTAACTCTTTTGTACTGATGCATGCTGGAAATTCGTTATCCAAGGCAGTCCATAGGGAAAATTCGTTATCCGAGGCAGCCCATAGGAAAATTCATTATCCAAGGCAGCCCATAGAGAAAATACGTTATCTGAGGCAGATCTATACCTAGAAATTGCAATTCGTTATCCGAGGCAGCCCATAGGGAAAATTTGTTGGCTCAGTGGTTTAGATATCTGACTAGTCACCCGAACATTGGAAGTTCAATTCCCCCACTGGGTTACCTGGGAGAAGAGCCAGCCTGGGTGGCCTTGGGCAAGCTGTACATTTGTCCCACGCCCCCAACCCCCCCGAAGAAGGGAATCGGAAATCACATCTAACTCCTCTGTATTTAGAAAACCCTAAAAAGTGCTGCCATACGTCAGAATGGATTTGACGGCATGTGATGATGACGATGATTAATTCAACACGTACTGTATTTTTCTGTGTATAAGACTATACTTTTTTCTAAAACTGTTAAGACTAAAAATTGAGGGCCGTCTAATACATGGAAGTAAGCCAAGGAGAGACTTGTGCAGTTACGAAACTATAATTTTGGGCTGGAAACATGGGGGAGTTGCCGTATACGTGGGGGCAGTTTTATAGATGGAAAATACAGTAATCTTTTCTCCTTTTAAAAGCCATTATGAGTGTAGAACTCCACGTTTCATGCTGCTGTTTTACCCAGCCTAAGAGATGAAAGTCATTCAAATCTCACAAATATAGGCTCAAACTAAACATTACGTGCAACCTGTCATTAGATGAAGGAATTCCTCAAGTGTTACGAATGCCTCCTTGTCACAGAAGAAGCTTTTCACACACCCCCATGGGTGGTACACGAGCTGGCTTTGATTTCTGATTAAGTCACAGGGAAGAGACCACAGACTTTGTTGGCAAATACGACTCCTCAGTCACAAAGGTGTCCCTGAACCCCTTCTCTCTGGAATATAATCAAATTTCACATCCAACAATACAGGCTTCCCTTAATATAGAGCTAAGTGAGCTGATGTCGAGAGATGCCCTTCGTATCAAGGCCAGATGAAGCGGTGTGCAAGCCAATGTTGATGCTAATGTTGTACAATGTTATGATGTTTTATATTATTTTGTCATCGTCAGGATTGTGTTAGAATGATTATGCCTTATTTCTTCTGTGAACCGTTTTATTAATACGTTGCTTATTTTTGAAATGCATTATCATTGCTGAAAGTTGCAAGCCGCTCAGAGTGGTCAATTGGTCAGATGCGGGGAATGTAAGTAAGTAAGTAAGTAAGTAAATAAGTACTTTTTTTTACCTAGATGCAGCACCCTACATTTCTCGCTGTTGAAATCCTCTGTTGAAAACCAGTAAGTAAGTATGTACAGTGGTACCCCAACTTAAGAGCAGCTTGACTTAAGAGAAATTCGACTTAAGAGTGGAAAACTGTTGGCATTTTAACTGCCACCTTACAAATTTTAGATATGGTCTGCTTGACTTACAAATAATTTTTTTCATTTTTTTAAAAATTTAGATAGGTACCCCGACTGTAGTTTGACTTAAGAGCATGCATTCGGAACGGATTAAATTCGTAAGCTGAGGTACCACTGTAAGTAAGCAAGGAAGGAAGGAAGGAAGGAAGGAAGGAAGGAAGGAAGGAAGGAAGGGAGGGAGGGAGGGAGGGAGGGAGGGAGGGTGGGAGGAAGGAAATGCTTTCAGATAATTGAGTTGTGGTTTTTAAAGGTTGTACTACTTGTTTGATTTTTTGGGGGTGGGGGGGGAGGATGTAATAAAATTATGGAGCATGAAAAATATACAGTAGTCCGAAAATAGAAACCCCAGTAAATGTGTGGCCTTTAATTATATACAAGTTACACCTTATATACAAGTTATATACTTACAGTGGTACCTCAGCTTATATACATGTTACACTTTGTATATAATTAAAGAGAAAGAGCCATAAGAGAAATCCAGTATCTATGTGTGTGTAGAGGAGAGAAGCATTCCCTAGATCGACATTAGCTGTGTCATACCACCAAAGGAAATGTCCTTTCCGCTGCCTGTTTTTTTTTTTTTTAATCTCTTGTTTCGGCTGATATTTCGCAGCATCAAATAAGCAAATTGAGCCTCTCCCAATTACCCATGCCAACCCCAGGAAGCTGCAGCTGTGTGCTTTGAAAAAGACCAAGAAAATAGCGCTAAATAAAGGATAACACTGCTTTTGAACTGGAAAAAAAAAGCTGAAGGCTGAGAAATCCTGGCAGGCCAAAAGCAAGAACCGGGAGTGTTTTTAAAAGGTCAAGGGGTGTCATGGTCACAGTAAGGCTAAACAGGGTTACAATGTGGGTTTAAAAAAAAGGTACGTGGGCAACTGACAGGGACCCCAAAGAAAACGGAATTCGCGTGGGCCTTTCTCTATCCTGGTGGGTGCTTCTCTTTTCATGCCTCTGCAAGGTGATTCTGCTGTCTGAAAAACAGGGAGGGTCCCTGGCTTACTGCTGAAATTAGATTCCTGGGCAGCTGTTCTACATTCTAGTATTTGTTGCTGTGTGGGTGTTTGAGAACAAAGGCAAGCCTTCAAGAATTTGCATTTGGGGGCCCTGCTTCTGTCCCTCAATTTCACAATCTTGTCTGGTTTTTACCACAAAACTTTTCCAAACTGGGGGAATGGGCTGCCAAATGGCAAATGCGTTTCAATGTAGAAAAATGTAAAGTAATACAAACTGGGGCAAAAAAATCAAAACTTTATCTATCAACTCATGGGCTTGGAGTTATCCGTGACGGATCAGGAAAGAGATCTTGGTGTGCTGGCGGACCGCTCCATGAAGGTGTCTCCCCAATGTGCGGCAGCAGTGAAGAAGGCCAATTCCATGCTAGGGATTATCAAAAAGGGATTTGAAAATAAAACAGCCAACATTAGAATGCCATTGTACAAGACGATAGTAAGGCCGCACCTGGAGTATTGTGTACAATTCTGGTCACCGCATCTCAAAAAAGACATTGTGAGATACAGGAAGCTGGATTAGATGGGCCTTTGGCCTGATCAAGCATGGTTCCTCCTATGTTTTTATGTTTATTTGCACCCTAAACTATCCACCAGATTCTCACCATCATCTGGCTGGTGGCCATTTACTTGCCGATCTTTTATTTCCCCACATCCGGCTTTCTAGCCGAGGGAAAAGATCATATCCTGCATAACACCCACATTCTAATAAAAATATACCAACTCAGTATGTTTTCTGAAGGAAAAAAGGTTCCCTTTGCATGTCACTGATTAGAGTGTCTGGGCCAAAGCTAACGGAATGGGCTTCAAAAGATGGAAATGTGAGGTGCTGCATCTAGGTTTTAAAAAATGAATTGCACAGTTATAGGAAGGGAGACACCTGGCTGGAGAATAATACCTGTGAAAGGGATCTGGGAATCTGGGTGGACCACAAATTGAACACGAGTCAGCAGTGTGATGCGGCGGCCAGGAAAGCCAATGCGATTCTTGCTTGCATCAACAGAAGCATTGTGTCTAGATTAAGGGAAGTGATATGTAGTACCGCTCTGTTCTGCTCTACTCAGACCCCACCTGGAGTACAGTGTCTGGTTCTGTGCGCCTCAATTTAAAAAGGATGTTGACAACCTCGAGCAGGTGCAGAGGAGGTTGACCAAGATGGTTGAAGGTCCGGAAGAAATGTCTTATGAGGAATGTCTTAGGGAGCTGGGAATGGTTAGCCTTATAAAAAAAGAATGCTGAGAGGGGATATGTCCCTAAGGACAGTTGTGCAAGCGCTGGGCATCTTGAGGATAGACTACTGTAACACTCCTTACATGGGGCTTCCCTTGACCCTTGTTTGGCAACTGCAGTGGACGCAGAATGGTTGTTGTGGGTAGATATGACTACATCACCCCCATTCTGGCTCGCTTGCATTGGTTACCCATTGCCTCCTGAATAAGGCTCAAGGTATTGGTTTTGAGTTGCAAAACCCTCCATGACTTGGGACAAGAATATCTGATGGAGTGTATCATCCTAAGGTCAACGTCGGCCTAACCTACCAGAACATCATAGTCCCTTTCTCTTCAGGTCGCCACTGCCCGGGAGGCACGTAAGGCCTTAACCCGTACTCGTGCTTTCTCTGTGGCTGGCCCCACACTCTGGAATCGTCTTCCGTGTTAAGTCAGGACTGTGGAGCCCCACTTGCCCTTTAAGAAGTGGTTGAAAACCTGGCTGTTTAAGGGTGCTTTCGGCGATCAAGGAGGTTAATTTGTTTGATTTTTTTTTCTGTCCATCTCTGTTTTTTGCCATCTTGCCTTTGTATTCTTATTTTTGTATTTTTACCTGATTCAGGTTTTGTTATTTTATATGCCCTATTAGATGCCCTAAGCACATCCGATCTTGCCTGGTTTCGGAAGCTAAGCAGGGTCGGCCCTGGCTGGGACTTGGATGGGAGACCACCAGGGAATACCAGGTGGTATAAGTGCCTGGAGTAGGAACTGGCAAACCACTCCAGGATTCCTGCCAAGAAAAACTCCATGGACATGGGGGTCACGAAGAGTTGGTCACAACTGTAACGACGCAACACACACACTTACACTCATTGTGGATTTGGTTTATCCTTGTTTAGAATTGCTGTTCACCGCCTTGAGTTCCCTCGGGAGAATCGGGTGGTATATAAATAAATAAATACATAAATAAATCTGGGTGGGGGAAGCCAGAGGCCGGGAGTCTGACGCCCCACTGGGCCTCTTTAACAGCGGCTGGACTTGGTGATCCATCAGGTCCCCTCCCGCTCTGCTTTTCTAAGATGGTGATGAAGAAGGCGAGAGTATGGCCCAGGGGTCCCCAAACTTTTTAAACAGGGGGCTGATTCACTGTCCCTCAGACACTGTTCGGGGCCAGACTATAGTTTGAAAAAAAGATGAACAAATTTCTATGCACACTGCACATTTTTGTAGTGCACAAAAAAACCCCAGGAAAAACAATGCAATAAAATGAAGAACAATTGTAGATCCAACTGGCACCGATTCTGACCTTTTCATTTTCTCCTTCCTCCTGATCCTTTTAAGCTCATTCAGAATCTTCCCTCCTTTTTCTCCCTCTCCTCCCCTGCAAAAAATGGGGGCTTCCCGCCTTCCTTCTTCCACCCAGGAGGTTCCCCCATTAAACCTACCAAGGGGAGAAATCAAGACATCCCCCCCAAGAGAGATGGAGGAAGGCGCCGAAGGGAGAGAGCCAGATGAGCAGCCCCACTGGTTACCAATCAACTATTGGGCACAATTCAGAGTACTGACCTTAACCTACAAAGCACTGCACAACCTGGGTCCCAGCTACCTCAAAGAATGAATCTCATAATATGAATCGACTCGGGTATTAAGGTCATCAGGAGAGGCCTTTCTCTCCATCCCGCCACCCTCACAGGTACGTCTTGTGGGAACACATGAAAGGGTCTTCTCGACTGCTGAACCCAGACTCTGGAACTCCCTCCCACTAGAGGCCAGGACTGCTCCATCTCTGCTGTCTTTCCGGAAACAGGCAAAGACCTTTCTCTTCATGCAAGTTTTCCCTGTATGAGGGACTACTTACTATGTTACTACATGATTACATTGAGTTTGTGATTAGAACCACTTATAATCCTGTGTGATTGCATTGTTTGACACTATGTTTTCAATGTCAGTTTTACATTGAATTTTTATTTTCTCTTTAGCTGCTCACGTTCTATTGTAGCTTTAATGTAATGTCTTTTAATGCTGTACATGTTGGGCAGAACTAACAGTAAGATGTCTCTCAAGTCCCTGTTCTCAATACTTGAATATGTCTTAATTGTACTGGACTGTATAACATCTCTCATTACTGTAAGCTATCTTGGGTCCTTTTCCAAGGAGAAAGTTGGGGTAAAAATACTCTAAAATAAATAAAATAAATAAATAAACTGGATTGCACTGTGGCACATTAATAAGAAACAAAGGACTCTCATTGATCCCTGAGTGGAACCCCCAGTGGCCAGACACGTTCCCTTTATTCTCAGGCAGGCACATATGCTTCTCCCCATACTTCATGCAGGACTTTCCCTCCCCAGCGCATCCATTGTGGTCATTTTTGGTTTGGTCACAATGGAATAGGGGGAAGTGTAATTACATGTGTGCACGCACAAGAAAAAGCCCTGTGCAGTGAGGAGGGGAAAAGAAACAGAACCATCCCCAAACCATTCCCTGGCCTGTGGAAAAATTGTCTATCGTGAAGAGTCCTGGGTGCAAAAAAAGATTGGGGATTGCTGGTTCCCGGCACCTCTTTCTCTCCAGGGTTACCAAAGGAGGAGGAGGAGGAGGAGGAGGAGAAGGAGGAGGAGGAGGAGGAGGAGAAGGAGGAGAAGGAGAAGGAGGAGGAGGAGGAGGAGGAGGAGGAGGAGAAGGAGGAGGAGGAGGAGGAGGAGAAGAAGAAGAAGAAGAAGAAGAAGAAGAAGAAGAAGAAGAAGAAGAAGAAGAAGAAGAAGAAGAAGAAGAAGAAGAAGAAGAAGAAGAAAGGTGATGTTCAACCAGGCGTGCTTGAAGCGCTGGCAAGCGATTCCCTGTTGGTGTACAAGCAACAAGGCCAGAGAAAGCATCTGGCAGAATTAAGCAAAGGACAAACAAACGCTAACAATTAAAGATGCTGCAGGATGAGCCAGCCTCCCCGCTCCCTGCAGTTCAAAGTCATGCGTGGCGACTGCTGAGCTGTTGCTTCTTGATTTCTGGCTGGCTTCTCTTTTGGACTTGAGAAAAGGGAATGATGTAAGAATATGAAAAGAATGATGTAGGAACATGTCCGTTTGCTCATCGCTGTCTGCAGGAGGGGCGGGGACAGGATATTTTAAAAAATGTATCAGAAAGAATCACACCTGCCCCTCTAACATCACAATAAAAATATCAACTGTGCAGCATCTCGCATTACAGAGAGCTCTGAAGCCAGAGACCAAAGCCACGGTGCTCATTAGGGCCGGCTTGTGGGTATGAGGAAGAACACCCCCCCTTGCTCCTCACATGTGGAGCCTGCAGGCAAAACCTGATGCCTTCCAGATGTTTTTAGCAGGCTCTCAAAGGGGAATCCGTCCTGTTGTTTTAACCTAAGGGCCTAGCGCAGGCATGTCCAAACTTCAGCCCTCCAGATGTTTTGGACCGCAACTCCCACAGTCCTTTGTCACTGGCAATCTAAGCTTAGAATTCTGGGAGTTGTGGTCCAAACCATCATGAGGGCTGAAGAGTTTCATAAGTAACTTTTTTTTTTTTTTGTTTTTTTAAGGCCATCTTGCTCCTGTTTGATGCTCTGATACATATTATTTTATTACTTATTATGTTTTTAATATTGGGTTGTTTATTTATTGTGTGTCTAGATTGATATTTGTTCAACCTTGTAAACCGCCCAGAGTAGCCGTGGGGGTGGGGGCTTGGGAGAAGCAGCGCACCCTTTAAAAAATCCCTTCCAGTCATGGAGGCAGGTCTAGCCGTGCAGCTAGATGGAGCGGTATATAAATTTAATAAATAAATAAAATAAAATAAATAAGGAGGATGTTCTGAACTTCTGCAGCTACTCCTGCCCTAAACCTTTTTTTTTATTTCCAGATAATTTTATTTTTGGGGGTGGTGGCATTTGGTAAGGGGAGGCCCAATGTAATCCCACACGAATAAAAAAAAAGCATGCCAGAAACCTGAGGGTGGGAAAGGGCATGAACCGAGGACAAATGACTTCTGAGGGCGCTGCAGCAATCCAGCCGGGGTGGCGATCAGAAATGCTGAAAGTAAACCGTGCTGCTATAAATAAGCAATGTGACAGCCACTGTCAAAAGGGCTTTCGCAAGGAGGCCTCCGCTTCTGAGCACAGCTCTACTGCCAGGCTGGTAAAGAAGCAGCTAAATCACATTCCACCAAAGGGCTTTATTTATTTATTTATTTATTTATTTATTTATTTATTTATTTATTTATTTATTTATTTATTGCCCAGGCTTCTTGAGAGCTTGCATGCGAATGAAGGGGATGCCAAGGTGGAGCAAGAGAGATACTGCCGTCTATCTTGTTGCCTTTCTTGGCCTTTATTTATTTCGGTGGTTCTCTCTCAACCTGGGGGGTCGGGACCCCTTTGGGGTGGAACCACCATTTCACAGGGGTCGCCATGAGCCAGTGAAGAAAAAGGCACAAACGGCTTGGGTCTGGAGGAGGAGGGGGAGGAAGGGGGGGGAAGAGTGAGTGACAGCTTGATAGGTTGGAGGGGATGTCAGTCAAGGGCACCGGAGGCTGCGATTGGCTGAGGGTGCCTGTAGAGGGCAGTTCTCTAGGGCCCTGCGGCCAGCCAAAGGGGGCCTGTGGTCTCTCTTCCAAGCAGGGCAGGGGGGTCACCACAACATGAAGAACTGTATTAAAGGGTCACGGCATTAGGAAGGTTGAGAACCACTGATTTATTTGAAGTGAAATCCTAAGGGACAAAAGGGACAAAAGAAAACCAGACAAAAACCATCTGGCACCTTCAGACAGTTACGTGTTAAAGAGAGCTTTTGTGGATCGCACCCACTTCTTCAGACATAATGGAATTTGTTTATGTATTGTCCTTGGTAGGCTTTCTTCCTCTCTCCCTGTGAGGGGACCCAAGACGGCTCACAATGTTAACACAATACTAGAAAAACACACACAATAAATCAGACAGAAAACCATTTAAACTGCAGTAGTAATTAAAAGTCCATTAAGTAATTAACTGGACGTTGGGTCACGGCAACTGGTCTTCTTTTCCCGTGAGATCGAAGCATTTCGCTACTCATCCACAGAGCTTCATCAGTCTGAGGAAAGTCAGTGGCAGGGCTTCCAATTTATAGTTCATGTTAATTTCAATGTGAAATCAATGTGAACTACAAATTGGAACTTTCATTAGACTCTCCCTTCCTGCCTGTAACAGATCAGCACAAGAACAACTAAAGCTCTATGCTGCTGGAATTAAAACTGTATTTAAAAATGACACTCTCCTCACCAACACACACACACACACACACACACACACACACACACAACACACACACACATTCCACTGCCTCGTGATGTGAGGGGAAACGCTGAAATGATGTATTAATACCTTTAAACAGGAGCTATGTTCTTCCAGAGAGGAGAAAACAAGCTGGTCTTTGTAAATGTGGAAAGCTATGGTCAAAACATATACGTCTGGCCCAAAGCTGGGTCATCCCAGGGCTGCATCCCATGAAAAGTCATTTTGTCTTCTGCTCTTATCCCAAAAGGATAAATTCTGTGACTCTGTGTGTGCTTGATGGCCCTTAGAAGAAGATCACCACAACCATGTGTGTTTCAAGAACATAAGAAGAGCCATGCTGGATCAGGCCAAAGGCCCATCTAGTCCAGCTTCCTGTATCTCACAGTGGCCCCACCAGATGCCTCTGGGAGCGCATGAGACTAGATATCTGTCTCCTAATACCACTCCCCTGCATCTGGCCCTTGAAGGACCCCGGTTTTAAGCCTGAAGATTACACATCTCCATCATGGTTTGTAACCTGTGATGGACTTTTCCTCCAAGAATCTGTCCAACCCTCTTTTGAAGGCATCCAGGCCAGATGCCATCACCACATCCTGTGGCAGGGACTTCCACAGACTAACAACACGCTGGGTAAAAAAATATTTTCTTTTGTCTGTTTTCCCTCTCCGAGCCATCAATTTAAGTAGCTGTCCCCTAGTTCTGGTATTTTGTGAGAGGGAGAAGAGCATCCCTCTATCCACTTTACTCATGCCTTGCATTATTTTGTATGAGTTATAAAGTCACAGAGCAGGTTGATAAAGGACCTCTGAAACTGCCTCCTATTAAGACAGACCCTAAGCTCAGAAAAGTTTACTTTTATGATATAAAGTCCCGGAATCTCTTTGCCAGCTCCGCCATGGTTGAGGACCCACAAATATGGGTTCTGACAGTCCAAAAAATGAGGGAGAAGCTATGTTTGTCGTTTTACGAGTAACTCTTCCTCCCTGTGCAGATTCAAACTCAGTTTTTGTGTAAATTTGCATGTTGGTGGTAGCCACCGAAATTTCACTGCCGGTTTATGTGGGTACATTGAGAGCAGGCAGAAGGGCCGATTTTTCTATGTGCAGCAAAAAAAGTTTATGGAAATGAAGTCACATTCATTAAAGCAAAGCAAAGTGTTCCGCTTATATAACGCCCCATACCACTTCACGTAGTCTCTGGGCGGTTTAACGTTTTATTTACATTCACCCCCCCCCAGCAAGCTGGGTAGTCATTTTTGCCAACCTTGGAAGGATGGAGGGCTGAGTGAACCATGAGGCAGCTACCTGGGATTGAACCCAAGGTTGTGAGCACAGTGTTAGCTGCAGTACAGCCGCCATGAACCATTTTTGTCCATTTTTATCTGATCAGGATAACTTGAGCTGCTCATCCAAACAGCTTCGTTAGTCTGATGCCTCCATTTTAGAGTTCACATCTGTCACCCTCTGAAAGAGGCTCTGATGAACTTCCTGAATAGGCTTGTTAAGTAGACAATAGTCTCAGTAGGCCTTTAGGTGAACAATGGCCTAAGGTGCTGAAACCCATCAAGTATGGGTCTTTAGCTATGGCCCTGGTGGTGGAGCCTTGAAGTATTTTTGATTTGACTTGATAAGTGGCAGATAGCAAGATTCTCAGTCATCCAGGTGCATTACACCTCCACTTGAAGGACAAAGGGCACTCATTCAAAGATGAGGATGTACACATATTAGACAGAGAAAAAAAAGTGATTTGAGAGAGCATGTGCGTATAAAACCCCTCTCTCAACAGAGTTATAATTATCAGGCAGTGACTTCAACAATAAGACAATCAAAGGAACCAGCCAGGACATGCAATAAATCAAACTTAAGTAATATACAACCAACCAGCCTGAGATGGGAGACTTTGTAGGTGCCTGGGTAGTGGCAGGCCACTCCAGTATTCCTGCCAATAAAACTCCAACGCTAAATAAATAAAATAAATAAATAAAAATAAAATAAATCAAACCAACCAATCAAAGGTCAGTGACCGTAAACATGAAGAGAAGAGGCTGCAAAGGCTTCTGTCAACAGCAACATCTTAAAAAGGGACTACAGTGGTACCTCTAAAAGCAAAAAGCAAAAAGTATTCTGCTTATATACCACCCCATAGCACTTCAAGTACTCTCTGGCCGGTTTACAGTTTAATTAGGAGCCTCGTGGCAAGCTGGGCACTCATTTTATCAACCTCGGAAGGATGGAAAGTTGAGTCAACCATGAGCCGGCTACCTGGGATTGAACCCCAGGTCGTGAGCACAATTTTAGCTGCAGTACAGTAGGAACTGGCAAGCCACTCCAGTATTCCTGCCAAGAAAACTCCATGGACATGGGGTCACAAAGAGTCAGTCACAACTGTAATGACACAATACACACACAGGCATTTAACCACTGCGCCACGAGACTCCTTACTTACGAGCAGCTCAACTTAAAAGCAATTCGACTTAAGAGCGAAAAAAGTTGGTGTTTTAACTGCTGCCTTGCAAATTTTAGATGCGGTCTGCTCTACTCTACTTACAATTTCCCCAATTTATTTATTTCTTTATTTAATTTTTTTAGATAGGGCTGCTCTACTTAAGAGCATGCATTTGGAACGGATTAAAGTCGTAAGTAGAGGTACCACTGAGGTTGCTTTGAGTATGGAGCATCACTTGGTAGGATCGAGGGGATGATCTTAGGGAAAGATGCTCCAACAAGTACTTTTTTTTTGGGGGGGGGGGAATTCAAGTTTTCACTGCCAACCAAACCGCAGCAATCCAAACGAAACCTGCAAGTAAGAGAGCTTTTACACAACCCCTAAGATCCGCTGGCCACTTAAATTCGGACCAGAGATCTTGGGGGTTTGTCACTCTTCCTGTGTTCCCACCCCTCCACACTTCCTTGCTCCTGTCTGCGTGAGGGGAGGGAGAAAAAAGGGAGAAAAAAATGCAGGCTCACCTCCGTGCCCGAGCCTTGTCGTCGTGATTCCTGTCTCTTAAATGGGTGGCAGGGACAAAAAAACAAACACAAGGCGAGGAGAGCCCGGCACTCACTGCTTTACATCTGCATCAGAAATTTTTCACCCTCGGAGACCAGGTACTTTTAAAATCCGCTGGGACGCGCTTAGGTGGGTGTGGTCGCACTTAATTTTCTTTAAATTCCAGAGCTGGTGGGGAAACAATTTTAAGCTCCGCATCTGGGAGCCCTTTGCGTCGGATTTTAGGGGTCGTGTAAAAGCGCCCTAAGAGAGCTGAAATCTGGAGGCACCCTTCCTAACGGCTCAAGGGACACCATCGCAGCCTGCCTGCGATGCGCATTTGGTCCTGGGTGTTGCATTCTGTGGCCAAGTGCGAGTCTGGGGGACTAAGTGCCCTGTAGGAACAGAAGGGGCCGAAGCCAAGACTCAAAATTCGGAGAGGCTTCTTTGCGGCTTCAACTTGGCAGCTTCAGGAAAAGCAGGCACAAGGCAGTGGCTTTGCGGGGGCGAGCGAGGCGTGAGGGCAGCCTGCAGATTTTTTGCACAACTTGTGTTCGCAGGAGAGAGACTCTACGAGAGAGACAGAGAGTCCGGGTGAAAGAGGAGCTGTGGGTTGCCGTGGACAAGCCGTGCGGCGGGTGAGAAGAGAACACTCCCCTTGTGAAAAAGGACAAGTCTGGAAGAACTTGGTCTGGGATGAGGCCTGTTTATGTGGGAACAGCACACACAAAGAGAGCTGTGTGTGTGAGAAAGAGAGAGCTGTACGTGGCTCCGTGTTTCAGTGGGAACGGATGCTGCTGCACCAGGAGAACGGCTGAATAGCACGCTGTGCAAAGAGGAAACAAGGCCAGAGTTAGCCTCTTTGTTTGATGGGGGAGAAGGACTCACTCTGACAACTACTCAGCCATCCTGGGACAACCACCAGAAAAAGGGGTCATAAGAACATAAGAACATAAGAGGAGCCATGTTGGATCAGGCCAAAGGCCCATCTAGTCCAGCTTCCTGTATCTCACAGTGGCCCCACCAGATGCGTTTGGGAGTGCATGAGGCTAGATCTCTGTCTCCTGATACCACTCCCCTGCATCTGGCCCTTGTTGAAGTACTCTGGTTTTAAGCCAGAAGATGACACATCTCCATCATGGTTTGTAACCTGTGATGGACTTTTCCTCCAGGAATCTGTCCAATCCCCTTTTGAAGGCATCCAGGCCAGATGCCATCACCACATCCTGTGGCAGGGAGTTCCATAGACTAACAACGCGCTGGGTGAAAAAATTTTTCTTTTGTCTGTTCTCACTCTCCCAGCCCTCAATTTGAGTGAATGTCCCCTAGTTCTGCTATTTTGTGAGAGGGAGAAGAGCTTCCCTCCATCCACTTTACTCATGCCCTGCATTATTTTGTACGTCTCAATCATATCCCCCCCTCAGGTGCCTTTTTTCCAGGCTAAAGAGCCCCAAATGTTTTAGCCTTTCCTCATAAGGGAAGGTCCAAGTTGGTGACCTTAGAGGGGTCATCAAAAGCCACGCACGGCTGCCAAGTTTCCCCTTTAAACTTAAATTCTCATCCTGGCAGCGCTTCCAACAAAATCTATTCTTTCCCTAGGGACAATTACTGGCAATCGGTAAGTTTTATTTTGTTTTCTTCCTTCCTCGCCACCACCGCTGCTACTGGCCAACCGCCCTTGTCACCGCTGGGCTCAGCAGCTGGCTTCAGAGGTGGTGGTGGCGGTGGCGAAAAATCTAAAGAAAACGTACCAATGCCAAGCCCTCCTCGCCGCTGCTGCCCAGCCACCATCTTCGCTGCCAGCTTTGCGGCTACTGTTTGCGACAGTGGCCGACTTTACGGCTACTGAATTATTTTAAAAATATCCCCCCCCCTCAATCCACAGATAAGTGAATCAGCGGATAATGATCCAGCGGATAAGGGGATCATACTGTACCATACTATGGATGGTGTCCTTGGTCTCCTGAAATACACCTTTATAATATATTTTGTGGCTTGGCCAGGTGTCTTCCTCTAACTGCAAAGCAAAAGAAACTGGTACATCCACTGATACCAAAATACAAGTGGGAGACGGAGTCTCAGGATGTATAAAAAATAGAAAACAAATACAGTGGACCCTTGTATAACAAACAGTTTGTATAACATAAAATCTGTACAACATAAAAAATTCCGGAGATAGGGGAAATTTGCTTAACATAATTGCCTATGGGGAGAATCCGTACAACATAAAAATGGGATTACTCCGTTTTCAATTCATTCCTATGGGAATTTGTATAAAGGAAAATTTGCTTAACATAATTTCATTTGGAACGAATTAATTCCTTTATACAAGGCACCACTGTATGTCCATTGTGCTCAGTATATGTACTGCAGTAAGTTTACACATCCTAAGCCATGTATCCCTTTTATAAAAAGATAGTTGATCTGTAATTTTGTGGGGCTCGACCACAGTCCAAAAAAAAAAAAAGGGGGGGGACAGACATGGAAAAAAGGGGGGAGGGAGGGGCAAGTGGGTGGAGCACTCACTGCACCCGAGAGTGAAAGCTGCCTCCTCTCATGGCCTGGCCTGACCCGGCCTGGCCCGACTTGGTGCGCTGCAAGGGAGGGAGGGAGCAAGGGCTGGGAAGGAGGAGGGGAGGCAGGAATGGCTGCCCAAAGCCATCCACAGCCCCCTCACTGGCCGAGCCGAGACAGACTGCGGTGATCTGTTAGCTCGCCAGCCCGCCCATCGCCAACTTCCCTTCTCTTCTTTCTCTGCCACTTCTTCCTCGCTAGTCTCTAACCCGGTGGTGGTGGTGGTGGTGGTGGTGGTGGTGGTGGCCTCAGCCTCCCGCCACGGTTGGGCTCCCTCCTCCTCTCCCTCGTTCCACGGAGCAAGGCAGCAGCTCAGAGGGGGTGGGCAGGCGGGAAGAAGCACCGTTTCCCCTTCAGTCACCCGCCATCCATCCCTCCGCCTCGGTCCACTGCCGTGGCTGCTGCAGCTCGGAAGGCTGGCTGGCGCTGCCTCTGCCTGCCCCCTTCCTTCCTCACAACCACAATAACACAGGCAGTGGGCACACAGGGAAGACAGGCGGGCGGGGTGGCGGAGGAGCAGGGGCAGGGCCTCAGGGCCATGGAGGGAATGGGAGACCTTGCCGCAGCTCTCCCGTTTTAAAGTTGGCTGCAGCTGGTGCCCCGACCATCTGGGCGGCGGGTAGGGGGAGCAGGGGACCTTGCCGTTGCCCTCACGCTTTGAACTGCCCCACTAGGCAGTGTGCCAATCATCTGGGCAGTGGGTGGGGGAGTGGGAGAAGCGACATAGCCCACCGCTTTGAACTGGCCTCAGCCACGGAAGCAGCTGCGGAGCCTGGCTTGCTCGCGAAACAGGGGGCAGGTGGGGGTGTGTGTCTGCAATTGGTCCCGGGGGATGGATTCAGGACCCTGGGGGGCCGCATCCGGCCCCCGGGCCTTAGTTTGAGGACCCCTGATCTAATTGGACACATTTCACTCCCCACCCCCCAAAAAACCAAATCAGAAGTGGTACTGTACAATCATCCCTACTGTCTCATTTAAAGACCTTTAGGGGGCGCATGTGTCCAGGCATAACTTGCGGCACAGTAATTAAACTGCTGTACAGCCATCAAGACTGCTCACAATTTGAGTCTGATCCCAATGGACTCAGGAGGCCTGCTCAAGGTTCACTCAGCCTTCTATCCTTCTAATGTCAGTAAAATGAGTACCCAGTTTGCTGGGGGGGGGGGGGGCATCTGTAGGCTGCATAATTGCTTGTAAACTTCCCAGAAAGTGCTATGGAGACGTATATAAGCCACATACTTTGTTGCTTTTGTCTTCTAGTTGCAGCGATTCATGGATTTCCATTGTTTCTTGCATCTTTTTCCTTACCAGGGAAAAGGCGTTCATAGGGAAGACAGAACAGCTATTCATACTCTGGCTCTACAGCCAGAGACCTAAACCCCTAAGCAATCCAGACTTTCTTCCTTGCATCTATGGATAGATGCCTGTTCAAATGTGGCTAGTTGCATGTATATTTTTGTATTCTTTCTCTGATAGTGAAATGACACTAGTTTGTGTGTGTTTTTTGTTAAAAAGGAAGGAAATGGATACAAATAACATAAGCTCTTTCCCCGTGCCCTCATCCCATAGGGAACGGAAGCTGACTAATTAAAATGCAATTAGGGAGTAGCCACAGACGGGAGCAACGGTGGTGGAAAAATAGGCAGCCTTTAAACGCCTGCCACATATGGTAAGTGGGATGGATGCTGTGGAATTTGCAAGCCTTTTTGCTGTTAGAAAGGTTACACAACAGTGTAATTGCTGGGTGGCTGCACTGAAAGCCTGGGTGTCTATGTGATACCCAAACAGCTGGAATTTCAGAGCAGGAAGGGACCTCAAAAAGTCAGCTACCTCTGCCTTTTGGGCTGTGTGTGCAAGGAAGGCAGCTGTGTGTCTTCACAAACAGAGACCGAAGTTGCATCCAGACAGGATGGAATTCATGTCCCACCCTCCATCAGCTCCATTACCTCTTTTGTATTTACACTGAAAGGACAGTACAGTAGGACCCCCATATCCACTGATTCATTAACCACTGATTCAGTTATCCTCGGTTGGCAGAGGGGAAAAAAAATAAATAAATAATTCAGAAGCCACAAAGCAAGCTACTGTCACAAACAGCAGCCATAAAGCAAGCTACTGTCACAAAACAGCAGTTTTTAGGGTGGGTGACGTTCCCTCTTATCCACATTTTTTGTTATCCACAGGGAGGTCTGGAACCAATCCCCACCAGATACTGGGGTCCTACTGCTTATCATTCCAAAGGTGATGCCACTTTTCATAGACTCAGTCTAAAATCTCATCACATCTTCCTAACCTCCCATCCCTTTTTAAAATATATGAAACCTGAAAGAACCATGGTGGGAATTATGTGGCATCTGTAAAAAAAAAAAACCACTCTGTATTTTAAGATTCCCTCAAAGAAATGGCTTCCCCTGTGAGCTTTAGTACCGCAGTGTCCGGTGGCCCTTTTTAAAAAGGCCCAGGCTGCTCAATGCCCTGTTTTGCCCTGCTTTCCCTCCCAAATTGGTTTTAGGACACAAAGGCAACTCCTGGTTGCTCTGGGTTTCGTTTAGGGGTAGGAGAACAGCAATGGTCCATGGGCTTGAATCTGTCCCCTCAGAGTCTCTAAACACCTCAAGGCCTTGCCAGCCTCTGTTCTAAATCAGCTGCAGAGGTAGTTGCTCCTGTATGGTGGACAGATCCTACCCACTGCTTCCATGGAAGTGGTGCAGGAACAGAAGAGATGCTCAGGCCCGCCGCCTACAACAACTTTTGCCAAACAGCACCCTGCAGGGGTGTATTTGACTACAAGTCCCAATGTTCCCGGCTAGCACGGCTAGTGATGGGTACCAGGTTGGAGAATCACAGAATTGCAGAAAGGCAATTGTCTAAATATGTCCTAAATGTTCTGGGATGTGCATTGTCCCTTATTATTGTAAGTCTCCTTGGGTCCTTTTCTAAGGAGAAAGGTGGGGTAAAAATATTCAAAACAAACAAACAAACAAACAAACAAACAAACTCCAGTGGTTCCCAACCTTGGGTCCCCAGATGATCTTAGGACTACAACTCCCAGAAAGCCTAGCCAAACACACACACACACACACACACACACACACACACACACACACACACACACACACACACACACACACACAGTTTCATCACAACAGGCCCCACAGCCATTCCCCAAGGCGAGCTACAAGCCATGGCGTTGACTGACACCAACCAAGCAATTCTAGAAGTTTCCATCTCCTCTGGGAGCGGGTCCTGTGTAAAGCTAATGGATCTTAATTGTTCGTTCAAGCCCAACCTATGGGAAAAAGACTTTGCAGTAAAACAGGTATAGCTCATTGCCATACAATGCCCCAAAACTGTGTGAGGTTTGTTCCCTTCAGGCGTGTTCCCCTTCAAACAAGCAACTTCACAGCTAATTTCGCAAGTGGAGGGCGGCCTCCTGGGACAAAGGGAAATCTATGTGCGTGATTTCTTCTACACAGAAATATTGAGAATTATTCTAGCCCTTGGTGTAAGGCACATCTTCCTCATAAGAACCTAAGAAGAGCCCTGCTGGATCAGGCCAAAGGCCCATCTAGTCCAGCTTCCTGCATCTCACAGTGGCCCCACCAGATGCGTTTGGGAGCGCACGAGACTAGATCTCTGTCTCCTGATACCACTCCCCTGCCTCTGGCCCTTGAAATACCTCCCTCAGGGCCACTGCTTAAGGGGACTGTTCAGAGGAAAACAAGGAAGACTGAACAGGCACGTGGCACAGGATCTCACTAAAGTTCCCCTACATAAGCATGCTACTCGTGTCCGACTCTAGGGGCGGCGCTCATCTCCGTATTCAAGCCGAAAAGCCAGTGTTGTGCAAGTCCGTGGCCATGTGGCTGGCGTGGCTGCAAGAAGACACTGTTTTACCTTCCCAATTTTTACGGCGGTACCTATTTATCTACTTGCATTTACGTGCATTGGAACTGCTAGGTTGCCAGGAGCTGGGGTTAACAGCGGGAGCTCGCTCTGCTGCGTGGCACCCAGGATTCGAACCGCCGAGCTGCCGACTTTGCACCCGACAGCTTTCGGAGCCTTAGTCCGCTGAGCCACCATGCCCTGTAGGGGCTCAGTAGTTCCTCTCTAATCCCATGAGCCTCAGAGACACTGTGGATCTTGATAGTGACCATTAAAATACAGACACAAAAAAACCACATCGCAGAAGGGGGGGGTTGCCCTTGACCCTTGGCCGGAGACTTCAGCGGGTACAAAATGCAGTGGCCAGACTGGTGGTGGGAGCGGGCAGATACGACCACATCACCCCAGTTCTGCCTTGCTTGCACTGGTTGCCCGTTGCGTCCTGGATAAGGTTCAAGGTATTGGTTTTGATTTACAAAACCCTCCATGGCTTGGGACCTGAATACCTGGTGGAGCGGATCTTCCAGAGGTCAACTGAGGCCCAGCCCACTAGAATGTCGCAGGCGCTCTCACTCTGGGTGGCCACGCCCAGGGAGGCTCGAAAATCGGTAACTGGAAACCGAGCCTTCTCTGTGGCTGGCCCCTCGCCTTGGAACGGCCTGCCAAGTGAGTTGCGCCTGGCATAGTCCCATCCTGCCTTCAGTAAAGCACTTAAGACTCTGCTTTTCCAAGAGGCATTTGGCGACCTTTAGTTTAGTTCTATTTTTTTTCTTATTCTGTGCTGCCATTTTGCCGATTATTTTTCTTTCTTTCTTTTTATCTTATTTTATTTTCCCTTTGCTGTTTGTTGTACTGTGTGTTCGACATTTGTACCTATTTACTGCCGTTGTTAACCACCCAGAGTTCCTTTGGGAAGATAGGCAGTATAAAAAATTATTAAATAAATAAATAAATAAATAAATAAATAAATAAATAAATAAATAAAAAGAAGGAAGCGTGGGTGTATTCAGGATGCGCGAGGAGTGAGTGCTGACACAAGGGACAGGGCGTAGCAATGTCCTATGAAATGTGACAAAAGGGTTGATGAAGAGGAAGAGTGAACCTGTTAAAGGATGATGCTTCAAAGTATCCCTCGTGTTGTTTGGAGTTGGGCACGAACCACCAGTTCAGTGGTTCGTGCCGGTTCGTTTTGTGGCCCAACAGGTGTTCTGCACTTCTCTGCCCTGCCTCCTCCAGGCACAGCCTCTGAGCGGATCCAACTATTTCCCACCAAGTACATTGGCATATTTACCCACAATCTCCTCTTTGGGCATGATCCATAGGACGACCCCTCCTAAGGAACACAAGGACATGGCAGGACCTTTGCCAAGCCTTTCTCTCTTTTAATCAGATTTGTTCACAAAAGAACTGATTGTGTTTTACTCTACAGCAGTCATGGCGAACCTTCAGCACTCCAGATGTTTTGGGCCACGACTCCCTCAATTCTGAGCCTAGATTGCCAATGACCAAGGACCGTGGGAGTTGTGGTCCAAAACATCTGGAGTGCAAAAGGTTTGCCACCACAGCTCTATAGGATAAAAGTTACCAACATTTGCGCAGAGCACTGCTACATCGGTTCAGAACGTGCGGTGATTAATTCTGTCCTGGTAGCACAACCCATAACTTTGAAATGATTCCTTTTTAGACTATACTTCTCAGAATTCTCTACATCACATGGGTATGGGAATTCCTAGGAGTCATGGTCCAGAGAAGAAGGAGGAGGAGGAGGAGGAGGAGGAGGAAGAGGAGGAGGAGGAGGAGGAGGAGGAGGAGGAGGAGGAGGAGGAGGAGAAGAAGAAGAAGAAGAAGAACAAGAACAAGAAGAACAAGAAGAAGAAGAAGAAGAAGAACAAGAAGAAGAAGAAGAAGAAGAAGAAGAAGAAGAAGAAGAAGAAGAAGAAGAGAAATTATCCTCCAGGTTTTGGTGATGCCTCCTGATGCCACTCCCAACGGAGTTGGCCAACCATACCAACGTCACCCACTTCACCCACTTACTTGTGCCTGTGCCGGTCCCAATCGTGTTGATGGTTGCCGGGACGGAGGAGGAGGAGTAGAGAGGCAGGTGGCCGTTCTCGCACCCCAAGTTTTTGTCCTGCCAGCTGGAGGCATTGACACAGATGCCGGAGTCCCGAGAGCTTTGCCATCCGTTCAGCTTATCGTCGGAGTTCTGTCTTTGGTGATAGTAATGCACCTGCCCGTAATCCACCGAGTCGGAGCGGCCCCTGCTTTGGCCCGCGAAAGGACCCGACGTGCGATCGTCCAAGTGGTTCAGCCACATGGCCAGCGCGCTCCTGTCCTCCAGGGACGTGGCGGGGTGGATCAATGCATAGGACAGGAGTTGCCGGCTCTCCTCGATGTGTTGGTTGTGTTCGATGGAGTGCGCCAGGATTTTGGGAAGCAGCTTCATATACTCTCCTTTGGCTTCGGCATTGCCAGGCTTCAGCAAAGGCAGGTGGGTGAGCAGTAAGGAAATCACTTTGTCCTTGGATTCTTGCTGCCATTGGTTAATGATTCCTGCAACCAGAAGGGGAGGGGGAGGGGAGGCAGAAAAGAGAGAGAGAGAGTTGTGAAATCGGCAAACAGACGCAGGAAACCAGAAGAGGTCCCCCCCCCCACACATTATAGGTGGCTTTGCAACCTTCAACTTAGAAAGGCAGGCCCCTCTCCTATGAGGGCATGAAAAAGGCTTACCAATGTGAAAATACAGAAGGATTTGAAAAAGGAACGTTGTTATCTTGGCCAGAGCTGTCAAGTGTCCCGTTTTAGCCAGGACACTACCGGTTTTCAAGCTTTGTCCTGCTGCTGCCCCAGGACATTTATTTTTCCGGAAATGTTCCGGGGCAGTGACAGTTATCAGCAAGCAGTAGAGGGGGGACGAGGTGGTGCAGCTGCAGCTCAGCGGGGGGATGAAGTGTGTGTGTGTGTGTGTGTGTGTGTGTGTGTGTGTGTGTGTGTGCGTGCGTGCGTGCACACACGCGCAGGGCAGGACAGATGGGCATGCTTGCGCACACATGCGCAGCCAGTGGGGCGTCTTGTGTTTGTGAGAACGTGTGCGTTACACCTCTCTCCTCCTGTCCCGGCAGGTGCTGGGACAAACTTGACAGGTATGATCTTGGCAGAGACCGGTGGCCTTCTGGATCACAACGGACCTCTAACTGGGAAACAGTCAGAGTGAACACGCTCAGGATTGCAGGGTGGCTTCCGTAACATCTGTAATCATTCAGCGAAGAAATAAGGAGTTCGATTTCACACAGCTACCCAGCTTTACTACTCAAATATACTGTACTTTTCCATGTCTAAGACTATATTTTTGTCTAAAAGTGTCAAGACTAAAAATTGAAGGTCAACTTCTATACACCGAAGTAAGCCGAGGTGGAGAAACTGCCCATACCATGTGTCTGCAAACATGTAAACATGCCTTTGTACATGGGGGCATCTTGTAGAAGGAAAAATACATGTATTCATGCTGGAATTGATTGATTGATTGATTGACTAACTGATCAACTGACTGACTGATTACATCTTGTATCTCGCCCCTCCGGCCACAGGGCCACTCTGGGCAGCTAACCGCAGTCCAAACAATATCTCAGCACCATAAATTAAACACAACCCATGAACAACACATTCTCAAACAATTACAGTTATTTTAAAAAAATCTTGAAAAAAACACATTAAAATTAACATTTTAATCACATGCTAAAATGAGATGGTGAACTACATCGTTTTGATTGAACCTTGGCAATTGGTCTGGAAAAGCCCCCCTATAAAGCCACGGTAGCCACGGAGGAAAACCGGGGGGGGGTGGGGAGAAGTCACCTTTCTGCACGACAACTACCAGGACATTCCACCAGCTAGCTGGAGGTGGTGGGAGTTGTCGTTCAGGGTGGCAGTTCCTCAAGAAGAACCAGCTCTACCTTCCAATCCTGTCATTTCGGAATCATTCGTAATTCTACTAACTATCTTCCAAACCTGGACTGACCTTCTGCTGCTGCTGCTGGACCTTGAAGAGAAAATCACTCATCACAGACTTATGCTAATGAGGCACAAAGTCTGCCCACGGATTGTGGGCAGACAGCAAGCCAGGTATCTATGGGGTACATACAGTGAGACCCAGACAGAGTGAGAACTAGAGATGGGAAGGCCAGGGAAAAAACAGAAAAATTGTGAAAAACATGTCCCCCCCCCTGTTTTTTTCCTGAAGCCTTTTTGGTTTTCTTTCCTGAAAAAAATGAAAAAAGAAAAAGAAAAAAAATGATTATGGAATGTTTTATTTTAACATGATGAATAAAATATTTTAAGACAGGGTGTTCAAATATTTTCCAAATCATGTCTAAAAATACCACTGAAATTTAGTCCCATTCCCTTCTATACATTTCTCCCCCTCTTCAATCGTTTTTATGAGAATGAGTTTTTTTATTTTTTTTTTTTAAAATTATGGAGAGCAAATATGAATAATGGTTAATTATGGGTTTTTAAACATTGCTTTGTAGGAGTTCTGTCCCCAGAGCACAGAGAGAACTCCTAGCTCCCTGAGGTTCTTGCTTTCTTGCTGACAAATGCCGGCCTTCAGAGTCTGGAGCTGAGGGAACTAGGAGTTCTCTCCCCTAGTTCTGTCCCCAGAGCAAGGAAAACTTCCAGAACACAGTCAAACAGCCCGAAAAATTCACAACAACTATCGGATCCCAGTCGCGAAAGCCTTCGAGAATACAGTTCAGGAGATTGCTACTCCATTTGTTACTTACAATTACAAATAAATATTATTTAAACAGCAAATTCTCTTTTGTAATAATTGTTTGGATACAATATATTTTAATATGCTAGTTGTGATAATTTTATGCCAAGTCAAATCGTCCATGGTCACATTTTATGTTCCTAAAGTAACAGAAGGACTTGCAAGCTGTAAAAGGGGGCAATGCTAATGTAGCATTTTTTCAATGCTTCCGAAAATTTCTGTGTCTCCCCCCCCAAAAAAAAAGAAACCTGGGGGGGACCACACTCCCCCCCAGCTTCAAAATTTCTGGAAATTTTATATCTCTACTGAGGATTCAGCGGAGGTAGTGGCTACAGAGGGGGAGGAACCTGAACAGGGGTGTAAAATGAAAGCAGCCCCCTTTCTCTCATTGGCACATACGCGGCTATACAGTGGTACCTTGTATAAAGGAATTAATTCGTTCCAAATGAAAATTTGTTAAGCAAATTTTCAGTAGGAATGCATTGGAAATGGAGTAATCCCTAATCGCGACCATTTTTATGTTGTACGGATTCGCCCCATAGGCGATTCTGTGAAGCAAATTTCCCCTATCTCCGGGATTTTCTACGTTGTACAGATTTTTTGTTATACAAAATGTTTGTTCTAGGAGGGTCCACTGTATTCCTGTGGTCTGCATGAACCTTTGACTGTCCAGCAGCTACTTCCAGCATCACGCGCATGTCCTAGACCCCGAGTCTCTCTCTCTCCCCCCCACCACACCTATTTCTTGTTGGGATCCTCCTCATGTTTGCCTCCTCATGTTCGCGACGACGACGCTCCTTGGGCCACCCCACCGTGGCAAGCAGGCGCCTTGACCCAAGGTTTGCGCAGGGGGCATGGGTTTATATGCATGACTCAGGGTTCTCTGGGCATGCCATTAAAATCCAAAAGCCAACCAACCTACCAACCCTGGTCTGTCATACCTCATGCGGGGAGTGGCCTGGAGTGGGTTTAAAAGCCTGAGGCTTCCTCCGAACACCTCAAAACACCCGTGGGCTGGTACAAAATACCTGTACTGTGGACGCTCGGTATAACAAACATTTTGTATAACATAAAACCTGCACAACACAAAAAAATTCCGGAGATAGGGGAAATTTGCTTCACAGAATCGCCTAGGGGGCGAATCTGTACAACATAAAAATGGTTGCGGTTAGGGATTACAGTGAACCTCCGCCTATCGTGGAGGTTAGGGACCCAACCCAACCCGGAATAATTGAAAATCCGCAATATGCAGGTGCAGGTCAGGCCGGGCCTGGGGGACCTAGCTGGGGGCTCTTATACTTACCCCCAGCCTGGCGTTGCCCCCAAATGGGCCTGCAAGGGCCTTCCCGGGCCTTCTGAAGACCCCAAAAGATTTACCGGAAGTCACTTCCAGTTCGCAAGGAGGCCCGGGAAGGTCTTCGCAGGCTCGTTCGGGGCAGCGCCAGTCCTGGGGTAAGTACGGGAGGCCTGAAACAGGCCTTTCCCCCCTTAACCCAAGGGGCCTTTTTTCATATACAGTGGACCCTTGTATAACAAATGGTTTATATAACATAAAATCTGTACAACAGAAAAAATTTCAGAGATAGGGGAAATTTGCTTAACCGAATTGTCTATGGGGCGAATCCGTACAACATAAAAATGGTCGCGATTAGGGATTGCTCTGTTTTCAATGCATTCCTATGGGAAATTTGTATAAAGAAAAATTTGCTTAACGGAATTTCATTTGAAACGAATTTATTCCTTTATACATGGTACCACTGTACAGCACTACTATTAACAGAAACAAGGACATTTTTTTCAGGAAGGGTGAGCTTGCCCTCAATAAGCTCAAATTGTTTTGTGTGGATGCGTTGAATACAAACGCATCCGGTGGGAGTCTCAACACAGGCGTGTCCAATAATCCGGTCGTGTTTTTCTACAATTCCTGAACAAGACGGCAATTTATAACAAGTGGCAAGAACCGTAATTCAAGTCCACGAGGGCTGTAAAAACCACAAACAGAGGATAATACATTGCTATAGGGACCTGAGAGCGACACAGCAGCAAATGAGGGTATGAGTCCTATGCAGCTATTTATAAATTTGTTTCCAAGATATCCGCACAGCTGCCTTTAGGTTCACAGTGCCATGGCCGGGTGTATTTAAAGGTTCCAGTTGTTAGTCAATTGTCCTCAAATTGCTGTTTTATTACACCCCTGTTTTCAGTGGAACAACACACTCTGTAAACCACTCCCTTCTCTCCTGGGAACATTCGGATAATTTCCTCAGGCAGAAGAACAGCTGAAAATTAGGGTCAGATCACAGGTTAAAGGCACAACTATTATTTCCTCTCATTACAACTTTATCCCTCTGGGATGTGCTTAACTTTCAGTGTCATTACCCCCTGAGACACCAGGCAGGCCAACAAAGCCCTGCTATTTGCCAATTACAAAAGGAAACCAAACTAATTTTCCAAAATCAAGAGGGAGCTAAGTGCCTGTTAGGATCAACAAGCCCTGCTTCTGGGAACACCTTACACGTGCACATTCAGCAAACTATACAGGGACACACAGAGAGATGCAAGACCCCTCCTTTGTCTTAGGGCTGACAGGTCCCAATGTTCCAAATTTAAACATCAGGAATAATTTCATGACAGTTAGAGCTGTTCGGCAGTGGAATATGGTGCCACAAAGGAGTGTGATGGAGTCTCCTTCTTTGGAGGTTTTAAGCAGAGGCTGGATGGCCATCTGTCGGGAGTCCTGTGATGGGGGTTCCTGCATGGCAGGGGGTTGGACTGGATGGCCCTGGAGGTCTCTTCCAACTCTATGATTCTATGATTCTATAACTTGGGGCAATGGTTTCATACTACAGGAAAAGAGATTCCATTTGACTCCACCACCCTCCTTTGTGGCAGCCTCTTCCACTGCCGAACAGCTCTAACCGTCATGAAGCTCTTCCTAATGTTCAAATGGAATCTCTTTTCCTGTAGTTTGAAACCATTGCCCCGAGTCCTAGTCCTTTCAAATATTTAAACATAGCTATCATATCCCCCCTCAGCCTTCTTTTTGAAAGGCTAAACATTCCCAGTTCCCTAAGCTGTTCCTCATAAGACATTTCCTCCAGACCTCAACCATCCTGGTCACCCTCCTCTGGACCCACTCGAGGTTGTCAACATCCTTTTTAAATTGAGGTGCACAGAACTGGACACAGGACTCCAGGTGGGGTCTGTCCAGAGCAGAATAGAGTGGTACTATCACTTCCCTTGATCTAGACCAGTGGTTCTCAACTTGTGGATCCCCAGGTGTTCCTGGACTGCAATTCCCAGAAATCGCTTCCAGTACATCAAGTGGTGGAGGCTTCTGGGAAATGCAGTCCAGGAACATCTGGGGACCCACAGGTTGAGAACCACTGATCTAGACACTATGGTTCTGTTGATGCAACCAAGAATCACATTGGCTTTCCTGGCTGCCGCATCACACTGCTGACTCATGTTCAATTTGTGGTCCACCAAGACTCCCAGATCCCTTTCACAGGTACTATCCTCCAGCCAAGTATCCCCCATCCTATATCTGTGCAATTCATTCTTTTTACCTAGATGTAGCGCCCTACATTTCCCTCTGTTGAAATCCATTCCATTAGCTTTGGCCCAGCACTCTATAATCTGTCAAGGTCCTTTTGGATTTTCATCCTCAAGGCAGCTTTTTTTGGGCAAAGCACTTGTTTCTATAAAAATCTGTCAAGAAAATGTTAAAAAATTTAACTCTGTGCCTTTTGACTATATATAAAGTAATTTTTCAATTTTTCCCACGGCACACCAGGCAACATCTTGCGGCACACTAGTGTGCCACAGAACAGTGGTTGAAAAACACTGCTCTAAGGAATTAGCAACCTCTCCCAATTTGGTATCATCTTCAAATTTAATTAGCATACTCTCTATTCCTTCCTCCAAGTCATTAATAAAGATATTGAACAGCACTGGGCCCAGAACAGTTGTGTTGTGATTCCAATTAAGGCGAAGACAGGGAGTGACCTCACTCTCTCACCAGCATGAAAAGCGATGCTGGTGAACCTCAACCCACACTCGCCAGAGGGCGATGGAGCCTTCGCCTCAGCAAATGACGCTGGGGACCTCCCACCGGACAGCTCAGAGGCATTATTAAAACATACTGTAGCACTTGCTTTGCTTCTACGGTACAGATGGCTACAGGCCAGAGAACTGGCACAAAATAAAAACCGTGGACACCAGTGGAATACAAGCTTGACGGCAGTGGTCCAGATGTACCCAAGACTGGATTCTCTAAAAGTTTACTTTATAGAACTATATTAATTTTAATGTATTAAAATTATTTCAATTAAATATTTCTATCTCACCTTTCTCCCCAAAAGGACCCCACTGACTGCCTGGCTTTGAGAACCAAGTGACTGCTTCAGAAAACAGACAAGATAAGAGAGAGCTTCTGGTAAGAGTCATGCTAGCGAGGGGATTCTGGGCATTGTAGTCCAAAAACCAGATGGAGAGATGAGGTTTTGGGATGTAGAAAAATGCAAATTAACGTTGTGTTGTGTGTTGTCTCATTACAGTCGAGACCGACTCTTCGTGACCCCATGTCCATGGAGTTTTCTCGGCAGGAATACTGAAGTGGCTTGCCAGTTCGTACTCCAGGCGCCTACAGCACCTGGTATTCCCTGGTGGTCTCCCATCCAAGTCCTAGCCAGGGCCGACCCTGCTTAGCTTCTGAAATCAGGCGAGATCAGATGTGCTTAGGGCATCTAGGCAGCTGTTATCCTGATCTAAAAATGGTCAAAAATGGTTAATGCATTTTGGCATTTGGTCTGGATCAGCTCTGAAATGGGTTAATGGTGTTTCTGTTCTAAAACCTTGCTCCCAAAGAGAGAGGTGTGCTGAAACAAAAATGAAAATACAGATTATTCACGTTTTGCTACATCCTGCGACTCAGCTGCTTGTCCTGATTTCTGGTGATATTGGATGCACCAATTCCTCCCGTTTCTCCACTTGCCGTCCAAAATCTGCAAGAGATACAAGCTCCGGCAAGAAAGCAGTAGCCTGTTTCCACTCCGCTCGCAACTGGCGCAGCTAAGAGCCAGCAAAATCCATACGTGGACAAAAATTAAAATGAAATAAAATATTAAAAAGCGAAACGAAGCTATCAAGTCAAGTGACTCTGGCTCTATCCTTAAGGCACATCTGTCTGGGCAGCAGCCTTGTTTCTGCTTGGTTTTCAAAAGGACGGCACACCAAACCTACTGGGTGCTCCCACCAACATTAAAAATATATATATCTATATTTGCACCAGCCTTTCCCTGTGGGTGGTGGCTGTCATGTGACAGTTTCTTCCTACTGCTGCTCCATCTTGACGCTGCAGAGTCTCTGCTTGAGCTCGGAACTGACTCTCGGTGACCTGTAATAACACCGCTCCAAAATTAGATCACACACAGTTTCACTTGGCCTCTGTCCGCCCCGCAAAGCGGAACATGAGCGTCCAGGGTTTTTACTTTCCTCCTCTCTCTTTTTTGGCGTTCATAACAGCCTTCTTTCTTTCTCCCTTTCTTTGGCCAGGTCCGTCCCATTTCATGCTGCCGGGGCTGATCTGAAGCAGGGAATTCCGAATGATGTCTGCTTTTAGGGGGTTCTCGTCATGACACCCTCTTCCTCTTGGCTCCCCAAATTAAGTTATTTATTTATTTATTTATTTATTTATTTATTTATTTATTTACTTACTTACTTACTTACGTACTTATATACCACCCATCTTCAGGAGGAACTCCGGGCGGTTTACAACAGAAAAGAAACAGCAACAACAACAACAATAATAAACTAAATAGAGCATAATAATAAAACTACTAAAAACTACTAAAAAGAATCATTGGTGTGATGGCGGGGCAAATGAAAAAGAAAGGAGAAAAAAAAATAACTGTCGCCAAATGCCTCACGAAAAAGCCAGGTCTTTAGGGCTATTTAAAAGGCTGGCAGGGACTGTGCGAGGCGCAGCTCACTCGGGAGATGGTAGCACAGGACCAATCACAGAGAAGGTTCGGTTATGTGTCACGGTTTTCCGGCCCTCTCTGGGCGTGGCCACCCGGAGTGAGAGCGCCCGCGACATTCTGGTAGGCCAGGCCTCAGTTGATCTTTGAGAGATTCGCTCTGCCAGGTAATCAGGTCCCAAGCCAAATCACTGCATGGAGCGATTCACATAAAAAGCCCTGAAGGCACATACTCAAAATCCAAGACTGACTTTTCCACTGAAGAACCCGAGTGTTGACCATCTTAGGAGCTGAAACGATTATTTCAACCTTAAACTCAAAATCAGGAGGAAACTGTCCTGGACGATTGGGCACAGCGCCATTCTGCTATCCCTGTACCAACACGAAGCAGCAGCTTATCATGTGGCCCTTTCAGTGATCCCTAGACATAGAATCCACAGAGTTGGAAGAGACCTCAGGGGTCATCCAGTCCAACCCCCTGCCCTGCAGGAATCCCCATCAAAGCACCCCAAACAGATGCCCATCCAAACTCTGCTTAAAAACCTCCAAAGAAGGAGGGTGGTGGAGACATATCAGAAGAACTTCACACCTCCACCAGGAAGGCCACTGATAAAGACCCATACTTAATAGGTGTTGGGAAGGATTGCATTGTTGTTGACTTTCACACACCCCAGGCCATTGTACATTGAATGAGCCTAATCATGGCATTGTCCACCTGTCGAGCCTGTTCCGGCCACTGTCCACCTAACCAACCTACAGTATTTAGACCAGGGTGGGGTGAAACCAAGATGAATAATATATCAGAAGCCTCACACCAACTTCCCTCAGACTGACAAAGCTACGGTACTTGGATGAGTAGTGAAAGGTTTCAATCCCCCCAGATGAGAAAGCCAGTTGCCATGACTCAATTTTCAGATAACCTCACTTGGATGACTGAGAATCTTCACAGACACCACAGAACAATTTTCTAAGTTCCCTCTGGGATAGTTTTTCTGGTTAAAAAAGTCCCCACCCTTAAAAAAATACCTAGCATTGCATTAGGTGTTTGTAAGGTGTCTGCAAGTTAGACAGGCACCTTAGAACTTCCAGAATGGAGAATAATGGAATCTGTTGTCCAGAAAACTGCCAAACCCCATCCCTATTTACACATATGTAAGAACTTGTGAAGAGCGCAGCCAAGTTACATCACAAACACGCTCAGACCAGACTTCTGGGGAGTCCACAAGCAGGACAGGAAGGCAATGGCTGTTTAAGATCAACCAGGAAAGTGCTGGTGGGAAATGAACTTATTCTCAGCTGGAGACATCCTCCCCTTGCAGACAGGATTGAACTGAGGAGAGCCGCCACCTCTCTACTCCACACAAACCTTTATCACATCAAACAAGTGCCATCAAATGGGGAATCCCCAACTGGCTTGTAGGCACAAAAGACTATCTATCTATCTATCTATCTATCTATCTATCTATCTATCTATCTATCTATCTATCTATCTATCTATCTATCTATCTATTTTTCCATGCCAGAGACACAGGACAGATGCCTCACTGGGTAAGGATTTGAGACAACTCCCACTAGAAATGGGTGTTTTGTTTCAGAAGGGGACTGGTTCTGAAATGAAACATGCTAACACAGCTGGTGCTCTGAACCCAGTCTCACCCTGCAGAACAAAATCAACCACTCTCTTACCTTGCTGTAGCTCACACTGGACAAAATTCCACACAGGGAGCAGCCTCTGATACGTCTCCCTGGTGCTGTCCAATCAGGAGCTGTGAAAGTACATGCATCATCCTGCCTCCCTGTCTTAGGGCGCTTTTACACGACCCCTAAGATCCGCTGGTCACTTAAATTCGGACCAGAGATCTTAGGGGTTTGTCACTCTTCGTGCGTCCCCACCCCTCTGCACTTCCTGGCTGCTGGCTGCGTGAGGGGAGAGAGAAAAAAAGGGACAAAAGAATAAAGGCTTACCTCCCGGTGCCGGTGGAAGCTGCCGGAGCCCCGTCACTTCCTGGTTCCTTCTCTTAAAGGGGAGGGAGACAAAAAACAACAACAAAAAGAAGCGAGAGCCCGGCACATCCACATCAAGATTTTTCACGCTTGGAGAGCAGGTACATGAAAAGTGCGCTGGGACGCACTTAGGTGGGTGTGGTTGCACTTAATTTTCAGTAAACTCTGGAGCTGGTGGGTAAACAATTTTAAGCTCCGGAGCTGGGAGCCATTTGCGGCAGGAGTTTAGGGGTTGTGTAAAAAGGCCCTTAGTTAAGATCTAACTAAGTAATACTACCGTATTACTAATGACTACAAACCCATATTTGCTTCAAAGCTGCAATAACTAAATGTTGCAACTAAATGTTAACACTAATATGCATATATGGTAGGACCCTGGTATCCGCTGGGGATCAGTTCCAGGTCTTCCTGTGGATAATGAAAACCGTGGATAAGAGAGAACCCCACCCCACCTCAAAAATCCCCTGCTGGTTTGTGACTGTGGCTTGCTTTGCGGTTGCTGAACTGTTTATTTACTTTTTTTTTCTTTGCCAACCATGGCTAACTGAATCAGTGGTTAATGAATCAGTGGATTCGTGGGTCTTACTGTATATTCTTCATAGCCAACTCCTCCAACTCCACTTATTCTTTCAGGAACAACCAATCACATCACAGTATAGTTCCATATTCATCAGTCTTATTTCCCTCACCTTTCCTCTCATCTCAATACAGGAGAAGTTACTCTTGGGGACATAGGCCAGCTGGCTTGGGAACCCTGGGGTTGTAGTCCACAAAAATCACTGTTTCTATGCCAGGTCAGATGAGCAGTATACAAATCAAATGAATGCATGCATGAATGCATGAATATGCATGGCTCTGCATAGGACCTGATGCAGAAAATGCTATCTCCCCCACCCCCTTTCTAGGCCAGTTTCCCCTTATGCGAAAAGGTAGGTAGTATGGATCTACCGCACGGAGGCTGGGCCGGGCAGGTTCATGCTCCCGGGGTCAAATTAGACACTACAGCCACAGTTCTGCCCACTATGATCCAGGCAATCCCAACTGTGTCAGAACAGAAGGGAGATAACCGCAAAGAGGGTCACTCTTAAAACCTCTAAAAAGGTAAAGGTAAAGGTTCCCCACACACATGCATGCTAGTCATGTCCAACTCTAGGGGCACTGTATTCAAACCAAAGAGCCAGTATGGTGCAAGTCCGTGGCCACATGGCCGGCATGACTGCAAGGAAACACTATTTTACCTTCCCGTTTTTAAGGCAGTACCTATTTATCTACTTGCATTTACATGCCTTCGAACTGCTAGGTTGGCAGGAGCTGGGGTGAACAGCGGGAGCTCGCTCTGCTGCGTGGCACCCGGGATTCGAACCGCCGAGCTGCTGACTTTGCAGTCAACAGTTTTTGGAGCCTTAGTCTGCTGAGCCACCACCTGTAGGACACCCCCCCAATAACTTTCTGCCCGCAGCTTCTAAATCCCGTGTTTTGCTCCTTTGATGGCCTGCGTTACAAAGCGACACTTGAGCCCGCTCATCGGGAGGTCAGCAAACAACACAAGGATAACCATTGCTGGAGGAGAAGTCCATCACAGGTTACAAACCATGATGGAATATCCAGTCTTAAAACCGGGGTACTTCAAGGACCAGATG
Source organism: Phrynocephalus forsythii (assembly GCA_029282475.1). NCBI lineage: Eukaryota > Metazoa > Chordata > Lepidosauria > Squamata > Agamidae > Phrynocephalus > Phrynocephalus forsythii. The sequence goes on from JAPFRF010000001.1 coordinate 207,891,222, forward strand.
TAGGGGAGTGGTATCAGGAGACAGATATCTAGTCTCATGCGCTCCCGGATGCATTTGGTGGGGCTGCTGTGAGATACAGGAGATTATCTGGCACGTTCTCACCTTGCCCTGTGCAAACCCCCATCTCCAGAGCCACCTCCTCAACGCAGACAGGAGGCAAGGACAGGCCGAATGAGCTCCTGTGATTGGGGAGACGGGTGAGGTCTCTGGGGTCGAGGAGACCAGCTATAAATAAATAGAAGGGTTTCTGCTACGGCCACTGGACCAAAATTCGGCAAACAACTGATAGCAGGAAACCTGTTTTAGGAAACGAAACCAGATTTGGTGTGTGTGTATGTGGAGAGGAAACATATCACTTTTTCAACTACAGTTCCCAGAATTCCTGAGGGCAACAGAGAGGCCATCCATCTGTATTCTGAGAGCTGCAGTCCAAAAAAGTAACTTTCCCAAATGTTGCTTTGTTTCCTTGTACAACCGCTGGCCACAGAGTCTTTTAAATCTACAGTGGACCCTTGTATAACAAACAGTTTGTATAACATAAAATCTGTACAACGTAAAAAATTCCAAAGATAAGGGAAATCTGCTTTACAGAATTGCCTATGGGGCGAATCCGTACAACATAAAAATGGTCGCGATTAGGGATTGCTCTGTTTTCAATGCATTCCTATGGGAAATTTGTATAAAGGAAAATTTGCTTAACATAATTTCGTTTGGAACAAATTAATTACTTTATACAAGGTATCACTGTATTCCTGTAGAGATCACATCATTCTGGATCACTGATTCCATAAAAGGAGACTGTACAAAGACGAAGCTGGACATGAGTAAAGTGGATAGAGGGAAGCTCTTCTCCCTCTCACAGAAGACCAGAACTAGGGGACATCCACTCAAATTGAGGGCTGGGCGAGTAAGAACAGACAAAAGAAGATATTTTTTCACCCAGTGCGTTGTTAGTCTGTGGTACTCCCTGCCACAGGATGTGATGATGGCATCTGGCCTGGATGCCTTCAAAAGTGGATTGGACAGATTCCTGGAGGAAAAGTCCATCACAGGTGACAAACCATGATGGAGATGTGTCATCTCCAGGCTTAAAACCGGGGTACTTCAAGGGCCAGATGCAGGGGAGTGGTATCAGGAGACAGATATCTAGTCTCATGCGCTCCCAAACACATCTGGTGGGGCCACTGTGAGATACAGGAAGCTGGACTAGATGGGCCTTTGGCCTGATCCAGCAGGGCTCTTCTTAGGTTCTTAAATCCTGCCTCCAACAATTAGGTGTGTTGTGTGCTGGGGGTAGGTTCAAAGGTGTGAACCGTAATCTGGATCTGTTCCCAAACTCTCTTTTTTTTAAAACAACTCAGAGGAATTTGCTTGGAAGGCGGGCGGGCATGGAAACCAGACCGAGACACAAACACCAAAGCAAAGAAAAATCAACCAACAAACCAAACAGAGCAGAAGGGAAACCGTGCAACACCAAAATACCAAGCAAATGACATGGAAGCTGGACGCGAAGGGCTGGTGACTCATCAGCCCATAAAATTTGCTTGAATCCAGCCCGTATGATCCAAAGCCATGATGACTTCCACATTTAAAAAAGGAAGGGAGTGGGGGGGGGAGAAGAGGGTGAAATCATCGGGCAATTCAAGCCAGGCTGGAAAGAAGGCTTTTGCCCAATGCAACACGACCCACTTTGCTCTCTGTGGCCAACGGGAACTTTTAAAAGGCGGGGGGCGCAGAAAGAGAATAAGCCAGCTGTCTGCCTTCTTGGAAGGGAAGTCTCCCCCCCCAAATGGTCAGAACATCCCAAATGCCTTCCAGCCTCTCCTCCCAGCTGTTTCTGCACTTTACAGATTTTTTTAAAGAAACAACTGAACACAAGGACACATGTCTCTTGCACTGAGAAAAGTCATTTTCTTTGGATTTCAACTAGGCACTGTCCCCAAAAAAACCAACCAGCCAACCAACTAACCAATCAGTGAGACGTACAAAATAATGCAGGGCATGAGTCAAGTGGATAGAGGGACGCTCTTCTCCCTCTCACAAAATACCAGAACTAGGGGACATCCACTCAAATTGAGGGCTGGGAGAGTGAGAACAGACAAAAGAAAATATTATTTCACCCGGCGCGTTGTTAGTCTGTGGAACTCCCTGCCACAGGAGGTGGTGATGGCATCTGGCCTGGATGACTTCCAAAGGGGGATTGGACAGATTCCTGGAGGAAAAGTCTATCCCAGGTGACAAACCATGATGGAGATGTGTCATCTCCAGGCTTAAAACCAGGGTACTTCAAGGGCCAGATGCAGGGGAATGGTATCAGGAGACAGATATCTAGTCTCGTGCGCTCCCAGAGGCATCTGGTGGGGCCCCTGTGAGATCCAGGAAGCTGGACTAGATGGGCCTTTGGCCTGATCCAGCAGGGCTCTTCTTCTGTTCTTCTGTTCTTAACCACTTCCAGCTTACAGGCGCTACCTTGGAATGCGTTATTTCTTGATTTCCATGGGAGATCCAATAGTGTCAAACTGTTCACTACCAAGAGAGAGCCAAGCGTGGATACACGCCTTAAATCAGATCACTACCACCACCTTTGCACCTCAGAGTTGGAAAGGATCTTATGGATCACTGAGTCTAGCAGCCCCTCTCAAGGAGGCCCAGTGGGGAATCGAACTCCCGACGTCTAGCTCCACACTCAGTGAGACCTAACCCACTGAACTATCCAGATCAGGGGTCCTCAACCTTTTTAAACAGGGGGCCGGTTCACTGTCCCTCAGACACTGTTGGGGGCCGGACTAGATTTTGAAAAAAATATGAAATACCTATGCACACTGAACATAACAATAAATTACAATTATTACAATTATTACAATTATTACAATTATTATTATTATTATTAATTATTAATTATTATTATTATTAATAATAATAATAATAATAATAATAATAATAATAATAATAATAATAATAATAATCCAAAGAGTTTTTTCCCCCTCCCCAATCATCAGACCTGAGCGCAGGAGCTTCCTGCTCCGGCCGCCCCACCAGCCCGACCGGTTCTCGCCCGCTTGCCTGCCCACCCACCCCCCGCCGCTCACACCGCTCGCTCCGACCTCGCTTCCTTGGCTGGCTCGCTCGCAGGTGCCTCGGACCGGACCCCGCCGGCAGGAGGGGAAGGCGCCCCACCAGGAGGAGGAGGAGGAGGAGGAGGAGGCACTGCCCGGGCTCCTGGGCGCCCCTTTCCGCGACGAGCCGAGGCGAGGTGCAGAGTCGAGTGCAGCGGCTGGACGGGCCGCCACTGCCGCCTCCTCGCCGGAGTGCTGGGCGCGAAAGAGGAGGATGGGTGTGCGGGCGGCCCTTTTAAGGGCTTTGATCCCGGCACACCCCGGGGTCACGTGGCCTCCTTCTTTCGCGCTGAATAAACGGCTCCCGGGGCGACAAAGCGGCCCCAATCCGGGACAAGCCTGGCGGCAGCAGCGCACCTCTAGGTGGGGGGGTGGGGTATGCTGTTGCTCCCGGGGCCGGATTCAGGGTCCTTGGGGGCCGGATCTGGCCCGCGGGCCGTAGGTTGAGGACCCCTGATCCAGATCATTAAGTGTTGGAAAATGCCTGACTGTTGTACTGGAAGGTCTTCTTATCGCCCTTGACAACAAGCACAACGACAACGACATGCTTTCAAGTCCATTTCCTCTTCTGGTGACTCTTGTGATGTGCCCCTTTCATACACTGGGTTTCCCTTCACTGCTACCACCAGTTTAATCTGGACACTTGTATGTATTTGAGAGAGAGAGTAACACCAGGTAATATAGTTTTAAAACAAACATGAAACATTTATTGGTTTAGATGTTTAGATGTTCAGTATGGGTTTCCATGAAATCTTATAATGTTCAAACCAGACCCTTTTCAGTGGCTGCCACCACCAGTTTAATCTGGACACTTGTATGTATTTGAGAGAGAGAGTCACACCAGGTAATATTTCAGTTTTAAAAAATATTCAAACATGAAACATTTATTGGTTTACAATTAGATGTTCAGTATTATGATAACTTTAGCAGTTGAAATCAGTTATGGTAGCATCAGTGCATCGATATACATGAAATCTTATAATAATGTGTTTCCTTTCTAAACCAGACCCTTTTCAGTGGCAGGATCTCCCACCCGACTAACTGACAATCTAACTGACTTCCAGTTCTCTTAACTGAACTCCTCTCAGCTCTAACACAAACTGAACCCAACTTAAAATTGAACTGTCCATCACCCATTACATTCCAATATATAACATTCTTAGCCACTCCCACCTGCTTGGTGATTGGTTATTCAAATCAGAGTCATAAATATTCATACTCGTATTAACCCTTTTCGCCACAAGTCTGTCCTTGGTTTTCTAGGTACAGCGAATGAACATGGCCTACCCCGGGGCTTTCTTCTGAGGGCATCCTGGTGATACCTGTATGTGACCCAAAAGTAATCTCTTTCTGGCCGATCATAGAACAAAGGCCTGATTACACTTTCTTTACAGATATTACTTTCTAGTATCATTTCTGCCTTGGCCTTTAGAATTGGTCAGAGTTCTCAAGTACCCACGATTCACACCTTCCACTGTGCCTCTTACGAAGCCCAGCAGGGAACGAAGGCTCAGCCTGGTCATATACATATCAAGGGAATAAGGAATTTATTCCGGACACTATGGCCCCTTCTGGAAGGGGAAAATCATTAAGGCAGCCATGTCCAAAGTCCAGCCTGGGGGCCAAATCCGGCCCGCCAGGCCATTTTGATTGGCCCATGGATGGATGGTCCCCCTCCCCCTCCCCTCCCCCTCCTGTTGCTCCTGCTTGACATACTGCCAGCCCCAAACCGGCTCTGAATCCCAGGGGCTCCCATGCCTGGCCGTGGTGGTGCGGCTCGGACAGTGGGAGCATCTGGGTGGGTCGGTGGGCCATGCGGGGGCGACGGAGGTGGGTGCTATTGAGCTGTGTGGCGGCTCCTCCTCTTCCTCCTACCAGGGCATAGGCCAGTGCATACCTTTCCAGGGCCGCGGAGTGCAATCGGCCGTTGGCTAGGCTGCCTACCCTGTCAGTGGCACTGGGCTTTGTCACCATGTTCCGCCCCCGCCAGGCTGATTGAGAGAGGGCTAAAAGTGGTGCCGCTGCACCGGGCTCTGCAAAGACCGACTCTGCGGCCGTTTGACGCTCCTGCGATAAGGTAAACGTCCCCGGGAGCCCCTGGGGGAATTGCATGGGGATGTGGGCGGGGCGGGTTTGCCCGGGTCAGGGTGAGGGGGCAGCCCTCTCTTTGGCCACTGCGGGAGGCCTCCGAAAGTGAAAGACTCTGGCTGCCCCTCCTCCCCCTCCCCTCCTGGGCCAGCCTGCTGTCTTCCCCCTCCTTCCCCCAACTGGCTGGAGAGGGGCCCAAGAAGCCCAGACCAGAACCGGGAAAGTGGCTGGCCAAGTGTGCTGAGCAGTGAGCACCACAAAGATGGGTGGCCCTTCCCTGGGCAGCCATACAGGGAGAGCAACCCGGAAGCGAGTGGGCAGACGGGCTCTGGGAGGGGGTGCTGTGACCTGGGTTAGGCCCGGCCACCCTCCCGGCTTTTGCTTCCACCTCTGACCTGGACCTTACTCCTGCCCGCCTCCTCTTTGGTGGAAAAGGGGAGGTTGCCAGTGCTAGTGGCGGTGCGGACGGGGCTGTCCCCAGTGGCAGTGGCAGGGGCATGCCTTCCTGTGCCCTTGGCAAGTGTAAAGGGGTGACAGGGCTGCCACCAAGGTCGGCTCCTTCCTTGCCAATGCCCACTGCAACACCCACGGGATGAAGCTGAAGAAGCAGGTGACGGCTTGCAAGGAGTCAGTGGGTGGGACTTAGGGGGTCAGTGGGTGGGGTTTGCAGTTGGGGGCATGCCCGGGGAGCAGCCCCCCCATGCATTCTTAGCCACCAAATCTGGCCCTCCTTACAAAAAGTTTGGACACCCCTGGTGTAGAAGGTTATTACAACAAGCTTGAAGGCTCTGTCAAACAACAGCACCCCTGATTCCCAAACAGCTTGAAACGTGGATTTGCCCCACGGTTACTCTGTTTACATCACCAGAAAGAGGTACTGTATATAAAGAAGTAAATTGTGAAGTAAGATGATGGATCATATTTATATAGCAGACAGTGCAATTGGATGCATCCTCATGTCATCCCCACCAAAACCCTTTAAGGTAAAGGCTTCCGCTCCCCCCCCCAGCACATGTGCGCTAGTCGTGTCCGACTCTAGGGGCGGTGTTCATCTCTGTTTTTAAGCCAAAGAGCTAGTGTTATGCAAGTCCACAGCCATGTGGCTGGCATGGCTGCACAGGAACACTGTTTACATTTCCACTTTTTATGGTGGTACCTATTTATCCACTTGCATTTACATGCTTTCAAACAGCTAGGTTGGCAGGAGCTGGGGTTAACAGCGGGACCTCGCTCCACTGCGTGGCACCCGGGGTTCAAACCGCTGAGTGGCTGACTTTGCAGCCAACGCTTCAGTATCACAACCACCAAAAGCCTTTTAATATCACATAAAAGAGGTCTGTGAAAGCCATCTGGAAATGTAACTGATGGACTTTTTCTGGTTTGATTCGTATCTCACTCCCCACCTCCACCCCGAGATGGGCACCCAAGGTGCTTCATGACAAAATTAAAATACAGTGGTACCTCATATAAAGGAATTAATTCATTCCAAATGAAATTATGTTAAGCAAATTTTCCTTTATACATTTTCCCCATAGGAATGCATTGAAAATGGAGTAATCCCATTTTTATGTTGTACGGATTCGCCCCAGAGGCAATTATGTTAAGCAAATTTCCCCTACCTCCAGAATTTTTTATGTTGTACAGATTTTATGTTATACAAACTGTTTGTTATACAAGGGTCCACTGTAGATGGAAATAAAAACCAAATGCAGATAAAAACATTCAAAAGGGTTTGTTACTGTATATTGTAAACTGCCCCCAGAGAATGGCGATGCTAACGGGGTAGCAAAGAAATAGAAATGAATACATGTAAAAACAGAACTGAACCAATGTCACATGAAGATGTTATTGAAATAAAAACCATCTAAAACATATTGATGGAAGGGAGGGAGCAGCACAGCAAAACTCCACGGAAAGCCTTTCTTTAAATAATCCCTCTGTTGCTGAGAGTTTTGGGGGATAAAGACATATATATTTGCCAGCAAGTGGTAAGAGGAAAGGGCCAACCAGGCATCCCCAATAAAGAAATTCCAAAAATCCCAGCCAACACCTCTGTGTTCGCTTTAGGCAGATCTGCAACTCTTAACCAACTTGTCTGAAGTTTTTTTTTTTTTTTGCAACCGAGTTGTTTTAAATTCCCTTCTGGGATTGAAACATGCACTGATTTCCCCCGGAGCAAACAGGTCCCACTTGCTCCAAGCATCAGGCGGCCCCTTCCTGAATCAGAGGGTCAATTTGGACAAGATGCTGAGCTCCGAAGAATTAAGAAGCGGATTCTCTTCCAGGCACAGCTGTCTCTTAGCGATCCCACTTGCAAAGGAAGCACCGCAACCAATCACAAAACCAACCAAACTGATCTGCAAAGCGTGGAGGTGATTTTTTTTTTAAAAGGCATGTGAGGCAGCATTCTTATCTTGCACAGTTTGGACTCCTCTGGTGTAAGTTCTGGATAGATTTTAATCTCAAAGTTGATCTGGGGGCTCCCCAGGGCCAAATTAGGACCCTTAGAAGCCCTAACCACTTTAAAAGATTTTGGTGCCCCCCCATATACAGTGGAACCCCAACTTGCGACATTAATCCGTTCCGAGCAAACGCTCGTAAGTCAGTTAACTCTTAAGTCAGATAGTGGTTTCCCATAGGAATGCATTGAAACTCAATTAATCCGTTCCAGAAGAACGGATTTCAATGCATTCCGATGAGAACCCGCTTTAAACATTGTCCGCTGCTTCTCCGTCGCGGGGGTCGGGAAAAGTGGTGGGCGATGTTTGAAATGCCTTCCAGTCACCGAGGTAAATGCTGCCTCCGTGACTGGAAGGCATTTCAAAAGTGGTGCGCTGCTTCTCCCAAGCCCCCGCAAGGGGGAGAGTGGCGCGCCACTTTTGCCTTCTAGTCACCAAGACAGCATTTACCTCGGTGACTTGAAGACAATTCAAATCTAGACCCCCCCACCCTACCCGCTGCTCGCAAGATGGGGAAATCCCAAACCTGCTTGTAAGCAGCCGGGGGGGGGAGGGGGCTGAAGAGTGCTCGTAAGTCGGGATTTTCGTATGTTGGGCACGTCGTAAGTTGCGGTACCATTGTATATGTAATTCAAAATATAAACCATAATAAACCATAAGATAAATTTTTATTTATCGAAATTAAACAAAACTTACAGTAAGAAGAAAAATAATGTCTATTTTTGTGTACTTCCGCTTTATTTCTGTTTGAAAAGTTTTCTCCTACTTTTTAAAATTGCAAAGTCTGTGATCAGATCCTCAAAACTAATCTTCTGTAACACATATGCTTCTATACTTAATAGAGATAAGGCATCCAGCCTGGCTTGTTCCATTGCAGAAGGGGTTTCCCCCACCCCCTTCAACGTCATAACCCTTGGTGGAAGTCTACGCTCTTTGAGTGCACTTGTTATTATTGTATATGTATCTGTATGTAATTTTTTCATTTAACGTGGGGGCCCCTTTTTGTGGATCCTGGTTCAGCCGCACCATTTGCAGTTTTGCACCATATGCATGGTAAATTCGGCTATGGAAAAATTCTGTGGTGCCCCCTCTTCCTTGATGCTTCTAAGCACGTGTTTATTGTGTTCAATGGTTAATCCACCCCTGGGGCTACCTCTAATAGCATATCGATCGATCCAGCACTGATCCTCTTCAAACCTGGTGCCAACTATTTCTTTGCTTGTCTAACAAAGAATCAACGCCGAGCCTTTACACTTGCTCCGATGAACGCTCTGCCCTCAGCAATACAAGAGGGAAAGTTTCAAAAGATCCCTTGTTCCCATCATAAGTGCTCCCGTAGGACCAAAAGAATCAAAACATTGGCACATGTATTCCTGTACTATCCCTTATATTATGGAATCAGGGGGGAAATATTGTTCCGTATTTAAAGAAATTTCCTGGACAGAGGCATTTTATACCCGCAGGCAAAATACAGCACTACCTCAGTTTAAGAATTCCTCGATTAAAGAAAAACTTGATTTAACAAAAGAAATTATTGGAAATGGGGATGCCTCGGATTAAGAAAATTAAACAGAGGAAACACTCTGTGTGTGTGTGTGTGTGTGTGTGTGTGTGTGTGTGTGTGTGTGTGTGTGTGTGTGTGTGTGTGTGTGTGTGTGTGTGTGTGTGTGTGCGTGTGTGCGCGTGCGTGTGTCAGAATGTCCTACTTTAAATATGCTGTCTAATGTAGCTAAATTGTAAACATTTAAATTGTATTTAAATGTTTTTATTGTTTTTAACTGTTCACTAATATTTTAATGCTGAACGGATGTTTTTCGGAACTGCACCCTGACTTCTTATGAGCCAGCAGTCTAGCTGCGTACTCTAATAATAGTACAGCAGACCCTGTTGGAGTATCAGATTTGGTGCTTACAGGGTTAAAGTCAAATCTGTTGCCATGCGCAGTGAAATGTTGGAGAGGAGATAAAAACTCCAGGTTCTTTCAGTTAGTTAGAGGGAGTTTCAAGGAGAGTGATAGTTAGTGATTTCAGCTGTGTTTTTCTTTGCTAGCGTGTGTGTTGCAAGACGCTGAAATGCCGGCTTGTAGTCCGGGTGTAAATATATGAGTTAATTGTAAATAAACTAGGCAGTAGGTTATCTCAGACTGTCAGACTAATTTATTCTTGTACACTGGCAGAAGACGCTGTGCTAAATCTCCAGAAGAGAGAGCTACTCTGCTGACCCCTGTGTCTGAAGATTGTAAGATAAGCAGAGACACGCAAGGGAAGTGTGCTGGACCAGCTAAGATTCTCTCCCAGCTGTATGCTGGGGAGAATTTTTTTGCTCAACAGCCCCTCAAAGCTAACAAGGGTTATGGCCCAGAGATAAGGACAGTATTGATAATTTGCCAGTGTCAAGAAAGCAGTACAGGAGTTATATGTGCGTGGTGAGAAGAGGGCTAAGGCAGAGAATGGAAGCCTGGAAGCCAAGTAACGCAGGAAACCTGACTGCAAGCAGTTTTTGCTGAGTTTGAGTCTTTGTCTGGAGACAGAGAAAAAGAGGTTGGGATCTCTTTGCTTCGGGGTACAGTCGGTACCAAGGCAAATAAGAGGTCGCCTCAACTGGAAGTCTACACTTGGAGCTTCGAGGCTGTCTTGCTAGAAGGAGACGTGAGTAGCAGTCTCAGAGAACCCATTGCTGTTGGTGAATAGCAGAAAGGGGGATTGAAGCCCAAGATGAAGGCAGGACAGGAAAGTTTTACTGTGCCATTCCAACATCTCAATTCTGAGAACTATCTGGACTGGAGTGTCCGAGTTCAAGCTTGGCTGGAAGCCAGGAATTTGCTGGACTGTTTAAGTAATTTACCTACCGATCCAGCTCAGCTGCCCCAATCAGCCACAGCTGCTCAAAGAGCTGAAGCACTAACCTCAGTGCGAAGGAATGCAAAAGCTAGGGCTATGTTGATTATGAGTTTAGACTCTAATCAGTTAGTTTATGTACAAAGTCTGAGAAATGCTAAAGATATATGGGACAGTCTTGAGAGAGTACATCGCAGAACGACCCCAGGTGCAAAGGTCCATTTGTACAGACAGCTATTTGAGATGAAACTAAAGCCCGGGGGAGATATCAGAGAACATATTGCTGCAATGGTGTCTATCTTCAACCAGTTACATTCTCTGAATATGGCTTTCACAGAAGACCAACAAGTTTGTGTTCTTCTGAGCTCTTTAGACAAAAGTTATAACACGCTGTGTTTAACTATGGAGGCTTTACCTCAGGACAATTTCAATATGTCCTATGTGTCGGGACGTCTTGTCCATGAACAGCAACTGAGAGCTAATGAAGGTGGGCAAAACAAAGGGAATGCAGGCTGCTTATCCCCAAGAGAGGGGGAAATGAAAGTCTACGCAGCTGCAAGGAAATGTTTCAGGTGTCAATCACCAAGCCATGTTTTGAAAAATTGCCCGCAGTCTCCAAACTCCAAGGTTAACTCCCATAGCAACCAGATAAGAGACAGTCCACAGCGTGGGATGCCGAGGCAAGCTGCAGCTGAGAGAGGCAAGCGCGGATATAGAAGAAGAAGAGAAAACAGCACACGTCACATGTCGGTGTCTATGGCAATGTTCAAGAAACAATCTTCAAGCAACTGTGTTTTCATTTTAGATAGTGGAGCCTCGCATCATCTAGCACCACCTGGTGTTCAGAATGAGAACTGCAGAAAACTTTCTCAACCAAAGAAAATTACAATGGCTAATGGGCAGAAAGAGTCTTTGAACACTGCTGCAACAGTGTATATTGAATGTTTGGATACTACTGTTGATGTTTTTGTTCTAAATGGCATGACACGTGGTATTTTGTCTATATCAGCTCTAGTTAGAGATGGTTTTTCTGTATTGTTTGAAAATAACATATGTTCTGTTTCTAGGAATGGGAAGCTGCTGATACAAGTGCACTGTAAGGATGGTTTGTATGCAGTGAATGCAAAAGCAGTTCCAGAGGGATACAGCAATGCAAATGCAGTGCAGGCGCAATGCGCTAACATTCCCAAACACAACAGCTGTGCCCATTTACTTCATCGTAGAATGTGTCATTTAAATTGGGGGTATTTAAAGAAAATGCCTGAATGTGTTGAAGGGTGCAATGTGAAACCATGTTCTAGATTTTTGGATTGTAGGCCATGCAAAGCTGCAAAGGTCAAGAGATGTAGTTATCCTAAGTCAACCAGGGTATCTACAGAACCTTTTCAACTTGTACATGTTGATATTTGTGGACCAATGCCAACTGTTTCTTTGGGAAATGCTAAGTTTATTCTTTCAGTAGTTGATGATTTTTCCAGAAATGGTTGGGTATTTCCTCTGAAAACCAAGGGTGAAGCAGCTCAGAAGCTGAAAGATTGGATTGTGGCAGTGGAGTGTGATTTTTCCACAAAGGTTAGACAAATTCAATCAGACAGAGGAGCTGAATTTACAAATACAACACTTCAGAATTTTCTAAGACATAAGGGCATAGCACATAGATTGACAAATCCTTATTCTCCCGAGGAGAATGGCGTTGCGGAAAGGAGAAACCGAACCCTGCAGGAAGCGGTTGACGCTATGTTGAGGGATTCGGGTTTGCCAAAAAGTTATTGGGCTGAAGCATGGCAGACTGCGTCACATGTATTTAACAGAGCTTACAATTCTGTTGTAGGTCAAGCTCCTTACACGTTACTACATGGTAAGAAGCCAAAAATAGGATATTTCAGAGTGTTTGGTTCTGAGGCCCATGTTTTGATTCCAAAGCCACTACGTAGGAAAGGAGGGCCAAGATCCAGAAAAATGATTTTTTGTGGATATGAACCATTGACAAAAGGTTGGAGATTTGCCTATCCTGATGGATCCAAAATACTAGTCAGTAGAAGTGCAGAGTTTTGTGAGCAGAAAGGATGGACTAGGGTTCACGCTAATCCTGAGGTGTTAAGTGAAAATTTTGACAATGTAGTAGGACAGGATGAAGCAGGTGCAGGTCCTGAGCCAGATGCACAGGTAGATGACACTGATCAACAAGGAAGTGTATCTCCAAGAGGTGTGAAGTCTGAGCCAACATCACCACAGTCTAGTCCAGTGGGACAGAGAAGGCGTGTCAAGTCAGAAGGTTCAGGTAGTACTAGTAGTTCTGACGCTAGTGATTCCAGAATTGTGCCCAGCAGTCCAACTGGGTCAGAGGGGGCGTCTGAGGTTGGTCCTAGACGTTCAGCTCGCACACAACAAAAGGTAAACCGCCAGAGAGATTTTCTCCTTCAAACTACTCAGCCGTGAGTGTTTGGATAGGTTTAGCTCAGTGTGAACCAGACAGTTATGAGGAGGTTTTGCAATTGCCTGATGAGGAAGCTAGTAAATGGCATGCAGCAATGGAGAAAGAGATGGAATCCATGAAGACTATGAAAGTATTTACACCAACAACACTGCCAGAGGGCAAACAGGCAGTAAGTTGTCGTTGGGTGTATAGAATTAAGACTACAGCAACAGGTCAGACACAGTGTAAGGCAAGACTTGTCGCTAGAGGATTTACTCAGAAGAAAGGGTTGCATTACACTGAGGTGTATGCACCAACTTCTAGAAGTGAGACATTTCGTATGTTGTTGACGGTAGCAGCACAGAGAGGTTTTCAAGTAGCTCATTTTGATATAAATGTTGCTTATCTCAACTCAGATCTAGAAGAAGATTTGTACATGTTACCACCACCAGGTTTTGAGGTCAAGAAACCAAACCAGGTGTGGAAATTGCACAAATCGATCTATGGACTCAGACAGTCAGCAAGTGCCTAAATGATGTTTTGGAGAATATGGGTTTCCACAAGAGTCTAGCTGATAACTGCCTGTATCTGAAAGGATCAGGAGATGAACAGGAGATAGTCCTGATTTTTGTTGATGATATTTTGTTTGTTAGTAAAACACAGAATCAGGTAAAGAAGTTTGCAACAAAGCTTGGAAAGAAGTTTCAGCTTAAGAATCTAGGTGATGTGAAGATGTATCTAGGAGTTCAGATTGATAGAACTGAAGATGGAAGTTTTTTACTTTGCCAGAAAAGCAAGATTGAGCAGTTGTTACAGAAGTTCAGAATGTCTGACTGTAATGGTGCTAAAACACCAATGGAGACAAATTTTGAGAAGGATAATCAAACTAGTAATGATGAGAAATTTGAGAGGCCAGAATTGTTTCAGTCAGCTATTGGAAGTTTATTGTATCTGTCTCAATGGAGCAGACCAGATATTGCTTTTGCTGTGAATTTGCTAAGTAGAGAGGCATCAAATCCCAGTAAAATTGCCTGGAATGGTATCAAGAGAATACTGAGATATTTGAAAGACACTAAGGATTTCTGTCTCAAGTTGTCAGCAGAAGGTGAATCGCAGTTACAATGTTGGTCAGACAGCGATTGGGCAAATGCTGAGGACAGAAAATCAGTGTCAGGAATAGTAGTGAAATTTGGAAAGTCTCTAGTTGGGTGGAAGTCCCGAAAGCAAAGTCTGGTTACACTTTCCTCTACAGAATCTGAGTACAGTGCTCTGTCAGATCTCTGTAGGGAACTAGAGTACTACAGATGTTTGGTCCAAGAAATCAATGGAAATTGCTGTCTACCTATTACGGTATGGGAAGACAATCAACCGTGTTTGAAATTGGCAGAATCTGGTCAGTTTAAATCCAGAACTAAACATCTGGACATCCGTTACCACAATGTATGTCAGAGTATACAGAATGACTTGGTGAAACTAAAGTATTGTCCAAGTCAGAAGAATCTTGCTGATGGGTTCACCAAACCATTGAGCTTCCAGAAGCATGGAGAGTTCCGTGAAGGTTTGGGTATGGAATGAGTAAAAAACTCACAATGTTTTTCCCAACATTCACTGCGAGAGGGGGTGTTGGAGTATCAGATTTGGTGCTTACAGGGTTAAAGTCAAATCTGTTGCCATGCGCAGTGAAATGTTGGAGAGGAGATAAAAACTCCAGGTTCTTTCAGTTAGTTAGAGGGAGTTTCAAGGAGAGTGATAGTTAGTGATTTCAGCTGTGTTTTTCTTTGCTAGCGTGTGTGTTGCAAGACGCTGAAATGCCGGCTTGTAGTCCGGGTGTAAATATATGAGTTAATTGTAAATAAACTAGGCAGTAGGTTATCTCAGACTGTCAGACTAATTTATTCTTGTACACTGGCAGAAGACGCTGTGCTAAATCTCCAGAAGAGAGAGCTACTCTGCTGACCCCTGTGTCTGAAGATTGTAAGATAAGCAGAGACACGCAAGGGAAGTGTGCTGGACCAGCTAAGATTCTCTCCCAGCTGTATGCTGGGGAGAATTTTTTTGCTCAACAGCCCCTCAAAGCTAACAGACCCTCGTATAACAAACGATTTGTATAACATAAAATCTGTACAACATAAAAAAAATCCGCAGATAGGGGAAATTTGCTTAACAGAATTGCCTATGGGCGAATCCGTACAACATAAAAATGGCAGTTAGGGATTACTCTGTTTTTAATGCATTCCTATGGGAAATTTGTATAAAGGAAAATTTGCTTAACAGAATTTCATTTGGAACGAATTAATTCCTTTATACAAGGTACCACTGTATAAGATTCACAAATAAATAAAAACAGCTACACGTGCAACTGTGTCACCATTTGAGCTGATCTGCATGAATACGTGTGTGTGTGTGTGTGTGTGTGTGTGTGTACATGCACATGGATGGAAAGGATGTGTATAATGTGGAAGTGAGAACTAGTATTGTACCTACTCGTGCTGGTGATGACCCGTGTTTCGTGCCATTTGCTCTTACAAAATCAACCTGGACATGGTAGAGATTTTTAAAAAGACTCTTTATGGGCCGAGTCACCAGGCAGAAACATGAAATATCAGGGCAGCTGTCCTAAACCCAGCAGTGGCTCTACCAACCCCAGGCATTAGGCGCTGAATATAAAAATAACTATGCAAACACGTGCAAAGTTCTCAAAGTCTGCACTGCATCGTGGAATGAAAGGGAGCTCTTCCCCGGTCCCAGGCGATCCAACGCCATGTGGCTCCTTTTAAATCTTCCCTGCACAGAGCAGACATACTTGCACTGAGCTTGTGGTCTGTCCATGCAGGGTGGGCGGGCATACATAAAATGAAAAACAAGGTGTATGGTGGGATGGGAAGATTGCCTTCAGGTAATCGCCCACTATCGAGTGACTGACTGAGTGATCAATCGACGGAGGCCCAACACCTGAAATCAAGAGAAACACTGCCCGGGGACAGAATACACAAGAGAAGAGTGATGAGACAGGACACCTCCTGTCTCGTGGTCCAGACCAAGAATTGTTCATTCTGTCCTTTTGTGCAAAAAGCTTCTCCATCCAGACCTCCATCCATTCATAAGAACATAAGAAGTACCCCGGCTTTAAGCCTGGAGATGACACATCTTCATCATGGTTTCTAACCCGTGATGGACTTTCCCTCCAGGAATCTGTCCAATACCCCTCGGAAGGCATCCAGGCCAGATGCCATCACAACCTCCCGTGGCAGGGAGTTCCACAGACTAACAACATGCTGGGTGAAAAAATATATATTTTCTTTTGTCTGTTCTCACTCTCCCAGCCCTCGTTAGTCGCTACGTCTAATGTAGACAAGAGCTACATTCTAGCTGTAGCTACTCCTGCAGTGGGTGTAGTCCAGATCACCTGACCCTGGATCAACCCCAAGTGCTACCCTTAGAGCTCTGTCTCCCCCCCCGCACCCGATGGCGGGGGGATCAGTATGACTTTATTTTCACTCCCTGTCCTGCCAGGATTTCAAGGAGAATGTTCTCCTGCCCTTTAATTCCAGCTCAAAATATTGAAACAAAACAAGTTGGGGAGCCATGTAGACATCACAAAAAACCAAATACAAAAATTGACGAGGTAATACCTTAAGGCAGGCATGTCCAAAGTCAGGCCTGGGGCCAAATGCGGCCCGTTTACAAATTTCAAGTGGCCCGCGGCCTCTTCTCCTCACCGGCTCAGCCTGTCATGCATCCCCACCAGCTGGCCCTTCCCCATACCAGATGGAGGCATCAGCTTGCAGTTTTATGCTTTGCCTGCCCTCCCTGCCTCTGTCCACCCACCCCCAGCCACCTGCCCCAGCCTACCCGCCCCCGGCTCTGTTACTGCAGCATCCTCTCTTCCTCCTTGCATGTTATAGAGACTTGTCCAAAGTCCAGCCTGGGGACCAAATGCGGCCCCCACACATTTTCACCTCGCCAAATCTGACCCTCCTTGCAAAAAGCTTGGACACCTCTGCCTTAAGGTTACTGGTAAAATAACAAAAAAGTTGCTAATATTTCAGGGGCAACACCCTCTTCCTCAGAGCTGTACCAAAAGCTCAAGCATGGCAAAAGATGGAATTGCCAGGAGTTACTTCTTAGATGTAAATTTCTTGGCAAGATGAAAATAAATGCCAGGGAGTTTCTTAGCTGAGGCCTGGAGAAGAGATGTTGTGAAGCTGCATCTGAAGTTACAGGTTGTGTTGATAGACCCAGTCCTTCAAACAAGGTGGCATAGATCAGGACTGTCCAACTTTGAACAGCCTGCGGGCTCCTTTTGCCCGCTGCATGTCTCGGTGGGCTCCTTTCTGAAGTGTGCGCATGTGCACTCCTCACCACTGCTCCACCCTGCAAGGTTCTCCGCACAGGCGGCCGAGGCAGCGGAGTGCGCTAGCACACCTCGCCGCTGTTCTGCCCCTCCCCACTGCAAGGTTCCTGGCACTGGTGGTGCCTGCTGCCGCCACTTCAGCCCCAGGTGCCACTGGGCTCAGGGCTGGCCAGCAGCAGCTCATACATAAGAACATAAGAAGAGCCATGCTGGATCAGGCCAAAGGCCCATCTAGTCCAGCTTCCTCTATCTCACAGCGGCTCCACCAGATGCGTTTGGGAGCGCATGAGACTAGATATTTGTCTCCTGATACCACTCCCCTGCATCTGGCCCTTGAAGTACCCAGGTTTTAAGTCTGGAGATGACACATCTCCATCATGGTTTGTAACCTGTGATGGACTTTTCCTCCAGGAATCTGTCCAATCTCCTTTTGAAGGCATCCAGGCCAGATGCCATCACCACATGCTGTGGCAGGGAGTTCCACATAGACTAACAACGCGCTGGGTGAAAAAATATTTCCTTTTGTCTGTTCTTACTCTCCCAGCCCTCAATTTGAATGTATGTCCCCCTAGTTCTGGTCTTTTGTGAGAGGGAGAAGAGCTTCCCTCTATCCACTTTACTCATGCCCTGCATTATTTTGTACATCTCAATCATATTCCCCCCTCAGGTGCCTTTTTTCCAGACTAAAGAGCCCCAAATGTTTTAGCCTTTCCTCATAAGGGAGGTCCTCTCCAGCCCAGTAATCATTTTAGTCGCTCTCTTCTGCACCTTTTCCAGTTCCACTATGTCTTTCTTAAGATGCGGTGACCAGAATTGTACACAATACTCCACGTGCGGCCTTACTATTGTTTTGTATAATGGCATTATAATGTTGGCCGTTTTGTTTTCAATCCCCTTTTTGATAACCCCTAGCATGGAATTGGCCTTCTTCACCGAAGAAGGCCATGCTGGCCCCAGCCAGCAAAAGCGGCCATGGCAGAGGCCAAGGAGGCGCAGCTCGAGCAGGGTGGGCGGAGCTGAGCGGTGGGTGCGGCAGTCCCCCTCTTCCTCTGCCTTCCCCCCCAGTGGTGGTTACCCCCGCCACCGGCCACCCCTCCCAGGTCTGTGGGCAGCCCTTCCCAGGTCGCTGCCGGAGAGGCCAAGGGCAGCCAGGGGGAGGTGTCCGGCCAGGGAGAGCCTGGTGGGGCCCAGGCCTCAGCCGGGGAATGCCAGTACCTGCAGCCCCGCCAGGTGATGCACCTCGCTGGTGCATTGGGGGGGGACTCTCCCCACCAGCATGCTGCCACAGGTGGCACACTGGGGGGCCGGCAGGGACCCAGTGGGTGACCTCCGACGCGTTATGCAAGCCAGGCCTAGAACTTACTCTTGCATTTGTATTTTGTAATGGCGACACAGCTCCCCAACTTTTAGCTGCCCAGAGTCACCTCCCTGCCAGATGGGTGGTATAAAAACCTAATACAGTGGATCCTTGTATAACAAACAGCTTGTATAACATAAAATTTGTACAACATAAAAAATTCCAGAGATAGGGGAAATTTGCTTAACATAATCGCCTATGGGGAGAATCCGTACAACATAAAAATGGGATTACTCCATTTTCAATGCATTCCTATGGGAATTTGTAGAAAGGAAAATTTGCTTAACATAATTTCATTTGGAACGAATTAATTCCTTTATACAAGGTACCACTGTTAATAAATAAATAAATAAATAAATAAAATATTTTGATGCATTCTAGAAATGTATTGTAACAGCAGCCTATAAAAATGTAAACCAGAACACGTTGCTATTAAGAGAATATAGGAAGGTGTTGGTGATTTTTTTCTCTCTCCTGTGGTTCCTTATCCTTGCATAAATGCTATGGTAACCACACTTCTAGCAGTTCATTTTGGAATATGCCTTATTCCCCACGCAATTAATGGGCCACTTTCCTCTAACTAGTGAGCAAGTACAGTATTTTCTGTGTTTAAGAGTATATTGTTGACTAAAATTCTTAGGCTCAAAATTGAGGGTAAGCTGAGGGGAGAGCTGTGTAGTTGTGAAACTGTAAATCTGGGTCAGAAAAGTGGTGGTCGTCTTATACATGGAGGTCACCTTATATAGACGGGGAAATACGGGTAGTTTGACAGCTACAGGCCAGTTAGCCTTACATCTGTCCCAGGGAAGATGGTGGAAAGCCTCATCCAAGAGAAAATCTTAAAACACATAAAAGAACAAACCTTGCTGAGAGAAAATCAGCATGGCTTCTGTAAGGGTAAATCTTGTCTGACAAACCTTTTAGAATTTTTTGAAAAGGTCAACAGGCACGTGGATTTGGGTGAACCGGTGGATATAGTCTATCTGGATTTTCAAAAGGCTTTGACACAGTCCCTCACCATAGGCTGCTGAGAAAATTGCACAGTCAGGGGATAAGAGGGCAGGTCCTCTTATGGATTGAGAACTGGTTGAGATCCCGGAAACAAAGAGTAGGTGTCAATGGGAAATTTTCACAATAGAGAGAAGTGAAAAGCGGTGTGCCCCAGGGCTCTGTCCTGGGACCGGTGCTTTTCAATCTGTTCATAAATGACCTGGAGACAGGGATAAACAGTGAGGTGGCCAAGTTTGCCGATGACACAAAACTTTTCCGTGTGGTGAAAACCAGAGAAGATTGTGAAGAGCTCCAGAAGGATCTCTCCAAACTGGGGGAATGGGCTAAGAAATGGCAAATGCATTTTAATGTAACCAAATGTAAAGTAATGCATATTGGGGCAAAAAATCCAAACTTCATCTATCAACTCATGGGCTCTGAGTTATCCGTGACGGATCAGGAAAGAGATCTTGGTGTGTTGGTGGACAGCTCCATGAAGGTGTCTCCCCAATGTGTGGCAGCAGTGAAGAAGGCCAATTCCATGCTAGGGATTATCAAAAAGGGGATTGAAAATAAAACAGCCAACATTATAATGCCATTATACAAAACAATAGTAAGGCCCCACCTGGAGTATTGTGTACAGTTCTGGTCACCGCATCTCAAGAAAGACATAGTGGAACTGGAAAAGGTGCAGAAGAGAGCGACTAAAATGATTACTGGGCTGGGGCACTTCCCTTATGAAGAAAGGCTAAAACATTTGGGCCTCTTTAGTCTGGAAAAAGGCGCTTAAGGGGGGATATGATTGAGACATACAAAATAATGCAGGGTATGAGTAAAGTGGATAGAGGGAAGCTCTTCTCTCTCTCCCAAAATACCGGAACTAGGGGACATACACTCAAATTGAGGGCTGGGAGAGTAAGAACTGACAAAAGAAAATATTTTTTCACCCAGAGCGTTGTAAGTCTATGGAACTCCCTGCCACAGGATGTGGTGGTGGCATCTGGCCTGGATGCCTTCAAAAGGGGATTGGACAGATTCCTAGAGGAAAAGTCCATCACAGGTTACAAACCATGATGGAGAAACTAGGGTACTTCAAGGGCCAGATGCAGGGGAGTGGTATCAGGAGACAGATATCTAGTCTCATGCGCTCCCAAACGCATCTGGTGGGGCCGCTGTGAGATACAGGAAGCTGGACTAGATGGGCCTTTGGCCTGATCCAGCATGGCTCTTCTTATGTTCTTATGTTTATGAATTTATCTACCTATTCTGCCTGCTGGTGCTGGGTG
Source organism: Phrynocephalus forsythii (assembly GCA_029282475.1). Taxonomy (NCBI): domain Eukaryota; kingdom Metazoa; phylum Chordata; class Lepidosauria; order Squamata; family Agamidae; genus Phrynocephalus; species Phrynocephalus forsythii. The sequence goes on from JAPFRF010000001.1 coordinate 207,912,125, forward strand.
TATCTTTGCAAACGTTCCGGTCTCTGAAGAGAAATCAGCAGCCTTTGGGGTTACTGAATATGGTTACCAGACACTGTTACCCTCCCGCGTTTTCCATGTTAGTTTCCACCCCTCATAATGGATTTTTTTTTCTTTTTGCATGCTCTTTATAGCTTTAATGTTACCTATTAATGTTCTAAGATGTCTCTTCTAATTCCTTATTCTTAACTTGAATATGTCTTAAATCTTCTGGGTTGTATATTGACCCTTATTATTATAGTAAGCCACCTTGGGTCCTTTTCCAAGGAGAAAGGTGGGGTACAAATATTCAAAATAAATAAAATAAAATTTTGTTCCTGCATTTTTTGATTTTTTGCTTAGACGTTCATTTTCGAAGTCTATAACAACACAAGAGCCCCACCCCACCCCCTCTCTCACACACACACACACACATACACAAAGAAATACGTTCTGGATGCTTCTTGCAAGCAGTTCCCTATCATGTCTTTTTCTAGAATCATAGGGATAGGTGACCAAATATGTCCAGGTCCTTCCGTCTTTTAACTTGAGGAAATAGTTCAGAACAGAACTGTCAGTTGCTACCTTCGACAACTGAGTTGCTGGGCTGATTTTTTAAAATTGTCATATTTTTATATGTATTGCTGTGTGGGGTCTGTGGGGTTTTTAAGTTTTAACTTGTAAACCACCCAGAGTAGTGTGTGCATGAGTAGGACAGTATAAAAATCAAAGAGATGGATAGTTGGATGGATGGATGGATGGATATGTACATACATACATAAAGCTTGAATGAATGAGGGATTATAACCAGTGGATGGTAGGAATTTAAAAACAAAGTAGAAAGTAGATATTTAGCTTAAGAGCCTCGTGGCTGAACTGCTGTACTGCAGCTAAAACTGTGCTCACAACCTGGGGTTCAATTCCAGGTAGCCAGCTCAAGGTTCACTCAGCCTTCCATCCTTCCAAGGTCAGTAAAATGAGTTCCCAGCTTGCTGGGGGTGGGGCAATGTGTAGCCTGCATAAATAAATTGCAAACTGCCCAGAGAGTGCTTTAAGCACTATGGGGTGGTACAAAGGCAGAACATTTTGCTTTTAACAAAAGTAATTAATGAAGGTAATAACAAAGATATCTTTATTTAAATGAAATGTCCTGTGGGAGGGCCATAGTTAATCTGGTCCACCACAGATACCAAAATATTTTATGGTGACATATGCAAATCTCCACTACATATGGGCACAAACTGCTAGTTCATTTAGTAGCCAAACAGACAAATCAAAAAGCCTTCACCACCAAGGCCATAGCTAACGACCCATTCTTGACAGGTTTCAGCACCTTAGGCCATTGTTCACCTTAAGGCTATGGATACTATTGTCTCCCTAACGAGCCTATTCAGGCTATTGTTCATCTTATGAGCCTAAGTCAGACCAGGGTGACAAGAGGTCAAAGCTGACTATAAGATGGAGGACTCGCACTAGCTGTATTCAGACCGATGAAGCTGTTTGGATGAACAGGGAAACGTTTCTATCTCTCAAAAAAGAAGCCCAGTAGCCATGGCTCAACTTCCAGAGAAACTCATCTGGATGACGGAGAATCTTCACAGACATAGCCAAACAGTTGTTTAGAGCTTCCGAGCCCTGGCTCCTCCGTCGGTGCGCCTACTTGGCCTGGCTTCCCTGCCCCAATTCCTCCAGGGACTGCCTCTGAGAGGCTGCCCTCCAGAGATGGCAGAGTTTTGAAGTGCCAGTCACTTATTTAGCCAATAAACAAACTGGCACGAACCGCTGAACCAGCAGTTCCTGTTCATCTCTAACCAATACTTCTTGTACTCAGTCCCACTTCAGGCTGAAACAGAGCTTGATATTCAAAAAGCTGTGGATATCAATTTTATAATTACATCAGTTAAACAAACTGTATTTCAACCTAGATGCAGTGACCAGAATTGGCCGCACCTGCAGTAATTGTGTACAATTCTAGTCACTGCATCGCAGAAAAGACATAGTGGACTGGAAAAGGTGCCAAAGAGAGCGACTAAAAAGATTACTGGGCTGGGGCACCTCCCTTATGAGGAAAGGCTAAAACATCTGGAAAAAAGGTGCCTGAGGGGGGATATGATTGATACTTACAAAATAATGCAGGGCACGAGTAAAGTGGATAGAGGGACGCTCTTCTCCCTCTCACAAAATACCAGAACTAGGGGACATCCACTCAAATTGAGGTTTGGGAGAGTGAGAACAGACAAAATAATTTTTTTAACCCAACATGTTGTTAGTTTGTGGAACTCCCTGCCACAGGAGATGGTGATAGCATCTGGCCTGGATGCCTTCAAAAGGTGATTGGACAGATTCCTGGAGGAAACGTCCATCACAGGTGACAAACCCTGACCGAGATGTGTCATCTCCAGGCTTAAAACTGTGGTACTTCAAGGGCCAGATGCAGGGGAGTGGGATCAGGAGACAGAGATCTAGTCTCATGAGCTCCCAGAGGCATCTGGTGGGGCCACTGTGAGAACCAGGAAGCTGGACTAGATGGGCCTTTGGCCTGATCCAGCATGGCTCCTCTTATGTTCTTATGTTCTTAACCTAAACTGTGGGGGCGGTTTGGATGCAGTTATCAGTTCCATAATTGAATTCATCCAATGGGAGGGGTGTGAAGAAAGCCATTAATCTTTGTTAAGACTTACAGATGGCAGCCGTGTTAGTCTGCGGTAATGAAATAAAATTAAAAATAAAATAAAGATGTTGTCGCACCATTAAAATATGAAAGTTAGTATTTAAAGTGCCACATTTTTGTGTCTTTTGTATCTTTTGTTTTGTTTTATTTTTCTTTGATTTTTGCCTGGAATTCTTGAAAAGACGAACACGGCCACCCTCTCCGAAACTTCTATATTTTAATGTGAGCTTTCATAGACAAATCCCTCAGACAGACAGAGCTACAGGACAGGCCTACAGATCAAGTTGTGTCCAACAAAGCTACTGAAAGACGTGGAATGTAAAATGTTGAGACAGAATTTAACTTCAAGCCTGACACCTCTAGGCATTTTCTTTTACTTCTCTGCCCTTCTTCTCTTTTGGAGGGTGGGAGTGGTGATCATTTAGTCTGATGAAGAGATCTGGCAAACCCAAAGCGTTGGATTAGAGATGGGCCCAAGGAACATTTGTACGTCTGAAGAACGAACCATTCCGCACCACCAACCTAACAGTCTGTGCCGGTCTGTAGTTTGCACATTATAAAATACTGCTTTCTGATGGGTTTGGGCCTTTTATTTGATTTTGTGGCCCAGGGAGGTCAGAGGGATTGCCTGTAGACATAGGAACTTTTCGGCAGCTGCCCCCAGACTATGGAACACCCTCCTGGCACCAACATTGATGACATTTCGGTGCCAGGAAACAGCTTTCCTGTTCCAGAAGTTTTTTAACTGACACAACATAGATTGTGGGTCCTGATGGAAATTTTAGTGTATTTTAATGTATTGCATTTTAATGTTTTAATTGTTCGTTTTAATTGTTGTAAGCCGGCCAGAGACCTTTGGGTAGTGGGTGCCATATAAATTGTATAAACAAACAAACAAACAAACAAACAAACAAACATTAGTACCTCTAATTTTGCAAAATACAGTGTTGGGCTTCCCTGGGGAGGGACAGAAAAGTTATGTACTTATTCTGTTTTCATTTTCCCAGAGAAAGACGTTAGCTGCCATCCTACATTTGCTTTTGGGTGCTTTTTACCGCCATTATAGGCGCTCCTTTTTTATGTTTTAATGTCGTAATGGCTAGTCACCTTTTCATTCAAAAAGAGGCGAACACGCCCCCTTTCACTCGTCTGAGCGCTTTTTCTTGGAACCACCGGTGTTGGCTCTACTTTTCTCCAAGGCTTACAGAGGCACCTTTAAACAGCGACTTTTCTTTGCTCTGGACATTAAAGGGCGCTTTTGTATCCCTAAAGACAAGAGGACAGATAAAGTGCCTTTTGGGGCATGCTACCACATGACTGAAAAAGTCATCTTTTTGAAATAAACGCTTCAAATCTGCCGTGAGATAGCAGTCTATTTTTGCTCATGCAGAACCAGAAAAAAACACACTCCTTCCCCCATCTCAAAAATCTGTTCTCTTTCCTTCTTTATTATTTTTCTCACCAGCTCAATTTAACTGCTGCCACGCAAATATTCTCGCTGGTAAGAGGAAAGGTTTTATTGCCCCTAGGCTGTTGGCAAAAGGGTTTGTTTGTTCAGTTCTTTTAAAAAAATTACAATTAAACCCCTGTGTGTTGTTTTGGCAGTGCAATCTATACTGTGCAATTCTGTGCGATGATTTTAACCACCTGTTTGTAGACAAACGGATTTTCACAGGTTGTGTGATTAAACTTGATCTTTTAATAAGCTGTCAACCCTGAATCCCGGTTTTACTTTGATTCTGGACTTCCTGTTTTATTCTGTTTTTGCAGTGCCTGCGAGCCCTCTTGAGACCTACGACAGAGTGGAAAGGGTTGCATGTAGTCCTTACACAGCAACTGTCTCAAGTATTAGAAGTTGGAAGAATTTATACGTCAGGATCAGGAGCAAGCCAGTGACATGAAAACAAAATCGAGACTTCTCCAGTTTTAAAATACTTGCATAACTCTTATTTCATTTTGATGGAATGCGAAGAGGAGGGACAGCGGGAACCAGGGAGACTTCCTTTTTTAGACTACAACACCCACCCACCCACCCACCCAAGAAGTATGGGACATCTCCTAAAAGCTGCGAAATACCCAATGGGCTCTTAATGAGGAGATGTTAAGATGTGGTCTTAATTAGAGTATGTATCTGGCATTCTGGTGTCAAATGGGAGGGAAAAAACCAAGATTCATAAATGATATACACAAACGGTATTACCACAAGTGGCTCTGTGTAATATGATCCACCAGCAGCAGAATGCTTAACATTTTATTTAAAAGGGGGGGCTCATTTCTCATCTCTTTAAAATGCAGGGCCTGACACAGATGTTGTTTTAAATCTGTGTGAGCGAAATGATCCCTAAGAATTGTGGCTCACAATCGCCACGAATAGATGGGTAGAAAAAGTACACGACACATGCTAGATATAGCAAATGTCTGACTGGGTTGCTAAAAATATATCTGCGGTCTCACCACCAGCCATGAATAAACTAGAGAGGCATACCAACTCCTTTGTAACAGTATTTTTTTTTCTTTTCGCATCCTCTCCCTCGTGCCCACAACTCTCAGGAGAGAGAAGTTTTTCTGCCATTCCAGAGCTCTGCATTCAAGGTGGAGCAGCCTCTGGAAACTGACTGGCTGAGCCAGTAGGATGCCACGGAATCTTCACCAACATCCCAACTGGGGACAAAGCCATCCACATCTTTGCAACCTGAACGCTGTGTGAGAAAAGGACACAAATCCAAAATGACCTTGACAGGTTAGAGTGCTGGGCCAAAGTAAATGGAATTGAGTGTCAACAGAGAGAAATGTAGGGTCCTGCATCTAGGCCAGTGGTGGCCAAACTTTGGCCCTCCAGATGTTTTGGACCACAACTCCCAGAATTCTAAGCCTCTTCTGCCAATGACAAAGGACTGTGGGAGTTGTAGTCCAAAACATTTGGAGGGCCAAAGTTTGGCCACCACTGATCTAGGTGGGGGGGGGGAGAGAATTACACAGTTATAGGATAGGAGACACCAGGTTGGAGAATAGTACCTGTGAAAGGGATCTAGGAGTCTGGGTGGACCACAAATTGAACATGAATTAGGCCATGAACGCCAATGCGACTCTTGGTTGCATCAACAGAAGCATAGTTTCTAGAGCAAGGGAAGTGATAGTTCCACTCTATTCTGCTCTGGTCAGATCCCACCTGGAGTCCTGTGTCCTGTTCTGTGCACCTCAATTTAAAAAGGATATGGACAGCCTTGAATGGGTCCAGAGGAGGGCGACCAGGATGGTTGAAGGTCTGAGGGAAATGTCTTATGAGGAATGGCTTAGGGAACTGGGAATGTTTAGCCTTTCAAAAAGAAGGCTGAGAGGGGATATGATAGCAATGTTTAAATATTTGAAAGGATGTCACATTGCAGAAGGGAAAGGTTTGTTTTCCATGGCTTCAGAGACTAGGACGTGCGGCAATGGTTTCAAACGACAGGAAAAGAGATTCCATTTGAAGATTAGGAAGAACTTCATGATGGTTAGAGCTGTCCGGCAGTGGAAGATGCTGCCCCAAAGGAGGGTGGTGGAGTCTCCTTCTTTGGAGGTGTTTAAGCAGAGGCTGGATGGCCATCTGTCGGGCGTCCTGTGATGGGTGTTCCTGCATGGCAGGGGGTTGGACTAGATGGCCCTTGAAGTCTCTTCCAATTGTAGGATTCTGTGCTTCTATGAAAAGGGCGGACAGTGGACCGTTTGGCAAGCACTGAAGGCACAGGCCATGATTTTGCTTTTGGGGACTTGAACTTAACCAACCAACTGGCTTGTTCCCCCTCCCCCGTGCAATTAGGTTGTGCGCTGTCTGCTCAAACCTGGCAAGAGCAGTATGCTTGAACTAAAGCAACAAACAGAAAAAAAATGCCTTGGGTTTCTACGCAGATTCATTTCACAAGGAAGCACATGCTTCCTCTGACTTCCTATCCAACACAGAGCTCTGTGGTGTTGAGCTTAAAGTCTGCCACATTTACAAAGTATTGCTTAAAGGAAACCCGCACCACTTGGAAGTGTTTTTATCCTAGAGCAGTTGGAACCGAGGTGTGTGTGTGTGTGTGTGTGTGTGTGTGTGTGTGTGTGTGTGTGTGGTGTCGTGTCGTTACAGTCATGACTGACTCTTCGTGACCCCATGACCATGGAATTTTCTTGACAGGAATACTGGGGTGGTTTGCCAGTTCCTACTCCAGGCGCCTACAGCACCTGTATTACCCTGGTGGTCTCCCATCCAAGTACTAACCAGGGCCGACCCTGCTTAGCTTCCGAAATCGGGCAAGATCAGATGTGCTTAGGGCATCTAGGCAGCTATTGGAACCAAGGTACTGAAACCAATTATTACTGTGTGTGTGTGTTGCGTCGTTACAGTCGTGACCGACTCTTTGTGACCCTATGTCCATGGAGTTTTCTTGGCAGGAATACTGGAGTGGTTTGCCAGTACATGCGGCAAAATTCCTTAGAGGACTGTTTCTCACAGGGATGTTTTGAAGAGAGAGAGAGGGAGAGAGAAAGAGAGATGAAGACAAGCTCTCTTGAACTCACCTGGAAGAAAGGCAGGCTATAATAAAGCAAAGCAAAGTGTTCTGCTTATATACCACCCCATAGCACTTAAAGCACTCTCATGCAATTTACAAGTAATTATGTGGGCTCCACATTGCCCCCCCTCCCAGCGAGCTGGGTACTCATTTTACCAACTTTGGAGGGATGGAAGGCTGAGTGAACCTTGAGCCGTCTACCTGGGACTGAACACCAATTTGTGAGCACGCTGTTTTAGCAGCAATACAGCAGTTTAACCACTGCACCACAAGTCAATAAACATTGCAGAGGAAATTTAAAATGCATGGTTATCTCACAAGTCTAAACCAGTGGTTTCCAACCAACCAAATATTATCTAGACCAATGGTGTCCAAACTTGGGTCCCCATGTGTTCTTGAACTGAAATTTCCAGAAATCTTCACCACTAGCTGTACCATTCAGGATTTCTGGGAGCTGTAGTTCAAGAACATATGGGGACCCAAAGTTGGGAAGGAATGGATTATGGGATACTAACTCGGGTACAAAAATGTCTTAGGCCCTCTTACTGCCAGTGAGTTGACCAAATGACTCTGTGGAAATCACAGCTGACATGCCGAAGTTCCCAGTGGTCGGGGGGGGGGGGGGGGGCTAATCCACCTGTGAGTAAGGCATGGGTGCAGCCCTATATCCAGGACAGTTGAAAAAAACCATGTCAAAGTGATATGTGACCCTTAAACATGCAAAGGGTCCATTTATTTTATTTTTATTTATTTTGAATATTTTTACCCCACCTTTCTCCTTGGAAAAGGACCCAAGGTGGCTTACAATAATGAGCGACAATATACACCCCAGAGCATTTAAGACATATTCAAGTACAAAACAGGGAATTAGAGGAGGCATCTTAGATCATTAAAGGGTAACAGTAGAGCCACAAAGAGCATGCAAAAAGAAAAGAAAAAATCAATTATGAGGGGTGGAAAGTAACATGGAAAACACTGGTGTTCTTATGAAAATCAGTCAATGCCAATCGAGTATGGTAATCCATATAATAAAGTCACATAGTAGGTAGTCCATCATTCAGGGAAAGCTTGCCTGAACAGGAAGGTCTTTGCCTGCTTTCAGAAGGGTAGCAGAGGCGGGGCCGTCCTGGCCTCCAGTGGGAGGGAGTTCCAAAGTCTGGGAGCAGCAGCTGAGAAGGCCCTTTCATGGGTTCTTCTGAGGTGCACCTGTGAAATTGGCAGGCTGCTGCCTGGGGTCACATCCTGCTGGAGAATGAAGCCCAATCCATGGGGGTAAAGGATGCAACCCCTCCAAAAAAAAAAAAAAAAAGAGAAGAGAGAGAGAGAGAGAGAGAGAGAGAGAGAGGGGGGTGCCTGAACGTGAGCAAGACAGCTGACCACACTCCCTCCTGCAGCCAGTGCTGGCCAAGTGATTGTGGGATGCCAATTCAGTCAAGCAGAATTCTGGAGTCCTGTGTCCAGTTCTGTGCACCTCAGTTTAAAAAGGATGTTGACAATCTTGAGCAGGTCCGGAGGAGGCCGACCAGGATGGTTGAAGGTCTGGAAGGAATGTCTTATGAGGAACGGCTTGGGGAGCTGGGAATGTTGAGCCTTTCAAAAAGAAGGCTGAAAGGGATTATGATAGCTACGTTTAAATATTTGAAAGGATGTCATATTGAAGAGGGAACAGGTTTGTTTTCCATGGCTTCAGAGACTAGGACGTGGGGCAATGGTTTCAAACTAGAGGAAAAGAGATTCCATTTGAAGATTAGGAAGAACTTCATGACGGTTAGAGCTGTCCGGCAGTGGAAGATGCTGCCACAAAGGAGGGTGGTGGAGTCTCCTTTGGAGGTTTTTAAGCAGAGGCTGGATGGCCATTTATTGGGAGTCCTGTGATGGGTGTTCCTGCATGGCAGGGGGTTGGACTAGATGGCCCTTGAGGTCTCTTCTATGAATGCCCTTGTGTTGGCGAACCTATGGCACGGGTGCCAAAGGTGGCACTCGGAGCCCTTTCTGTGGGCACCCAACATTGCCCCTTCACAACCACCTGTATTCAGGTTAAATTGCAGTAGGTTTTGAATCGCAGTTTGGGCACTCGGTCTCTAAAAGATTTGCCATCACTGCCCTAGCATGGCATGGGTGCATGCACTTGACAGTCTCAATTAATGGAAAAAAGAGGTTTCGAGCCGTGCAATCATTAAAACAAAAGCCAAACTAGACTATGGGTGATAGCTTTCTAGCTTATGGGTGGTGTGCATTCTACAATGCAACACATCCCAGGTGGGCCACCTCTCCCACATGTGTGGGCCACCTCTCCCACATGTGGGGTAGCGTAACTTCCTGGCCCATGGCCATCCTTAGGTCATTGTGCAAATGAGATCAACAAGCTAAGGGGGGAAGCTATTCACTGTCTTTTTTTCTGCCTAGAAAAGTTACTTCTTTGGACTACCACTTCCAGAATCCCCCGGCCAGCTGGAAACAGTAGTCACCCCCAAGAAAAGGATTTTTCCAAAAAAACTTTTAAATTTCAAACCTTGACACAATCTCTGCCAACTTGGAGCACAGGAGGAAAAGGAAGCAATCATCACACTTGCTTCTCTCTTAGCCTTTTACTTTTCCGTTTTAGGGGTTTTTAAAAACAAGCACACTCTGGCGAGATTAAAAACAATGAGGTCGACAAGATAGATTGGCTCTGATTTTTCAAGTGAACGGAGGCAAAGGGGGGGCAGGGAAAGAGAAAAAAGAACATCTGGAAAGAGGTAAAATGGGCCTTTAAAAAAAAATCAGCCCCCCCCCAATTTTCTCCACCCCAGCAGTGCTCGCAGGACCACATATTCTCTTCCACCTCAGGGGATCGGAATGGGCTTGGCGAACCGCAGAGCTTTGCTCAAAGAATGTGGCGTTTCCGTAGCTGCTGCTGCTGCAGGGGCGTTTGTAGGATCCCCAAATGAAAAGGGTTAGCTGCATTCTTTAGCCTGGAGATCACCACCGATCCCCTTTTAGAAAAGCAGGGCTGCAAGGGGGGGAGGGGAAGAAAGGAGGGAGGGAGGGAAGGAAGGAAGGGAGGGAGGGAGGGAGAGACCGGGAGCAAAGATTTCTCCTCTTGAATCGCCCTGCCTGCAGCACAGAGCAGGAATTCCACCAAGAGCCCTGTGTCACCTTACAGGCTAGCAACTCTTCTATTTTAGGGGGTTAAGGGGTGGGGGTGGAGCATTGAGATTTCATGAGTCCAGGTCTATAGATGCAGAATATGTCTGCAGGCCTCTGAAGGAGTGGGCAGGAGGGCACAAAAACCTACAGATTTACTGTTTTTGTTCCAACTGACAAACCCAGTTACCCACTTGGAAATTTCCAAGTAAAATATGCAGGCCAGACAGATTCATAGAATCCACAGAGTTGGAAGAGACCTCAAGGGCCATCCAGCCCAACTCCCTGCCATGCAGGAACCCCCTATCAAAGTACTCCGGACAGATGGCCATCCAGCTTCTGCTTAGAAACCTCCAAAGAAGGAGACTCCACCACCCTCCTTTGGGGCAGCATCTTCCACTGCCGAATTCTATCCACCACCACCACCCTCCGATTATTGAAATAATAACAATAACCATGCGCTATCAAGTCAGTTCTGACATGGTGACTCTTTTTAAGGTTCTTCTAGGCAGAGATGACTTCAAAGTGGTTTTGCTACTTCTTTTCGGAGACATCCTTGAGACCGTGCAGCTTGCCCAAGGCCACACAGGCTGGCTCTTTGGGGATGCACCTTTCCATACACAGTTTGATTTCCTGAGAGCAGCCAAGTTCTGTAGCTAAACAAACATTTAGCTTGACCACTAAGATCTAGTCAGGTTTGAACAATCCAACTATGCACCGCTGAACAGCACGGTGCCTTCTGTCTCTGGGGCGGCAGAGCCAGAGTTTGGGAGCTCAGTTCCCTCCTGTGCTTGCTTGCTTCTTGCTTGCTTAGTTGCTTCCTTATTTATTTATTTATTTATTTATTTATTTATTTATTTATTTATTTTCGATGCCTTTTACAGCCGGGATCTGGCAGCTGTTGTGAGTTTTTTTTTTTGTTTTTTTTTTTGGCTGTTTGGACATGTTCTGGAAGTTTTTCTTCCTGACGTTTCGCCAGACTCCGTGGCAGGCATCTTCAGAAGGCAAGGAGCTCAGGGAACTAGGTGTATAAAGTGAGCACAGAGAGAACTCCTAGTTCCCTGAGTTCCTTGCCCTCTGAAGATGTCGGCCACTGAATCTGGCGAAACGTCAGGAAGAAAAACTCCCAGAACGCAGACAAACAGCTTCAAAAAACTCACAACACCTATCTATCTATCTATCTATCTATCTATCTATCTATCTATCTATCTATCTATCTATCTATCTATCTATCATCTTCACGGAGTCCCGCCCCTGTCAATGAGGCATGGGGGGCAATCAAACTCTCTGATAAAGTTGTTTCCAGTTTGTCATCGCCTTCTTAAAGTGCAGCATCTAGAACCTGACACCTTACTCAAGATGAGGCCTAAACTTATCAAGTTTGGCTCTCTTTCTTTCCCATGTACAATAATACAGTGGAACCTTGACTTGTGTCATTAATCCATTCCGGAGGTCTAGACATAAGTCAAACATGCCTTAAGTCAAATGACCTTTTCCCATAGAAAGTAATGGAAAAGTTGATTAATCCGTTCCAGACAGTGAAAAAGACCCCCCGAAAACAGCAATTTAAGACAAATTTGACCTGGGATAGGAGATTCCTTCCAGGGATGTAAATGAAATGTCTCTTCAAAGAGAGGAGGAGGCAGTGGAATTATAGTCCACAAGTTATAGGCCTCCACTTTTTAATGATCATAGCAACAATGTCTAGCATTTAAGTTTTACTGATTTTTAACCTAATGTTCCAAGTTCTGAACAACTCTATGCTTACCATTAGAGTCCCACAACTGTACAGCTCCCCAACTAAAACGCTTCCATTGTGGACCAGACTTCTGCAGCCAGATTTTTTACAAGACTGAGCCGACTGTCTAACCAGCGGGGCCAGCCCCGAACTTCCGGCCCTTCTTCTCCTCCGGCAGCAGCGGTGGCTTCGGTGAGGCTGAGGACCAGCTCCAGGTGCTCGGAGCTGGCCTCGCCGAAGCCACCGCTGCCGGAGGAGAGAAAAAAGGCAGGAGCTGTTTGGAGGCGGCAGCTGCGATGCTGGGTTGTGGCTGCCGCCCGATTCCGGTGCCTTGCGCCGGGGCTCCAAGATGTAAGTCAAAGCCTGCGGCGCAAGTCAAACAGGCCCCTTCTTGCTGCAAGTCAAATATGCTGTAAGTCAAGCGGCGTGTAAGTCAAGGTTCCACTGTACTAGATGGGAAGAAGTACTTCATGGAATTTGAAAACTAGACTTCTGTTAATGCAACCTAAAATAAGATTTGTTTTTTTGGAAGTCCACATCTGAGTACTGGCTCAGATTCAGCTTTTGATCTATAACAACTCCAAGATCCTTTTCACTGGTGGTATTATTGAGCGAAATATCTCTTCCTCCCCACCCCCCGGGCTCCACCTCCAATCTTAACTGTGTGTTTTCCCCCTTCGGTTTGGAACTTTGCACTTAGCTGTGCTAAATTTCATTCTGCTGGTTTCAGCCCAGTGCTCAACTCCATCAGGATCTAAGACTTGGAGCAACAGTTTCAAACTACAGGAAAAGAGATTCTACCTGAACATTAGGGAGAACTTCCTGGTGGTTAGAGCTGTTCAGCAGTGGAATATGCTGCCACAAAGGAGCACACAACCACTTAAATTTGCCTTTTTCTTTTACTGAATTCGCATCTAAAGATCGTGCCCCCACGGCCAGCCGCGTCTTCTGAACACCCCTCTCGAGTGACCACGCCCCCTGAAAGTGCATCTCAAGCACATCTTCCTGCATCACCGCTAGGCTTTTGATCCTATGACTTCGCTGGCTGAGGCGCATTTTGACGCAAAATCCAAAAGCTGCATCTTCTTCTGGTTTCACCCATTTTGTAGCAAACAGCTTTTCAAAACAATGCTTTGATGCGCATTTAGCAAATGGGGACACCAAAAAAGGTTCAAAAATGCTACAGTGACCCCCTGCCTATTGCGGGGGTTAGGGACCCAACCCCACCCGCGATAATTGAAAATCCGCGATATGTGGATGCAGGTCGGGTTGGGCCTGGGGCACCTAGCTGGGGGCTCTTGTACTTACCGCCAGCCTGGCGCTGCCCCGAACAGTCCTGCGAGGGCCTTTCTGGGTCTTTTGGAGGCCCCAAAAGGGCTTCCCTGTGAACCAGAAGTCATTTCTAAGGCCTCCGACAGGCCCTCCCCCCTTACCCCAGGCCTTTTCCCCCTTACCCCGGTGTGCGTGTGTCTTTTTTTCACATACGGTGGTCTCGCGATATGCCAGGACCACAGTATATGAACCGCAAATGGGCAGGGGACCACTGTACCATGGGGGCAGTAACTGGGCATTTAATGTCACGTGACCACTCTTGGAGAAAGTGTACATTTTATTATCATCCACATTTAGCAGTTGTGTGATAGAGGCTTTTGGAATATGCTGCCACAGCTGGTGGTGGAGTCTCCTTCTTTGGAGATTTTTATTTATTTATTTATTTATTTATTCTTGTATTTATATCAAAGGCTGGATGGCCATCTAAATGCATCAAGGCATCCATAATATACATGTGATGGGGGACAAATCCTTCCTGCATGGCAGGGGTTGGAAAAAAAAAGCTGGAGATCGCCCTTGAGGTCTTTCTGTCGGGCATCAACTCTATGATTCTATTCTATTCTATCTTTTTGGTTTTTTTCTAAGTCAGTATTAGCTATTCCACCCAACTGTGTGTCATCTGCAGATCTAATAAGCATTCTCTTCACCCCCTCATCCAAGTGATGATTAAAAATTTTTAACCGTGTTGCTTTAATGTAATGTTGTCTATTAATGCTGTAAGATGTCCCTCAATTCTTTCTTCTCAAATCCTTAAACATGTCTTAATTGCACTGGACTTTATATTATCCCTCATTACTCTAAGCCGCCTTGGGTCCTTTTCCAAGGAAAAAGGCGGGGGAAAATACTCTAAAATAAAAATAAATAAATAAATAAATAAATAAATATGTGGAAAAATGCTAGCCCATGACTGAGCCTTACGGTACCATGCCTGTGTCCTCCTTGCAGTCTGATAAGGATCTACTGGTGAGCATTCTCTGAATACAATTCTGCAAACAACCGTGTAACCACCTGTGGGGCGCCTGAACCTGAAGATCGCATTCAAGCCGGTGTGCCGTCCATGCAAGCAGAGAAAACAGAGGACTCTGGGATGGGGGTGGTGCTAAAGAAACTAGAAAGGAGGGGGGCAAACCCCAAAATGGGACAGACAGCCACCAAAAGAGAGGGAATCGGCTGGGTGGCAGAAGGAGACAACATGACAGAGGGATTCCTGGTGGAAGAAGGGGAGGAGACCACACGAGTAGGAGGGGCAGAGAAGGCAGGAAATATAAAAGAGGAAAAAGGCGCGGAGAGAGGAGAGACCGAGGAAGGCGAAAGGAAGGAAGGATGGAGGGAACCACTGGAGGCGGAGGAGTGGGGAGTATTCGTTTTCCCTGGAAGAGGGCCCTCTCAAAAGGCTGTGGTCAGGCCAGATAGAGGGAACCAGCAGCTGATTACTGGGCTGGGGCACCTCCCTTATGAGGAAAGGCTAAAATGTTTAGGGCTCTTTAGTCTGGAAAAAGGGCGCCTGAGGGGGGATATGATTGAGACGTACAAAATAATGCAGGGCATGAGTAAAGTGGATAGAGGGACGCTCTTCTCCCTTTCACAAAATACCAGAACTAGGGGACATCCACTCAAAGTGAGGGCTGGGAGAGTGAGAACAGATAAA
Organism: Phrynocephalus forsythii; assembly: GCA_029282475.1. Classification (NCBI taxonomy): domain Eukaryota; kingdom Metazoa; phylum Chordata; class Lepidosauria; order Squamata; family Agamidae; genus Phrynocephalus; species Phrynocephalus forsythii. The sequence goes on from JAPFRF010000001.1 coordinate 207,927,169, forward strand.
AGAAAATATTTTTTCACCCAGCGCGTTGTTAGTCCGTGGAACTCCCTGCCACAGGATGTGGTGATGGCATCTGGCCTGGATGCCTTCCAAAGGGGGTTGGACAGATTCCTGGAGGAAAAGTCCATCACAGGTTACAAACCATGAGGGAGATGTATCAACTCCAAGCTTAAAACCGGGGTACCTCAAGGACCAGATGCAGGGGAGTAGTATCAGGAGACAGATATCTAGCCTTATGAGCTCCCAGATGCATCTGGTGGGGCCACTGGGAGATACAGGAAGTTGGACTCGATGGGCCTTTGGCCTGATCCAGCATGGCTCTTCTTATGTTCTTATGTTCTTATGATTGGGCTTGCCACCCCTGCTGTGGGACACTGCACGCTGGACGGGGTCCGCACCTGAAGAGGCCGAGTGACGCAGAGAGGTTCGAGAGCCTCCCCAGTACCCAGAACGACTGACTCTACAGTTGGACACTTGGGCATCACCCGATCATGTTGAGAACCCTGGTGTGAAGTTTGTGCCTGAGAATGTAGTCGTTCACATTCCGGATGAAGAGGTTAATAAAGATGTTTTGTTTTCTACACCGTCTCCGCTCCTTGAGGGGTCCATGGGAAAGGGGGTCGCCCGAAATCCAAACCGAACCCAATTACATCACCTGACATCTGTTCTATCCACACCACCTTAGGATTCTGGGAGCTGTAGTCTTTGCACATCCCTGCTTCAAACCTCCTCACAGAGTAGAGGTCGGGACAAACCTAAAAAAAACCTCACACAGATGAGGGAAACACCTCAAACCAAATATCTGCACAGCCTGGGAAATAAAACACCAGAACAAACAACAACAACAACAACCCTTCAGCTCTTAAATGAATATGGAGAGGCATACACCCCCTCCCTCCCTTGATGCCAGGGTGCCAAATAAAGAAAATCGGTAAGAAAGGCATTAATTGGGCCGCAAGTCGGGCTGGAAAGCTTTAAAAACATGGCATCCATTATTCTCCTTTGCCAAGTAGGTGCCTAGGCTGTGTAAAAATAAATTGAGAGAAGAGGATGAAAAGAAAGCGCTATTTTTAAATACCAGCCAGCCCAGGGCACTTTGGAGAAACACACAACTAGGGCACACACTAAAGATTTTCTTTGGGTAGTGCCCACAATAGAACCGCCGAGTTAAGGGACGGAAATGACTGTTGGCAGTTGTTCCCATGTTCGCCTCTCTGCGGGATGAAACCAAAGCAGAGACATTAAAACCCACAAGGTTCAACCCACTCATTTTCAAGACACACACACACACACACACACACACACACACACACACACACACACACACACACACACACACACACACACACACACACACACACAGCTGCTGCATTTTCTGGAAGTCTGGGGCCCTAAAAACCAAGCTGCCTACATGCCTTCTCTACTTCTACACCCCAGAAACCAGCATTGGCTTGGAACTGGAATCCTTCATACTTCTTTGACGTCCGCTTCCTCTCGGCCAGCACATCTGCCCTACTGCATATTGGACCATGGGGTGGCCGAGTTTACCCTGGTCACAGTGGCCCCACCAGATGCGTCTGGGAGCGCATGAGACTAGATCTCTGTCTCCTGATACCACTCCCCTGCATCTGGCCCTTGAAGTACCCCGGTTTTAAGCCTGGAGATGACACATCTCCATCATGGTTTGTCACCTGTGATGGACTTTTCCTCCAGGAATCTGTCCAATCCCCTTTGGAAGGCATCCAGACCAGATGCCATCATCACATCCTGAGGCAGGGAGATCCACAGACTAACAACGCGCTGGGTGAAAAAATATTTTCTTTTGTCTGTTCTTACTCTCCCAGCCCTCAGTTTGAGTGGATGTCCCCTAGTTCTGGTATTTTGTGAGAGGGAGAAGAGCTTCCCTCTATCCACTTTACTCATGGCCTGCATTGTTTTGTACGTCTCAATCATATCCCCCCTCAAGCGCCTTTTTCCAGACTAAAGAGCCCCAATCACATGTCAACATCCATGTCAGGATCGGAAGCAGAAATTGCCCAGCGAATTTCAGAGCTTGTGAAATAGTGAGTTACACGTAAGATGGTGACAGCAGCTAGTTAACTTTGGGGGCAAATAGGGTGTTGCAAAGTTACATTCCAAGAGTAATGTAATGGGCAGAAGCAAATTTATTTTATTCATATTAGAAGTAAGGTTGTCAGGTTATTTTCAAAAGTAAAACTCAGAACTGTGAAACGTTTAAAGGTGTTTTTGAGAACGGCTTGACAAGAGTTTTCCAAGTGTTTAAGAAGGTTTTCCAAGTTTTACTACCAGGGGTCAATCATCCCCCTCTCCACCAAAGTACCAGAACATAATAGGAAAGCATCACGTAATGCAAAAAGTTATTTTTTTCCAGCAGAGTATTAAATAATGGCAACAGGTTACATTCCCTACACTGCAAAACGGGAAAAGCTATCCTGGGAAGTTTCTACAAACATTAAGCTATTCTTTGTTTTTTGTGTTCTCCGCGTGGCCATGGCCTCCACCCCTGTAGACCCAGCACATCTCTCCCTTTCACAAGTACAGGAGATTATATCTTTCTTTATTAGACCACTAAAAATAAAGCAAAATTTGAACTTGATGCTCCTCATTGAAAGCTTGCTATCTGTTTTTGTTTATTTTATTTCATTTTCTAAGAAAAGTATCACCTGCTCTGGCATTTGTACTCTTTTGGGACCACACAGCCATTTTCCTGACTCCCCCGAAACAGGGAAAACCGTCATCCAAATGAAGCAAAGCAAAGCATGCCTGGAAGTTGAGTCATCACAACTGGATTTCTCTTCTGGAGAGACTGAAATGTTTTGCTACTCATCCAAGCAGTTTTGTCAGGGCTTGGATGAGTAGTGAAATGTTTCAAGCTTAGACTGGGATTATGGAGACCCAGGTTCGAATCCCTACTTGGTCACACAAACCACTATCATGTACCTTAATAATAATAATAACTTTATTTTTATGCCGCCTTTCTTCCCAAAGGGACCCAAGGTGGCTTACAACAATTCAAAAAAGTACAATAAAATCAATACAGTGTAAAAACAGCACAATACCAATAAAATACTATAAAAATACTATACAATATAATACAATAAAAACAAGATTAAAAACAGTAGCTGCAGCAGAGTTTAAAAGGCTCCCCAGCCAATAACTGAGATGTTATAAAAATTGTAAAGGCTGGAGGCTCAGAAGGCTTGCCTAAATAAGTACGTCTTAAGGCTTCGCTTGAATATTTCAAGGGAGGAGGCAGTTCTTAACTCAAAAGGGGAGGGGAATTCCATAGTGTCGGTGCCACTACTGAGAAGGCCCTATTTCTTGTCGCCGCCCCTCGTACTTCCTTGGGTGGCGGTACTCGTAGAAGGGCCTTCTCCGATGACCGAAGGGGGCGGACCGGATTATATGGAAGTAGGCGGTCTCTTAGATAACCTGGTCCTGAGCCGTATAGGGCTTTAAAGGTCATAACCAGCACCTTGAATTGGGCCCGGAAACGAATGGGCAGCCAATGTAGTCCCTGGAGAAGCGGCCCAACAGAGTCGTACCGCCGAGCTCAAGTAACCACCCGGGCTGCCGCATTCTGTACCAGTTGTAGTTTCTGAACCGTCTTCAAGGGCAGCACGTTACAATAGTCTAGTCTTGATGTCACCATGACATGGATCACCGTGGCCAGGTCTGCACGATCCAAGTATGGCCGCAGCTGGCGCACCAGCCGAAGCTGGGCAAAGCCCCCCCTGGCCACAGCTGCTACCTGGGAGTCCAGGAGCAGCTCTGAATCCAGGAGGACCCCCAAGCTGCGGACCTGCTCCTTCAGAGGGAGTGCAACCCTGTTCAGAGTAGGACGATATTCCAGCACCCGCATTGAAGATTTCTGAACCACGAAAACCTCTGTCTTTTCCAGATTTAATTTCAGCTTGTTAGCCCTCATCCAGATCCCCACCGACTCCAGACAGTGCTCTAGGACAGTGTTTTTCAACCACTGTTCCGTGGCACACTAGTGTGCCGCGACATGTTGCCTGGTGTGCCGTTGGAAAAGCTGAAGAATATCAGCTTTGTGTTCAGCCAAACAGGCCCAGGTTGCGCACTGAATAAAGTATTTTATAATTTTTCATATTTCTGTTTACTTACTATTTCATAATAAAGTAATTATAAAATACTTTCTTTGTGTTTATTTGATTCCTATTCAAGAGAATTACTTTATATATAGTCAATATAGGCACAGAGTTAATTTTTTTAACATTTTCTAATGGTGGTGTGCCTTGTGATTTTTTTTCATGAAACAAGTGTGCCTTTGCCCAAAAAAGGTTGAAAAACACTGCTCTAGGACTTCAACCGCCCCCCTGGAATCTGGGGGAAAGGAGAGATATAACTAGGTGTCATCAGCATATTGATGGCACCCAACTCCAAATCCTCAGATGACCTCTCCCAGAGGTTTCATGTAAATATTAAATAGCATGGGGGACAGAATAGCACCCCACACTTCAAGGGCCAGAATAGCACCCCACACTTCAAGGGCCAGGGTGCCGAACAGGCATCCCCCAGCACCACCATGGATGGCAATCTCCCACGCATAGTCATCCCTTGATGATGGCAATATCACTTGATGACTCGCTCATGGCAAATGAGCCATCCCAGATCTTAGTAACAGAATAGAAATTTTGTGCTGTTCAAGTTTTCTAAACATCATTCTTTTGAGAAAGATCCACTCATGTGCTCAGGAGAACTTCTCTGTTTGAGCCACCCATATCCCTGAACATTAGGTTTGGAGAAGGGACATTTATTTGGACAATGGCTCCCAGAACATTCCAGCCAGCGTAACCAGTGTCGGGGCATACTGGGAGGTGCATTCTGAAATGGAATTATGCTGGTCTTGTTGTCCCAGAAAAGTAACATAACAGGAGCCATGTTAAATCAGACCAAAGACCTGTGGAGTCCACCATGCATATGTCATCAATGAAATAATTGGATGTTTATCTAGCCCAGAAATGTAAAAAAAACCATGTGCAAATGCACCCAGGGCCACCCCTGGCCTGCAAGCAACCCCAGGCAATTCCTATAACCCATGTAGAGATGAGTCAGCCACAAGGTTGCGGAAAAGCAAGACATTCCTAGGAGCTCCTTGTAAAATGGCATGGGAGAGATCTAAACCTGCTAGTGGATTTTCTAGTGATCTGCAGGCCATTGTCAAAGATTGAGGACTCCTACTCATTAGACAGCATCTGCAACCAACCAACCAACCAATCAGTCACCTTGGTCGAGTGAAGATGGCTTGAAGGAATCTGAAGTGGATTTCTATAGGGTAGAACAATGTGGTTTGCCGTGTTCTAGTATTCAAAACCAGTATCTGGATTTCAGATGCTTCAGTCTACATCAGTGGTGGCCAAACTTCGTCCCTCCAGATGTTTTGGACCACACCTCCCAGAATTCCAAGCCTGTACTGCCAATGACAAAGGACTGTGGGAGTTGTGGTCCAAAACATCTGGAGGGCCGAAGTTTGGCTACAAGTGGTCTACATATTTCACAACAGGCTGTGGTTAGTGCATCTGGTATCCTAGAAAAAACCCAATGAGGTTTCTGAAATAAGCTCCTGGTTCCATTTCAAACACACACACACACACACACACACACACACACACACACACACACACACACACACACACACACACAGGGGGGAGGGAAGCAGCTTGTGGTCTGAGTAGGGTGGTCCCACCCCAAAATGTCAGGGTGGGGACATTTGTTTCCCCTTCTTCTTGGACCACAAACAGCTGATGGATAAACATTACAGTTCTCGTACAGTTCAATGCTTGTTTGACTCCAGGTCAGATGAAGTGCTTTCTCTAAGAAAGGCCAGCCAGCTTTCTTATCTTCCAGTTCATGGCATAGGCTGTTGGGTAGTGATGGATGGTCAGGACTGTGGGAACCTGGACCCACATTCTCTTCTCTCCTCAATCAACACCCCATTTAATATTATTATTGTTGTTGTTGCTTAAATGCCTTGCACACACACACTCAATTACCCTATCATCTTATTGCTCGGTCCTTGTTCTTATTATTTCCAGTATCTTCATCCTCGCCAGTCCTGTCAGATCGGCAGAGGCAGGACCAGAGGAAGTAAGGAAGTAAGGAAAGGAGAGTGGACAGGGAGGTGAATTGCATCCAGTTTGGATCATGAAGTCCCAAATGGCGTTGGGCCATTTGCATCCCTTTCCTGGCGGAACCAAAGACAAATGAGCCAACTCTGGTTTCAAATCAATCCCCACGGGCGGTGGTGTGAGCAATGACTCCGATCTGAAACATAATACAGGCTGTGTGAATCACCCCGAGATAAGATATTATTCAAGCAGGTGGCAACCATCAGAAAGGGAGGCGGCCTTCAATCCTTGCCAGCAGCTTTGGGGATGACAGTAAGAGAGTGGGGGAGAGGATCAGGCCCGGATCTCCAGACCTATTATTACAGTGGTGCCTCTTAAGACGAATTTAATTCATTCTACGGGTCAATTCATCCTACAAAGCACGGTTTAATGCAGATTCCCATAGGAATGCATTGATTTCGTCTTGTGAAGCATCCCATAGGAAATTTTGTCTTACGAGATTTTCCTATTCCTGGACATTTCATTCGTTTTACGGATTTTTGTCTGAAGGGGCATTCGTCTTACGAGGTATTACTGTATTTTCTTGCAGTAACAAGATAAGCCAGAGGGCTTTTTTGAAAACAACAACAACAACAACAACAACAACAAAACAGCAACAGCAATGCCAATAAGAATAGCACACCATTTGAAGGACAGCAGGAGGCTTTATTTTATTTTTATTTAGCACATACAAGTGCCAAGCTGGTTTGATTATCGCTGCTCTGAAGGCAGCAACCTACATACCTGATTGTTCAGTTCGACTGTTCCTGTTTAAAAAAATTTTTGCCAGGAAATCTAGGGAGTAGGAGAGCACGGAGACCTCCTTCACTTGGAGGTCATGGTGCCTTCGAAATAAGCTCTCAAATGCCAGCTGCTTCGGGGACTACGAATCTGCAGGTGCAGATCCCAGGAGGGGGCTCACAGATAACAGGAATAGGAAGTGGGTGGTCTTTGGCACTACAAATCCCATTAGCCTTGACAAACATTGTGGGGGCTAATGGGAGCTGGAGCACAAGAAGATCTGGTGGGTCACAACTCCACAGTAGGGCATCAACCTTATTTTGTTGACCTAAGAAACAAAAAGCCAAAAGCAGAAACAAAGTACAGCAAAACCTTGGTTTACGAGAATGATTCGTTCCAGAAACATACTTGTAAACCAAAATACTCTTATATCAAAGCAAATTTCCCCATAAGAAATACAGTGGACTCTCATATAACAAACGGTTTGTATAACATAAAATCTGTACAACATAAAACTTCCAGAGATAGGGGAAATTTGCTTAACAGAATCGTCTATGGGACGAATCTGTACAACATAAAAATGGTCACAATTAGGGATTACTCCATTTTCAATGCATTCCTATGGGAAATTGGTATAAAGGAAATTTTGTTTTACAGAATTTCATTTGGAAAGAATTAATTCCTTTATACAAGTAACCACTGCAATAGTAACTCAGATAATTCGTTCTGGGGTCCCATAGATTACATTCTATACACACAAAATGCCAAAACTCTCAAAAGAAGTTGGCTAGAAGTCCACGTCCACACCATGGGTTAAGTACCCTGGCTGCGGAATCTGCTCTGCTTGGGACTAACAACTGCATTTTATTCTGTGTTTTTAACATGACAATAATAAAATGCAATTTGTAGCCCTATACACACTTGACTAGCTGCTCCATGACTAGAAATTATTTGAAAAATAAGAAAGGATATTGAAAACAAATTAAAAAATATATAAAGGAAAAAAATCCTTACTTGCACTCCCCTTTGAAAACGTTCCTGGCTGGAGCAAGGGAAACCTCCATTCCTCCCTTCTCCCTTTAATTTGTAGGTTGCCTGAGACAGAACGTCCCAGACAATCACCCACAATCCACCGGAGGGGGCGAGAGCCACCATGACCTGCTACAGTTACTTGTATTGCAAGACACTGCTTGTTGATCAAGGCAAAATTTAGAATAAATGTTTGCTTGTCTTGCAAAATGCTCTTAAACCAAGGTACTCTTAAATCAAGGTATCCAGTTGAAACATTGTCTGAAACAGGTACATAACCGTCTGTCAACCCCAACCTGTAAAGGCTTCCAGATTTATTTCAGTGTGAGGTTTCATGGATTACAAACCTCCTTTGCAGAAAAAAATCTGTTAGTCTTTTAGGCCCCCCCTGCGCTCTTGTTTTCCTTTTCACCCTCTCCTTAAGGAGACCCATCCCGGATTTTCCCCTAAAATAATAATAATAATAATAATAATAATAATAATAATAATAATAATAATAATAATAATAATAATAATAATAATAATAATAATAATAACAACTTTATTTTTATGCCGCCTTTCTCCCCGGAGGGGGGAAATCAACCATGAAAGGTTCCAGTTCTGGCATATACAAAACACAGATCTCCAGCAGTGTCTGGTCTGCAATGCCCAAGTGGCCCTAGCCATCACAGCCAGTGGGTTAGCCTTGGTCTACACCAGGGGTCCTCAACCTAAGGCCCCGGGGCCAGATGCGGCCCCCCACCTACCCTCTGCTTTGCGAACAAGCCAGCCTCCGCAGCTGCTTCTATTGCGGAGGCAGTTCAAAGCAGTGGGGTATGTCGCTTCTCCCACTCCCCCCCCCAACTACCACCCAGATGATCAGCATGCTGATCTAGCATGCTGGCTAGTGGGGCATTCAAAGTGGGAGGGCTACGGCAAGGTCCCCCACTCCCTCCCCCCTTTTTTCCATGTTGGCCCCTTTTTTTGGACTGTGGTCTGGCCCCCAGTGGTGTCTGGGGCGTGGTGGACCGGCCCGCTGTTTGAAAACTTTGAGGACCCCTGGTCTACACGGTAACTCCTAGAATTTAGAGCAGTCCGGCCATGGAACCAATGACCTCCAAAAGTGGTGAGCAGTCCAACTCTAGAGCCATTTAATAGAAATGTGGACAACCACAGAGCAGAGGGTTTATTTATATTTATTTATTTATATTTGTATTTGTTAACGGCCCAACTTTCCCTCAGGAACTCTGGGGGGTTTACAACACATTACAACAGTGGTTCTCAACCTGGGGGGTCGGGACCCCTTCGGGGGTCGAACGACCATTTCACAAGGGTCGCCATGAGCCAGTGAAGAAAAAGACACAAACGGCTTGGGTCTGGAGGTGGAGGAAGGGGGGAGAGTGAGTTACAGCTTGATGGGTTGAAGGGGATGCCAGTCAATGGCACCGGAGGCTGCAATTGGCTGAGGGTGCCTGTAGAGGGAAGTTCTCGGGCACCTGTGCCAGTGGCCTGCCAAAGGGGGCTTGTGGCCTCTTCCAAGCAGGGCAAGGGGGTACTTTCATACAGTTCCACCACATGAGGAACTGTATGGAAGGGTTGCAGCATTAGGAAGGTTGGGAACCACTGCATTACAAGAACAACCCCCAAATAAACAAACAACAAACATATTAAAACAATAAACGATAATACAGCAAGATAAAATAAAAGACAAGAAAAGGGCTGGGACAAAACAACACAAGCAACACACACCACACAATCGTACACTTAGCGATCACCAAAACTTTCCATAAAGAGCCATGTCTTTAGGGCTCTCCTCAAGGCCAGCAGAGATTCAGCCAGCCTAATCTCCATGGGCATCCATTGGGCTGCTGTTCCAAGGGGTTGACCTTGGGAGCACCCTCTTCCCCTGCTGCTGACATGTCATGACCCGAAGACTCTATACAGAGCTTGTCAACATTCCTGGTTTTGTTGCGCCTTCTTTGTGGAGAGAGGGGGAAGCAGCATTTGCTCTGCAGAGACGGCGCTTTGCCTTGTGGAAAGAAGCAGGAGGAGGTGAGATTCAGCCATGTCTCCTCATGGCATTGACACCGCTGAGACTGCCGGGACTCCCTTGAAAGCACTGGCCTTGTGACTGTTTTATATTCAGTAGACACCCCTGATCCAGTGGTCTCTCTCTCTCTCTCTCTCTCTGCCTTTCCACTGGAACAGGGTTGCATTTCCATCATTTGAGCTCCATCCAGGGAGCATGGCCTTCTCGGTGTTGTCCCTCTGTAACTTTCAAGTATTCCTTAACATTGGCTACTCAGCCAGGAGCTGTCACCGGAGAATGTCCACAAAGCCACAAAAGCAAACTGTGCTGCTTATATACCACCCCATAGTGCTTAAAGCACTCTCTGGGCAGTTTACAATTTAATTATGCAGGCCACACATTGCCCTTCCCCCCAGCAAGTTGGGTGCTCATTTGACCAACTTCAGAAGGATAGAAGGCTGAGTGAACCTTGAGCCTGTGACCTGGAATTGAACCCCAGGCAGTGAGCACAGTTGCAGATGCAGTACAGCAGCTTAACCATTGCACCACGAAGGTCGGGTGTGGTCCCCCACCTCGATGAAACAGACAACCCTGCAGCAGTAGTAGGTCTGCAACTTTCTTCACAAGATACCTGGGGCTGTTGTCTGGGGCTGTTCTATCTTTCCACCTTACTCAACTGCAGTGCTTTGACACCACTTGATATGATGTGGCTCCGTTCCAAAGTATTACTGGATGTGTAGGGTGGGGTTTTTTTTTGGGGGGTAGGTCCTTAAGAGTCATTTGCTGTGATTTAGAAAAAGAAAAGTCTTGTGCCAGGTGTTATAAGAACAATTTTTTTAAAAAAATATTATTTTAAAAATGAAATTGGGTTATATGGATAACAATATCAATTGTTAGTTGAATATCAGTTTGTAAAATTTGATGGACCAAAATAAATTTGATGAGACGAAATAAATAAGCAGAGAAGTCTGAACCCTTCTTTAGTCTGTCCCCTCCCTCCCACCTGCAAAGGGACTTTAAGAAAGGGTCGGCTGAACACAAAGGCTGTGATGCCCCTTCCTCCAGTGAGCTTTTACAGGACTATCCTTTCCTTCTTTCCTTATTTAAGGCTGCTCCTTCCTTGCTGGTCCCTCCTCTGGCCCGACCCAGGGCCAAGAGGAGGGGGGAACGAAGGAACGCACACATTCTTTCGGAGAGGCCCCAACTGGTTGCTGGAAAAGGAATTTTCTTCTCCAGCATCTGGCCCCATTGTTCCTGGACATAAATAGATCCTTTTTGCCGTCCGTGCCAGAACGTTTGTCGTGTAAGCGAGAGAATGTTTCCGCAACTCCTTCCCTTCGACCCCACACAATGCCCCGCCACCCGCAAAGTCTGACGGCTCATAAGAACATAAGAGGAGCCCTGCTGGATCGGGCCAAAGGCCCAGCTAGTCCAGCTTCCTGTATCTCACTGTGGCCCCACCAGATGCGTCTGGGAGTGCACGAGACTAGATCTCTATCTCCTGATACCACACCCCTGCGTCTGGCCTTTGAAGTACCCCGGTTTTAAGCCTGGAGATGACACATCTCCATCATGCTTTGTAACCTGGGATGGACTTTTCCTCTAGGAATCTGTCCAATCTCCTTTTGAAGGCATCCAGGCCAGATGCCATCGCTACCTCCTGTGGCAGGGAGTTCCACAGGCTAACACCACGCTGTGTTAAAAAAAAATCTTTTGTCTGTTCTCACTCTCCCAACCCTCAATTTGAGTGGATGTCCCCTAGTTCTGGTATTTTGTGAGAGGGAGAAGAACATCCCTCTATCCACTTTACTCATGCCCTGCATTATTTTGCACATCTCCGATATAACAGGAATGGCAAGCTTGATATGCAAGTGTAGCCATCTTTGAGAAAGGAAAGGGTAAAACGCTGGCTAAGACAGTGGTTCAGGTCCCTGGTTGGGCAGCCAGGGGTTGGGAGTGTTCAATTCCCCCATGGTGCCACCTTGTTTGGGGGGGGGCTAGAAGCTGTGATCCATAAAGTCCCTTCCCGCTCTGCAATCCCAAAGATTATCATAAAAAGAGAAGAAAGGCTTACTTGCTGATTTGGTGTGGTCCTCAGTTCATGGGGATTAGGGCTGCTGAAAGCCTGATGCTCAATCAATAATGGAGTCAGCTAGGTCTGGGATCATAAGCCAACACGTGTAGGAGTTGGGCAAAGCTTACTTTAGGCACAGCAGACACGGTTAAGACCATCTCTACTGACACTTTGCCCTGGAACCCATATTAGGCAAATAAAGTAAGATGGAAGTACAAGAGGGAAGTCAAACCCCTTCGTCTTCTCCTCTCTTACATTCGATTGATCAATTGATTGATTGATTGATTGATTTGCAAGTTCAGTCATCTGGTTGTGGAACCAGAGGTTTGGAGTCAGATCTCCCACTGTGCCTCCTTTACAGGGGCTGGTCCCAATAATCAATTGGGTCCCGTTCTACTCCGCATTTGTAAGATTAAGATGATCATTTTATATTTGCACGCACGCACGCACGTTCCCGCAAGCGCACACGTGCACACACACACCACACACACACACACACACACACACACACACACACACACACACACACACACACACACACACACACACATTATATGACCAGCATTGACTGCTGTCTGACAGAAGTCTCAGCACTCAACAACTTCTCTCTCTCTCTCTCTCTCTCTCTCTCTCTCTCTCTCTCTCTGTGGTGTTGTGTTGTTACAGTCGTGACCGACTCTTCGTGATTCCACGTCCATGGCGTTTTCTTGGCAGGAATACTGAAGTGGTATGCCCGTGCCTAGAAGAGGCATACCCAAACTTCGGCCCTCCTGATGTTTTGGACCACAACTCCCAGAATCCTGTGCCTGTTATTTCCAATGGCAAAGGACTGTGGGAGTTGTGGTCCAAAACATCTGGAGGGACGAAGTTTGCACATGCCTGGCCAAGAAGCAGCAGCAAATCTTAGTTCTGCTAAAACCACACCACCCACTGTGAACTTGGACAACGTCAGCCAGAAAAGCACAGATGATAGATCGCTGGTCTCTACCAGTAGCTGATAGCTTTCGCTAGAAGGCCAGATGTTGAGTGCAAAGGTTGGATTGAAGACATTATGCAGTAACACAGGCCTGCCCAAACTTCGGCCCTCCTGATGTTTTGGACTACAGCTCCCAGAATTCTAAGCTTAGATTGCCAATGGCAAAGGACTTTGGGAGTTGCAGTCCAAAACATCTGGAGGCCCGAAGTTTGGGCAGGCCTGCAGTAACAGGATGCGCCTGGGAAAAACTCAAAATGCCTGGAGAAAACTAGGCAAGCAAAGGTGGGGATGACTGAGCCTTTTCTCTGCACAACTGTACTAAATCCTCAGAACTGTCTGATACAACTGCACTGGTTGATAGTGAATTGGTTTTTTTGGGGGGAGGGGGATTGTGGAGGCAGAGAAGTGCACATTCATTACATCATCATCATCATCATCATCATCATCATCATCATCATCACCACCACCACCACCACCACTACCATCATCCACACACTGTAGTGATAGCATGTCAGGCAAAAACGAAATACTGTAAAAAGAAAAAAATGCAGTGGTATGTTAAAGAATAACTGCTGCGGTTTAATGTGAGCTTTCATGGACAAGTCCACTTCTTCAAATATAAGATCTCTTTGGGCTGAGGAAGTGGACTTGATCCATGAAAGCTCATATTGAAACACAGTGGTTAGTCTTTAAGGGTGCCACCAAATTTTTGTACTTTTCATTTTTATTTCATTTTGACCAGAAATGCCTTGATGCGACTTAATTCTGATCTGGGAATGAGGCACCCAAGCAGGAATGGAAAAAACATTCTTTGGACAAGAACTACAGAAACCATGAGGCAGCATGGGAATTCTGGACTTTATTGTCCCATAAAGTAACTTTCCATGGCTACACCCAACTCCTAGCTAGCACAGAGATCTGTACGAACATAAGTGGAGCTGTTCTGTATCAGACCCAAGGCCTACGTAGTGCAGCTTTCTGATTCCACCAAAAGCCAAACAGAACCCTATGAGAAACATGCAAACTCAACAGGAGCTCACACTGTCCAGCTGAGAGACATACTGCCTCCTATTATGAAGGTCAACAGGCTGTCATTGTTAAAAGGATTTAATTCTTGTTTATAGAATCATAGAACAGTGAAGTTAGAAGGGAACTACAAGGCCATCACGTCCAACCAACCCCCCCCCCGCACAATGTTCAGAGGGGTCCAAATGGGTAGCCCTTGCAACATCCCCAAAGAAGTACATTTTAGGTGCAGAGCGTCCAATGAAAGATGTTGACAGATGTGGGCAATATTACTGATGCTGTCTCTCCAAATGAGGTGAGAAAGCAGAGAGTATAGGTGACAAGTCAACTGCAACACTGCTGAAAGTAGTAACAGCACTTCAGCGGGAGGTGTTTTCATCTGAATGCCTGTTCCTCACCCCCGTAAAGTAACAATCTGTATTTTCAATCAACGGAGTATGCGGAACCAAGTGGAACACAATGTAGGCTTGTCTGTTAAGTTCTTTCAACTACACTGGAGTGCCGTATACTGGGAGACCCTCTTTCATTAACCTGATGGATTCCGATAGGCAAGGACCACGGGCATCCTTTCAGCAAGAGCGAATCCTACGTCTTTTTTTTATGGCTGGGAATCTCCCTCTGAGCTTAGAGCAGCCTCTAAGCTCAGAGGCTGCAAAACCGAACCGGGAGATACAAAACGCATTGAAGGTTAGCAGGCCTATACTTGGGGTGCACGGGTTTACTTACTCCTGTTTTGCTTTCTGTTTACAAGGGTATGGATGTCACACACACACACACACACACACACGTGTTCTGCTTGCATACTCATCAATAAGACAAAGATCTAGGGGAAGCGAATATCTAAGGTAAAGTTTCCCCCTGCACGTGCGTTCTAGTCATGTCTGTCTCTAGGATTGGTGTTCATCTCTTTTTCCAAGCCAAAGAGCCAGTGTTGTGCAAGTCCATGGCCATGAGGCTGGCATGGCGGAACGTATTTCTGCGCATGGAATACTGTTTGCCTTCCCGCTTTTTACAGCGGTACCTATTTGTCTACTTGCATTTACAGTGGTACCTCGGATAACGACGGTAATTCGTTCTCCAAGGTTACTCGTTATCCAAATCTCGTCGTTATCCGAAATGCAGTTTCCCATAGGAATGAATGGGAAAGCGTTTAATCCGTTCCGGAGCCAAGGAAAAAGACACAGACACCTGGTTTTTCGCTCAAAACTCTTTATAAAGTGCACTTTAAAGGTACAGATACTGTACCAAGGCATTATCTATCAGAATAAACTTTCCCAACAGCAAACATTTCAAACAGCATAAATAATTTTTTCATACATGGTACTGGTTTTTCCCGGTGCACACTGGAAAATCGTTATCCGAGGCAGCCCCATAGGGACAGAAATTGTGAATTGTTATCCGAGAAAGCCCCACAGGAAACGGTCATTATCAGAAGCAGTCCTATACCCGGAAAATTGCCGTTGTTATCCGAAAAATTCGTTATCCAGGGCGGTCGTTATCCGAGGTACCACTGTACATGCTTTCCAAGTGCTAAGTTGGCAAGAGCTGAAACTTCTGGCTGCAAAGGTCGGCAGCTCGGCGGTTCGAATCCGGGGTGCCACGCAGGTTAATAACAGGAGCTCACTGATCTGCGTGGCACTCGGGATTCGAACCGCCGAGCTGCTGACTTTGCCGCCAACAGTTTCAGCGCTCTAGCCCGCTGAGCCGCCACTCCTGGAAGCGACCATGCCTGAGGAGAATTCTCAGCCACAGAAGGAAGCTTTGGGAAACTCCTCATCACAAACACAAGCAACAGGAAGGCTGGGCCTGTGTCCTCTTGCTATTGTTTTATTACTCTGAAAAGAGGTATGAAATATCCTTTTCAGCAACTCAGAGAAAAGGAAAAAACACCAGGTAGGTAAATCAGCAACTCATTACCGGCAGCGAGACTTTTGGTTTGTCCTGCACGGCAACACTGGAAAGCAAAATTAAAAGCTAACTTATGGAATGCTGTAAAAAGGTAAAGCAGAAAAAACAGAGATAGCCCTTGTGAATGATTGTCCAATTTGCATGTGCGTTCATCACCTGCTGGGTTTAATATGCTCTCCTGGGGGAAATGCACCAGCCCGGCATCTGCCTTTGCCTCGTGGCGCAGTGGTTAAATGCCTGTCCTGCAGGTAAAACTGTGCTCACGACCTGGGTTCAATCCCTGGTAGCAGGCTCAAGGTTCACTCAGCCTTCCATCCTTCCGAGGTCGGTAAAATGAGTACCCAGCTTGCTGGGGGGGGGGCAATGTGTAGCCTGCACACTGTAATTAAAATTGTAAACCGCCCAGAGACTACTTGTAGTAGTATGGGGCGGTATATAAGCAGAATACTTTGCTTTGCTTTGCTTTGCTACCCCAGAGAGGCCTGTTTATCTAGCAGACCTTTCTGTTATCTGCAAGAAGGGGACCATCGGTCACCTATCGGTCATTTATGATCCAGACAGGCATGTCCAAATTTCGGCCCTCCAGATGTTTTGGACCACAACTCCCACAGTCCTTTGTCATTGGCATTTTAAACTTAGAATTCTGGGAACTGTGGTCCAAAACATCAGGAGGGCCGAAGTGTGGACATGCCTGAGGGTCAAGCCCACTTAATTCTGCAGCAAATTCTGGATGAATGCAAGGGGACTTATTTAAAAGATAAGCAGAAGAAGGAGATGATGCCATTAAGTGCGGGAAGAAAGGAAGCCATTCTGGAATAGAATCTGGAAGTTTGATTTGATTTGATTTGATTTATTTAGCTTGTATGCCGCCCACTACCCAAAGGTCTCTGGGCGGCTCCTGAAAAAAGAAAAGAAGTCCAGTTGCCATGACTCAACTTCCAGATAAACTCACCTAGATGAATGAGAATCTTCACAGACTCTGGAAGAGAAGGGAATTTCCAAGTAAGACTGGTTCTGGGTAATATGTGGGTGATTTTCTAATGACTCAGGACCATTATCTTAGTGCTGTTTTCAGTTCTGATACACAAAAATCAAATTCCTGGGGTTCAGAATTATTTGGTTCTCTACGTACTCCTCTTCAGTTCCTTTGATTTAGTAGTCAATGAGAAACTTTCCAGTTCCCATAAGATTTTAAGCAGAGCCCTTCTGGTCTTCTGATCTAATTTCAAGGAAACCATCTTAGCTCTAAACCGTTGCCTGGTATCAGTAACCAGCTGGATGAGGGCCAACAAACTGAAACTTCATCCAGGCAACAGAAAAGTGCTCCTGGTCAATTGAAGGGCAGATGAGGGAACAGGGACATCACCAGGGCTGGGTGAGGTTCCGATCCCCCTGAAAACTCAGGTTCACAAATTGAGTGAACTCTTGGATTTATCTCTTGAGTGTGGATGACCAGGTTTTTGGAGTGGTCAGGAGCACCACAACAGTTGAAACTGCTGTGCCCGTCCCTTGAGATGTCTGATTTGGCCACAGGGACACATGCATTATTTACACCACATTAGGATAACTGCCATTTATCACGCTGCCCTTTCATCCCTAGACAAATCAGAAGCACTTCACACCTCCACCAGCAAGGCCACTGCTAATGACCCCATACTTAATGCGTGTTGGGAAGCATTGCATAGGTTGGACTTTCACACACACACGGCCATCATACATCTAACGAGGCTATTCAGGCCATTATCCACCTAACGATCCTATTCAGGCCACTGTCCGCCCAACGAACCTATTCAGACCACGGTGGGGGTGAAACTAAGGTGAACTATAAATTGGAAGCCACCCACCAACTTTTCTCAGACTGAAGAAGCTACTTGGATGAGTAGTGAAACGTTCTGATCTCACAAGAAAAGAAGCCCAGTTGCCATGATGTAACTCCTGGATAACCTCACCTGGATGATTGAGAATCTCCACAGACATCAAGATGACTGTACCACACTTTGGCTGTTCAAAATACAGACTATTAACTGGGGCCAGTTATAGGGAGCATATAATGCCCCAGCGACAGCAACTACACTGGTTGCCACTCCGAGCCCAATTCAAAGAGTGGTCCATTACCTATAAGGCTCTCTAAAGCTTTGGTCCGGGCTACTTGTCCCCATATAAAGTTCATCAAAGGAGGCCCTCCTCTTGGCCCCACTGCCATGGCAGGCAAAGTTGATGGGGACACCATTGGGCAGGGCCTTCTCTGTGGCAGCTCCTAGGTTATGGGACACCCTCCCTCAAGAGATCAGGGTGGTTCCTTCCCTTCCATCCTCCCTAGCATCTGGGAGCTGAGTCCTGGCAGCTGGACCTATTTTTTTGAGAGGCTGAAACGTTTCGCTGCTCATCCAAGCAGCTTCATCAGTCTGAGGGAAGCTAGTTGCGAGTCCTCCATTTTATAGTTCACTTTGACCTCATGTCACCCTGGTCCGAAACAGGCTCATAAGATGAACAGTGGCCTGAATAGGCTCGTTAGGTGGCTCAATAGGCCATTAGGTGAACAAATGGCCTAAGGTGCTGAAATCCATAAAGTATAGGTCATTAGCTATGGGTTTGGTGATGGAGGTGTGAAGTGAGTACTTTGATGGTAGGTTCCTGCATGGCTGGACTGGAGGGTGTCTTCCAACTCTATGATTCTATTATTCTACTTTTGATTTGTCTGGGGATTGGTGAAATCATTGCCGGATTGAGTAGAGGGGTCAGGGAAGCCCTTCATGTGAGTATTGAAAACCCGTCTCACAACAGAGGTGGGGGGCTCAGGCACAGTCTATCTGCTACTTATCTGGCAGCTTATCTGGCAAGCTGTTTGGGTGAGCAGTGAAAACTTTTGCTTTCTCACGAAAAGAAGTTCAGTTGCCATGACTCGACTTCCAGATAAACTCACCTGGATGACTGAGAATCGTCACAGACATCTTCCACCGACAGCTAAATCCCCACCTTTTCAGGCAGGCTTTTAACAATCATGACTGAGCAGATGTTTCTAATTATTCAATGAATTTTATTCAGTTCCCTAGTTTAATTGCTTTTGGTGTATACCTCATGGCACAGTGGTTAAACTGTTGTACCGCAGCCAAAAAAAACTCTGTTCATGACCCGGGTTCAATCCCAAGCTTCTCTGTGCCTGTAGCTCTTCAGCCACCCGCCCTCATCTGTTGTGTCACACTTTTTATTGAGGCTATCATGGAAGAAAATGCAGGCCCAGAGGCACACAGCATCAGATCGGAAACATTTAAGCTTGCCCTGCCAACAGTTTACATAAGTGTCTAGCAAATGCCTTTTCTCTTACAACCAGCATGTCAGGACTCTGGAATTTGGCAGCAGAGTCTTCGGTGATCTAATCAATTGTTATATAAAAAGGAAGCAAACGCAACGGCAGATTCTGAGGGGGCCCCACTTTACCAAAAAAGACTTTTCCAGGCAGAGTCACAAGAGAAGAATGAAGCGTCCAGGAAGGGGGAGGGGGAGATTGTGTTGCTGGAAGATTACAGAGCAAACGAAGACAGAGACTCTGCCATAAACATATTCCATACTGTACAGCAGAGGCCTTTAATAACAGCATCCCAACTAGAGATGGGCACGGACCGAACGACGAACCAAACCAAACCAAACCAAAAACCCTCACAAATTGGGCTGGTATGTGGTTTGGTTCATGCAAGACATACTGCTAAAATGAAACCCAGCCACCTTACTTTCTTAAACTTAGCGCTGTTTTGTTTTGACAAAATGGAGGCCTACCAGCCCCTTCCCTCAGGCTGGTCCCGTTGCCTCCCTTCCCTGGCCCTAGGCCAGATCCTGAAAAGGAGCCAGTGTCTTTTTTTCCAGGTGTTCTGGGGCAGTTGGTGTGTATCCACAAACCACCACAAACTGCTGCTTTTCTGTTTCGTGTATTTCTCTAGTCCAGTGGTTCTCAACCTGGGGGTCGGGACCCCTTTGGGGGGGGGTCGAACGACCATTTCACAGGGGTCGCCATGAGCCAGTGAAGAAAAAGGCACAGATAGCTTGGGTCTGGAGGAGGAGGGGGGAAAGAGTGAGTTACAGCTTGGTAGGTTGGAGCCCATCCAGTTCAGCATTCTGTCTCACACAGAGGCTCACTATTTGCTTCAGGGTATTCCCAAGCAGATGGCTTCACCTGCTTAAGATTCTCTGCAAATGGCATTGAGAGATCTCCTGCCTCTCTCTCCAACCCAGAGGCTGTCCTTAGGCATTCATAAGGATAGCCATGGATGCCCTTGTTCTCCATGAACTTGTCCAATCCTTTCTGTCACCACTTCTTCTGGCAGGGAGTTCCACAGACAGACCAGGGAGCCTCTGGGTGAAAAAGGACTTTCTCTTATTTGTTGGAGATCTAGCACCCAAAGGCAGTCAATGGCACCGGAGGTTGCGACGGGCTGAGGGTGCCTGTAGAAGAGGCATGTCCGAACTTCAGCCCTCCAGAAGTTTTGGACCACAACTCCCACAGTCCTTTGTCATTGGCAATCTGGAGCTGCTGTAGAGGGAAGTTCTCTATGGCACCTGCGGCAGTGGCCTGCCAAAGGAGGCTTGTGGCCTCTTCCAAGCAGGGCAAGGGGTCACCACATGAGGAACTGTATTGAAGGGTTGTGGCATTAGGAAGGTTGGGAACCACTGCACTAGTCTAAACCCTTGGTCCTCACTTGCTGCTTGAGTATGATTCTTAATCATCCTTGACGGCTGGAGAAGACAGCTGACCCTCCAGCCACGTAGGGCTTCAAAGGCTGATTTTGGATGAAGCCCAGAAACACAGCAGTAAGTCTAGTCCACAGAAGAGTACCCCATAAGATAGTCAACAATCTGTGACCAACCAGTGGACCATAGGATGTCCACCAGAAGGAAATTCTTGGACACACACAAAATATGGACAGCCGTGCTCTGGATCAATCATATTTTGCAGATGGCCTTCAAGGCCTGACCAAAACAAAGCATATGACAGAAGTCCAGCCTAAATGTAACTAAGACAGGCATGTCTAAAAACTGGAAAATGCATCAGCGAGTCGAAGTAACTTAACAAAAGCAGGGTGACGTCTATGGGTATCTCACAATCTGCGGCTTCCAAAGACTCCTCAGATCATTGGGTGCCCCCAAACACCAGCACCTCCGCGACGGAGCTCAGAAAAGTTAGTATGTGAGACCACAAATCCCAGAACCACCCAGGCAGCACTACCAAAGCTCTGCTCCATTGCATGAAGCTTTGGATCGCTTATTCTTAAGAACATAAGAACAACCTTGCTGGAACAAGCCACAGCCCATCCAGTATAGCATTTTGTCTCACTCAGTGGCTCACCATTTGCTTCAGGGAATTCCCAAGCAGATGTCTTCATCTGCTGAAGATTTCCCACAAATGGCATTGAAGAGATATCCTGTCTCTCTGTCCAACCCAGAGGTTGTCCTTAGGCATCAATAATGATAGCCATGGATACCCTTGTCTTCCATGAACTTGTCCAATCCTTTCTAGTTCTAGTGTTGTGCAATAGGGAAAACAGTTTTTCCTTCTCTACTTTCTCCACACCGTGTGTGATTTTATAAACTTCAATCAGGTCCCCTCTTAGGCACCGTCGTTCAAGAGTGAAAAGGCCCAGCCGTTGCAGCCTCAGATAGTAAGGAAGGTGTTTCAGTCCCCGAATCATTCTGGTTGCCCTCCTCTGAACTTATTCCATTTCCATTATATCCTTCTGGAGGTATGGTGGCCAGAACTGTATACAACACTCCAGATGGGGCCTCACCATAGATTTTATAAAGAGGCAAAATGACACATCCTTATTCAATGCCAAACTGTGCCCGGATATTCCAGAGCCCATAAAGGACGATGAAACAACACTAGAGATGGGCACGACTCAAAAAATGGTGTTTCGTTTGTCGTTTGTCGTTTAGGGGGTCCGTTTCAGTTCGTTTTCGTTTTTCGTGATTTTTTTTGCAAAAACTTTCGTTTCCGTTTCGTTATGTAATGAAACGAAAAAACAAAAACGATAACCGAAAATTGCTCGTTTCGTGCCCATCTCTAAACAACACCATACTTTCCTGTACACCGCAACCTCCAAGATCTGGGGGGAAACCAAAGGTGCCCCCAATGCACCCCACTGTGAGGGCCAGGGGCATGCCTAAACTCAGGCAGTAACCCTACTGCTCATGGACCCTGCAGATATCCGCTGCCCTAGTTTTCTCCCCTTGGCTCCTGACTCTTGGAATGTCTGACTGTGGTTTGCCTAGCCCCTTCAACTTAGTCTCACTGCTCATCTGAACTAGAACTACTGGTCTGGTAGGCTATGCCCTTGGGGAATGGACTATGGAAACGACTGATTCCTGGTGCCTTTGCTTAAACCCTGACACCCACAAGATGACAGGCATGACAGGGGGTTTGTACCTCCCCATTATGGCCTGCTTGAACCCCCCTCTTTTAAGAACAACTATAGCTATAACTAATGGGCGCCTCACAGCTAGCGGGTTAAAGAGGATGGATGGCGTGGATGAGAGCATCAAAGATGTGACTTGGTTGAAACCAGGGGTCCTGGAGACCTCTGGTCCTCCAAATGCTCTTGGACTTCAGCTCCCAGCAGACGCAGCATGGCCAGTCCTTGGGAATCCTGGGAGTTGAAGTTCCAAATACCTGGAGGACAACATCTCAGAACCCATGGCAAATGTTCCTTAGAATAGAATAGAATAGAATCATAGAATCATAAGAGTTGGAAGAGACCTCGAGGGCCATCCAGTCCAACCCCCTGCCATGCAGGAACCCCCATCACAGGACTCCCGACAGGTGGCCATCCAGCCTCTGCTTAAAAACCTCCACAGAAGGAGACTCCACCACCCTCCTTTGTGGCAGCATCTTCCACTGCCGAACAGCTCTAACCGTCGTGAAGTTCCTCCTAATGTTTAAATTGAATTTCTTTTCCTGTAGTTTGAGATGGCTGCCCCGCGCCCTAGTCTCTGAAGCCATGGAAAACAAACCAGTCCCTTCCTCAGTGTGACAGACATCCTTTCAAATATTTAAGCATAGTTATCATATCCCCTCTCAGCCTTCTTTTTGTAAGACTAAAATGGTCTGCCATGTCACACAGACCCACCACAGGGGCTCAGCTTAAGGCTCCGAAAACTGTCAGCTGCAAAGTTGGCAGCTCAGCAGTTCGAATCCCGGGTGCCACGCAGCGGAGCGAGCTCCCACTGATAACCCCAGCCCCTGCCAACCAAGCAGTTCGAAAGCATGTAAAGGCAAGTAGATAAATAGGTACCGCTGTAAAAAGCGGGAAGGTAAAACAGTGCTTCCGTGCAGCCATGCCGGCCACGTGGCCACGGACTTGCACAACACTGGCTCTTTGGCTTGAATATGGAGATAAGCACCGCACCTAGAGTCGGACACGACTAGCATGCATGTGTGGGGGGAACCTTTACCTTTTACTTATTCTGTAATAGGTTGACAATTAATTATTCTGGCAAGCTGGATGACAAAAACCTGAGAGGAGCCACATTGGATGAAAACTAAGGATCAGGTCCATTTGCACCCTCGGCCATGACTGTCCCCACCCTACCACAAAACAAGGGACATACATAAGCATGCTCCAAAAATAACAGGAAGTATGCAGCCATTCTAAATTCTTGAAGTGCCTCCTTCATGAATTCACCAAATCCCTCTTTTAAAGTCATGTCAGTGTGTCAGCCACTGTGACAACCTGAGGCAGAGAGTTCCACCGCTTAACTCAATACTGAGTGTAGGAGTTCTCTCTGAATCTCTCATCATTCTATTCATCCCCTTTTTTGTCTGCAGATCCGCTACCCCCTCTTAATGAGGCATTCATAGGCTCCAAAACCTCATTCCCTCATCCTGTTAGAGGCTGGTGGCACAATGGTTAAATGTCAGTACTGTGGTGAAGACTCTGCTGATGAACTGAGTTCAATCTCTGCGGGCTCAGGTAGCCGCCGCTTGGAGGTTGAGTCAACCTTCCATCCTTCCAAGGTGAATAAATTGAATACCCAGTGCACTGGGGTGGTGATGGCAATGTATAGCCTGCATAATAATAAACTACCCAGAGAGTGATTTAAGCAGTACGGAACCATATATAGGCTGTACACTTTGCTTTGCTTTTGTTGTAGCTAATTTAACTCGGCTCCATGTGAAAGCACCAGGAGCAGAAAGAGATGTTGGCTCCTTTCCGCGAATCTTGTCCTTAACTTACATATATCTGCAATCAGTCTCGCACTAATGAAGGCGCCTTGAGCCCCGAAAGTTCACATTAAAATAAAGCAGTTAGACTTTAACATGACCAAAGATTTTGGCTCTTTGGGATTTGTTGCTGTTGTTTTGGGTTTTGCCTGATTCGACAGCACTGACAAAGCCGGCTGCTCCTTCAAAAATACATCTGCAACATCCACTAACAATGAATTGCACATCCTAGTCAGACAGCAGCTTTCCTCTGCCCACCAGGAGGGATGCTAGCCCAAGCCCCCCCCCCCAAAGCGGAGGTAGACCCATCCTTGGCTACCGCTTCTGCTTCTCTGGTGCTGCTGCTGCTGAACAGAAAAATGAAGGTGGCAAATGTCGAGCAGAGGGAGGCTTAAAGCGCTGAGTAACACGGCCTAAAAATAAAACGAAACGTTCAGACTAATTATTTCACTTACTCAGATTGAATGCAAGGCATCATGTAATCCTTGGCAGAGAAGGGAAGCCATATTTGCTGGGGTGGACCACAGAAAAATACACAGAAAGACGGTCATAAAGAAGAGTAGAAGGGAGGTCTATAACCAACAAGGAGGCAATATAACTCACTACTAGAGATAGGGACAAATCAGAAAAAAATTGTGATTTGTTTTGACATCATTCATCAAGGTCGATGAAATCACAAAAAGCGAACTTACGATTTTTTTCTAACGAATCAATGAACTGATTCATAAATTCATTTTTTTACTTGCAAACCCTATACAATGGCCTCCAAGCTGTCTCGAGACACCAAATTTAGAGGGGAGCGTTACTTCTCTGAAAGCCCTGCAGGTTTGGTAAAGTTTGTGTTCTGGATATCGGATTTTTGCACCCTCAAAGAGGGCCCTTCCAAGATGGTGACTCCCAGGCACCGACAGACACCAAATTTGCATGGATGCCTCCCACAACTTTCCCCTACAATCCCACCAAATTTGGTGAAGACTGGGTTTAAGACACCCACAAAGTGCACCCTCATCAGGAAAACACCCTTTAGCAACTGGCTTAGGGAAATCCAAACTTCACCAAACCAGGAGCGATAGTAGAGAAGAGTCAGGGGAAACTTCCCTGAAAATTTGCTGTCTCTAGGTGCTTTGGAGGCCATCTTGTACTCCAATGAATTGATGAATCAAAAATCACTCAACATTCATCAACTCCTATTCCTTGTGTGGCATCCGTACCAAATACAAAATGATGAATTGGCAATGTTTTAATTAATTTTACAATTTGTTTTCTACAGTAGGATCCCCATATCTCTTGGGAATTGGTCCTGGGCTGGCCCACGGATACTGAAATCCACGGATAAGAGTGAACAGTCTTATCTGAGGGTGTTGGCAGCAGCAGTGGTGAGGGGGGTGGGGTGGCAACAGGGGTGGTGGCGGCAAAAGAGGCGGGGCTGTGTGGCTTCTGCCTGCTCTCTATGCTGCCACACGCACCCGCTCGCCAGCCCTTCATGCCACGGGGCCGCTACTGCCACCCACAGACAATGAAATCTGTGGATGGTGAATCAGTGTATGCGGGGGTCCTACTGTAATTCTTGCCCATCGCTCTACTCCAGGCCTGCCCAAAGCCCGGCCCGAGGGCCAAATCCGGCCCGCCAGGCCATTCTGAGTGGCCCGCGGCTGGCTGACCCGCCCCTCCCTCCCCCTCCTTCGCCCCATGTTTTTTTTTTAAATCTTCCGCCAACACTGACACTGCTGGGAAGCTTGAGGGGCTGGGCGGGCTGGCCGGCTGGTGAGCAGAAGCTTCTGGGGCTGGGTGGGTGGGGGACGGGGCGGGCCATCACCACCAGAACTGCTGGGAAGCTTGTAGGGCTGGGCGGCCCGTCCGGCTAGCCATCATGCAGGCCGCTGCCACCAGCACCGCTGGGAACTTTCGGCGCGCACGCGCAGGGCAGCACATGGGTGGGTTGCTGCCACCGGCATAGCCGGGAACATTGTAAGGTTGAGCGCACGTGCAGGGCAGTGATCAGGTGGGCCGCGCCACCGGCACCGCTGGGAAGCTTGGGCAGCTGGGCGGTCTGCCACCACCGGCACCGCAGAGGAATGTGTGCGGGTGGGCAGGCCAGCAGGCCTCTGCCACCGCCAAGGATCTTTGGGGTGGGCTGGCGGGCGAGCCGTCGCCACCGCTGGGGAGCTTGGGGGGTTGCAAGGTCGCACAGATCGCCTCTTCCAAGGGGCGACCTATGGCCGCGGCTCCCTGTGCTTCCTTTGGTCCCCACCTTCCTTCTTTCCTCCCTTCCTTGTTCTCCACCTTCCTTCCTTCCTCTCTTGGTTTCCACCTTCCTCCCTCCCTCCCTTGGTCCCCGCCTTCCTTCCTGCAGGTGGGGTTGCAAGGGGTCAGTGGGTGGGGCTTATGGGTCAGTGGGTGGGGCTTGCAGTGGGGTGGCAGGGTCGGAGAGCAACCGGCCCCTGACACATTCTCTGCCCCCAAATCTGGCCCTCCTTACAAAAAGTTTGGGCACCCCTGGTCTACTCACTAAGACCCGAGCTGACTCACTCAAAGCAGCCAGGGCAAACCATCAACTAATTCAAAGGCTAGTTCACTTTCCTCTTCAAAAAAGGAACTCGGACCTGTTGTGATTAGACTGCAGGAGCTGTTTTTCTTTTACACTTTGCCAGTGTCTGTAGTGCACTTCTTCAGTTAGGAAACAATCACCCATAAGCAGACTTTGTGCAACAATGCAACGAGATCCCAAACCAACTGGGCATGTTTTAGAGGACCTGCACGCAGAGTGGGTGTGATCCACCACCCAAGGAAGCAAAAAGGGACCAACCGTACACATGGCAAACCCATCAATAGGAGAGAAACTCTTCTTCTCCAACATTTCAGAGAGGGTAGACGTGTTAGTCTTTTCAAGAATTTCAGGCAAGAATCAAAGAAAAACAAAACAAAACAAAACAAAAGACACAAACATGTGGCACCTTAAAGACTAACTTTCCTCTTTTAATGTGGGTTTCGTGCACATGTGCACTTCTTCAGACATAGAGCAGCAGAATAAGGTGTGAGAGACTGTATAGTATGAGATATACATATCATGACTCAAAGCTGATCTCCACCCGAGATTAGGGTCATGTCATGTATTGCAACTCTAGTGTGTGACTGCACCTCACCCATTACATGGTTTCGCATGTTTACTCAGGAGTAGGTCTCCCAACTCCGTCAGACGAGATCCCAAACCAACTGGGCATGTTTTAGCGGACCTGCACGCAGAAGACGTGAGGACTTTTAAAAAGGCCGTGACAAGAAGATGCAGAAACAGGAGGAAATTCACCTGAGCTAAACAAATTGCAAATGTGATCATCTTATAACTGGAAGGCGACCTTCTAGATCAGCGATGGCGAACCTTTTAGAGACCAAGTGCCCAAACTGCCATCCAAAACCCACTAATTTTTTTTCGCAAAGTGCCAATACAGCAATTTAACCTGAATACAGGTGGGTGTGAAGGGGCGATGCCGGGTGCCCACAGAAAGGGCTCCAAGTGCCACCTTTGGCACCCATGCCATAGGTTCGCCAACACTGCTCTAGATTATTAAGTCCAGCCCCTGTCAAGGAGGTCCAGTGGGGAATCAAATTCACAACCTCCGGGAACCTCTGCAGCCAGGCTTCTAAACCACTGTGCTATTTGGATAGAAAGAAAAAGAGTCAGCATTATTGAGCCCTATGGATGACGTGGCTTGGGATTTATCTTGCCTTTTAGCCAAGTTTCAAGATCTAGCCTGGTGCAGAAGGAACATCCTGAGACTTGCAAGGGGTTTTCAGCATCAGGACTAAGCTAACAGCCCTGCCTTTCCCCGCTCAGGAGTCCAGTCTTTGATACAGTGGTCCCCTGCCCTTTTGCGGTTCATATACTGCAATCCCACTATATCGCGGGACCGCAGTACTGTACAGTTTTTCTCCCCCATCCCAGTGCCAATGAGCAGGAGCCTGGGGCTTGAGGGAGGAAAAAAAAGTTTTAAAAGCCTGGCCTTTTTAAACCTCCCCCCCTTCCCCAAGCCCTGGGGTCTAGCTCATTGGCGCTTGGGTGGGAAAATCAAGGTTTTTCTCCCCCATCCCAGCGCCAATCAGCTGGAGCCCCAGGCTTGGCTCCATGGAGGCATTGTGTGCCGCTTCCTGCGCCCCGGGGGTGGGGTGGGGGCTGGGAGAAATGGTGCACAATGTTTAAAATGTCTTTAAGCAATAGAGCCAAGCGCTTGGCTCTGTTGCTTAAAGACACTTTAAACTTCGCGCGCCGCTGCGCGGGGGGGGCACCCGGGAAAAGCGGTGTGCAATGTTTAAAATGTCTTTAAACATCGTGCACATGCCCCCAGGCCCGAACTGACCTGCATCCACATATCACAGATTTTCAATGATTGCGGTCGGGTTGGGTCCTTGACCCCCATGATGGATGGGGGGGGAGAGTAATGTACACCAAATATATACCGCTTTGTTGTGGATATTGATTCAAGCAGAAGCCAACCTTTCCCTATCTATTTAAAAATCCCCCTTGGCCTAAGCTAAATCAAATTAGGGATTCTGCGGGCTTCCTCTGCAATCACGCATCCACCTTTAAAAACCACTTTTTCCTAAGAAGCTTATGGCGTCCACTTCTCCTAATCCTCAATTGAAACAAATGCTTAATATTATGCACCAGGGGGTGGGAAAATCAGGTCCCCTGGGACTAAAAGAAATCCTTGACACACACCCCCAACATATTTTACTCCTAAGAAAAGCATACCCTTAGACCGTTGGGAATAATGGACCCCTGCCACTGTTGTGAGCTATTTAAACCCTATTTAAAGCTATTTATAAAGCTCTAAATAACACATTTCTCCAGATCCTAAAGCAACTCTAAGATACAAGGAAAAACTTTCCATACCACCTCACAAACCCTATTAAAGTGCACCTCTGAAATTTACTCACCCCTGGATTACAATTGTACCATATTGTACAACACTAGAACTAGGGGGCACTCCATGAAACTTTTGGGTGCGAGATCTCCAACAAATAAGAGAAAGTCCTTTTTCACCCAGAGGATCCCCTGGTCTGTGGAACTCCCTGCCAGAAGAAGTTTTGACGGTTGACAGCCTTGACAGCTTTATGAAAGGATTAGACAAGTTCATGGAGAACAAGGGTATCCAAGGCTATCATGTTGGATGCCTCAGGACAGGTAAGGACAGATGCTGCAGTGTAGTGGTTAGAGCGCTGTCCGTGGACTCAGGAGACCTGGGTTCAAATCTCCACTTGGTTATGAAACTTACTGGGTGCTTTTGGGAGGTCTTACCCACAACATTGTGCTTTTCTGTGGATAAAGAGGTGGAGAGGGATAAGTCACATACACTATCTTGAATCTTGGAAAAAGTGCAGAGGAGGGCAACCAAAATGATTAGGGGATTGGAACACCTTCCTTACCATCTGAGGCTGCAACGGCTGGGCCTCTTCACTCTTGAACGACAGCATCTAAGAGGTGACTTGAATGAAGTTAATACAATCATACACGGTGTGGACAAAGTAGAGAAGGAAAAGCTCTTTTCCCTATCACACAACACTAGAAGGAGGGGGCACTCCATGAAACTTTGGGGTGCTAGATCTCAAACAAATAAGAGAAAACACTTTTTCACCCAGAGGATCCCTGGCCTGTGGAACTCCCTGCCAGAAGAAGTGGTGACAGCTGTCAGCCTTGACAGCTATAAGAAAGGACTGGACAAGTTCATGGAGAACAAGGGTATCCATGGCCATCGTTATGGGTGACTAAGGACAACCTCCGGGTTGGAGAGAGAGGCAGGAGATCTCTCCATGCCATTTGCAGGGAATCGTAAGCATGTGAAGACATCTGCTTGGGAAGACCCTGCAGCAAATGGTGAGCTGCTGTGTGAGACAGAATGCTGGACTGGATGGGCTGTGGCCTGTTCCAACAAGACTGTTCTTATGTTCTTATGTTTTTACCACAAGGGGTTGCTCTGTGTTCGGTTTTAGTCCAAACTTTTTTCAAAGCACAGCTGCACAATAGCTTCAGGACTTTGGGCAGCTTCAGAGAAAAGAGTGAGTCCCACTTGTTCTCATCTGCATTCACTGAGACATACGTATGTACGTATCAGTACCTACGCTTCTGGCTCCAACTTGGCATTCATCAGGTGCCCTTCAAAATGAAAATAAATATAAAAGCAATTCTGAATAAGCCCCAAATAAACGAAAAGGCAACAGGTGGTGACAAACCCAACAGGATGAGAGAAGGAGAAGAATCTGCTTGAAACAGCTGACTTATTATGGTCGCTAGGCAGAGAAATCCATCGCGCTGTCTTGATGTGATACTTAAGGTCTTCTCTTTTGCACAATGTTAGAGTCAGATTGATAGTGAGCCGTCTGAGAAAGCAGCTGTGGACCTGAAGGTGGCTAAAGAGACAATGGAGGGTGAATGGCTGAGAGCTTTTGAAAGTGTTGTTCTGAAAGAGGAGAATATAATGGACGATCCTAATAAGGAAGTATCGTGGGTTGCCGAGGATGCGCGCGATACAGGAGGGAAGCACGAGGAAGTGATGGACAGTTGGGGAGAGAGAAAGAGAGAGTGGAGGGGCAAGAGGTGGCCGTTGGGAGAGACCAGTAACTGACAGGGGCAGTCAGAAAGAGAGCAGCTTCCCTCAGGAGGAGCAGGAGAAGAAATGGAAGAAGAGAGAGCCTGAGGAATTCAGGTGGTCTGTTCAAGTCAAACCTTTAAGGTGGCCCGAGATGAGCAAGAAGTTCCAAACCAAATGGTGGAAAGTCAATCAAGAAATCCCGGTAGCTCAGTGGGCGAAACTCCCGTGCTGCGGCACACAACGTCTGGATCTGGGGACTGCCGGGCGTCCTTATTGTTAAAGGGGCTCGGTCAAGAATTTAGTCCAATATTGTTAGAGTTGGAAGAACCTTTATTTGAACCAGTTAATGTTTCTAAGTTATTAAAACAAGTTCCAGTGTCTTATACTGCTGTATCGTCAAGCTGTCAAAAACTGTCTGTTAATAAAAATCCCTTTGAAGTTTCACCTCAAACCGACTCTGGACTCATCTATGGATCGGAAGCGACCTCAGAGAGATTTGAACCCTCACACACCCTCAGAAGAAACACCTTCAGAACCTGCTGTCGAGCTGGGAGCTGTAAATGGACATTGGTAAAGCCCCATCATAATTGCCAAAATGTACTTACACTGAACAGAAAGATTTGGGAACTGCTTGAATGCAGGAGAAGGAAGGGGAAAGAAGACCGAGCTGCTTCAAAGACTGCAGAAAAGTAAATGAATCTCCACCTCCTGCCAAAGAGGAAGGCTGCTGTATTGCTGGTCATTCCGCTTGTTTATGTGGCCAGCGTCAACTTGCCATACCCCCCCAAGGACCTCACGGAGAGAATGCTGTGAGTGGGCTACCCTACCCTCCATGGCAGATGCCAGGAACTGAATCTGGTGCATTCTGCGTGCAACACAGGCGTTCAATTTATAGAGTTACCTATGTTTGTCACAAAAGGAATCCTTATGGACCCCTATGGATGTGGAACTCCCTGCCACAGGATGTGGTGATGGCATCTAGCCTGGATGCCTTCAAAAGAGGATTGGAAAAATTCCTGAAGGAAAAGTCCATCACAAGTGACAAACCATGATGGAGATGTGTCATCTCCAGGCTTAAAACCGGGGTACTTCAAGGGCCAGATGCAGGGGAGTGGGATCAGGAGACAGATATCTAGTCTCCTGTGCTCCCAGAGGCATTTGGCATGGCCACTGTGAGATACAGGAAGCTGGACTAGATGGGCCTTTGGCCTGATCCAGCATTGCTCTTCTTAATGTTCTTATGACACTTTAATGCAAGGGTGGGGAAACCATAAACCCACTAGATGCTTTGGACTGCAACTCCCATAATTCTGAGCCTTTATTGCCCATGATAAAGCAATGTGAGGAGCTGTGGTCAAAAACATCTGGAGGGCTGAAGGTTCCCCACCACCGCCTTAAAGGCTTTATAGTTCTGGGGACCAAACATGGTTTTTGAGGAATGAGAGATATTTAAGAAGTACTTTTACCATCGCCATCCCACCTCCTTTGTGAACTTTCATGGCTAAGCTGGGATTCGAACTCGGGTCTGCTAGCCTGTCCTTCTATCAGCCATCTGTAAGATTAACAAGGGATGGTGTTTGGGGGAGAAGAAGGGAGGCTCAGCCAATTTCACTGTACATGGGTTGTACACTGATAATAAAGGTTTATTATTATTATTATTATTATTATTATTATTATTATTATTATTATTATTATTATTATTATTATTATTATTATTATTAACCACACAGCAGACTACGCTGGATTTTGTATTACAAATCACTAGTCAAATGCTTCCCAAGCGTTTAGGACTATGTGATGTATCAGCGAATTATGTGAGCAGATCCCAGTAAGGTGGCTTTCTGCAGCTGACTGATGGTGACTTTGTCATTATTATTATTATTATTATTATTATTATTATTATTATTATTATTATTATTATTATTATTATTATTATTATTATTATTATTATTATTATTATTAAATGTTTGACATCACTGTTCTTCAGAATCAGAGGAAAACAAACAGCTACAGTAATACCTTGGTTTACGAGTACCTTGGTTTATGAGTGCTTTGCTACACAAGCAACCAAGTGAGACAATGGTGGCTCTCGTTCACACACACACACACACACGCTCCACTGGATTGTGGGTGACTGTCTGGAATGTTCCATCAGAGGCAACCTCAAAAGCATTGGGAGGAGGGAGGAATAGAGGTCTCCCTTGCACTGGCCAGGAATGTTTTCAAAGGACAGTGCAGGTTAAGGTTGTATTTTTCTTTATCTTTTTATATTTATACAATTTTTCCAACATCCTTTCGTATTTTTTCAAACCATTTCTAGTCATGGGGCAGCAAGTCACGTTGGCTACAAATTGCGCTTTATTAATGTCACATTAAAAACACAAAGTAAAATCCATTTATTAGTTCCAAACACAGCGGATTCCGCAGCCAGGTACCTAAACCATTCTGTGGACATGGATTTCTAGCCAACTTCTTTTGTGGATTTTGGCATTTTGTGTGCCCATTATGTGGTCCATGGGAGTACAGAATAAATCATCTGAGTTTCCATTATTTCTTATGGGGAAACTTGCTTTGATGTACGAGTGCTTTGGTTTACAAGCATGTTTCCGGAATGAATTATGCTCATTTTGTCAGCTGTTTTGTATTCACAAAAACAGCTAACTATATTTTCCTGTATGGCAGCATTTTGGAAACTGCCCCAAACTGGAAGGGAACTTGAAATTTTCAGCCACTCTGCCCATGTCAATCTTAGACAGGGTAGCTGTGTTAGTCTTTTCAAGAACTTCAGGCAAAAATCAAAGAAAACCAATAAAACAAAACAAAAGACACAAAACATGGGGGACCTTAAAGACTAACTTTCATATTTTAATGTAACATTTCGTGGACATGTCCTCTTCTTCTTCATCGGCTGCTCTGTGCCTGAAGAAGTGGACGTGTCCACGAAACATTACATTAAAATATGAAAGTTAGTCTTTAAGGTGTCATATGTCTTGTGTCTTTTGTTTTGTTTTTCTTTGATTTTTGCCTAAAATGTCAGTCCTAGGGGCACAATTCAAATCTGATGCAGGTTGCAATGGATTGAAGCCACTGTATCAGATTACATATTTCCTGTACTGTTTTGTCTTTGTTCTGTCCGTACCCTTTCAATAAATGTCCCGAAAAAGAAGAAGCAGCAAAAGCAGAAGTAGAAACAGAAAACTGTTTCTTGCCAAGAAAACGATGAGCACCCGTTTGGCTGAAAAACGAATTGGCAAGAACCGATAAACTGGCGATTCGTGCTCATCTCTAGGTACAACTCAGGGTAGCTTATGCCAAATATCAGCTTTTCATCTTTAAGGTGCCACGACAGGTATCACCTTATCCTTATGGATAAGACAAAGGTGTGTGTGTGTGTGTGTGTGTGTGTGTGTGTGTGTGTGTGTGTGTGTGTGTGTGTGTGAGAGAGAGAGAGAGAGAGAGAGAGAGAGAGAGAGAGATGAGTCAGAGAGGCAGAGAGAGAGGTTCTTTGAGTTGTGATCTGCTTTGGCTTCTCTCTAGGTGTGTGTCTAATGGTGTGTTCGGAGACTGCTATCTATAGTTTATACGAATATATATTTTACCACACCAGTAAATGCTTTAGAGAGACAGTCATATTAATATCTGGAGCCTGCAGGATGCAAATTCCGCCCCTTCCCTAAGCAGCACGCTTTGTTTCCCCGAACTCGGATCCAAACGTCACTCCTTCCACAAAGCATCAGAGTTGTTGCAGGTAGACAGGAGAAAAGACCTTGCAAAATTCCCCCAAAAACAAATGTTCCAGGAAGCTACACCCATGGGAAACAGTTCCTGGAAACCCTCGACAGAACGTTCAACGTACAAGCCTATTAAAAAAAACCTCTGCCTGTACCATCCCCTATTCAAGGGAAGGGAAGGGGAAAATCTGTTTCTATTTATGTTACTGAGGCTGGCAGATCCCTTAGCAAAGGAGTCCAGAGATAACTCATCACCCGCTTTTGCTTGTGACACTCGGGAGCTGTCTCATGCTCTGACAAGTGTCCCTGGCTTTCTCAGCTTGAGTGACGTGCACTCCCTGACCCTCTACTGACGGACAAGCTTCTGGAACAGGGCAAGAGCTCTGTGAATTTTAAACAGCCTTGTTGACCTGTTGGAAGTAGCTACAGGGCTGACCTCCTCTCTCTCTAGGGCCTTGGGTGTCAAAACAGACCTCCCCGCTCTGCAGTTGGGAGTGCAAAGCTGGTTTGGGGGGTGCTCCAAAACATACCACAAAACCAAGGAAATGCTGCCCACCCAACCTCGGGCTTAGAATCATAGATTCATAGAGTTGGAAGAGACCTTCAGGGTCATCCAGTCCAACCCCCTGCCATGCAGGAACCCCCATCACAGGACTCCTGACAGATGACCATCCAGCCTCTGCTTAAAACCTCCAAAGAAGGAGACTCCACCACCCTCCTTTGTGGCAGCCTCTTCCACTGCCAGACAGCACTAACCATCATGAAATTCTTCCTAATGTTCAAATGGAATCTGTTTTCCTATAGTTTGAAACCATTGCCTCGAGTCCTAGTCTCTGAAGCCATGGAAAACAAACCAGTCCCTTCTTCAATGTGGCATCCTTTCAAATATTTAAACATAGCTATCATAGACCCTCTCAGTCTTCTTTTAGAGAGGCTAAACATTCCCCATTCCCTAAACCGTTCCTCATAAGACATTTCCTCCAGACCTTCAACCATCCTGGTCGCCCTCCTCTGGACCCACTCGAGGTTGTCAACATCCTTTTTAAATTGAGGCACACAGAACTGGACACAGGACTCCAGGTGGGGTCTGACAAGAGCAGAATAGAGTGGTACTATCACTTCCCTTGATCTAGACATGATGCTTCTGTTGTTGCAACCAAGAATCACATTGGCTTTTCTGTCCGCATCACACTGCTGACTTTGGGAGAGACTGCAGAGAAAGGGGGGCACTTTTTCCACTCCCCGGAGGGCAATCCAGAGAAATGAAGGAGTCCCTCTAGCTCCTTCTTCTCAAAAGGTGATGCACCCTCTCTCAACTTCTTGCACCTCCCAATCGCTTTCAATGGTGACTGGGGATTGTTGTTGTTGTGTTGTTACAGTCACAACCGACTCCTTTGAGTTTTCTTGGGAGGAATACTGGAGTGGTTTGCCAGTTCCTACTCCAGGCGCCTACAGCACCTGGTATTCCCTGGTGGTCTCCCACCCAAGTACTAACCAGGCCCAACCCTGCTGAGCTTCCGAAATCAGGCAAGATCGGATGGTGCTCAGGACATCTAGGCAGCTCTGACTGGGGATAATGGGATCTATAATCCAATACAGGCTGGCTGGCTAGGTCAGTAGTTTTTACGTCTCTAGATATGGAGTCAGAGGTTGAGAGATGGACGCCACACTGTCAGCCTGTGCAGCCCTGGGAGGGTTGCACAGTCCCAGGGTGCCTCCAGAGGAAAGAAACAGTAACCCTAACCCTAACCCCTAACCCCTAATCCCTATCCCTAACCCTAATCCCCACCTGGAAAAAACCCTGAAAAGGGTAGCCAAAATTGACTGGTTGACACAGAACACCAGAACATACCAGGGAAAATATATAAATAACACCACAAGAATCCAATGTTAACCAAAAGCTAACACGAGTCAAATAATCAGGCAAAAAACAGCGACAATGTGTGGACACAATCATAATTATCATAATATCTAAAACACATGCATAAACATCTGTACATTAACAAAGCAAAAAAAAATTGCTAGGCAACAGATCAGAAAGTAGTAGTAGTAGTAGTAGTAGTAGTAGTAGTAGTAGTAGTAGTAGTAGTAGTAGTAGTAGTAGTAGTATTCTGGTAGATTTCAAAGGCACCGCATTAGAGACAGATGATCCCACTGCATCTCTAATGATACCAAGATCCCAAGATCCAACTAAACTCTCCAGCAACACCTTCAAATACAAGAACATGGGTGGCAACTTTTGGGGGTTACATTTCAAACCCTCTTCTAGCTACCTTTAATCATATATCTCCTATACATAGATGTACAGGAGGGAGAGGGTCATGGTGGCTCAGCGGGCTAGAGTACTGAAAACTGTCGGCTGCAAAGTTGGTAGCTCAGCAGTTCAAATCCCGGGTGCCGCATAGCGGATTGAGCTCCCACTGTTAACCCCAGCTCCTGTCAACCAAGCAGCTCAAGAGCATGTGAATGCAAGTAGATGAATAGATACTGCCATAAAAAGCAGGAAGGTAAAACAGTGTTTCCTTGCACCCATGCCAGCCACATGGCCATGGACTTGCACAAAACTGGCTCTTTGGCTTGTATACGGAGATGAGCACCTCCCACCTCCCCTAGAGTTGGACACGATGAGCACGCATTTACTTTTTTACAGGAGGGAGGAAGTACAGTACTGGAACTGGAAATGATTGCCAACAAAGGCCCAGAGAGGCAGCCATAGAAGGGGGCGCTCCCGTGCAAATGACGTCTGGGGAGGTGACCTGAGCTTAGTGGGTGTGATTCCCCCACTCAAGGAAGCAAAAAGGGACCCACCATACACAAGGCAAACCCATCAATAAGAGAGAAACTCTTCTTCTCCAAGTTGACCCAAGGCTGACCTCCGCCTGAGATTTCGCAGTTCAGGTATCGCGGCCCTGCTACATCGCGGGGTCGCAGTACCTGCACCGGGGGGGGCGCTGCCGCCCCCACACCTCCGAGAAGCCTTGGGGGTGCGTGGGAGGATGGCGGGGGGCGATCGGGTCGCTTTGCACCGCCCTCCCCCCCCAAGAAGCCTCGGGGCGGCATGGGGGACGATCGGGTCGCTTCACGCCGCCCTCCCACGCACCCCTCGAGAAGCCTCGGGGGCGCGGGGAGCGATCAGGTCGCTCCGCGCCACTCAAGCAGGCTCCCCCGAGAAGCCTCGGGGCGCGCAGGCGGGTGGCAGCGGGAGGTAAGATCGCCCCCGCCCCCTCACCCGCTTCCGCATATCACGGATTTTCATGCATCGCGGGTGGAGTGGATCCCTAAGCCCCACGATTGGCGGGGGGGTTACTGTATTGCAACTCTAGTCTGTGACTGCACCTCACCCATTACTCTGTTTACTCAGGAGTAGGTCTCCCAACTCCATCAGATGTAAGCCCCCACCAGCCCCCAAGCGAGAACCATGTGAGAGGCTCCGCTAAGCCTGTTACTCTGGAAAGCAACGCCCACCCTGCAGCCTCCTTTCTTTGGACTACAACCTCCAAAATCCCCAGTCATTGTGCAAATGAGCAGCTGCAGAAGGCTGAATTTTCTCAAACTAACCAGGACATATTTTTGTTGCTTTATACAGGCCTCCAGGCGTTCTCCAAACACCCTTCCTATACGAGAGACCTAACGAAAGAGACAGCAAGGCTCCTGGGCCAACCAGTAAGCTGCCCAAGCCCTGAACAGGACCCCAGTTAGGTTCCACCCCACCCATGTCAAATTCCTGTATTGTCTTCCAAACCCTGAAGGCGTCAAACGGCATCAGCAACAGCAGTCAGAAAAGGGAAAAAATAAGAATCTGCAGTCTCCGTGCTCCTGAGAACTGGAACAAACAGCTAACATTCTTTCTTCTGTGCAAACACTGGATTCTCTGTTTGGGTTCCTATCACAGCCAGAGGCCTCAGTCACGGGGGCCAGACCCCCACGTTTCCCCCACGTTTCCAGCACCCATCCTGCTCCTGCCTGTAGGAGCCATGTGCAAGCTTGAGGGGGGGCATAAACACTTGGTCCAAAAACACCATCAGAGAGACTCCCTTTGTCTTCCAAACAACAACAACAACAACAACAATCGAAGCTCAAATCGTCAATGTGGCAATACCTGGAGACACAAGAACCAGCGGCAAAGAGTTAGAAAATATAACCAAATATCGGGACTTAGAAATAGAAATCGAAAACCTATGGAATAAGAAAGCAAGAACAGCACCAATGATGATAGGTGCTTTTGGTGCAATCCCAAAAGACCTGGGTCAACATCTGAAAGCCCTCGGCATTGACAAGGTCAACATTGGTCAACCACAAATGGCGACATTATTAGAAACAGCATATATTCTACAAGGATATCTCGAGTCATCCTAGGCTCTTGGAAAGAGCTCAATCATTGGAGAAGGTCAACTCCAGCTTAACGCCCGGCAGCTGTGTTCACCGGATGATGATGATGATGATGATGATGATGATGATGATGATGATGACAACAACAACAACAACAACAACAACAACAGTGAAAACAGAGGGAGAAACAACATTTCTTCTCTCAGCCGTCTGACTGCCACATTCTGGACCAGCTGGAGTTTCCATAACAACTTCACAGGTAGCCCCACATAGTGAGCATTTCAGTAGTATTATTCCAGGACAGCAGTGGTTATGAATCAAGGGAGCAGCTCATGCTACAGGCCTGCACCCATCACCTGCCGGAGTCCAGGGCAAACCCCACAATCAAGTGACTCAAGCTAACGGCAGGCCAACTCTAAAAACAAACAGATCGTACAAGCCAACACGTTGTGTAGCCTTCCCCAGCCCAGTGCCTTATGTTGGGACAAAGCCCCATCACAGAACCCTGCCAATTGTTTGTTTGTTTGTTTGTTTGTTTGTATACTGCAATCCAATTTTCCTCAATCAGGAACTCTGGGCGGTTAATAACAATAATTTATCAAACAACCCAAAACATAATAAAAATAATAGTCTAAAGAGAAAAAGTAAAAAAACACAATACAAACCACAATGGAACAACAAAATACCCAGGAATCTCCAATAAGGAAAGAAAAAAAACACCTTAAATTAAAAAAATAAAAATAAAAACCCAGAGTTTCAAAATCCTACTTTGTAGGATTGTCAACCCAACAATATCATTGCTGACTGGAAGGTTCTGGGAATTTCAGATGCAAAAATCACCTTTCCCAAATTTTGCCTTCTTTGTTTTGCTCAAAACACCAGTGTTTTCAGAATCCTCACCTGGTACTGGGCAACCGGGCATGGATCAATTGACATTTTTGTCAAAAATCCAAGAATCATTTGTTTGTTTGTTTGTTTGTTTGTTTGTTTATTGGACCCCCTCCTTTGGGGCAGTTTATTCCACTGCCAGGCAGTTCTAACAGTCAGAAAGTTCTTCTTTATTCCTTCCACCCTAGAGATTCCTGGGTGACTATATTGGTAGATCCAATTTCTTTCTGAACAGACCTGTTGTCACTACACAATAATAATAAGGAATGATCATAATGTGCCATCAAGTCAATTCAGGGGATGGTGGTTTCACATGCAGCTAAACATAATGAAATCATCTAAACCACCCCTACGGCTATAAAATTTAAAATTATGCAAATGGACAAACGCTAAGAAAAAGAAGATGCAAATGCATCAAATACCATGACAATCTGCAGAACATTCACAGTAAATGCAACACAACAAGGTCAGTGTGATATCACATAACGGTCAAAACACACGTAGTTTTACCGCCTTCCTAAATTCATTTCAAGTAGAATCAGATTACAAGTCAAGAAGGTATGCATTCCATTGCCTGGGAGCCACAGAGGAGAAGTCCCTGCCCTGTGTCTGAAGAAATGGACTTGTTCAAGAAAGCTCGCATTAAAAAAAAAGGTTAGTCTTTAAGGTCTCCACCTTCAACTAGGGGGAAAACCCCATACATGCCAAGTCTACACTTCATAGAATCGTGAAGTTGGAAGGGGTCTACAAGGCCATTGAATCTGAACCCCTGGTCAAGGCAGGCATCTAAATCAAAGCAGATCGGACTGGTGGTTGTCTAAATACCTCTTGAACGTCTCCAGCATTGGATCCCTCGCCACTTGAGAAACCAGGAGGCCCACATTTAGAGCAGACCCTGCACCTGCTAATTCTGTTTGGAGCTGAGAGAAGAGGCCACCAGTCATAGTTTGCTTCTTAACTAAAAGAGCTGGGCGTTATTTAAGACAGCCAACACTTGGAAATCCATCATGGCAGAAAACGGCCCTTTCATCCGTCCCCAGACAAACCAGTAAACGCTTCACACCTCCATCATCAAGGCCACAGCTAATGACCCCCCATACTTAAGGGGTATTGGAAAAGGCTGGATAGGTGGGACTTTCACGCATCCCAGACCAATGTCCACCTAACAAGCCTATTCAGATCATGGTCCACCTAATGAGCCTATTCAGTCTATGGTCCAAATTATGAGCTATTCAGACCAGGGTGATGTGAAATCAAGGTGAAACATAAATTGGAGGCTTCGCCACTAACTTTCCTCAGACTGAAGGAGCTACTTGGAACCAGTAGCAAAACATTTTGATCTCTCAAGAAAAAAAGTCCAGTTGCCATCACTCAACTTCCAGGTCATGGCAGCAGAATACTTGCTCCTCGGGGCCACCTCAATGAAGAGAAATCTAGAGTATTTCTATGTTAATTTGGAGCATACAAGGCGACTGGAGTACAACAATCGTGGCGTATAGCGGTTGTAATAAAGGAGTGGTTTCCTAGAGCTGTCCCTCTGTGAGTCTGTGAAGATTCTCAGTCATCCAGGTGAGTTTATCTGTAAGCTGAGTCATGGCCACTGGACCTCTTTTTCTTGAGAGATAGGAACGTTTCACTGCTCATCCAAACAGCTACATCAGTCTGAATACAGCTAGTGCAAGTCCTCCATCTTATAGTCAGCTTTGACCTCTTGTCACCCTGATCTGAAATAGGAGACTCATAAGATGAACAATGTCCTGAACAGGCTCATTAGGTAGACAACAGTATCCATAGCCTTAAGGTAAACAATGGCCTAAGGTGCTGAAACCTATAAAGTATGGGTTGTTAGCTATGTCCTTGGTGGTGAAGGCTTTTGATTTGTCTGAGTATTGTTGAAAGCACAGCCTGATAAGTAGCAGACAGACTGTGCCTGTGTCTCTATTGAGAAAGGAGTTTTCAATGATCACATGAATGGCTTCCCTGACCCTTTTCTCAAACCACCTATGATATAGGTGGTTTGAGAGACTGGACCC
Source organism: Phrynocephalus forsythii (assembly GCA_029282475.1). Taxonomy (NCBI): domain Eukaryota; kingdom Metazoa; phylum Chordata; class Lepidosauria; order Squamata; family Agamidae; genus Phrynocephalus; species Phrynocephalus forsythii. Next base: position 207,968,854 of record JAPFRF010000001.1, read on the forward strand.
AACTTCTGGTCCCTCTGTGAGTTTCTCTAGCTCACTAAAGATTGAAACTCAGGTCCCCTCGCCTTAGAAGTCATCCACTGCACCACACCAGCTTTTCTGTAATCATTAAGTAGCAAAGCAAAAGTGTGCTGCTTATATACCATCCCATAGCGCTTAAAGCACTCTCTAGGAAATTTACAGTTCAGTTATACAGGCTCCACATCACCTTCCCCAACAAGCTGTGTGCTCAATTTGCCAATCTCGTAAGGATGGAAGGCTGAGCGAACCTCGAGCCAGCTATCTGGGATTGAACCTGGGTCTTGAGCAGAGTTTTGGCAGTAGTTTAACCATTGTGTCATGAGGCTCCTACAACATCACAGCAAGGTAGGTTACCATGATCATCTCTTTATTTTGGGCCAGTGGATTGAGATAGAGGATACCTTACCTACAGCGCTCCTACAACAAGTTTAGAGCAGATACGAAAGTTAAACCATTTAGTGTCCCCACCCACCCCCGTACAATCTAGTGCTTTGAAACACCAAAGTGGACCTCGCGGAGTTAAATGGGATTCATTATACTGTATTTACTTTTTAAAACTGCACCCCATCCTTCAATCAAGCACCTAATGCTATATGAACAGAATGCAAATACATTTACATAAGAACATAAGAAGAGCCCTGCTGGATCAAGCCAAAGGCCCGTCCAGCCCAGCTTCCTGTATCTCACAGTGGCCCCACCAGATGCGTCTGGGAGTGCATGAGACTAGATATCTGTCTCTTGATACCTCTCCCCTGCCTCTGGCCCTTGAAGTACCCCAATTTTAAGCCTGGAGATTACACATCTCCATCATGGCTTAAACCTGTGATGGACTTTTCCTCCAGGAATCTGCCCAATCCCCCTTTGAAGACATCCAGGCCAGATGCCATCACCATATCTTGTGGCATTGAGTTCCACAGACTAACAACACGCTGGATAAAAAGAAATATTTTCTTTTGTCTGTTCTCACTCTCCCAGTTTGAGTGGATGTCACCTAGTCCTGGTATTTTGTGAGACAGAGAAGAGCTTCCCTCTGTCCACTTGACTCATGCCCTGCATTATCAGAGGCAGAGCCAGGGGTGAAGAGTTCAATTCCCAACAGTGCCCCTGAGGTAGAAGAGCCAGCCTGGGTGGCCTTGGGCAAACTGTCCATTTGTCCCAGGAAGACCTCAGAAGGAGTAAAACCAGTTCTGAGTACGCCCTGCCTAGAAAACCTTGAGAATGGTCACCATAAATTGCAACATGCTTAATTTAAATGAACAGGTACCCCTGCCTAGAGCCGGAGGTTGGACTCCATGGCTTTGATTCTACGAACCACCATTTTAATGCATAACGGTGCCTTATTTTTTATTTATTTATTTATTTATTTATTTATTTATTTATTTACCACCCGTCTTCCAGGAGGAACTCCGGGTGGTTAACAGCATAAACAAGAAGCACAAACAGATACAACAAGATAATAAAGCAAAACATGTGTGTGTGTGTGTGTGTGTGTGTGTGTGTGTGTGTGTGTGTGTGTGTGTGTGTGTGTGTGTGTGTGTGTGTTGTGTCGTTACAGTCGTGACCGACTCTACGTGACTCCATGTCCATGGAGTTTTCTTGACAGGAGTACTGGAGTGGCTTGCCAGTTCCTACTCCAGGCGCCTACAGCACCTGGTATTCCCTGGTGGTCGCCTATCCAAGTACTAACCAGGGCCGACCCTGCTTAGCTTTGTATAAGATAAATGAACTGGACCATTAATATTAAAACAAAATGAAAATAAAAATTAAAGATAAATACGCAGCAAGATGGTGTTATTAACTGTCTTTTTTTCCCCACTGGAAGCTGACCAACCCTTATGCACCAGTCCCATACATTAAAATACATTCATTCTCCATCCACATCCGCATCCAACACTCTGGTGCCTTAAGAGACCATTGGCTTGGAATTCTGTCTCACTCCATCATGGAGGAGAGGCACCGATCGCCACCAAGGCATGGCCGGACTCCAGCTCCCATCAACTCCAGGCCTCACGATCATCACTCGGGGATGATGGTGGCTGAAGTAGCAGCAGAGCAACACCTGAAGAAACCACAAGTCGATCTACCCCCACCCCCCCACCCCGTATGAAGACGGGCACGGGAAAATCTTTACGCTCACTGTCACCCGACAGGTGGATTGGACCTGATTTACGCTAGCAATGGGCCATTTTAAAACTGAAGTCAAAACCGGCGTTTAAATATCAATAAATTTACTCAGTAATTTGCAGCCTTTACCAGCTAACTTCCAAACCTATGCACAAGAAAAACAGCCTGGCAGCTACACGGGTGGTATAGATGTCAAATAAATAAATAAATAAATAAATAAGAACAGCAGCTGCAGAGGAGAAAAATCATTCCCACCAGGAGTTTCTTTTGAAAGAAAGAACAGCTGCAGGTAGGCGACCAGCAGCTGAACGGATCTGCATTAGGTGTGGGTGCCGGTGTGCACCTCTGCCCCCCCACCACCATACACCACCCACCACCAAAAAAAAAAAAAAACCCATTGGGGTAGTGATGGTAGTGGTGGTGGTGGTGGCAGAGAACGAGCTCAGAAGCCTGCATGAGATAACAACTCTTGGGCTTCTCCGCATGCCGCCGAAAAGCAAAAACAAGTCACACTGCTCAAACAGGAAGGCGAGGAAACCCAGACTCTACGTGACCTGATTGCTTATTAAACAGGAAGTGGCCAAGGGGTGGCGAGGGGGGGGGATGGAATATACAACCATTCAGGGTACCAGAGTTAGAGAGAGAGAGAGAGAGAGAGAGAGAGTGTGTGTGTGTGAGAGGGTGAGAGAGTGAAAGTGTGTGTGTGAGAGAGAATGTGTGTGTGTGTGAGGGAGACAGAGAGAGAGAGAGAGAGGAAGAGAGAGAGAGAGTGTGTGTGTGTGTGTGAGAGAGAGAGACAGACAGTGTGTGTGTGTATATGTGTGTCTGTGTGTGTGAGGGAGAGAAAGAGTGTGTGTGTGTGTATGTGTGTGAGAGACAGTGTGTGTGTATGTGTATCTGTGTCTGTGTGTGTGAGGGAGAGAGAGAGAATGTGTGTGTGTGAGAGAGAGACAGTGTGTGTGTGTCTGTCTGTGTGTGTGTGTGTGTGAGAGAGAGAGAGAGAGAGAGTGTGTGTGTGTGTGTGTGTGTGTGTGTGTGTGTGTGTGTGAGAGAGAGAGAGAGAGAGAGAGAAAGTACAAGAAAAATGAAAGGGTAGTAAATGTCGACTTTGTTTTTGGAAGGAAACCGGGCCATTTGTGAACCCCACAAACCTTCACAACTGATGTGCTATAGCCTTGGGGAAGGTAGGGGGGGGGGGAGAGAGAAGGAAAGGCAGGGGAGAGAAGCAGCCTGTGGCGCAGGAAGTGGTGGGCGGTGGGGCGGGGGGGAGAAGGCCGAGGCAGCCGGAGGCGGCCCACTTACCAGGGCTGTTGGCTTCGTTTTCCAGGACGTGCAGTTCGGTGCAATCCGCCAAGGAATGCTCCAGGCACAGCTGGAGAAAACGGGCCTGGCTCCGGCTCACCCGCTTGAGCAAGGAGAGCAGGGCCACCGTCTGCTCACACTCATTCCAGCCTTTGAACCAACCGGCCAAGACGCCCACCTGGTCTCGAAACATCATGGTTGGTCTTGGCCGCAGGAGAGAAGGTTCGGAGAAGGATCCAAGATCTATTTATCGGTGTATATTTCTTTGAAGAGCGTGGGGTGGGGTGGGGGTGGGGAGTAAAAATAAAACAACAACCCACAATTCCTTCTCCACGGGCGCTTCTCCTGAGACACCTTCTTCTTCTTCTTCCACAGACGCACACACACACACCTTCCAGATGACTTTTGCAACTCTTGGCCCGACGAACCCCCCCCCCCTTTGAAGGCAACCGGTTGGTTGGTTGGCTGGGGATATTTTTGTGGGGCACTTTCTCTTTTCTGCACACTTTCTCTTCTCCTCGGGTGGAAAAAAATATATATATATATATAAAGGCAGCGCGGCTCCTTCCGAATCCCTCCTTCCCCAAAAGGACGAGAATGACACACAGCGGCAACAGGAGGCAGCAGCTAGAACACGGGTTCTGTCGCCGGATTCCTCAAGAAGGCACAGCGAGAACGCATGGAGACGTGCGAAGGAGGAGGGGGGTGTATGACGGAGAGCTTTTTCCTTCCTCGGCGGGTCGGGCTGCCTTGCTCCTCTCTCCCCCACACACACACTCTTCACCCACCAGGGTGGCTATTTTAGCCCAGGGTCTCCGGCTCTCGGCCCTTCTTCCGGGAGGGTTGCCACGTTCTGGATCACCCACCGAGGCTGCCGCCGCCGCAGCATTCCTCTCTCGGAGGCAGCCGGCTGGAGGGGTTGGGGTTGTGTGTGTGTGCGTGTGTGCGTATATGTGTGTTTGTGTGAAGCCTGCACAACTGTTAGGGGGTGGGAGGAGGAGAGAGAGAGAGAGAGAGAGAGAGAGAGAGAGAGAGAGAGAGAGAGAGAGAGGTTGTGCATTAATTTTTTTTTAATTCTTTGCAGCCACACCAATGATGACACACTATAATGATTCAGCATAGCTCCACTTCCTAATATGACAGTGTGAAATCTGGAAGCCTGGATTCCTGGGGAAGGAGGCAGTTTGGGGGCAGGGGGGCAGGGGGGATTGAACAGGGGATAGGATTGCGGATCAATCTCATTCTATACACCGCTCTGTTTCTCTGTGTGAACACCCCCCCCCCCAAAAAAAGAATAACAGACCAGGGAGAAGGAAGAGCCCCACAGGGTTGATGACAGGCAGGGAGACACTGAAACTGCAGTCCAGCCACAAGGGAAGAGCAGAGGGTGGGGGGGGGGTTGAGACGTGGGGGGGGGCTTAGCTCGGCCCCCCAGAGGGGTGGAAAGCACCCCTTCCTTTGCCAGCACAGAGGAAGGGGAGAGGGCTGATTCCCCCCCCCCATATCTGCCAAGAGGACCTCTCTCTGCTCCCCCCTTCCAAGGATCCCTGGATGATTGGGGAGGGGGTTGCTAAGGCCATGGCTAATGCAAATAAATAAATAAATGATTGATTGATTGATTGGGGAAGGGGAGGAGAGCGCGGGGAGGGGCTGGGAGAGTAACAGGAATCACCACCATCCATGCACCAGGAAATGAAACGGGGTGGGAATTGGGGAGGGGGGGGAGACCCTTTGCACTGCAGTTCCAGAAGGCTAATGCAAAGCAGCCCCAGATCTAGCTGGTGCCTCCCTCCCCCCCCCCCAAAAAAAAAAATCAGGAACCAGCAGACCAGGAGCTGGGGCTCTCTCCGAAGGAGAGAGAGAGAGAGAGAGAGAGAGAGAGAGATGCCCGGCTTCTCCGGACCAATCCGGCAGCCACGGGAGTAACACTAGCCGCGGCCACCTCCTACTTCTCTCCCTTCCCTGCTCTCCCCCCCCCAACCCCCCCACCCCATCCTGGCTCCGAGGGATCCCGATGTCCCGAGTCAAAAAATAAACTCACCCACCCACCCTCACCCCCGGCCAGCCTGCCTGCCTGTCCCAAGAAGCGCCCGGCCTCGGCGGCGGCCGTCCCGGGACGGCAAGGAGGCCAGCCCAGCAGGCTGCCCCGACGGCCTCCTCGCCAGGCACTTACCTTCTCAATCCTAAAACCCTCAGTAATAGCCTCTTCCCCCACCCCCGCCGGCCGTCGGTTGCCGCGCGCGCCGTGTGCGTGTGTGTGCGTGTGTGCGTGTGTGCGTGTGTGTGTGTGTGTGTGTGTGTGGTATTCTCTCCCGCCGCCCACCGACGGACCCTCTTTCGGGAAAAGGAGCTGGACGCCCCCTCTACCCCCAAAAAAACCCCAACCTTCCCCATGGAGGACGAGCTTTCCCCCCACCCTCACCCCTGCGCCTCGCCCCCCTCCCCAGCCGGCCGGGTCCCCAGCCGGGATTCCCCGGCGGCTGGGGCTGCCCCGTCGGCAGCGGGCGGGGAAGCGAGCGGATCGGGCGCAACCGGAGGGGCAGCGGCAGCCCCGGGGTTGCGCCTCGCCGGGTCTCCAGCCCCCTGCCCGCCTCCAGGGGGGGGGGAAGGTTGCCCCTCCAGGGACCGTCCTACCCACCCCCTTCCCACCTTTCGGCGGCGGCGGCGTTGGTTGCCCACCTGCTTGCTCAAGCCTGCGGCTGGGCGGCTGCCCTCCTCTCAGTGCCCTGGACGGGGCGGAGGAAGCGGCGAGGAAGAGGAGGAGGAGGAGGAGGAAGGCAGCGGCGGCGGTGCCGGGGCTGGAGGCGCCGGAGGAGGAGGAGGAGGAGGAGGAGGAGGAGGAGGAGGCACAGGAGGCGGCGGCGGCGCCTGGCGGTGCCCGGCTTGGGCCATGGCGAGGCGTCGGCGCCGTCGGCGGCACGGGCGCTCCCTCTCCTTCCACCGCCTGCCCTCTCCGGCGCGAGCACTGAGCCCCGGGGCTCCCCACGCGCTCCTCATTTGCATAGCCCATGACGTCATGGCGCGGGGGGGGAGGCGTCGCAACGCCTCCTCTGCACACACCCCCCCCCACACACACACACGCGCACACACCCCCTCCCCGATCACCGGCGCGCTCCCGGCGGAGCAGCAAACGCTTCCTTCCCCGTCCTTGCGCGCGCGCGCGCGCCTTCCGAGGAAGGGGAAAGCCCGGGTTTGAAGGCCGGGCGTGCTTCGTCCCCTGCGCTGCACCGAGGGAAACCGCCGCTGGGCATCGAGGGCGGGGCGGGGCGGGGGTAGGACCCCGATCTCTCTCCACCCCACCCACTTACCCACCCCTATTTATGGGGAGGGGGTGGAAAAAGCCTCGCCAGTCGGCGGGACTTGCGCTAGGGGCGCGCTCAAGCAGCCTTCGCTCCCGGCGGGCACTCCCCACACACACACACACACATACCGTACCGCCGGCTTGCCTGCCTTTACCTACAGGTTGGCCGCCAGCAGGATCGGGCTCCCCCCCCCCTCAAACACACACAAAAAGTTGTGTTCGGAGAAACACCCCCACCCCCTATTTTCTTCCCCCTTCTCTCTCTCTCTTTGGGACGTCCCCTTTGCAACAAACTTGGGGGCGGAAGCCCGGGGGGGCGCGCGCACCTACGCGTGTTTTTTTTAAAAAAAATATTTATTTATTTTTCTATATTTACGCGTGCCGCGGAGGGCGAGAGAAACACAGACAGAGACTGAGAGAGCAACTCCCGCCGCCTCGCCTTGCCTCCCCCGCCGCCCACGTGCGCTGCTGCATTGCAGCTCGCCCTGGCGCGGGAACCCGAGGCGCGCAAGGAGCAAAGCAAGCCGCTAACGCGCAACCTGCGCCATCCGCCCCAACGCCCCCTCCACCGACACCCACCCACCCACCCCCAGTCCTCCGTCTTGCATTGCCGCTTGCCGCCACACACACACACACACACACACACACACACACACACACACACACACACACACACACACACACACACACACCTGGAACATCTGCATCCGGTGGCTTGCTCAGAGGCGCAGCCATGTCCCCACGGATGGCGACGGGTTCCTGGGTTGCGCGCATAAGGCAGCGAGGCGCCTGGCAGCCGGAAGGGGCTCCCACGGCTACTGCTAAATATTATTCAGGACGAAAATAAGTACCAAATCACCAGGGGTGAATCTGGGCCCCATCCTTGCCATGGTGCCAGATGCCAGGTTAAATCCAACCCCATCGAGGACAACATCTGGAAGAGACCTGGTGCCTGGGCAGCCCTGCAGAGAGCAATGCTGCCGAGAACTGGAGTTGATAGAGCAGTGATGGCGAACAAAGTGCCAATACAGTAATTTAACCTGTATACAGGTGGCTATGAAGGGTGCCCACGGAAAGGGCTCCGAGTGCCACCTTTGGCACCCGTGCCATAGGTTTGCCATCACTGGGACAGAGTGACTTACATGGAGTCAGGAGGAGCCCTTGGTTCAGATCCTAGCTCAGCCCTGGAACTGATAAATCCACACCCTAAATATGTCAATTGCCTTGAAAAAAACGTTTGGGTTGCTATAATTCCTTTCCAGGTCATGCTCTGCTATAACAGCACATAAGGCACATGGTAGGAAGTGCTGCTTTGTATTTTCAAAATATTGCAAAAAATGTTCTGCTTTATATACTGCCCCAAATGCTCTCTGGTTGGTTTACAAGTAATTATGCAGTATGTCTGAAGATTCTCAAGTCATCCAGGTGAGTTTATCTGGAAGTTGAGTCATGGCTACTGGACTGTTTGGATGAGCAGCGAAACGTTTCCATCTCTCAAAAAAGAAGTCCAGTAGCCATGACTCAACTTCCAAGTAATTATGCAAGTTACACATTGCCCCCCCCCCCAGCAAGCTGGGTACCATTTTACCGACCTCGGGAGGATGGAAGGCTGAGTGAACCTTGGGCCTGCTACCTGGAACTGTTGAACCAATGCACCATGAGGCTCTTATGGAGAGATTGTACATTACAACATATGGTTTTCCTGTGGCTGGCCAGAAGTGCTTTGACTATATAGTCATCCTGCACTGCTGAACCTAGTGGCTGGGGAAACTTGCATTCCAAGACGATGGAGGGTAGGCTGCAATGTATAAAAAAGCTTCTGCAATTTATAAAAAAATCTCTGGTCAGACCCCACCTGGTGTACTGTGTCCGGTTCTGTGTGCCTCAATTTAAAAATGATGTTGACAGCCTTGAGCAGGTCCAGAGGAGGGAGACCGGGATGATTGGGGGTCTGGAAGAAATGTCTTACAATACAAGGAACATCTTAGGGAGCTGGGAATCTTTAGCCTTTCCAAAAGAAGGCTGAGGGGATAGGATAGGATAGCTATGTTTAAATATTTGAAAGGATGTCATATTGAAGAAAGGACGGGTTTGTTTTCCATGGCTTCAGAAACTAGGACTCGGGGCAATGGTCTCAAACTACAGGAAAAGAGATTCCATTTGAACATTATAGGAAGAACTTCCTGACAGAACTCTTCGGCAGTGGAAGATGCTGCCACAAAGGAGGGTGGTGGAGTCTCCTTAGGAGGTTTTTAAGCAGAGGCTGGGTGACCATCTGTCGGGAGTCCTGTGATGGGGGTTTCTGCATACCCGGGGTTTGGACTGGATGGCCCTTGAGGTCTCTTCCAACTCTAGGATTCTATGATTCTGGGCCTAAAGCTGTTTTCTGGGGTCCAACACTCTAAGTCTATTGCAAGAGCAGCCAGTGACACTCTCCATCCACCAATACGTGGGAAGACGTTGCCACTGACAGCACAGGTGATGCAGAACCTATCCCAGTGTTGGCGAACCTATGGCATGGGTGCCAAAGGTGGCACTCGGAGCCCTTTCAGTGGGCACTCAACATTGCCCCTTCACAGCCGCCTGTATTCAGGTTAAATTGCTGTATTGGCACTTTGCGAAAAATGAGTGGGTTTTGAATCACAGTTTGGGCACTCGGTCTGTAAAAGGTTCGCCATCACTGACCTATCCTGACTGGTAGCTGTGGATGACCGAAACCTCGCTGGGCAGCCATCCAGTTAGCAAACATGGAGAGTCACTGCCTCACAGGTGTTGAACACCTTATAATGCCACTTGGTTTTCAGCTCACAGGAATCAAAGATGTCCCTACTCTCAGCAAAGGGAGAAAAAATAAAAGACGGGATTTCAGCCCATGAATTACCCCAGCCCCCCATGGTTTGCAGCTTCCATGGCATCTTGTGGCAGTGAATCCCACTGTCTGCTTTTTCGGCGGTGTGAAGAATGTTCCCGGCTCCCACCCTGAATCTCACATCTTTCTACGTATAATCCGACCCCCAGTTTTCCAGCCCAAAATGACAATTTTGTAACCACATGGTCCTCTCCTGGGCTCACCTCTGTGAATTAGACAACAGTCAATTTTTAGTCTAATAATTTCAAACAAAGCTATAGTCTGATACACAGGAAAATTCTGTAATTCTACAATCTCCAGTTGTCTTTCTAAAACTAGGCAATGTGAGGAGGAAGCACCATCTAGTGGACATCTGTCAGGTATTAGCAGAAGAAGGTCCTCCCTTTCAGGGAGGTCAACATCATTAAGTGGATTTATTATGAACATCAACTCGTTGAATAATAATGTACAGTATTTATTTATTTTATTTATTCATTCAATTTATATACCAACCATGTAGCCTTGGGCCACTCTGGGCGGTGACTATGATTATCTGTGAGACGTCGTCTGTGCAAGAATCCAAGGCAAAACCCAAAACAAAAGATGAAAACCTGTGGCGCCTTAAAGACTACCTATTATATTTTAATGCAAGCTTTCGTGGACGGGCCTCTGAGGGGACTCCAGAGGCGGCACCAGCGCAGTCCACCACCGCCTGGCGTAGCCACTGCTTGGGCTCCGGAGGCAGCAGTGAGGCCTCCCGCTGCCCAGTGTGGCCGCAGCCAGGGCCTTCCGGGCCACAGCGGCCACTGCCTGGGCTCCAGAGGCAGCGGTGAGGCCTACTGCTGCCTGACAAGGCCTACTGCCGCCCGGCAAGGCTGCTGCTGGGCCTCCGGGGACAGCAGCGAGGTCTCCCGCTGCCTGGCAAGGCCGCTGCTAGGACTCCAGAGGCAGCAGTGAGGCCTACCACTGCCCGGTGAGGCCTCCTGCCACCCAGTGAGGCCAGGGCCAGGGCCTTCCGGGCCACTGCCACCACTGCTGGGCCTCCAGAGGCGGAGGTGGCGCGGTCCATCATTGGAAGCTTTCGTGGATAAATTCCACTTCTTGCCACATTTGGGGCCTTTTCACACGGCCCCTAAGATCCGCTGGCCACTTAAATTCAGACCAGAGATCTTAGGGGTTTGTCGCTGTTCCTGCGTTCCCACCCCCTCCGCACTCCTGGCTGCTGGCTGCGTGAGGGGAGGGAGAAAAAAAGGAAGAAAAGAATGCCGCTCATCTCCGTTCTGCCATCCCGGCACTGCATTCAGATCTCTTAAAGGGGTGAGGGGCAAAAAAAGAACAAACAGAAGGAAGGAGAGCCGGGCAGTCACTACGTTATATCCGCATCAGGAATTTTCACCTCCAGAGAGCAGGTACCTAAAAAGTGTGCTGGGACGCGCTTAGGTGGGCGTGGTCGCACTTAATTATCTGTAAAATCCGGAGCTGGTGGGGAAGCAATTTTAAGCTCCGGAGCTGGGATCCATTTGCGGCGGAGTTTAGGGGTCGTGTACAAAGGGCCTTTTGGTGCTTGCCTTGAAGTAGGCAAAATTATCCTTGAAAGGTTGCATTTTTTTATATTTATTAATAGCCTATAAAGGTATTGCCTAGATAATTTTATAGTCTTGCATTTGGAATATATGTATGTTACATACTTAGTTCAATGCCTCAGTAACCGTTACAACTGTAATCTAAGAAACCTTGGGAAGCCAGGCAAGCCAACGCAATTCTTGGTTGCATCAACAGAATCATCATGTCTAGATCAAGGGAAGTGATAGTAGCACTGTATTCTGCTCTGGTCAGGCCCTCACCTGGAGTACTGTGTCCAGTTCTGTGCACCTCAATTTAAAAAGGATGTTGACAACCTTGAGCAGGTCCAGAGGAGGGTGACCAGGATGGTTGAGGGTCTGGAAGGAAATGTCTTACGAGGAGCAGCTTAGGGAGTTGGGAATGTTTAGCTTTTCAAAAAGAAGGCTGAGGGGGGATATGGTAGCTATGTTTAAATATTTGAAAGGATGTCATATTGAAGAGGGAACAGGTTTGTTTTCCAAGGCTTCAGAGTCTAGGACTCAGAGCAAATGGTTTCAAACTATAGGAAAAGAGATTCCATTTGAACATTGGGAAGAACTTCATGACGGTTAGAGCTGTTCCGGCAGTGGAAGATGCTGCCACAAAGGAGGGTGGTGGAGTCTCCTTCTTTGGAGGTTTTTAAGCAGAGGCTGGATGGCCACCTGTTGGAAATACTGTGATGGGGTTTCTGCATGGCAGGGGGTTGGACTAGATGGCCCTTGAGGTCTCTTCCAACTCTATGATTCTAAATTTAGTTTGGTGTGATCCTTCCTGGATGAGCTTGTTCTCCTGGACAAACCACAGTACTAGACCTCCCTACCGGAGCATGCCGATAACCTCGCATGGGATCAAGATGCCCTGATAACAAACACTCGCCAGAATGAGAACTCCAGTGTCCCCCCCCCCCTCAAAAAAAGCCAACACATCCCACCTCTGAATGCAAAAGCCACCATTTCGGAAAGGTGGCCTTCAGACTCGGAACTGCAGCTGGAGTTTTTGATATGAAAAACACGTGGTCCAGCTGCCCAGGCTCAAAATTGTTGCCACAACATCCACCAATGGGAAGGTGTAGCGGCTTCTTGCCACCATATTGCTTGAGCCAATCAAAACCTACCCAGGGAGGAGCAGAGAAAAGTCCACACATCTTGAAGCCCCTTGCTTCCAAAGGAGGGGGTGCGGAATTTCCCGGGAGGGGTTATGGGGAATCCTGGGGGGGTGTAGTCCCCGAATTCCAGCATGCACACCAATGCTTTTCAGTGCCAGTAGCTTTATAGGTAGTCTGATGTGTCCCCACCCCACCCCACCACCTCCCTCTCGTTCCATCAGTGCCAGGATATGTCGTGCAAACATGCTTTCGCTTTCAAGATGACGGGCACCTAATTAAGAAAACACAAAAACGTGCCTTGCCAACCGAACTGGAGCCATCTGTCGGGGGTTACAGTTCCGTCTCTTGTCTTGCGTTTCAGGGAGCCCCCGATTTTCTTCACTTCGATGCTGACTACCTGGAGAGGCTGGCGAAACAGCCGACGGGAAGGAGGCTTTTGCCAGCGGCATCCTTGATGCATGAGAATGTGCGCATGGGGCGATGAACTTGATGCCCAGGTACTGGAGTGAATAATTAGGCTCCTGTGTGTAATTTCACAAAAGTGTGGCTCTTGTATGCAATAGCCTGTCTGCAGCCATAATCTCTGTGGTTCATGGAAGCAATCCCTACATTAGAGACAATGGAGCATGCTGTGTCATTTAAAAACCCGGATCCTCACATGCACAGTGCTTGGAGCTTGCAGCACTGGATTGAGGAGACCAGCATAGGTCAGAGGAAATAAAATAGGACATGTGAAAGGGATCTGGGAGTCTTGCTGAACTACAAATTGAACACGAGTCACCAGTGTGACATGGCAGCCAAGAAAGCCAACGCGATTCTTGGTGGCATCAACAGAACCATAGTGTCTAACTCTAGATCCAAAGGAAGTGGTAGTACTATTCTTTTCTGCTTTGGTCAGACCCCATCTGGAGTCCTGTGTCCAGTTCTGTACGCCTCCATTTCAAAAGGATGTTGACAACCAAAGGAGGGCAAACAGGGTGGCTGAAGGCCTGGAACAAATGTCATATGAGGAACGGCTTAGGGAGCTGGGAATGTTTAGCCTTAGAAAAAAGAAGGCTCAGAGGGGATATGATGGCTATGTTTCCATATTTGAAAGGATGTCACATTGAAGGGACTAGTTTTTTTCCCCCATGGCTTCAGAGACTAGGACATGGGGCAGTGGTCTCAAACTACAGGAAAAGAGATTCAATTTAAACATTAGGAAGAACAGTGGTTCTACCGCCGGTTTGCAGTTCATATACTGTGGTCCCACTATATTGTGGGAGCACAGTATATGAAAAAATGCCCCCTGGGGTAAGGGGAGAAGGCCTGTTTCAGGCCTCCTGTACTTAATCCCAGGAGGCCTCATAAATGATTTTTGGCGATCCAGAAGTCACTTCCAGTTTACCGGACGTCACTTCTGGCTCGCAGGGAGTCCCTTTTGGGGCCTCCAGAAGGCCCGGGAAGGCCCTCGCAGGCCTGTTCGGGGCAGCACCAGGCTGTGGTTAAGTACAAGGGCCCCTAGCTATGGTAGGCCCCCCAGGCCTGACCCGACCTGCATCTGCACGTCGTGGATTTTCGATTATCGCGAGTCAGGTCGGGCCCCTAACCCCTGCGATAGGTGGGGGGGGGTCAATGAACTTCATGACAGTTAGAGCTGTCCGGCAGTGGAAGATGCTGTCCCAAAGGAGGGTGGTGGGGTCTCCTTCTTTGGAGGTTTTTAAGCAGAGGCTGGATGGCCATCTGTCGGAAATATTGTGATGGGGGTCCCTGCATGGCAGGGGGTTGGGCTGGAGGGCCCTTGAGGTCTCTTCCAATTCTATGATTCTATTATATGATTCTATGATATTGTTTACCATGGTTAGGATCATATTTGCTTAATTCTTTTAAAATACATACTTACTGTGTTTTGTTTGTAAATATTATTCTTAATTATGTAAGCTACCTTTGTTTGTTTTTCATTCATTCATTCAATTGATATACTCCCACATTAGTACAAACACTACACTAGGGGAGTTTCTATGAAATGAAACCTTATAACCTTATAACCTTCAACACCCCAGAAGAACAAATAAAATAAAGATAAAGATAAATGTTAACAAAAATAACACATTTTCTTTGCTTGGAAGTTTGAATAACTAACCTCTGGCTCACAGATATAAGTCCCATGCGTTCAGTGGGCCTACGCTGGTTGCCACTTACCTGCAGATTTAAGCCACTGAATATTTTCTTCTCAAATTTAAGCTGCTTTAGGGCCCATTTTATTGGCTGTGGAAGCTCATACCTGTGCTGAAGGTGTCCTCACTGGGCGACCCGAGCATTCAATCCTCAAATGCTTGGCTTGTGACTCCCGCAAGGAAATCAAAGCACCCGGTTCTATCGAGACCCAACCCCAGAACATGATATATACAAAAGAAGGAAGAATGACTAGGTGGGGGGGGGGGAACACACCTGTAAATAAAGTTCACAGATTTTCTTTCCTTTTGTTCTAAATTTGCTACAGCTGAAAAGCGCCAAGTTGTTAGTGACTGAAACCCATTTGCATTCTTTTGTCTCTATAATAGATAAATACAGTGTTTCTCTCAAGGGGAGGGAAGAGAGCGCCTCATCTTGTTACGTTCCTGATCCACTCGCTTGCCGCCACAAACCTCCCAGGACACCCAAGAGACTTCTCTCTTGTGTTAAAAACACTCTGCGCACCGAGAGAGACGTGTTCCTTCTTTCTCCAGTTCATTAGAACCTAAGAACCTAAGAAAAGCCCTGCTGGATCAGGCCAAGGGCCCATCTAGTCCAGCTTCCTGTATCTCACTGGGGCCCCACCAAATACCTATGGGAACGCAGGAGACTAGATCTCTGTCTCCTGATACCACTCCCCTGCATCTGGCCCTTGAAGTACTCTGATTTTAAGTCTGGGGATTACTACACATCTCCCTCATGGTTTGTAACCTGTGATGGACTTTTCCTCCAGGAATCTGTCCAATCCCCTTTTGAAGGCATCCAGGCCAGATGCCAGCACCACATCCTGTGGCAGGGAGTTCCACAGAGTAACAATGCGCTGGGTGAAAAAAAATTTCCTTTTGTCTGTTCTTACTCTCCCAGCCCTCAATTTGAACGTATGTCCCCTAGTTCTGGTATTTTGTGAGAGGGAGAAGAGCTTCCCTCTATCCACTTTACTCATGCCCTGCGTTATTTTGTACATCTCAATCATATCCCCCCTCAGGCGCCTTTTTTCCAGACTAAAGAGGCCCAAATATTTTAACCTTTCCTCATAAGGGAGATGCCCCAGCCCAGTAATCATTTTAGTCACTCTCTTTTGCACCTTTTCCAGTTCCACTATGTCTTTTTTGAGATGCGGTGACCAGAATTGTACACAGTACTCCAAGTGCGGCCTTACTATTGTTTTGTATAATGGCATTATAATGTTGGCTGTTTTATTTTCAATTCCCTTTTTGATCATCCCTAGCATGGAATTGGCCTTCTTCACCGCTGCCATACATTGGGTAGACACCTTCATGGAGCTGTCCACCAACACACCAAGATCTCTTTCCTGATCCGTCACGGATAACTCAGAGCCCATGGGTTGATAGATAAAGTTTTGATTTTTTGCCCCAATATGCATTACTTTACATTTGGCTACATTAAAACGCATTTGCCATTTTGCAGCCTATTCCCCCAGTTTGGAGAGATCCTTCTGGAGCTCTTCACAATCTTCTCTGGTTTTTACCAGGGCTCTGACCTCAGGCACCGTAAATGCGTTAGACGTTCCAATAAATTAAGGGAAAGGGCAAAAAAAAAAAAAGCCCTAAACGGTTTAGGACCTTGCTACTTGTCAGAGCGCTTTCTCCCATTGAAAACCTTCCATAACACCCGATCCTCCCAGGCTAGGCATTTGAGGCAACTAACACCAAACGAGGCCCGAAAGAATAAAAAACAAGAAATAGAGCCTTTTCCGCCATTGCCCCTCGCCTATGGAATAACCTTCCACCAGACATCTGCCTGGCTGCCTTTAAAAAAAAAACTATTAAAAACTTGGCTATTTAAGCAGGCATCCCCTCAAACATAATGCAATTTCAGTGTCCACCCATTAAATCATGATTTTTAACTGATTAGCCTGCCAATAATAATGCATTGTTTTATGTCACTTTAATATTAATTTTATTTTAATTGTTTATTGTGTTGCTATTTTAGGGTTTTATTGTATGAATTGTTTGAATTTGTGAATTGTTGCGAACTGCCCACGAGTGACCTCGCTTGCCAGAGGGGCGGAATAGAAATCTGATAAATAAATAAATAAATAAATGGTCGCTGCCGATCAGCCGCCCAAGCCGCCTTCGGTATGGAAAGGCCAAGAGGTCCTGTCCAAAAAGCCTGCAGGGGAGCTTTCGTTTTTTTCATTCCATTTTGTGTGTTTCCTCTCGCTCCTCCGTCTTGGATCTCACTGTGCTTGGATGCTGAGGGGGAAAGATTCGCCCACAAACTGCCGGCACATGGGGCACTGGTGGAAGTACTTCACACACTGGTCGCACAGGCAGGCGTGCCTGCAAGGGAGAAGGACCCAGTTGACGGGCCAGTTCTGACAAACCACGCAGTCCTTCTTCTCCTCTTCCGGCCTCTCTGGGTCGTCCTCGGCCAACCCGGCCTTTTCCAGCAGGGCACGGTCGCCTTTGGTTCTCTGCTCGGATGGGGGTGGTTTGAGGCCGGCGGGTTACTGTTGGCTGACATGAAGAGTTGCTGGAGGGCAGGGGAGAAAAAGGAGGAAGGAAAAAAACCAAAATTTAGGAACCAAGAGGGCTACATTACTTTCAAGATACAGTGGACCCTCGTATAACAAAGGGTTTGTATAACATAAAATCTGTACAACATAAAAAGTTCTGGAGAGAGGGGAAATTTGCTTAGCCTATGGGACGAATCCGTACAACATAAAAATGGTCGCGATTAGGGATTCCTCTGTTTCCAATGCATTCCTATGGGAAATTTGAATAAAGGAAAATTTGCTGAACAGAATTTCCACACAAGAAGGGCAAGACTCCCTGGGGGGAGGAACAGTGCTGAGAAAAAAATGAAGGCAAAGTGTTCTGCTTATATTCCGCCCCACAGCACTTCAAGGACTCTCTGGGCGGTTTACAATTTAGTTATTCAGCCTACATATTGCCCCCCCCCCAGCAATCTGGGTAGTCGTTTTAATGATCTCAAAAGGATGGAAGGCTAAGGACTCTATCACACGTCCCTTTAAATCCAGATTAAATTTCAAGATCCAAAAATATTGTCCCCACAGCCACCGGGCTTTAAAAAAACCCAAAAACCCAGTAGCGCCCCCTTTAGCAAGTTTTCCAATACCTTCTGGAGAAGTTGGGAATTTTTTGCCCCATTTAAAAAATCACATTTTTGGAGCCAGAAGTCCGTGGCAATGTGTATATGATCCGGTTATCTTTCTTTCTTTTCTTTTCTTTTTTTTTCATAGCGCCGACTGGCTGTTCCTGGGGCTGTTCGGTGCTGTATTTTAATTCTTTTTAAATTTTTATTTTCCCCACTAGCGCCAGTCAGCTGGCCTGCTGGCCAGTCAGGCATTTTTAATTTTTTTAATTTTTAAAAATTTTTCCTTAGCCCCCACCAGCCAGTCCTGGGGCTGTTCAGAAGGGTTTTTTTATTATTATTTTTTAAAAATTATTTTCCCCCATGCCATTTTTAATTTATTTATTCCTTAGCTCCCAGCAGCTGTCCCTGGACCTGGTTGGCCAGTTTAAAAAATTTCCTCTGTGCCTGCTTGAAGCAGGTTAGGGCCATGGGGACATAACAGCAGTGGAGCAGAACCCAAGGGACGTGAGAACTCCGAACCCCCATCTTCAACCACTGATCAGGTAAGGACAAAAGCCAGAGTTTCCAATGCCCCGCATCTCCCCCCTCGTGTGATAGACGACCCTGGGATTGAACCCTGGCTCCTGAGCACAGTTTTAGCTGCATTACAGGCATTTAACCACTGCGCCTCGAGGCAGCAGGAAACTAGGAAGGCTAAATGTGAGACTGATTCATTTGGTAAAGGAAGCCATCGCCTTGAATTTGCAAGACAAGGACTATTATTTCTATTGTGTTGTGAATTTGCTGACTTGATCAGCTTTGTAAGCCGCCCAGATTTCCCTTGGGAAGATGGGCGGGGTATAAATCTAATAAATAAATAAATAAATAAATAATAAATAAATATTAATGGTAGGAAGTGAAGGGCCAGCTGGCAAGCGCACCACAGTGTGAAGTTGCTGCCTGTGGCCGCATGGCACCATCACTTTCACCCCCGGCACAGCTGTTGCTGCTGCCCTCTTGCCACTGCCATCTCCCTCCATTCTTATCCATGGATTTCAATATCCATGGGGTGGCCCAGAACCAAACCCCCCACTTACACAGAGGTCCTACTGTGCTCTGAATGTTTTACATCCCCAAGTAAACAATAATAGTTGTTTACCATCTTAACCTTAACCTTTCACCTGTTATTTCTTGTGCAAATGCAGAGCACTCGGCACATTTAATTCTAACCTAAGAGAATAACCATTTGTTTCATAAAAGACAAGGAATCCCATCACGTACCTTTAAATCATGACATTGACCTTGGGCTAAGAGCAGATACTGATACAATATCCTGCAGGGAAGTCTGTAATTGTCATCAGGCACGTGAATTACCGATACCATAGAAATCTTTAAAAAAACAGTGCTTTCAGTTAAAAACAATAACTCACCAAACATTTCGAAGGATGAAAAAAAATGAAAACTTTTAAAGCACAGTTTTTAATATAAATATAAATAGAATAATAAGTAAATAACCTTCACATGTTACAGATTCACCCAGATAAATCTTACATTACAGTAAGCCTTGATTTAAGAGGAAAATGCTTGTAAAACAAAGCACTCTTAAATCAAAGAAAATTTCTTCATAGTAAATAATGGAAACTCAGATTATTCATGCTGGGGTCCCATAGACCACTTACTATACACACAAAATGCTCAAACTCACAAAAGAACTTGGCTAGAAGTCCATGTCCACACTACGGTTTAGTTACCTAGCTGCAGAATCTACTCCCCTAGGGTTTTATTCCGTATTTTAATATGACAATAATAAAGTGCAATTTCTGACCCTATACACTCTTGACTTGGAATCCCTAGCATGTACACTTTATTGAAACAGCGACACCTACGCTGGCTTGGACACGTTGTGAGAATGGATGATGGTCGGATCCCAAAAGATCTTCTATATGGAGAACTAGTGCAGGGAAAGCGCCCCAGAGGGAGACCAGAGCTGCGGTATAAGGATATCTGTAAGAGGGACCTGAAGGCCTTGGGAATGGACCTCAACAGATGGGAAACCCTGACCTCCGATCGCACTGCCTGGAGGCAAGAGATACAGCATGGTCTACATAAATTTGAAGAGGCATTTGTCCAACAGGCAGAGGAAAAGAGGCAGGCACGGAAAGAACGAAACTCGAGGACCGGGCAAGAAACAGAATATATCTGCCCCCAGTGCGGTAGAGACTGCCATTCCCGAACTGGTCTATTTAGTCACACTAGGTGTTGTTTTTAGGATCTCTACTCCAGGCATGATACCATAGTCCTTCGAGACTGAAGGATGCCAATGATGACACTCTTGACTAATTGCCTCATGACTGGAAATGGTTTGAAAAAAATAAGAATGTTGAAAACAAATTAAAGAAAAAATAGAAAAGTACAACCCTAGCCTGTACAGTACTCTCCTTTGAAAATGTTCCTGGCTGGTGCATGTGAGAAGTCAATTCCTCTCTCCTCCTTGGAAGCTGCCTGAGGTGGATTATTCCAGACAAACACCCACAATCCAGCAGGATGAAAAAGAGAGAGAGAGAGAACCACCACTGGCTCGCTTGTGATAATGTGACCTGCTCCAGTACTTGTAAATCAAGACATTGCTTGTTGATCAAGACAACATTTAAAAAAATATTTGCTTGTCTTGCAAAAAGCGCTTAAACCAAGGTATTACTACAAACGAGGAATCAGAACCTGTCATTGACTTTTGCCAACTATTCTCTGCAGGCTGAGAGAGATCCAGCTTCTTGAATATAATAATTTTCAATTACTTGTCTTCTACTCCAAGAAATTCAGATAAACCGAATCATTTCGTTTTTGTTCAGCAATAATTCTTCTGCATCTCCAGTTCTATAGAAACTTGTTTCCATGTTTAAAAAGACAAAAAAAATTACTCACAATATCGTAGATCTCTCTGTTGTCTTCATCAGCTAAGGTTAGCAGAGCGACGAGTGGATACTGAGTTCGAGGCACTGGGCCAAAATCAGGGATTTGTGCCTCACCGGGTAACTGACAATGTCTTGACTCTTTCTTTCCCTTCTTAATACTTCTTCTGTGTTAAGGAACATTCACTCTGGTTGCACAATTGAAGAGAAAACATTTTTGTGTCTGTGCGTTTTTGCTTCCAACAGAGACGCCAAACATTTGGGATGGGGTGTCCACTCTCTTACTCAAGGGTCCAGTTTTAAGTACCGTGGTACTTTGTAAGACAAAAAAACTTGTAGGAAGAAAAAAAAATCTGGGAATAGGCATGCTTTTCATGAGAAAAAATTCCCTACGGGATGCTTTGCAAGATGAAAAACCATTCCACATGTACCCCCAGTTATTTTGCCTTTGTTCTAGCCTCCGGAATGGATTAATCCGTTCCCAATGCATTCCTATGGGAAACCGCGTTTTGTAAGACAAAATTTTCATAACACAAAGTGACCCATAGCCTCTGGAATGGATTAATCTGTTCCCCATGCATTCCCATGGGAAACCGCATTTTGTAAGACAAAATTTTCGTAACACAAAGCGACCCATAGCCTTTGGAATGGATTAATCCGTTCCCAATGTGTTCTTATGGGAAACCGTGTTTTGTAAGACAATTTTTTTCATAAAATGAAGCGACCCATAGCCTCCGGAATGGATTAATCTGTTCCCAATGCATTCCTATGAGGAACCACGTTTTGTAAGACAAAATTTTCATAAAACGAAGCGACCCATAGCCTCCGGAATGGAATAATCCATTTTCAATGCATTCCCATGGGAAGCTGCATTTCGTAAGACAGAATTTTCCTAAAACAAATTGACCCGTAGAACAAATTAAATTTGTTTTAAGAGGTACCGCTGTAGGTCAGTGAGTGCTGTGTTTGACCCTGATGATAATTCCAAACTGACAATATTGTACCACCGCCTTGGATCTTTTAGAAAGAAGATGGCATATAAAAATGTTATAGTGGCCTAACTGCCAGATAGGTGGTATAAACATCCAATAAATAAATAGAGAGGGAGGGAGGGAGGGGGAAGAGAGAAAGTTCCCAATGCTGTAAACGTCACGGTTATGCTGTTGAGTTGGAACTAATTTGACTCTAATCGGGCTTTAAAGGTCAGTAAGATATTTAAGGAGTGATTTTTCTCGGTCCACAGCCCCAGTGGCTGAGTGGGGATTCGAACCCTGTTCTTCGGTGTGCCAGTCCATCAAAGTTGTCTGCTACACCACACTGCGAATCTGGAACTGCTTTGCGCTAAAACTGCTAATAAATGGAGCAAGTCTGCTAAGCAGCGGAACGAATTGGCTAAGCGACAGAATACGTGATGCACAAAACCCAAGCAATCTGGTGGTATATAAATAAATAAATAAATGGCAATTTTAGCTGCCATAATTTGCACCATTTGGTCACTCTTTTGTGTTTTTGATTGCTCTGGTCTCTCTGCAAAAGACGGTAGATTCCTGCCAACAAACCGCTGATCCCGAACAAAGGCCAGCCTGTCCAAAGGCATGAGAGAAATCTCCTTTCTAACCCCCCCCCCGGGCTGTGTAACAGCTACACAGAAGAAAAGCAGCACCCAGGGTCATGAGAGCTGGTGGCTGACTGGCAGAAACCATGGGGGAGGGACAGTTCCATGCGATTCCCATCAGCTCTCCAGTGAGTGCAGACAGTATGTTAAGAAGAAATGGAGACAGTTCCCCCGCCCCCCAAATGCAATATCCAGAATGAAGGGAAATCTGTATTTAATAGGAATGGGGACCTGAGTCACAGGAGTTCAGTCCTACCGGTGACTCATCTCAGGGGTTTTTCATGCCCCCATGACTTAGGCTTGACTCAGAAGCCAAACACCCCTCTTTTTTTGGGGGGGGTTGTTTTTAGGGCAGGCATGTCCAAACTTCAGCCCTCCGTATGTTTTGGACAACAACTCCCACAGTCCTTTGCCATTGGTAATCTAAGCTTAGGATTCTGGGAGTTGTGGGCCAAAACATCAGGAGGGCCAAAGTTTGGACATGCCTATTTTTAGGGACTTGGACGTGGAGCTTGTTAGCTGATTCGAACCCCAATACTTGCCGTCATGCCTGGCATAAAATAATGCTTCAGTTTGCACCCTGAGCTTTATCACCATGATTTCTATCATCATCATCATCATCATCATCATCATCATCATCATCATCATCATCATCATCATCATCATCATCATCATCATCATCATCATCAGTCAATCAATCAATTTTTACCCTACCCCTCTAGCCAATCAGGCTCCCAGCGTACAGGTGTCACAGGATAGCATGCCCTGGTAGGAATCCAGTTCTGCAATTCCACAATGCAACTTTGGGAAGCTGTACGTTAAGAAATCTCCCATGACATACTGTGCAGCAAAAAATGTCTACGGAGATTTGTTAACGTGGCAATTTGGTGTCGAAAAGCCATCTGAGTGACTGCATAACAAGGTTTTGGCCACTCTGCCTGTAGTTCACAAGAGGAGCGTCAGACCGGAGCCTTCTGCCACCGCCATCGCTGAAAGGAGACGAAAGCCTCAACAGTTCAACAGCCAGGGCTCCAAAGCGTATGTGTTTGTTTTTTTAAGTCACGAAACCCTAACAAGCACGAGGAGAGGGATTGCTCATGTGATCTGGGAGGAGCTGAGTCTCTTGCACGCATGTGTCTGTATTGCCCTCGCTATTCTAAACCTCGTATGCAATATCTGGGCCCGATATTGTCTAAGATGAAAGGATGGTTAAATGTAGAAATAATGCGTTTTCTGTTTAATGACCTAGTGCAGTGGTTCCCAAACTTCCTAATGCCACAACCCTTTCATACAATTCCTCATGTTGTGGTGACCCCTTTGCCCTGCTTGGACGAGGCCACAAGCCCCCTTTGGCCGGCCACTGCCTCAGGGGCCCTAGAGAACTTCCCTCTACAGGCACCCTCAGCCAATCGCACCTCCGGTGCCATTGACTGACACCCCTCCCAACCTATCAAGCTGTAACTCACTCTTTCCCTCCCTCTTCCAGACCCAAGCCATTTGTGCCCTTTTCTTCCCTGGCTCATGGCGGCCCCTGTGACATGGTCATACCACCCCCCAAAGGGGTCCCGACCCCCCAGGTTGGGAACCACTGACCTAGTGGAAGACAGGGTGAAGAAAGTAGTGGGTTTTATGGCACACATAGTGAACTATGCTGAAACCCCAGCCAGTTTCAACACCCCCACTCCGAGCTATGTCTAAGGACCCCCAGTTGCAACTCTTGCGTGCTTCAGTATTAGAAAATCCAAATTATGTGCTGCTGAATGTACTTTATCTATATGTTTTATTTATGCCCTTAAAGGTTTTTGTTTGATTTGATTTGGTGGATAGGTTGCAACATCACCAAGATTCCCATCCCTCTGAAAGCTGCCTCTTTTCGCTTTTTCCCTCCAAACGAGATCGTTGGCATCTACAGAAGCTGGATGCTTGCTTGTTTACATGTGGCGATTTTCAGGACTTCGCTTCCTCCCGAAGCTGACGGGGCAGAAGAAGCCCGGTTAAAGGATACAGATACTGCTGGTGGTAAAGGTATTCGTTAGACAGCGCGTCCTCAAAGGCCCGGGGAGTGTTTATTCGAAGGCGAGAGGTGTGCTTCTGCAGAGCTTCGTGGAGCCTCTGTACGCTGCAACCCCAGTAGCACACGAGGTGACAGTCCTCCAGGCAATCAAGCCCCAGGGTTACGCCACCTTGGGAGGGAAAAACATAATTAATAAACAACAATACAGTCACCCCCCGCCATTTCGTGGTTCAGGTATTGCGGTCCCACTACATTGCGGGATCGCAGTACCTGCACCTCGGAGCCGTGCGGGGGGGCGGCAGGGGGGATTAGGTCGCTCCGCGCCGCCCCCCTCCTCCGAGAAGCCTCAGAGCCACAGGGGGTGGGGGTGGGGGGGCGATTGGATGGCTCCGCGCCCCCCCGCTCCTCCGAGAAGCCTCGGAGCGGCGGGGGGGGCAATCAGGTCGCTCTGTGCCACCCCCCCACTCTCCTCCGAGAAGCCTTGGACAGGCACGCGATCCCCACCCCACCCCCAGGCCTTACCCCACCCGCTTCCGCATATTGCAGATTTTCATGCATCGCGGGTGGGGTGGGTCCCTAACCCCTGCGATCGGCCGGGGTTGACTGTACCAAAATGCAAGGCACAATAAAGCAATATGAGACTAAAATCGGTAAAAAATAACGAGACCAGAGAACAGAAGCAGAGGTGGATTGAAAAGTCACTGAGCTTTGGTAACCATCATCAGTACTCAGGGAAGGCCTTTCTAAACATCCAGGCTTTTAGTTGACGTTTAAATACAATAGCCCGGTATCCACTGGGGATTGGTTCCAGGCCCTCCTGTGGATAACGAAAACTATGGATAAGGGAGAACAACAACCCCCCAACTGCTGTTTGCAACAGTAGCTCGCTTTACAGCTGCTATTTTACAACAGTACCTTGCTTTACAGCTGCTGTTTTACGACAGTAGCTTGCTTTAGCTGCTGTTTTATGACAGTAGCTTGCTTTACGGCTGCTGTTTTGTGACAGTAGCTTGCTTTACACCTGCTGTTTTGCAACAGTAGCTTGCTTTACATCTGCTGTTATGCAACAGTAGCTTGCTTTACAGCTCTTTGTGATGGTAGTTTGTTTTACAGCTGCTATTTGTGACACTAGCTTGTTTTTATTTATTTTTTATAAATTAACAATTTATAATTTTATAATTATTTTTTATAAATTAAAAAAATATAATTTTTATAATTTATAAAGAAAATATTTAATTTTTCTCTGCCAACTGTGGATAACTGAATCAGTGGTTAATGAATCCATGGATAAGGTGGTCCTACTGTACTTGCAGTGTTGGGGCCAGTCTGATTTTGGAGGGCAACTCATTCCAGAGACTCAGTGTGACCACTGAGAAGGCATGGTTCCTTGTTGAGGTTTTGTGGGCCTCCCTTGGTTTCGGTACACTCAATTGCCCAGCCTACTACTCAACACCTTATTTGCCTCAGTTTTCTCCAAAAAGGAAAAAAGAGTTCCCTTGGCACAAAGTGTAGATGAGGTAGGATGGGAATTGCAGCATAGAATAGGTAGAGAGCTAGTACAGGAACACCTGGAAACATTACATGAATTTAAGTCTCCTGGGCCAGATGAATTACACCCGAGGATATTAAAAGAACTGGCAGAAGTAATTTCAGAACTATTGGCAATGATCTTTGAGAATTCCTGGAGAACAGAGTAAGTCCCCATAGATTGAAGGAGGGCGAATATTGTCCTTATTTTCAAAAAAAGGTGGGGGAGAGAAAGAGGACCGAAATAATTACCGCCCAGTCAGCTTGACTTCAAATCCTGGCAAGATCCTAGAACAAATTATTAAGCAGACAGTATCTAATTATTTAACTAGCAATGCTGTCATTACAAGAAGTCAACAGTTTTTTTAAAAAACAAGTCATGCCAGACCAATTTGATCTCTTTTTCTGATAGAATTACAGGCCTGGTGGATGAGGGGAATGCTGTGGATATTGCTTATCTAGATTTCAGTAAGGCCTTCAATAAGGTTCTCCATGGTATTCTTACAAAGAAGTTAATAGCATGTGGAATAGATAGTGCCATTGTTAGATGGATTTGTAATTGGTTGACTGATCGCACCCAAAGGGTGATTATAAGTGGCTTCTCTTCAGCTTGGAGAGACATGACCAGTGGGGTGCCCCAGGGTTCTGTTCTGGGTCCAGTGCTGTTCAATATCTTTATTAATGACTTGGAGGAAGGAATAGAGAGTATGCTAATTAAATTTGCAGATGATACTAAATTGGGAGGGGTTGCTAATTCCTTAGAAGATAGGATAAAAATCCAAAAGGACCTTGATAGCTTAGAGTCCTGAGTCAAAGCTAACAGAATGGGTTTCAACAGAGGGAAATGTCAGCAGTGAGTTGTGGTGGCCAAGAAAGTAAATGTGATTCTTGGTTGTATCAACAGAACCATAGTGTCTAGATCAAGGGAAGTGATAGTACCACTCTATTCTGCTTTGGTCAGACCCCAGCTGGAGTCCTGTGTCCAGTTCTGTGTGCCTCAATTTAAAAAATATGTTGACAACCTTGAGCGGGTCCAGAGGAGGGCGACCAGGATGGTTGAAGGTCTGGAAGTAATGTCTTACAAAGAGTGGCTTAGGGAACTGGGAATGTTTAGCCTTTCAAAAAGAAGGCTGAGGGGGGATATGATAGCTATGTTTAAATATTTGAAAGGATATCATATTGAAGAGGGAGTAGGTTTGTTTCCCATGGCTTCAGAGACTAGGACTCAGGGACAGTGGTTTCAAACTACAGGAAAAGAGATTCCATTCGAACATTAGGAAAAACTTCCTGACGGTTAGAGCTGTTTGACAGTGGAAGATGCTGCCACAAAGGAGGGTGGTGGAGTCTCCTTCTTTGGAGGTTTTTAAGCAGAGGCTGGATGGCCATCTGTCGGGAGTCCTGTGATGGGGGATTCCTGCATGGCAGGGGGTTGGACTGGATGGCCCCTGAGATCTCTTCCAACAAGTATAGTGGCATCGGTAAAGAGTTAAATTTCTTCTGCAAGGAGATACAGAGAAGGGCACACCTGAAGATTAAGACAGAAAGTTAAGCTATTGCCTTGTGAGAAGGATGGTGCGCCCTCCTCTCCAGAGAAAACACCTGGGCAAGAGAACGTGAAGGTCCAGACCAAACAAGAGGAAGGGAAGAGAGAAGCTATGGAGGTGGGGGACGCAGGGGAGGCAGCCCCCGAGGTGGCGTTAGGAGGTTGGGCAGGGGAAGGCAGGAAGGAGGAAGATGAGTTGGTGGAGGTGGTGAAGGAGGATCCCTGGACAGGGGAGTGGTTGACCTTCAAACTCCCGCAAGAGGCCGAACACGGGAGTGGAGAGAAAGAAAGGCGTGAAAAGCCCCATTTTGCGGCCAGACGGCGGAGAGGGAGCATCAGAGGGAGGCGCGAGAATACTTTGTGCGCAAAGCCCGAGCTCTGGCCGAAATATGGCAGAGTACCCATGGAGCCGAGATGGAGAGGAACTAGGGTGAGAAGACGAATTAGAAGACCCCGCCCCGGCTTCAGCGGGAGCAACCGGTGAGAACCCAACCTTAGTTAAAAGTTTAGCCAGACTTAGCAGGGACCCGGGCCATCCCATAACTCGAGGAACCGCCCCACCCCCATCCCCTGTTTGGAGGTGGACTGTGGAACCTGGATTAACACCCGGGCAAATAGACGTGTTTTGGTCTAAGGCCGAACCTCTAATCCCAGAGAAAGGAGAGTGGGCTGCTAAAGACCCCAACGTTAGTGTTAGTTTTACTAATAAAAGTTGCAAGTTTTCAAAGCAACCCGCGTTGTCTGTGTGAGGGAGGGAGAAAAGGGGGGGCGAGCTTCACACACCTGTGTACAGTAAACCTCCACCTATCGCAGGGGTTAGGGACCTGACCCGACCCCGACTCGCAATAATTGAAAATCCTCACTATGCGGATGCTGGGTCAGGTGAGGGCTCGGTGGGCTCTCTGGGGGCTCTTGTACTTCCCCCGGGCCTGGCGCTGCCCCAAACGGGCCTGCAAGGGGCTTTCCAGTCCCCCCAGAGGCCCCAAAAGCGCTTTCTAGTGATCTGGAGGTCACTTCCGGTTTGCGGGGAAGCACTTTTGGGGCCTCCGACGCGCCTGGGAAGGCCTTTCCTCTTTACCCCAGGGGGCCTTTTTTTTCATATACTGCGGACCCGCAATATGCCGGGACCGCAGTATATGAACCGCGAAAGAGCGGGGGACAATTGTACAGCAATGTGATTGGTGGATGGTAATATATAAGTCCTACAGTCTCTGTACTCATTCTAACAACATATCTTCTCAACCTCTCTCTCAATGTATGTTGTGATAAGGCTATAAACTATGTTGGTATGTATCCTGTATACAGTATATTGTAAATAGAGCTGCACAAAGACATCCAAGTCTGAGTCTGGTTCCTTGTGTGTGCTGTTGGAGTGAAGTCACGTTGCTGGTGCAATCTCTGAACTATGAGTCAGGACCAGAGTCCCAACCAAGTAAAACATGGGTTAGTGCTTGATGTGGTAGAGGATAAAGGGTAGAAAAGGTCATGTCAACAACCGCTAAAATAATTCACATTTTTAATAAAATAATCTACTGACTTGTAGCTGAAGCTGTTGTCAGATTTCTTATTTCTAAGCTGAAGGGGTTCTTCACTTGTCGCATCTGTTTTTGGGAGACTTTCACATTCGATTCCGTTTCTTCAGAGTTTCTCAAAATCACTGGGACGTCCCACCCAAACCTGGGAATTATAAAGAGAACATACATAGTATCATAGAGTTGAAAGAGAATCATAGAATCATAGAGTTGGAAGAGATCTCAAGGGCCATCCAGGCCAAACCCCTGCCATGCAGGAACCCCCATCACAGGACTCCCGACAGATGGCCATCCAGCCTCTGTTTAAAAACCTCCATTGCCCCGCGTCCTAATCTCTGAAGCCATGGAAAACAAACCAGTCCCTTCTTCAGTGTAATATCCTTTGAAATATTCAAGGTGTTAGTTATAGCCAAATGGCTGTACTTATGTCTCTCTGTGCGATATTTATGTATAAATTGGGTCAGTCAACTCCCCTGTAAATTCCATGATGAGGCTACTCTAGTTGCAGCTTCTGCCCTGAAGGAGACTCCACCACCCTTTGTGGCAGCATATTCCACTGCCGAACAGCTCTAACTGTCGGGAAGTTCTTCCTGATGTTCAAATGGAATCTCTTTTCCTGTAGTTTGAAACCACTGCCCAGAGTCCTAGTGTCTGAAGCTATGGAAAATAAACCTCTTCCCTCTTCAATGTGGCATCCTTTCAAATATTTAAACATAGCTATCATATCCCTCCCTCAGCATTCTTTTTGAAAGGCGAAACATTTCCAGTTCCCTAAGCCATTCCTCATAAGACATTTCCTCCAGACTTTCAACCATCCTGTTAGCCCTCCTCTGCACCCGCTCGAGGTTTTCAACATCCTTTTTAAATTGAGACACTCAGAACTGGACACAGTACTCCAGGTGGGGTCTGACCAGAGCAGAATAGAGTGGTACTATCACTTCCCTTGATCTCATAAGACATTTCTTCCAGACCTTCAATCATCCTGGTCACCCTCTTCTGTACTCACTCCAGGTTGACCTCAAGGAACATCCAGTTCAACCCTCTGCCATGCAGGAACCCCTCATCACAATATTCCCGACAGATGGCCATCCAGCCTCTGCTTAAAAACCTCCAAAGGAGACTCCACCACCCTCCTTTGTGGCAGCATCTTCCACTGCAGGACAGCTGATACAATAAGAATAATAGCCATGATAACTAAAATTGGTGATGAAGATGCTGATGTAAAGGCTACTATTAATAATATTAAAAGTAAAAGTTCCCCCTGCACATGCGTGCTAGTCGTGTCCTACTCTAGGGGCAATGCTCATCTCCGTATTCAAGCCGAAGAGCCAGTGTTGTGCAAGTGAAACACTGTTTTACCTTCCCACTTTTTACAGCGGTACCTGTTTATCTACTTGCATTTACATGCTTTCAAACTACTAGGTTGGCAGGAGCTGGGGTTAACAGCAGGAACTCACTCCGCTGCGTGGCATCCAGGATTCGAACCGCTGAGCTGCCGACTTTGCAGCCGACCGTTTCAGCGCTGTAGCCGGCTGAGCATATTGTCATCTGGTTATGTTAAGAGAATAAGTGACAGGCATCCTGCACAAATCACGGCCTTGAGCCTGCCATTTTTTTTCTTCTGACTGCATTGTCTGTACTGTAATCTATCTTTCCCCACATCCAAGCTTTGAACCCAGGTTTTCTCAGTCCTGTTTCATGCCATTCTCCACTCCACCACAGAAGTTCCTGTGTAGAGCAGTCCTTCTTCACTCCCTCCCATTGGAAATTCAGTCTAGCCCTCCATCCTTCCGTCCTGCCATCCAAAACTGAATTGCTGGATAGGTCAGTACAGTAGGACCCCCGTATCCACCGATTCATTATCCACTGATTCAGTTATCCACGGTTGGCAGAGGAAATAAATAAATAAACAATTCATCAGCCGCAAAGCAAGCTACTGTCACAAAGAGCAGCTGTAAAGCAAGCTACTGTCATAAAACAGCAGCCGTAAAGCAAGCTGTCGTCACAAACAGCAGCTGTAAAGCAAGTTACTAGAGTACCACAAAACAGCAGTTTTGGGGACATTTTGGCATTCTCTCTTTTCCACAGTTTTCATTATCTATGGGAAGGCTTGGAACCAATCCCCAGTGGATACTGGGGTCCTACTGTAGTTTAGGTTTTGGATGAGGATCCAGAGAGTGGGAGTTTGATTCCCCAGTGGGCCTCCTTGACAACGGCTAGGCTCAATGATCTATTGGTGTGTGTGTGTGTGTGTGTGTGTGTGTGTGTGTGTGTGTGTGTGTGTGTGTGTGTGTCCATCCATCCGTCCGTCCAACCCCTACCTTGAAGGACCAGTCCTAAAGTCATGCTGCCTTATAACGTCCTGCAGGTGCAGATTGCTCGAACCCCCAAGATTCAGATGTACTGCCAAGTCTTCTCCCTGTCCCCTCGCCCAACCCTCTGTCTAGGAGTCTAAGGTTAAGGTCCTTACCCCATTTATTTATTTATTATTTTATTTTTGAGTGCAGTGGACCCTCGTATAACAAACGGTTTGTATAACATAAAATCTGTACAACATAAACAATTCCGGAGATATGGGAAATTTGCTTAACAGAATCACCTATGGGTCATGATTAGGGATTGCTCCATTTTCAATGCATTCCTATGGGAAATTTTTATAAAGGAAAATGTGCTTAACAGAATTTCATTTGGAACAATTAATTCCTTTATACAAGGTACCACTTTGTATTCAAATTTACTGCATGCTCCTCTCCCTGTCCCCTTGCCCAACCCTCTGTCTAGGACTCTAAGGTTAAGGTCCTAACCCCATGATCCACAGTTTTTATTTATGTATTATTTTATTTTTGAGTACAGTATTTTTACCCTGCCTTTGTCCTTGGAAAAGGACCCACGGCGGCTTACACAGTAAGGAGGGATAATATAGGACAGTGTTGGAGAACCTATGGCACGGGTGCCAAAGGTGGCAGTCAGAGCCCTTTTTGTGGGCACCTGACATTGCCCCTTCATAGCCACCTGTATACAGTTTAAATTACTGTATTGGCACTTTGCAAAAAAAAATTAGTGGGTTTTGAATCACAGTTTGGGCGCTCAGTCTCTAAAAGGTTCCCCATCACTGATACAGGAGTACAGTCCATTGCAATTAAGACATATTCAAGTTGGAGAAACAGGGAATAATAATAATAATAATAATAATAATAATAATAATAATAATAATAATAATAATAATAATAATAATAATAATAATAATAATAATAATAATTGAGGGGGAATCTTGCAGGACTAGAAGGCAACATTGAAACTAACCATTGATAACATAATGTCAATGCAACCCCACAAGGAGAGAGAGAAACAAAAAGTTCCAAATGCCCCCCTCTCTCTCCTCCCCTCCCGCCTGTTTATTTACCCCAAGTTATTCCTCCACCCCATCCATCACCCCGAGCGTTTTGTGCGGACCCTTTTTTGGGGGAGGGAGAGGGGGATCACCCCCTCCAGAACCCCCATTGCCCCCCCCCGCTGGCTGTGGATTCTGGGAGGTGTAGTCCTTCCCACCACCTCCCCCCGAAAGGTCCCCCTCCCTCCCAAAGGCACTGCCCCCCCCCGCTTTCCCAGCCGCACCGACCAGCCCATGACGAGGCCGCTGGTGACCAAGAAGCAAACGAAGACCACGGAGATGTAGAAAAGCGGCGAGTACTCGTAAAGCGCCACCAGGAAAGCGGCGGCCATCGGGGGAGACCCAGCCAGAGGACCTGGCTGGCACGCTTCCCCTCCCGGTCCCGGGCTGTCAACGGAGAGCGCAGGCGCAAACTCCCGCCGCGCATGCTCCCACGACGGCCAGGAAGCCGGCTGCCCTTCCTGGGCTTGCCCTGCCTTCCCTTTTAAAAAAAAAAATCCGCTCTGTTGTTTCACCGCTTCTCTGCCCCAGAGAACGACAGTTGTGGATTTTCGGAGCAGAACTGTTTGCATTACACGCCTACTACGGGGCAAAAACCCGAAGAAATGCAAAAAAATAAAAAATAAAAATAAAAATAAATTTTAAAAAATCCCCAGAATGTTCAATGTTTTTGATATATCTTGTTTATTAAGTTATTTTGTTCTTACTTATTTGCTCCTTATATAGTGCACAGTGGTACCTTGTATAAAGTAATTACAGTAATTCATTCCAAATGAAATTATGTTAAGCAAAGTTTCCTTTATACAAATTTCCCATAGGAATTCAATGAAAACAGAGTAATCCCTAATTGCAAATATTTTTATGTTGTATGGATTCACCCCATATAGACGATTCTGTTAAGAAATTTCCCCTATCTCTGGAATTTTTATGTTGTACAGATTTTATGTTACACAAACCGTTTGTTATACAAGGGTCCACTGTATTGTATTGTATTGTATTGTATTGTATTGTATTGTATTGTATTGTATTGTATTGTTTTGTATTGTATTGTATTGTATTGTTTGTGGGTCTGATTTCTGTTCAGTTTTGTAAACCGCCCAGAGTAGCCGTGTAGCTAGATGGAGCGGTATAAATTTAATAAATCAATAAATGAATAATCATGATGGTACCTTCTTAAGCTGTTTAAGCTTCCAAGGCCACTGCTTGAGACATAGAGCAAGGGAATGACCTGGTGGAATGAAATATCAGTTTCATAAAGCAAAGCGTGCTGCTTCTGTATCGCCCCATAGCGCTTAAATCACTCTCTGGGGGATTACAATTTACAGTGGACCCTTGTATAACAAACAGTTTGTATAACATAAACTCTGTACAACATAAAAATTCCGGAGATAGGGGAAATTTGCTTAACATAATCGCCTATGGGGAGAATCCGTACAACATAAAAATGGGATTACTCCATTTTAATGCATTCCTATGGGAATTTGAATAAAGGAAAATTTGCTTAACATAATTTCATTTGGAATGAATTAATTCCTTTATACAAGGTACCACTGTAATTATATAGGCTGAGGTTGGTCTTGATTAATAAATGTTTAATAAATTAAACTTAATTAATATTTAATTTAATTTTAATTTTAAGTTTAAGTTTAGTAAATTAAACTTAATTTGATTTAAATTAAATTAAATTTTAAATAAAAATAAATTTAATTTTTTTAAAAAAATAAACCATCTGCTGCAGGTTATCCTTCAAAGAAAAGTAGATGGGAAGTGTGGCCTGTGGCGTAGAAGAACATTCTGGCTTAAGATCTTAAGCCAGTGGTTCGCAGTGAGCACAGCTGCTCTGTGTAGAATAGCTTAAGATAGAAAATCAGCCATCATTGATGCACTACTGCCCAGAGTGGCCCTATTTCCAGATGGTACGGTACAGAAATGAGTTTACTCCCTTCTGGTGTGTGTGAATGATATCAAGAGAGACAGGAAGAAATATTTTTGCAATAATTATTTTTGATTTTTCTTGCAAGCTGTTTGGGACAGACTGATATCTTAGATGACGGAATAGAAAGGATTGTAATAAATAAACCCCAGAGACTCTGCCCTCCTGGGAAAGTGGCACGGGACATCAGCTATCAAGGTAAAAGTGGAATTCGTGGGTAGCAGTGAAAGAGAAGGCACGAAAAAGTCTAAATCAGAGTATCGGTATCAAAATATTAGAATGGCCTTGTGGCTAGATGGGTGGTATAGGAGTCTAACAAATAAATTAATAAATACTGTCCGCGTTATCTCACATTTGATGCACAGTGACCCATCGTCGGTTGGACACTATTGGATTTCTTTTGAAATCAGTACTGAGTACAGGATTGTCTGCATCTTTAAAAAGAGAAGCACAAGTAGATTTATTTAAAAATGGTGCAAGTTCACTGCAAATCAGTTACAGCCATTTTGTATATTTTCCTTATTGCTTTTTTCATGGGCATTTACATGGTAACACCAATGCAGTAACAACCACGAAAGTTTCCGTGCTTTGGGGCATTTTCAAAATATGAACAGTAACCTTTGCCTTCCAAAGTTCAGACCAAATGAGAATTTTGGAAACGGAACAAAATCCTCATCCTCATCACCTCTGCACATGAGATGCCAACTGAGACCCCAGACTTTTTATAGGCCAATGAATGCTTGGAATGTTTTACTTGGGGACTTGTGTGTTTTATTCCACATGTCTGAAAAAAAAGTGGACTGGATCCACGAAAGCTTACATTAAAAATCAAAAATCAAAATGTTCTGCTTATATACCGCCCCATACCACTTCAAGTAGTCTCTGGGTGGTTTACAGTTTTAATTCCTAAAGAGCTACGAAGTCTTTGTCTTTTTATTTATTTATTTATTTATTTATTTATTTATTTATTTATTTATTTATTTATTACACCCCTTTGACTTTTTTGGATGATTGTATATATATCAATTCTGGCTGTTCTCCCAACGAATGAAATATGTTCTCAATTTGTCAGGCAACTGTATTAACCTTTTGCTTTCAAGGACATTAACCGTTGTGTGGATTGTGTTTTTTATTTTTTATTTTTTCATTTTTTCGGAAAAAAGGAGGTTGTTGTTTCCAAAAGCAAGCTGCCCGGTTGCCATGGCAACAGCGCTTCCTGGTTGGCGCCCAACAGGGAGAGAGAGAGAGAGAGAGAGAGAGAGAGAGAGAGAGCTCTTGCCCCGCCCCTTCTTAGAGTCCGGCGCTCGGCTCGGGCGCCCTCTCCCACTCGGGGCCGCTCTAGGCGTGGGAGGAATGGACGGATGCCCGGAAGGGGGAAGGAGAGTGGCCGCCCAAAGCCGACCCGCCGCCTCTCGCTCGCCTTAGCCGCGGGTCCGAACGGAGCGGGTGCCGCCGATTGGCTGGGAAGGCTTCGCGGAGCATGCGCGCTGGGTGCAGCTGGGCCGCGTCGCGTCGCGTCGGGTCGGGTCGGCCCCTCCCCACTCCCGCTCCGGCTCTTAAAGGGACCGCGCGTGGATTTTGGGGAGAGGCTGCGGCTACGGAGACAAGATGGTGAGTGGCGCGGGGCTGGCAGGGGATGGTTCCGGGTGTCTCTTGGGATGCCTTCCAGGAGGGGTAGAAGCAAGAGGGTCTCCTGGCTGGTCCTGTGAAACCCCCTCCTCCCCTTCCCTTCCCTCCCCCCCCCTCGGCTCTGTCCCTGGAAGGCGCTGGGCTGGGATTCTCCTCCTCCTTCACGGCTCCTACGCAGAGGGAGAGGAAAATAAACATTAAAATAAAAGGCAAAAGGTTTCCCTCTAAAGGCAGCTGTGATTTCTTTCCCCATTTTTTTTTCTTTACGCCCCGCGGGACTGGCATTCCCCAAGCAAAAGAGATGCAATGGTGGCCGTACACACGTATTTATTTATTTATTTATTTATTTATTCATTCATTTATTTATTTATTTTAAGGCTTGTATCCCGCCCGTCTTCCCGAAGGAACTCCGGGCGGTTCACAACAAAGCGTGCATACACACACACGCACGCACGCACCCCTCCCCCAGCAAGAGTGCTGCAATTGTGACACTACACACACACACACAACATCTTCCCCAGCAAAACAGCTGCAATAGTGGCCCTAAACACACACGCACGCACGCACACACACACACACACACACACACACACACACACACACACACACACACACACACACACACACACACACTCCTCCCCCAGCAAAAGAGCTTCAATTGTGGCTCTAAACACACACACACACACACACCTCCCCCAGCAAAAGAGCTGCAGTTGTGGCACTGCACACACACACACACACACACACACACAATATCTTCCCCAGCAAAACAGCTGCAATTGTGGCACTACACACACACACACACACACAACATCTTCCCCAGCAAAACAGCTGCAATTGTGGCACTACACACCCACACCTCCCCCAGCAAAAGAGCTGCAGTTGTGGCTCTAAACACACACACACCTCCCCCAGCAAAAGAGCTGTAATTGTGACCCTACACGCACGCACACACACACACACACACACAAAACCCAGCCGGGGTGTTGCCAAGATGGGTTGAAGGGGACCTGCCCTGATTTATTTATTTTTATTGGCGCATGCTGGTGCATACTAGATGTTTTGGAGTGGCATGAAATGAGTGAAAAACAAATGAAATAAATGCAAGTTAGTCAGTGTTTGAATGACACTAGTATCCTGTATTGCATTCCCATTTACTTTATTCCAGATAAGTACTCTCCTCCTCTGTGTCTGTGGAGATTCTCAGTCACCCAGGTGAGGTTATCTGGGAGCTGTTGAGTCATGGCAACTGGACATCTTTTCTTGTGGGATCAAACCCTTTTGCTACACACCCAAGTAGCTTTGTCAGTCTGGCAGGTCACTGTCCAGCTAACAAGCCTATTCAGACCAGGGTGATGTGATATTTATTTATTTATTTATTTATTTATTTATTTATTTATTTATTTATTTATTTAATAGACTTGTATACAGCACCATCTGGCAAACTAAGGTGAGCCATAAATTCGAAGCCTCCCACCAGCTTTTTCTCAGACTGATGAAGCTACTTGGACGAGTAGCGAAACATTTCAGTCCCAGCTGCCATGATTCAATCTCCAGATACTCTCCTGCATCCGCCTTTGGCCCTTTGGGTGTTCTACTGAGCATGGCCAATGATAAGGTGTAGTGAGAACTATATATGTCTGGAGGACTTTGGGTGTTCCACCCTTGCCTTGGGGCCAAATTCACTGTCACGCAAAATAGAGATCATGTTCCTTGATGTCACTTGCTGTGCTCATGAGCATTAAGCAAAGGGAAATGAGAGGTGACGCATGTGATCATGCCAGTGCAATCATATGCATTAGAGAGCAAAACATGTGTCCAGTGGATTGCCACTGAACCCGTTATATCCCTTGTAGTCATGTTCTTAGATAGTGCATCTTCCAAGCTGCTTCCAAGCCTGCTGGACAATTGTTCTGGATTGCTTGTAGGCCCATCCCATTTAAATATACTTGGAAGTACAGTGATACCTTGTATAAAGGAATTAATTCATTCCAACTGAAATTATGTTAAGCAAATTTTCCTTGATACAAATTCCCATAGGAATGCATTGAAAATGGAGTAATCCCATTTTTATGTTTATGGATTTTCCCCATAGGCGATTATGTTAAGCAAATATTCCCTATCTCTGGAATTTTTTATGTTGTACAGATTTTATGTTATACAAACTGTTATACAAGGATCCACTGTAAATTTCATTCAATTAAAGGGGGCACTAAAGGTATAGAAAGACATTATATGCTTTGGCAAAGTTATGAATCATCCACGAAGTCACCTGGGAGTGAAAGTTACTGACAATACAATTTTAATCAGAGCAAGACATAATAAAATTGGTGGATCCCCCCCCCTTTTTTTAAGAGACATGAATCCGAACACACTATTAAAACGGAGTAAGAAGGTGGAATTCTCTTTTTTTCTCTGTTGTAAGGCATCTCCCTTAATGGGAGAAGTCAGATACTCTATGTAAATAAGGATGAATGAGGAGCTGCGGTGACAGTCGGGTTTCGCTATTGTGGTGTGAAAGGTGGGACTGGATGCTTTTTGTTCTCTCTGTGTGTGGCCACTGGCATCTGAGGGAAGAGGGCTAATAGACAGTGGAACCTCTCAAGGCAAATGCCTCGTAAGACAAAAAACTTGTAGGAAGAAAAAAATTCTGGGAATACGCATGCTTTGCATGACAAAATATTCCCTATATGGAATGCTTTGCAAGATAAAAAAAAAGTTCCACATGTACCCAGGGGGGAAAAAACCAGTTATTTTTGTCTTTGTTCTAGCCTCCGGAATGGATTAATCCATTTCCAGTGCATTCCTATGGGAAACTGTGTTTCACAAGACAAAATTTTCATAAAACAAAGTACTGTAATCCATAGCCTCCAGAACAGATTAATCCATTTTCAACGCATTCCTCTTTTAAAGCGTGTTTCGTAAGACAGAATTTTCTTAAAACAAACTGACCCCTAGAACGAATTAAATTTGTTTTAAGAGCTACCACTGTATGTGTGTTTGGACTGTAGAAGGGAAATTGTTTTTGATTGCCTCGTTTTTTTTATTCTCTGCAAAATAGTCATTCCTCCTAAACTCCTCCTAATGCTGTATCTGGAAACGGACCCTGTTTTCTTGGGTAAGAAAACCTGCTTGGGTGATGGCTTTTGCACAGAAAGAGCAAAAGTTTGACTGGCTTTCAGCTCTTTTTGTCTGTGAGAGGCCGCCTTAGTCTTAAATGGGGCTACTACGTACCGAGAAATGTAGGGCAAGTGTGTATTGGAAAACCTAATCCAGTTTCACTGTCAAGATCTCTATAAACAGCCCCCCCTCCCTCCCTGGAATCAGGTGCTGTACTGGAGTGGAGGCTTCTTTGCTACACTTTTGCTACTCTTCCAGCTCTTTCAGAAACATGCTAGTGTTAGTCCCAGCAAGATACACGATACAGTGGTACCTCGGATAACGATGGTAATTCGTTCTCCGAGGTTAGTCGTTATCTGAAACACGTCGTTATCCGAAATGCAGTTTCCCATAGGAATGAATGGGAAACCATTTAATCCGTTCCGGAGCCTAGGAAAAAGGCACGGACACCTGGTTCTTTGCTCAAAACTCTTTATAAAGTGCACTTTAAAGGTACAGATGCAATGCCACCCGGGATAACTCTTTTTTACTGATGCATGCTGGAAATTCGTTATCCGAGGCAGTCCATAGGCAAAATTCGTTATCCGGGGCAGCCCATAGGAAAATCCGTTATCCAAGGCAGACCTAGACCTAGAAATTGCGATTCGTTATCCGAGGCAGCCCATAGGGAAAATTCATTATCAGAGGCAGTCCTATACCCGGAAATTTGCAGTCGTTATCCGAAAAATTTGTTATCCGGGGCAGTCGTTATCCGAGGTACCACTATACTTCCAATGACATTCACATGAATAAAAAGATAACCTCTGCTCCCCTAAAAGGGTTGCAATCTAAATATCAACACTCACCTGGGCTCACATTTATAATGCAACTGAAACTAGTTTAAGTTATCATGCAGAAGTGATTCCAGTCCCTCACCCCCCTCACCCAACACACACTGGAAACAGGTAACCTGAAGACTTGCAAATGCATTTTCCCTCTCTTTTCCTTGGTAACAGGATTGCAATACAATTTTGTAATGTTCAAGGGCTCCTTGCTAGTCTTAATCAGAATCAGAATCCTTTTTATTGGCCAAGTGTGGTTGGACACACCCATAATTTGTTTTGGTAAAAAAATGCTCTCCATATATAAAAGGAAATATAAGAATCATATATTCAACAATAAAAACACAGTACAACAATACAATATTACCTATTATAAAAAGGAAGAAAAGAATTAAAAATTAATTATTCAACAATTTGATAGCACTTGGAAAGAAACTATCTTTATATCTAGTTTTCCTAGTATGCAATGCCTGAAAACGTCGCCCTGAGGGTAACAATTGAAACAGGTTATGTCCAGGATGTGTGGAATCGGTATATATTTTCATCTCTCTCTTTTTAGCTCGTATGGTATACAATTCCACAATATATGGCAAATTAATAAAAATATTTTTTCTGCAGTTCCAATTATCCTTTGAAGTCTATATCTGTCCTGCTTAGTCGCAGAACTAAATCCAGACAGTTATAGAGGAACAGATGATAGATTCAATAACACCTCTATAGAATTGAATCAACAGTTCTTTTGGCAGTCTGAACTTCCTAAGTCCTGAGATGAGCAGATAGGTGGTAAAGTCACACATCATTGCAAGTACCTAGAAGGCAGCTTGTCCTGGGCTGTGTAATTCTTGGTGTAATTCTTAATCGTATGTATTTGTCATCATAACTGCCACCAGGACATATTTTTTGAACAAAACTTGTCTGAGCAGTTTTTGGAGGTCTGACATGCAACTCGTGTGCTCCATGACGGCGCTGTGGCTCTTCTGTTTTGTATCAGCTCCTATTTTCAATATTAGATTATTTTGCAACTTGCAGTAATTCACAGCAGTTTGCCCCTTTCCCCCTCATCTGTGCTGAAAATGGGCCACCCAAACGTGTTCTGCAGCACAGAATATGAAGACTACTCTTTTTATATTTTATATAAATCTGTATTTTAATAACCACACTTGGAAGAGAAACTCCAGCACATCTGGAGAGTACCCGCGTTGGGGAAAGTAGGCAAGGGCCAGAAGTCTGCTAGAAACCAGTGCGTGCCACCAATGAGGTCTTAAAATCCTTTGTCAACAGCAGTTCCACTCATGTTAGTGGGGTCATGGACTTCATCCCCAAATACGTGCTGTAGTTGAGGTCCAGCGTGTGAAATACTGCTTTTGTCTAGAATCCTCCTGAAGTGGCAACAGGGAAAAATGTGCCCGACTATAATGACATCTCTGTTTGTTCATCCTCCCCTTCTCTCTTCTTTCTCCTCCCCCCCTCCCCAAATTTTCTCTCCCTGCAGAGTGAATCCCTGGTGGTTTGTGACGTCGCGGAAGACCTTGTGGAAAAGCTGAGAAAATTCCGCTTTCGCAAAGAGACAAACAATGCGGCCATTATCAGTAAGATGAAAGGAGCAGCTCTCAAAAGTTGCAAGGCTTGGAGGGTGGAAGGGTGGGGGGTTAGGAGGAAGAGAAG
This sequence comes from Phrynocephalus forsythii, assembly GCA_029282475.1. Classification (NCBI taxonomy): domain Eukaryota; kingdom Metazoa; phylum Chordata; class Lepidosauria; order Squamata; family Agamidae; genus Phrynocephalus; species Phrynocephalus forsythii. Next base: position 208,010,127 of record JAPFRF010000001.1, read on the forward strand.
TCCTTACCAAACCGGAGCCGTATGGCCAGGAGTTTCATATTTAGGCCTGTGATTATCTGCTTCTGAGAGTTGAAAGAATTTATGTGTCTCAGGGCCAGCAAAGACGTGATCAGCTGTGCTAATAAGAGGGGGCTGGAGTGGGGGTGAGTGACTGAAGAATATGACCTTTGAATCCCTGGCTGAGATAAGTTCTTTGCCATGAGTTTGCTGAGCAGTCACTGGCATGCTGACGCCCAGATCCTCGACTCCTTTCCTAAAGTATGAGAATAATGCCAACTTACTGTATTTACTTAGACAACCTCTCTCAACCTGGTATCCTGGGACGTGTCTGTAGCTCCCATCATCCCCAGCCAGTAAACCCACTGGCCCTGCCGGCTAGATGTGATGGGGATGATAGATTCAGTTTCTAGCCTGCCCTCCTTCATACGCGTCCACGGTGGCTAGCAGTGTTTTGAAAGAGAACACTGTTTATAATGGGGCATTGGGATATGAATGTAATGAATCAAGCATCTGTATATTGAAATGAGTAAAGGATGCTGCTTATGTACCACCCCATAGTGTTTATGACACTGTCACAGCAGTTTGCAGTTCTGTCATGTAGCTGCACATTGCCCCCCAACCCCAGTAATAAAAGCACAGAGTTAAAGTTGAATGTAAGAAATCCCCAAAAATCACTGCAAAAACTACACGAATTAAATGAGAGCAATAGCAAAGTAAAGCGTTCTGCTTTTATACCGCCCCATAGTGCTTAAAGCACTCTCTGGGCGATTTAGCAATTTAATTATGCAGGCTACATATTTCCCCCACCTGGGTACTCATTTTGCTGACCTCGGAAGGATAGAAGGCTGAGTGAACCTTGAGCTGGCTACTTAGAATTGAACCACTGCACTATGAGTGGGAATAGTTAGATCAAATGTGTGCCTTCAAGGAAAAATAGACGGGAACCATGGCCCAGGGCGTAGAAGAACATTCTGGTTTAAGAAGTAAGCCAATGGTCCACAGTGAACACAGCTGCTCTTTTTATAATAGCTTTAGATAAAAACCAGTTCAGGCTACTGATCGCCAACGTTCTATGAGGACATGGCACTTGAACAACAAGAAGAAATGTGTGTCTGTCTCCCTAACAGCTTGTACAAAATAGCTAGTAAAACAGTACTGCATTTCTCTGTTTGGCACTCCGCGCCACAGTGCAGCGGTTAAATGCCTGTATTGCAGCTAAAACTGTGCTCACCACCTGGGGTTCAAACCCAGGTAGCCGGTTCAAGGTCCACTCTGCCTTCCATCCTTCCGAGGTCAGTAAAATGAGTACCCAGCTTGCTGGGAGGGGGAAGGGCAATGTGTAGCCTGCATACTGTAATTAAACTGTAAACCGCCCAGAGAATACTTGAAGTGGTATGAGGTGGCATATAAGCAGAACAAACACTTCCAACACAACCCAAAAGGTGCAAAACGCAACACAGTGCTGAACTTTGGGTGTGTGTGTGTGTGGATTTTTATGGGAAGCGAGTTCCAGCATTGGGGTGGCAACACTTAGAGAGATCTCTGTCACATCTAGGCCTTCTACACAAGAGGGAGTACAGAATCTAGACAATTACAAAACAGCAAAAACTACGCCTATTGTATCTAGGATCCCTCCATATGCTGCGGCATCACAGAGCTTTCGCTGCATGGACGTAATCCCAGATTGTTTGATACTGGGGCAGGGGGTCAACGTAACAACATAAAGAACATAGAAAGATCATTGCTGGATCAGGCCAAAGGCCCATCTAGTCCAGTTTCCTGTATCTCACAGTGGCTCCACCAAATGCCTCTGGGAACGCACGAGACTAGATGTCTGTCTCCTGCAACCACTCCCCTGCATCTGGCCCTTGAACTACCGTATTTTTTAAAGCCCGGAGATGACACATCTCCATCATGGTTTGTAACCATAGTTTGATGGACTTTTCCTCCAGGAATCTGTCCAATCCCCTTTTGAAGGCATCCAGGCCAGATGCCATCACCACTTCAATTCCTGGAAAGATCCTAGAGAAGATTATTAAACAGGCAGTCTGCAAATATTTAACAAACAATGCTGTCATTACAAGAAGTCAGCACGGGTTTCTTAAAAACAAGTCATGCCAGACTAATTTGATCTCTTTCTTTGATAGAATTACAGGCATGCTGTGGATATTGTTTATCTGGATTTTAGTAAGGCCTTTGATAAGGTTCCCCAAGGTATTCTTGCTAAGAAGTTAGTAGAAAGTGGGATAGATAGTGCTATTGTTAGGTGGATTTGTAATTGGTTGACTAATCGCACCCAAAGGGTGACCATAAATGGCCTCTCTTCAGCTTGGAGAGACGTGACCAGTGGGGTGCCCCAGGGTTCTGTTCTGGGTCCAGTGCTGTTCAATATCTTTATTAATGACTTGGAGGAAGGAATAGAGAGTATGCTAATTAAATTTGCAGATGATACCAAATTGGGAGGGGCTGCAAATTCCCTGGAGAATAGGATGAAAATCCAAAAAGACCTTGACAGACTAGAGTGCTGGGCCAAAGCTAACGAAATGGATTTCAACAGAGTGAAATGTAGGGTACTACATTTAGGTAAAAAAATGAATTGCACAAATATAAGATGGGGGATACTTGGCTGGAGGATAGTACCTGTGAAAGGGATCTGGGAGTCTTGGTGGACCACAAATTGAACATGAGTCAGCAGTGTGATGCGGCGGACAGGAAAGCCAATTCGATTCTTGGTTGTATCAACAGAACCATAGTGTCTAGATCAAGGGAAGTGATAGTGCCATTCTATTCTGCTCTGGTCAGACCCCACCTGGAGTACTGTGTCCAGTTCTGTGCGCCTCGATTTAAAAAGGATGTTGACAACCTCGAGCGGGTGCAGAGGAGGACGACCAGGATGGTTGAGGGTCTGTAGGAAATGTCTTATGAGGAACGGCTTAGGGAACTGGAAATGTTTAACCTCTCTAAAAGAAGACAGAGAGGGGATATGATAGCTATGTTTAAATATTTGAAAGGAGGTCATATTGAAGAGGGAACAGGTTTGTTTTCCATAGCTTCAAAGACTAGGACTCGGGGCAATGGTTTCAAACTACAGGAAAAGAGATTCCATTTGAACATTAGGAAGAACTTCATGACAGTTAGAGCTGTTCGGCAGTGGACTATGCTGCCACGGAAGGTGGTGGAGTCTCATTCTTTGGAGGTTTTTAAGCAGAGGCTGGATGGCCATCTGTCGGGAGTCCTGTGATGGGGGTTCCTGCATGGCAGGGGGTTGGACTGGATGGCCCTTAAGGTCTCTTCCAACTCTATGATTCTATGATTCTACCTCCTGAGGCAGGGAGTTCCACAGACTAACAATGTGCTGGGTGAAAAAAAATATTTTCTTTTGTCTGTTCTTACTTTCCCAGCCTTTAAGTACATGAACTGGCTGATGAAAGTTGTCCCAGAGGGAATGGTTGCTTTAAAAGAGCAACTCTTATTACGTTTATTGTATAGATGCCTATAAAGCATGATGAAGAGTTACAAGCAGATCGTTTCATTTTGGATCTGTGTCACTTCTGCATATTTTGCCCCTGCAGGGATCCTGAGAGTAGGCATCCAAGGCAGCTTCATACAATGGTATCTGGGGAGGGGGGAATTTGCCCCCCCCTGCCTACAATGTGGAAGTATTGAACGCTAGACACGGCATGGTTTCTGTCTCCATCTAGTGGCCAGGCCTAGTAACCACATGCTGGGAATACAGTGGTACCCCAACTTACGATGTGCCTGATACAGGAGAAAACCAACTTAACGAGCGGAAATCCACTGGTGGTTTTCCCTGGCGCGTTATGAGTGAAAGACAGGGGTTCCTTCGATTTACAAAGGAAACTTATCTTAATGTCTTCGACCATCCAAGGCAAGGTGTGGTGGCTGCGACCACCACTTGCCTCGGTTGCTCGAAGATATTTTAAAAAACACACTCCTCCCCTTACAACCCGCCCGATGTGGGTGGTGGTGGTGGTGGTGGGGAAGAGCGGGTTTTTTAAAATGTCTTTGAGGCAAGCGGTGGTGTCGGAGCCGTTCCGCAACCACTGCTTGCCTCAAAAACATTTTAAACGACCCACACTTTCCCCCTCAACATTCCCGATTGGGGGGGGGGGAGGAAGCGGCGGTTCGTTTAAAATGTCTTTGAGCCACTGAGGAAGTGGTTCTTCGGTGGCACAAAGACATTTTAAAGGACCCATTGCTTTCCCCTCCAAATTGGGCGCATTGGGGGAGAAGCGGCAGGTCGGTTAGAGACACCTGGAGTCCCGTGTCCAGTTCTGTGCACCTCAGTTTAAAAAGGATGTTGGCAACCTCGAGCGGGTGCAGAGGAGGGCGATGAGGATGGTTGAGGGTCTGGAAGAAATGTCTTATGAGGAACGGCTTAGGGAACTGGAAATGTTTATCCTCTCTAAAAGAAGGCTGAGGGGGGATATGGTAGCTATGTTTAAATATTTGAAAGGATGTCATATTGAAGAGGGAACAGTTGTGTTTTCCATGGCTTCAGAGACTAGGACTCTGGGCAGTAGTTTCAAACTACAGGAAAAGAGATTCCATTTGAACATTTGGAAGAACTTCCTGATGGTTAGAGCTGTTTGGCAGCTCTAGATGCTGCCACAAAGGAGGGAAGATGCTGCCACAAAGGAGGGCGGTGGAGTATCCTTCTTTGGAGGTTTTTAAGCAGAGGCTGGATGGACATCTGTTGGAAATACTGTGATGGGGTTCCTGCATGGCAGGGGGTTGGACTGGATGGCCCTTGAGGTCTCTTCCAACTCTATGATTCTGTGATTCATACCAAGGATACAAACAGGCACAGCCGATCTTCAAGTCAGAGAGTAAGAGGTTTGAGTAACATGAGGTTCAAAGCGAAGTCTGTTTTTAATTGCAAAGTTTGAGTTGTAGATTCAGGTTGACTGCTTGTGCTAAGACAAGGGACTGCATCAGAGAACGGAATCCCTCTGTTTGTGGCCGTTCCTTCCGGTCAAGAGAGGCAGGAACGCAGGGGCGGCGTGGTGGCTTCTTCCATAAACTCAAAACTCACCTTCTGCTTCCCTTCCCCCTCTTACAGTGAAGATTGACAAGGAGAAACAGCTGGTGGTTCTGGATGAAGAACATGAGGTACGTCTCAGGGGGGCTTGTCTCACGATAAGGTCTGTCTCCCCCCTCTCTGAAGTTACTGATTGTTGTGTTGTGGTTGTAACTTTCCCAGGGCATTTCTCCCGATGAACTGAAAGACGAGCTTCCAGAGCGGCAACCTCGATATCCTTTGTGTCGGGGGCAGGGCGCAGAACATGTTAGTTTGCAAAACCTAGTCTTGGGCCCTGGGAAGGTCTCAGCGGATGGGCTGAGTGCCTTGAGTTCTGGCACAGGAACAAGATGGGCTTGGAAATTATCAATGCCTTGTAGAGCTGAGTGGCTCTGTCTAGGATTCCGTAAAGTGGGTTGAGAGCCACAGATTGAGACTGCTTCTTCTTCTTCGTTTTTACTTATTTTACTTTGGACTAACGTTTTCAGAATCTCCCACCCAGGGAAAACCTGAGAGCTGCAGGATTCCAAAATGTAGCTTTCCCGCCATCTCGCTTTGTCTTTTTCTTGGAATGTGACAGGTGGCAGATGCATGTCTGTCTGGATATTTAGGGTCTGTGCATGTGAATATACAGTTGTGTGAAAAACAAAGTACAGCATTATTTATTTATTTATTTATATATTTACATACCACCCGTCTTCTAAACAGAACTCCGGGCAGTTTACAGTAATATGGGGTAAAAATATTCAAAATAAATAAATATGTATTTATTTGTTAGATTTCTATACTGGTAGGGGGCCACTTCCCACCTTGCTGTCTTGGAAAAAGATCAAGGTGTTGGAAAAGGGAGAAGGTACACATGTAGAGTAGGGATGGGCACAAAATGAAATGCTGTCTCGTCATGTCGTTAGGTAATGAAACGACACGACACGGGAAGCAGCATGTTGTTACAAACAAAGCAAAATGTTTTTTTGTTGTTGAAATGAACCATTTTGTTCCGTCTGTAAGCTGCTTGGGGGTGGGAAAAAAGTTTTTTTTTAAAAGCTCCAGCCTTTTAAAAAAAACTTTTCCCCCTCACCCAAGCCACGTTTGCCAGCTGATCGGCGCTGGGGTAGGGGAAGAAACGTTTTTCCCCTACCTTAGTGCCGATCAGCTGGGGTGGCTTGGGGGAGGGTAAAAAGGTTTTTTTAAAAAGCCCAGGGCTTTTAAAAAAACTTTCTGTCCCTCAGCCACTTTCCAGCCCCTCTCCCCCGAACCACTTCATTAGTGGTTTGTTTTGTACAAATTTGTATGAAATGAAACAAAAATGTGGGGGGGGGCAGGAAAGGAAATACAGTATTTTCGTTTCGGGCCAACTCTATTGTAGAGCACTGGATTAGCCACTTACAGTTGGCTTGGGGAGAGTTGAGCACAAAATGGCTGCTCCAAAAGTCTAAGGGCCCGTTCTCTCTCTCTCTCTCTCTCTCTCTCTCTCTCTCTCTCTCTCTCTCTCTCGTCCTGCCTGTTCATTTTCTTTAACCTTCTGGAAACATTCATTGTCTACAGCTACAAGTACCAGCATGATGATGGAAGGGTCTCTTATCCCCTGTGCTTCATCTTCTCCAGCCCGGTTGGTAAGTAGAAACCACGGTCAGGCTTGTGGTAGGACAGGTGGAAAGACAAAAGCAGCCGGCTGCAGCCCGGGATGGAAAGCGTCCAAGGGCTCAGAGCAAGTAGGTGGCACCCCTCAGATTCAGACTTAGGCTGGCCGAGTGAAATGCATGACTTTCCTGGGATCCTGCTCTGCAGTTTGAAGGACTTCCAGAGATGGGGGTCCTTCTTTTTTTCTGCAATAAAAAGGGGTGCCTTTGGAGAGAATGGGAAACAGGGGCCGGCAGAGCGAGGGATGAGATGCAGAAGGAGAGAGGAGCCGGAAAAAAAGTGGGGCAGTGTACAGTAGGACTCCGGTATCCGCTAGGGATTGGTTCTAGACCTTCACCAAAAATCCCCAAAACTGCTGTTTTGTGACGGTAGCTTGCTTTATAGCTGCTGTTTTATGACAGTAGTTTGCTTTATGGCTGCTGTTTGTGACAGTAGCTGGCTTTGTTTATGACAGTAGCTTGCTTTGTGGCTGCTGAATTATTTATTTGATTTTTTTCCCTCTGCCATCCATGGATAACTGAATCAGTGGATATTGAATCAGTGGATACGGGGGTCCTATTGTATTTCTCCCGTTCCCTTCTCTCTTCTTCTTACGACACCTTGTGTCAGCCAGGTGTCCTTGGACTCCCAATTCCCAGGAGCCTTTGCCACCAGCCATGGTGACCCGGGACTGCTGGGAGCTGTTTCTGGTGACTCGAAGCTAGGAACCACTGTCCTACAGCATAGAAAGTCTGGGGACAGTCAGTGAGTCTGTTCCCCTGCAGGCATCTGCTTGGTAGACACCAACCAGGGAAAACATGAAGCCCCTTTGAGGGTGCCGTTGCTGACCAGGCCAAGAGAGCAAAAGGCAGAGAAAATAATTTCTTCAGTACCGCCACTCCCCACCTCGGTATTTTTCCGTGTATTTATTTATTTATTTATTTATTTATTTATTTATTTATTTATTTATTTATTTATTTAAATGTACTTATATACTGCCTGTTTTCCCCCAGGGAACTCCGGGCGGTTTACATCAAAAATAAATATAAACAATCAGACAACAAGTAAAGCAGTTTAAGACAGAGTAATCTAACAGAGCAAATAAAATAATAAAAGTAATTTAAAAAATAGTAATAATTAATAGATATCAGATGGCGGGTTTTAAAAAAAACTATAACACTATACAGTAGGCCCTTGTATAACAAATGGTTTGTATAACATAAAATCTGCACAACAGAAAACATTCTGGAGATAGGGGAAATTTGCCTAACAGAATCGCCTATGGGGCGAATCCATACAACATAAAAATGGTGGCAATTAGAGATTGCTCTGTTTTCAATGCAATCCTATGGGAAATTTGTAAAAAGGAAAATTAGCTTAACATAATTTCATTTGGAACGAATTAATTCCTTTATACATGGTACCACTCTCTATGAGTCTAAAATTATTAGACTAGAAATTGAGGGTTATCTATGGAAGTAAACCAAGGAGAGAACCGCACAGTTGTGAAACTGTAATTTTGAGTTGGAAAAGTGGGTGTCATCTTATACATGGGGGTATCTTACAGATGGAAAAATACAGATACAGGCGTGCCTCGGTTTACGAACACCTCCGTTAACGTAATTATTGGTCCACGAAAGGAAATCCATTGAAAATAATGCCTCGGTGTATGATTTTTTTCTTGCAATACCTTGGTTTACAAACATTTTTTGTAATGCATTGTGAAAAAATTACCCAGGATGCATTGCGCCCCCATGCATTTCCTGTTTACAAATTTTCCGCGATATAAAAGGTCCTGGAGAACGCATTAAATTCTTAAACTGAGGTATGCCTGTATGTTCCTTCTGAAGTTTCATCTACTCTTTCCTTTGTCTGTACTCTGTGTGTGTGTGTGTGTGTGTGTGTGTGTGTGTGTGTGTGTGTGTGTGTGTGTGTGTGTGTGTGTGTGCACAACATACTAAGGGTACCTATAGTGAGTTATCTTCACAAGGTAATGTCAGATGAGGATAACCATAGCCAAATATACCAGGAACTGTAGAAATGTTGGAAATACGTATGTGAAACTTAGGAAAGTATTTTGTAGAACATTATTATGGAAGTTTATTGTTGTGGTGCAGTGGTTAAACTGCTGTACTGCAGCACTAACTCTGCTCATGACCTGGGGTTCAATCCCAGGTAGCCAGCTCAAGGTTCGCTCAGTCTTCCATCCTTCCAAGGTTGGTAAAATGAGTACCTAGGTTGCTGGAGGGGGTGGGCAATGTGGTAGCCTACACAATTACTTGTGAGGCACCCAGAGGGTGCATTAAATGCTATGGGGTGGTATATAAAGCAATATAGTTTTTTTTTTTTGATTTGCCGTTGCATCTGCTCTAGTAAGATGGCTCACTGGGCAAAACATATGGCCTGCTTTAATGCTTTGGGGTTTTGTAAACAGAATTGGCTGCCGTTGAATTCAGCAGATCCTTCTGAGCGGCTTAAAGCTCAAATAGAACAATGAAGAAGGATGGTTGTTTTTTGTTCTCTCCTTCGTTATATAAACTGGTGTGTTTATCAGAATGTTATATGAACTTCTTTTACTCAGTAAGACTGCCTAGGAATTGTACAAGGCGGGGAAGCAATTAAAGGAAAACCAGAATTGGAAACGGAGCATTAAAAAAAACAACTGTAGAAGACAACCAGGTGTTAAAAATTCCAGAAAAAGCTGACTGGAACAGGAAGGTCTTCACTGCCTCTGGAGACTAAAGAGCAAATGGGGTGGATCTCTTCCCACTAGCAAAGGAGTTCTGCAGTCAGGGAGCTGCCACAGAAAAGGCCCTGTGCCAGCTTCCCCTTGTGTTGATGGGACATGTTATCGGGCCTTTGAGGATTGGGTTGTCAACGTAGGAATTTAATCCATTCCGAATGCATGCTCTTAAGTCGAACTACGCTTAAGTCGGGTTGTGTGTGTGTTGTGTCATTACAGTCGTGACCGACCCTTCGTGACTCCCACGTCCATGGAGTTCTCCTGGCAGGAATACTGGAGTGGCTTGCCAGTTCCTACTCCAAGCGCCTACAGCACCGGGTATTCCCTGGTGGTCGCCCATCCAAGTCCTAACCAGGGCCGGCCCTGCTTAGCTTCCGAAATCAGGCGAGATCGGATGTGCTAATAAGTTAGAAAATTAAAAAAATTGGGGAAAAAAGTATTTGTAAGCCGAGCAGACCATATCTAAAATTTGTAAGGCGGCAGTTAAAACGCCAACAGTTTTCTGCTCTTTAAGTCAAATTCCTCTTAGGTCGATCTTCTCTTAAGTTGGGGTACCACTGTATTAGAAAACTGAAGTAAAATAGGAAATAAAATAGCCCCTTTAATAAAGTCCTCTTCGTCAGCCTGTCAGTTAAAGGAAACCCTGCCTGGAGAGAAAAGACTTTGTCTGCTTTTGGAAGGACCTCAAAGATGGGACTGGACTGGTCTCCATTGGCAGGGAGTTACAAAGTCTGGGAGCGGCAGCTGAGAAGACTTTCTCACATGTCCTCACCAGGTGCACCTGTGAAGGTGGTGGGGCTGAAAATCTTAACAGATTACAAACCATGATTGAGATGTGTAACCTCCAGGCTTAAAACCAGGGTACTTCAAGGGCCAGATGCAGGGGAGTGGGATCAGGAGACAGAGATCTAGTCTCATGCACTCCCGGGTGCATCTGGTGGGGCCACTGTGAGAACCAGGAAGCTGGACTAGATGGGCCTTCGGCCTGATCCAGCAGGGCTCTTCTTCTTAGGTTCTAAGCATTATCTGTTGGAAAAAAGGAACTGGGTTTGACTGAAGAAGGCTTCCAGCCAAAACAGACTTTGTAATAGGACTTCTGCCTCCTCCTCCCTTCCTCCAATTGCAGGGTGCAAGCCTGAACAGCAGATGATGTACGCTGGGAGCAAAAATAAGCTAGTCCAGACAGCCGAACTCACAAAGGTAAGGCTTGAACCTCCTTGTTTCTTTCCCTGTTGTTGAACTCTTGGATTGGTTTTAAACACTGATGTTATTGCGATACGTGTCATTTGCAATAGCCAAACAACAACAACCACAAAACACGACAACCCTTTTCCGAAGGGAAACTTGGAAGTCTGGATTGCACAGTAGGGCTTCAATGGCCTGATATCTTTTTACTCTCTGGATTTGGCCCTCTTGTAGCTTTGATGTAATGTTGTCTATTAATGCTGCAAGGCCTGTCTTGAACATGTCTTAATTCAGGGGTGCCCAAACTGGGCTGTATATTATCCCTCCTCCCGACCCTGCCACCCCACTGCAAGCCCCACCCACTGACCCATAAGCCCCAAGCCGCCCACCCGCAGGGGTCCTTTTCACCAAGGAGAAAGGGAGGTGGGGAACAAGGAAGTAAAAAGGACAGTGGTACCTCTGATAATGAATTTAATTGGTTCTCAGAGGCAATTAGTTATCCCACCCCAAAAAGAGGCCTGTTATCCCACCCCCACAACATGGTTTCCCATTGAAATGAATGGGAAACCAATTAATCTGTTCCAGAGGTCCAAAAAAGGCAAAAAAAACCCTGGGGGAGGGGGGTCCAGACCTCTTTATAAAATGCACTTTAAAGGCTTGCAGTGCTGGAACGTCCTCCAGAACAAAGGCCTGGGGGACGGGGGTCCCCTCTTTATAAAATGCACTTTAAAGGTTTGCAGTGCAATGCAAACATGGACAAGAGAAACCAGCAAGACTACTCCAGCCTGTTCCCACCCAAAGTGCAATGGGAAAAAATGCAAACAAACATAAGCAGGAAGAAAAATCCAGCCCATTTTTGCCTGCAGAGCAATGAAAAAAGACTGCAAACACAGACAAATGAAACTAGCTGTACTACCTCAGCCTCTTCCACCCAAAAATGCAAATAAAAGCAGTGCAAAGATTAATAAAAGCTAGCTCCCTATCTTACCAAGTTCGAAAGGTCCAAATCCCTCAGCAAAACATGTCCGGAATGGCTCCAAAACACTTTGAAAAAATGCTCTAACTCAGGCATGTCCAAACTCCGGCCCTCCTGATGTTTTGGACCACAACTCCCAGAATTCCAAGCCTGTATTTCTAATGGCAAAGGACTGTGGGAGTTGTGGTCCAAAACATCAGGAGGGCTGAAGTTTGGACACGCCTGCTCTAACTCCTTCCACCCCTCCACAAACTATGCATCCTGCAATGCATGCAGGGTACACATGTTTTGCAAGGCATTATGAAACATTTGTTATCCGAAAAATTTGTTATCCGAGGTATGACTATACTCTACCAAAGCGGGTGGTAAACTCCATCTAAGGCTAAATACTGGCACAAGACCGATAGTCGACAAGTACCGTAAGGGAAAGTTGACTATACTCTAAAATAAATAAATAAATAGTTTTTTGTAAGAGGAAAAGATTAGTTGAGATACTGACCACATGTGCATGTGCGCGCACACACTCTCCCACCCCCTCTCTCTCTCACACACACACACACACACATGAACAAATGTGTTGTGTGTCCAGTTTTTTGTATTCCTAACTTCAAAAATTATCTTAAGAATTCCCCAGGTATCTGGAAGTTGAGTCATGGCTACTGGACTTCTTTTTTGAGAGATAGAAACGTTTCGCTGTTCATCCAAACAGCTTCATCGGTCTGAATACAGCTAGTGCAAATCCTCCATCTTATATATAGGCAGCTTTGACCTCTTGTCACCCTGGCCTGAATTAGGCTCATAAGATGAACAGTGGCCTAAATTTCCCAGGTAGAAAATCTGGAAATTGCAGCCCAGAGACCCTCACCTGCAAGCATCTGGATTTTGCTCAACTGGGCCAGGGCCTGCAGGGGCTGCCTTGGGGCTTGCACCTGGCTCTCCGTGTACAAAAAGGAAACTTCTGCAGTGCTTCACTGAGAGCCATAGTCTCGTTGTCATTCAGGCAATATAGAAGGCACCTCCCAAAGGACTACAACTTAAGAGCCCCGTGGCGCAGTGGCTAAATGCCTGTCCTGCAGGTAAAACTGTGCTCAGGGCCTGGGGTTCAATCCCAGGTATCTGGCTCAAGGTTCACTCAGCCTTCCTTCCTTCCAAGGTCGGTAAAATGAGTACCTAGCTTTCCGGGGGGATGTGTTGCCTGCATACTGTAATGAAAATGTAAACTGCCTAGAGACTCCTTGAAGTGGTATGGGGCGGTATATAAGCAGAACACTTTGCTTTTTGCTTTCTTAGGAAGCACGTCAACAGCTTCCTTTTGTATTCATCGGCAGCAGGAAACAAGGTCCCGAATAGACTCTGGTCGATATGAACAACATATACCGTGTTTTCCCGAAAATAAGACAGTGTCTTATATTAATTGTTGCTCCCAAAGATGTGCTAGGTCTTACTTTCAGGGGATGTCTTATTTTTCCATGAAGAAGAATACGGTACACATTTATTGTTACCTTATTATCGGGGAGGCCTTATTTTCGGGGGGGGGGGTTGACTTATATTTCAGTGAGGGGCAAAACTGTAAGTAGGTCTTATTTTCAGGGGATGTCTTATTTTCGGGAAAACAGGTTAGGTGTCTATAGATGTAGGTCTGTGGACTGGGAGTGCCAGAATTCTGCCTGGAGAATTCTGGGGGTTGGACTCCAGAAAACCTGAATGATACATCCCTAGGAGTTGGTTCAGGACTGGTGCCATCGGGTCTCTAAGCCTCATGCCAAACAACCATCTGTCCATCATAGTTGGCACTAAAGGTGTTCTGCAGAGTGTGTTACAGGAGTCCATTGATTGATTGAATGATACTCCCCGACTTAGTAGGAATCCACAGTCCTGGGTAGTGGACACAAAGCAAATTAAATCCACAACATCAACACCCCTCCCGGAAATTTATTTATTTATTTTATTATTTATATACCGCCCGTCTTCCGAAGGAACTCCGGGCGGTTTACAGCAACAACAATGATAGCAAGCAACAATACAAAACGAAAAGAAAATAACAATATGAGATAAGAAAGGAATATAAACAGATGCGAACAGTAGCAAAATCATACGGTGGCATTAAATCAGACTCCAAAGCAAAAACGCACAAACAAATGACTCTGAAATCTCTCCCAGTTTCAAGTTGATGGTAGGGGCCTTTGAGAGCTAGCTACCTGCCTCCTTTGCCAGGGGAGCTTTCCCTGTGTGATTACAACCGTTATTGTCTAACAGGCACCAATTCCTGTTTCCTCGTCCGCGGCAAGGGCCTTCCTGCCTCCGTGCGGGTCTGCATCTGCCAAGGGGATTGTTTTCAGATGGCGTTTTACCTCCCACTTGTTGTCCTACTGCCCTCATCTCCCCCTCCCTGAAAAGATGGTTCCCTGGCATCTCCCACAACATCCCCCATACTAGTCCTGATTGCTATATTGATGGCGGCGGCTGCCTTTGTGCTAGGTTGGATTTGTCCTACGTGATTGCTTTCAGGGTCCTCTGTTTTTGCTCTGCTGCCCCCCCCTCCCTCCGCATCTATGGATTTAAATCAATGCCTACGTCAATAGCTGCCCAGGCAGGCCGGGTTGACATTAATGCCACCTGGCAGCCGCTGCCTTTCTTTCTTCCCTTCCCTGTCGTGGTGTCGAATTCAGCTCAGCCATGCCTCCTTTTTATCCTCGGACAATCCGAGGGAACCAGGAGATGCCTCACCTTCCCGAACAGCTGACCTTGCACCCCACCTTTCATCGGGCCCATGAGCTTGGAACAGCTGTTTTGATGATGATGATGATGATGATGATGATGATGATGATGATGATGCTGATGATGATGATGTGGCGAACACAACTGCCAGGTGTTAAGCTGGAGTTGGCTGCCTCCAATGAGCGAGCTCTTTCCAAGAGCCTAGGATGACAATAACGTAAAGTTAAGCAAAATGGCCTGCTTATATCCCACTCCATACCACTTTAAGTAGTCTGTGGGTGGTTTACAGTTTTAATTACAGTATGCGGGCTACACATTCCTCCCCGCCTCCCCAGCAAGCTAGGTACTCATTTTACCAACCTTGAAAGGATGGAAGGCTGAGTCAACCATGAGCCTGCTACCTGGGATTGAACCCCAGGTCGTGAGCACAGTTTTACCTGCAAGACAGGCATTTAACCACTGCGCCACGAGGTTGTAATATATGCTGTTCTTAGTAATGTCACCATTTGTAGTTGACCGATGTTGATCTTGTCAATGGCTTTATTATTATTATTATTATTATTATTATTATTATTATTATTATTATTATTATTATTATTATTATTAAACTAACTAACTAACCACACAGCTAGCTACAGTACGCTGGATTTTGTAATACAAATCACTAGTCGAACGCTTCCCAAGCATTTAGGACTACGTGATGTATTGGCGAATTATGTGACCAACTCCCAGTAAGGCGGCTTTCTGCAGCTGACCAATGGTTGTTGTTGTTGTTGTTGTTGTTGTTGTTGTTGTTGTTGTTGTTGTTATTTTGGACCACAACCTGTCTAGACGCCATAGATATTCCTGGAATTATATCTTTAAAACTTTTCTAAGCTGGCTCGCTGAGCTAAGCTTGTGCATTATTGCCTGTATTTTGGGGGAGGATGCCTATGACATGTCACTTTTTCTCTCTCTTCAGCCTATATTTGAATTTACAATTGGGTTTGAACACGTTTGTGAGTAACCTGATGAGAAAGGCCAGATTAATCATAAACAGGCTTAAACCTGTTTGCAGATGGAGGCCTTGACCGGAAAAGAGCTGTAACATGTCACAGAAATGTCTTGTTATCATTCCGGCCTTTCTCCCCCACGAAACTGGGCCCAGTTTGGGACACCACTGTACAGTAATACCTCGGATAACGAATGCCCCTGATAGGGCTGCCTCGGATAACGAACCACAATTTCTAGGTATAGGGCTGCCTTGGATAACAAATTTTCTCTATGGGCTGCCTCGGATAACAAATTTTCCTATGTGCTGCCTCGGATAACGAATTTTCCCTTTGGGCTGCCTCGGATAACGAATTTCCAGCATGCATCAGTAAAAAAGAGTTATCCCGGGCTGCATCACATCTGTACCTTTAAAGTGCACTTTATAAAGAGTTTGGAGCAAAAAAAACAGGTGCCTGTTTCATTTTCCTAGGCTCTGGAATGGATTAATCGGTTTCCCATTCATTCCTATGGGAAACCGTGTTTTGGATAACGATTTTTTTCCCAGATAACGAATTGCCTCGGAGAACGAATTAAATTCGTTATCCGAGGCACCACTGTATTTTTAAAGGAACTTAGAAGTGTTTGGACACAACACTCCCTTGTTTGCTGCTCTTGATTGCTGACACAGCCTCAAGTTCTCTCTCTCTCTCTCTCTCTCTCTCTCTCTCTTTCTCTCTGAAACAAGGTGTTTGAAATCCGGAACACAGAAGACCTCACTGAAGAATGGCTTCAGGAGAAGCTTGGCTTTTTCCACTGAAAGTCGCCTGGCGTGTCCCCGCCTGGGCGCCAACTGAATCCAGCCCCAATGCCTCCTTTTTAGTCCTACAAAGAATGCACTGTACTTAAGGTTGTTTCCTGCAGTGTGTGTATGTATGTACATATATCTATTTTTGTGTGTGCAAAGTTTATACAAACAAGGGGAGGAGGCGCCTCCTGCATGACCAAACTTTCCCCAGGGGGGGTGTCACTCTAACCCCCCCTCCCCACTGCCACCCTCCCTCCCTCCTTTCTTTGTAACTATTTAAAAGGGAACGATTTTCTTCTGCAGGGACAGTAGTTATTTTTATTTTTATTCTTTTTATTTTTGCACTCAAGGAACTACTATTTCTCAGTGGCTTGGTCCAGATTTTGTAACTGTTTACCCTTGGGGGTGGGTGGGAGCATCATCTCTGAAGGAGGACTTCCTGGAAAAGCCCCCTGGAGAGGGACAAAGCTGCCTATATTATTCCAGGTTGTACTGGTGGCGGTGGGTTTAATCTAGGGAAGTGTCCTGACTCAAAAGTGTTCGTAGCTTTTGCCCCCTGGGAGCTATTAATTTGTTCTGTGTCTGCAGAAAAAAAAACTTGACGTAAATAACTTGTGTGGAAATGAGTACTGTATTCAGTCACTTACTCAGAGCGTGGAAGAGCTAGTTTGGCCTGGAATTGCCAGAGTTCCCCATTTGGCCGTGTTGCCTGGGAGGTTCTGGGAAAGAGGAAGTCACAAAACAGATTAAAACCGCAGCCTAGGCCTTCCAAGCTCTGAGCTTGTATCTGGGCGTGAAGGGTTTTGAACTGGCCTCCAATGCAACCTTTTTGAACTTGTGTGCATATGGGGAGCATGAAATAAAAACAACAAAAAACACAAAAAACATGGTGACACCTTAAAAACTTAATTTTTTTAAAATGTGAGCTTTCGTAGATAGGTGCCACTTCGTCATATGAAGTGGACCTCGTCCACGAAAGCTCACATGGAAATCAATAGAAAAATGAAGTCTTTAAGATGCCACCCCCTGGCTTTGTTTTGGTTTTGTCTTTTTTTTTTTTAACTTTTAACTTTTATTTTAATGTTGTCGTCACCAATAATGTTTGCACAGAGTAACCCATCTACCCGTCCTGCTTCCTTTCTGAATTACCAGTACCGATACTAACATCTGTTGCCTCCTAACATCATCTTTTAGGACCAATCTTCCTTTCTTTTCCCTTCTCTAAAAATTCCAGTTATGCAGCCAGTTGATGGTGAGTCAACATGATTCCACTCAGGGGTCAGCAACCTGACCCGCCTATTGTTTTTGTGGGGGGGGGTACAAGGTAACATTTGTACTAGTCATATGGAAGGTAGACTTTGAAAACAAAACACACAAACCTCTTAAGGGCTTGGTAACAAATCCATTCCGAACCTCTTGACCCCGTAAACGAATGCTTCTCTTGTCTGCTCTTCTTTCTCCTTTTATACAAGCACTTCTCAATCTGTGTGCCTTTAAAAAAAATCTCTCTCGACTGATTGTAAGAAAATCCTACACTGCCAGATCTTTTTTTTAAAAAAAAACACTTAAACTTGATACAGGCCAGCTTTGTATTAAAATAAATAAGAATAAATAGGTTCAGACATGTTTTCCTTTTCTCTTTATTAACTTGAACTGGAATAGGGATAGACGGTGCCACGTATGCGCGCTCTCACGCTTACCTGGAACATGGAAGAGATAGTTGGCCTGCAATTCCTGGGGTTCTTTTGCCTGGCGAAAAGCCCCGGGCAGGATTAAGGGTCTGTATTTTCTCCTCTTCTTAGCTCTCCCTTAAAAAAAATCAGTAAGTAGCATCCTTTTTGTTACCCAAAAGTGCAAGGAAATTCCCTTCCTGAAATCCTGGTTTTCTGAATTTGGCTTCTTTGCTTTCAGTCCTCCCCCCTAACGGTTGCCCTTAGCCTGGGAAAAATAGAAGCCAGTTAGGAAGAACCTGCTGGAAAAAGATGGAAAAAGTATGAGAAAGGAGAGGAGGTTAGTTCTTGGCCCTTCTTTCTGTGATTAATACTCAAGTCCCAGAATCTTGCCTCTGTTGTTGTTCAACTCAAAATGCTTTGAGTTTGAATCACAACTCTCTCTCTCATTCCTCTCCTCTCAGTTGCCCCCAGGAGGGTTTGAGCAAAGGGGACTTGGACCTTTCCTGTCGAGGCGTTTCCTCCAGAGCAGTGATCAGCAGCTAGGAGACTGCGACTCCCATTGGCCCACCCCATGGGATGTGCTGGCTAGGGCTGGTACGGGTTTTGCAGCCCAACGGCACGGCCTCAGTGGACCGATTTCTGTTTTAGAGGAGCTCCCCTCCACTGCCTCTGGGTGTATCGAACTCTTTTGCCCTAGGTGTTGCGGGCATTGTGCCCCAGTGGGTTGATGGGCAACCACACGAGGCCCAGAAGACTTCCATAGTAGCTGCTGCTGCTGCTACCCTGAAGGTCTACCTTTCCAGAGACCTGAGATGGGCAACTTTTGTAGCACCTTGAGAACAGCAGGGAGTAGGATAAGAGGGCGCCTTCTCAGGGGAAGGATTTGCTAGCTAAGAGGCAGCCCGTCAACCATGGACAGCTTGGCCCTGACCTGGGGAGGGGAGAGGAGGTTGCCGGATGCTTCTTCTACCCCAGTGGTTCTCAACCTGTGGGTCCCCAGATCTTCCTGGACTGCAACTCCCTGAAGCCTCCACCGCTTCCAGTGCTGGAAGGGGTTTCTGGGAGTTGCAGTCCAGGAACATCTGGGGACCCACAGGCTGAGAACTACTGTTCTACCCACTTAAACCATATGTCTTTGGGCGACCCTTCCAAGCCATCACCAACTAAGTTGTGCCTTGTAAAAAAAAATGCTGCCTAATCCGACTGCTTGCGATGCTGGCATGGAAGCTGACGCAATGGAGCTTTTGAGGCCTGGACAGGAGGTGGTGGTGGATTTCTGCTTGGGTCAAAGGGAGGGCTCCCAGGAACTCCTGGAGAAAATGGGGACATCATTTACCACCAGTGCCCAGTCTGTAGGCGGAAGGACACAGATAGGAGACAGCCGTTTAGTGTCTAACGGCACAAGTAATTCGGACCACATGAAGTTTGCCTCATTTGAAAAACATACAGGGGAGTCTGATCTGGCTTCCTTACAGTGGGATTGTTTTAACACTTTCCCTTCCCCCCCTTTTATTTCTTTAAAATCGAACCCATTCGCCCCAACCACCATGGGTTGATGGGTGACGTATTCCAACTCTTGGAGGGCCACAGGTTGATAATACTAGTTAAAACTAATTAACCGTCTTCTTCCTTTCTCAGTGGGACATGCATTCCAATGTCGATATTTTTGTTTTGTTTGGCATTGCTGTTGTGTTGAACAGTCACTCTCCTCGCTACCAACATCGGGAAAGTGAGAGGGGTGCCAGGCGAGAATCCTGTAAGAAAATACTACTTTTTATAGCTTAAGTTGATACATTTTGTATTGAGAGTTATTCTTTCTTTCATGCGCTAGTACAGTAATTGACTATACTTTTTGCTTAATCCGGGGCTGCCGAAAGCAGACTTGGAATACTATCTCAGCTTTATAACTTGGAAAAAGGTGAACTGGAATAGTGTTGCCTGAATCTCCTGTGAACTCTTCAGAGTAAAATCCTGGTGTTGATGCAAAGAATTAATAAAGCCTACGGGGGAAAACTGGCATGGACCTTCTGTTCTAGTCAAGAGTTTGTGGTGAAACCGAACACAAGATACCTAAAATAAATCCTGCATGTTCTGAGAGAGCAAGGTGACGCTCTCTCTCTTTTCTGCCATGAAATGAGCAAGTGGAAGGACAGATTGTACACAGTGTAACCTACCAAGAGTCTTTAGTGATCCTGCATAGCAGGGGTGTCCAAACTTTTTGCAAGGAGGGCCGGATTTGGTGAGGTGAAAATGTGTGGGGGGGGCCCCCAGGTCGGAGTTTGGCCTGGACAGGGGTCCTCAAAGAAAATGTGTGACACCACTGGGGGCCGAACACAGCCCCCCAAAAGGCCGACATTTTAAATTGCCCATTTGGCCATCTGGTGCCTTGACCATCTGGTCGGCGGGGGGGAGAGCGGAGACCTTGCCGTGGCCCTCCCACTTTGAACTGTCCCACAGCTAGCATGCTGATCATCTGGGCGGTGGGTGGAGGGAGTGGGGGAAGGACATGCAAAGAAGGCGGGAGGCTTGCTTGCTTGCAAAGCCTGGGGTAGGTGTGGGGGTCTGCAATTGGTCCTGGGGGCCGGATTCAGGACCCTGGGGGCCATCCGGCCCCCGGGCCTTAGGAGGACCCTGCTCTAGGACATGGAGGCGGGAGGTGCTGCAACGTGGGGGGGTAGGCTGGGCAGGTGACTTGGGGGGGCGGGATGGACAGAGGCAGGGAGGGCAAGCAAACCATAAAACCACAAACTGATGCCTCCATCCGGTATGGGGAAGGGCCAGCTGGCGGGGATGCGTGACAGGCTGAGCCAGTGGGGAGAAGAGGCTGCGGGCCACTCAAAATTTGAAAACGGGACACATTTGGCCCCCGGGCCTGACTTTGGACATGTCTGCTGTATAGAGATGGGCACGAACTGGTTCATCCCGGTTCGTAAAGGCGGCAGCCCAGGTGCTGCTGCTGCTCACTTACTCTGCCCCCCTCTGGATCATTCAGGCACTGCCATGTCCCAGTTTGATAGCTTCCTCTAACCTCCTTGGCTGATCTTCCAGTCCTGGCAACAGTTCAGGCTTCTCCAGATGGGAGCTAGAAGAGGGTCTGCCTACCTGTGTGTGTGTGTGTGTGTGTGTGTCTGTCTGTCTGTCTGTCTGTCTGTCTGTCTGTCAAGAGAAGGAGTTCCTGAGTGGCTGCTTCTTCTTGTCAGGGAGACTAGGACTCAGGGCAATGGTTTCAAACTACAGGAAAAGAGATTCCATTTGAACATTAGGAAGAACTTCATGACAGTTAGAGCTGTTCGGCAGTGGAAGATGCTGCCACAAAGGAGGGCGGTGGAGTCTCCTTCCTTGGTGGTTTTTAAGCAGAGGCTGGATGGCCATCTGTCGGAAATATTGTGATGGGGTTCCTGCATGGCAGGGGGTTGGACTAGATGGCCCTTGAGGTCTCTTCCAACTCTATGATTCTATGATTCCCTATATTTCCGCACAAGCATGGCAGATGGGTTCCGTAGCAGAAGGGACTTTGGAAACTGAATAAGCCAACAAAGCAAAGAGGACTCGAATGTCTAGCAGAAAAGGCTGTGCGGGGAAGCAGAACTCTTATTGGCTTGAGAAGATTGGCAGGGAAGCGTGGAGTTTGTTGCAGAAGGAACCGAGAGCCTACACAACATCATTTTAACGGAGGTTTCAAGAGTCAGGCATCGATCACGGGGCTTGTACGTGCCTTCTGCCTCTTGTTTGCTGTCTTAGGAGTTAGCATCTGTTCCTTCATGCTCAGTGCTGCTGCATTAACCCAGGATGGGAATACTTCTGGGGAGAAGGCCAGTGGGAACCCACCACTCAGGTTTCCTAGGCTCTTGCATAAACTGGATAAACTCCACCACAAGCATTCCTCCAGCTTCCCGGTAAAAAGATGCTGACCTATGTCCGGGCATTGAGGAAGACCTGCAGCAGGAGTCCCTGGTGTTTGGCCATGTTAGTCCCTTCTTCAAACCCGATCCCGATTTATAACTGTTTTTATAAGCCTAATATCTGCTTTTTATAAGCCTAATATCTGCTTTTTACAAGCCACAGCACGGTTGGGTGGTAGAATTTTACAGCGTGTTCGATTCTTAGCCTAAATGCCTTGAAAATCAATATAGAACAAAACTGGGGGGGTGGGGTGGGGGGGCAGGCACGGGTGAGATTTTGTAGGGATTGAGGCTGCACATGACACATTTCTACTCTGCCTCTTTTTTGATGAGGTATGGCAGGACTTGGGATTTGGGGACAGCCAGGGAGGAGGTGTGGGCGTGGCGGTTCAGCTGACAAGAGCGCTGAAATGGTCGGCTGCAAAGTCGGCAGCTCAGGGGTTCGAATCCCGGGTGCCACGCAGCGGAGTGTGCTCCCGCTGTTAACCCCAGCTCCTGCCAACCTAGCAGTTCAGAAGCATGTCAATGCAAGTAGATAAATAGGTACCACCATAAAAAGTGGGGAGGTAAACAGTGTTCCGTGCAGCCATTCTGGCCACATGGCTACAGACTTGCACAACACTGGCTGTTTGGCTTGAAAACCAAGATAAGCTCCACCCCTAGAGTCAGACATGACTAGCATGCATGTGTGGGGTGGGGGGACAACTTTTACCTTTTAGGGAGGGGGTATCTGGTTCCTAAAGCAGGTGTGGGAAAACATGAAACCACTGGTTTTACTGGGAGTGGCTGTCCCACTGCCACTTGAGAGAGCCAATTGACCTGCAGTGTTCCTGAGCCCTGATGCTCAAGTCTTGAACGCATTTTCTCCCTTGGACACTTTTATCTAGGGGAGTGGTTCTCAACCTGGGGGTCGGGACCCCTTGGAGGGGGGTGTCGAACGACCATTTCACAGGGGCCACCATGAGCCAGTGAAGAAAAAGGCACCAACGGCTTGGGTCTGGAGGAGGAAGGGGGGTGGGGAAGAGTGAGTTACAGCTTGATAGGTTGGAGGGGATGTCCGTCAATGGCACCAGAGGCTGCAATTGGCTGAGGGTGCCTGTAGAGGGCAGTTCTCTAGGGCCCCTGTGGCAGTGGCCAGCCAAAGGGAGCTTGTGGCCTCTTCCAAGCAGGGCAAGGGGGTCACCACCACATGAGGAACTGTATTAAAGGGTCACAGCATATTAGGAAGGTTGGGAACCACTGAGCTAAGGCATCTGATGGCAATTCCAGGGCTGCTACTGGAGCCTACTGAAAGACGAACGGAAGCCAGATGTGTTCCGTGATGAACTTTGCCTTCTGATGCCTGCTCTGTACAAGCTTGAGAGCAACTCAGCTTTTAGGGCAGTGGTGCTCAACCAGTGGGTCCCCCGATGTTCCTGGACTGCAACTCCCAGAAATCCTGGCCAGCTCAGTTCATGATGAAGACTTCTGGGAATTGCAGTCCAGGAACATTTGGGAACCCACAGGTTGAGAACCACCATTCTAGGGTAAAAAGAAGGAGTCTTGTGGCACCATAAGGACCTAGGTTTTCTATAACAGAGGCTTTTTGCAAGGCAACTAGTGTAGTATAACAGTGGATAGAGTGACGGACTGGCATGCTAGAAACCAGAGTTCAAATCCTCTCTCAGCCATGGAAACTCGCTTCTAGGGGCTCTGGTAAAACCACACCTTGGATTTTCACTTCTCTTTAAAGCCTTATGAGGATAGCTATATGAATCGGTTCCAACTTGACAGAACCTCACCTACTTGAGTTGCAGCCGGTGCTGTCTACCCTGACGCAGAAGCTCACGCCAAATTGTTGCCACAAGGCGCTTTGGTTTTGCCGCTGCAAACTTACCCTGCTCTGTTCCCTGGGAATTTCTTCTTTTTAGGTGTTAATGCCCGTAGACGTGTCCTTTGGCTCTAAATAGGCCTTTCCCCCTGCAAGTGGAGAAGTTGACCTGAAAAGTGCATCACACATTGGCTCCTGGAGGACGGGGAAAGGCAGGCTTAACTGGGCTGATTGTTTGCTTCCCGTGTGATATAAGGATTTTTTTTAAAAGGTGTAGAATAAAAACCTGGATTGCTGTGTTGCTAGTGGAGCAAGCACCTTCTCCCCCCTCCTTGGCGAACCCCAAGCTTTTGTCTTTTGCTGTGTCCAGAGAAATGTATTGACTCAAAACAGTTGCGTACGCTCTCCCATGTGACATTTGTTCAATAGAAACTATAGATCCGCCAGCCTGTGGTGAGTGGAGAATTTAACTAGGGTGATGGGCACCGCATTTGGCTTTGGAGTGAGATGCTACAGCAGCATGCGTTAGGTGTCTGTGCACTCTCCTTCGTTGCTCCTAATGCGCACAGCAAATGTTTTGGTAGAGGAGTAGAGTGATAAAATTTAGAAAAGGCCAGGTGACTGGTGTACGGTTCGGTAGAAGGATCCACATCAAAGGGCACCCAGGAAGGGTTTTTTTGTTTGCTATTGCGATGGGTTCCTGTGCCGTGAAGTTCGAAGTGTCCAGAGATATGTAGAAATGCGGTAGGGAGAGGAGTTGAATTGAACATGGGCAGAGGAGAAAGAAGGTCAGCAGTTCTGGTAGGCATGAGGGAGATCTCCCCGGAGACGTTCCTAAAGCATTTGACGTATAGCACTCTTTAAGAGGTACAAGCTGGATTTTGCTTCAGGATTGGTCATCAGGGAATGAGCCTGCTTCATTTGCAAGCGGGATGACTCCTGCATGAAGGTTTGAAGGAATTACCTGCTGAGAGGGAAAGCATTGAAACAACAGTATAAATATGCAGCTCCTTATAATATGCAATTTTGCGCAAATTGGCCTTGTCCAGAAGTAAAATATTATGACTTATGCTTCAGTTTGTTCTGCTGCCAAAATGTTCGCTTGCTCCATTGGGTACAGAG
This sequence comes from Phrynocephalus forsythii, assembly GCA_029282475.1. Classification (NCBI taxonomy): domain Eukaryota; kingdom Metazoa; phylum Chordata; class Lepidosauria; order Squamata; family Agamidae; genus Phrynocephalus; species Phrynocephalus forsythii. Next base: position 208,034,694 of record JAPFRF010000001.1, read on the forward strand.
GAGGGCAACCAGAATAGATGAAAGTTTGGAAGAAATGTCTTATGAGGAACGGCTTAGGGAACTGAGAATGTTTAGCCTTTCAAAAAGAAGGCTGAGGGGGGATATGATAGCTATGTTTAAATATTTGAAAGGATGTCACATTGAAGAGAGAACAGGTTTGTTTTCCATGGCTTTCAGAGACTAGGAGTCGGGGCAATGGTTTCAAACTATGGGAAAAGAAATTCCATTTGAACATTAGGTAGAACTTCCTGATGGTTAGAGCTGTTTGGCAGTGGAAGATGCTGCCACAAAGGAGGGTGGTGGAGTCTCCTTCTTTGCAAGTTTTTAAGCAGAGGCTGGATGGCCATCTGTCAGAAATATTGTGATGTGGGCTCCTGCATGGCTGGGGGTTGGACTGGATGGCCCTTGAGGTCTCTTCCAACTCTATGATTCTATGAATCTATGATTGACCAAGCTGACTTTACGACTCACAAAGGTCAGGTGTCTCTTAAATTTCAAAGACCCGAATACACTTTTAGGAATTAGAACCCAGAACATGGAAATAATCATTATTGTGGTGGGTGGAAAGAACGCTGGTGCCCAGATTCCCTCCGCTTATATGGCCAGTGGAATGTCACGTGCTTCTTAAGATGCAAGAAAGTTTCTGCTATAACAAAAACTTGTTATTCCTTAAGGTGCCACAAGAGTCTTGGATGTGGAATTCTGAGTGCCGCCATCCACGGAACCCATCTCTGTTGGGGGGTGGGGTGGAGAGACTGCTGGAACAACGGCTAAACCTGCTGGCAGTGGTAAAACACAAACAGAGCCCTGATAAATTTATCTTTTTGGACTACCATCTCAGAGGCCGTTCTGGGAATTGTAGTACAAAAAGCTTAGCACCCCGTGCTCTGTAAAAATGTGCCTTCCAGAGAAAGTTATTTTGATAAGAGGAATGCCCGCCGCAGCCTGCCTCCTGCCAGGAGGGCAGCGCAACCAGGGCCCTCCTGCAGCTCCTTTTGAAATTTGTCCTTTAGCACCAGAGGGGCCTCATCCAGCCCACCGTTGGGCGTTTAAGCATCTCATGATTTCATTGAGAGATTTGTTATGTTTCGCCCATTGCAATGAATAGGATGGGGCCAGGGGAAGTTTAATGCTGGTTGTATTGTGCACACCAAGTAACAAGAGTACAGTGGTGCCCCGACATGAGAAGCAGCTCGACTTAAGAGCAATTCGACTTAAGAGTGGAAAACTGTTGGCGTTTTAACTGCCGCCTTACAAATTTTAGATATGGTCTGCTTGACTTACAAATATTTTTTCCATTTTTTCCATTTTTAACTTAGTTTTTCATTTTTTTAGATAGGTACCCTGACTTAAGAGTAGTTCGACTTAAGAGCATGCATTCAGAACGGATTAAATTCATAAGTCGAGGTACCACTGTATATATATTTATATTTTAAATCTATTTTTTCAATGTTTTAGATAGGTGCCCCGACTTAAGAGTAGTTTGATTTAGGAGCATGCATTCGGAACAGATTAAATTTGTAAGTTGAGGCACCACTGTATTCTGGAGAAAAAAATGGGTCCGTGGCTGGGAGAGGAGGTTTTATCCAGCCTAGTAAATTTTTTTTCTTAAATTCTTGATTGTAATGTGTGGAAAAGCTCTCAAGAAAGCACACCAGAGTCGTATTTCAAATGGCGGAGGAGCCCTCCTGGGCAGGCGCCTCTAAAGTTCCAGAAGTCGGGATCAATTGGGATCTGCCAGTTTGCACAACTTGCAAAGATGAAGGTCTCTAAGAAAGTGACGGGCGGACGCCTTTCCTTTTCATTTCAACGGTGATTAGCTGCCACCCCACCAACCCCTCCCCACTTGGGGAGCGGGTGTGTGGGACACATCCTTCTCAAACAACAACAACAGCCACCAAGAAAGGGTAGGGCTGCTGAGACCAGTTTGCTCGTTTCCGCAACTGTTGTGAAAGGATGTGGTCCACAATTTCCGATATTTAAAAAGTTTTTTTTTAAATGGGCAGGGTTGGGAATGCAGTTAGGACTGCTTTTGCCTCATCTGCCCTGATTTTACTTTTTTAAAGGATGAGTGCAGACCCTCCAGTTCAGTCAAATGGCCAACACCATTTCCCTGTCGAATCTCTCTCTCTCTCTCAGGATGCATCTAGTTTTACAGAATAACTGTGCTTTCCCGGACTGTGTTTAAATTCCCTCTATAAATGTTTTGGGTAGCAATCGGGGAAGCCCTGGGGTGGGGCGATGGCACAGGAATGACCCTGCTTTTACCCTTGACTGCTTATCAACTGGTAGGAGTCCTTCAGGAGGTCAGGCAGTGATCTTTCTGTATTTTAGGGTCCAGGACCTTTTACAGGCAGTGTATATGCTCTGCTGTCTAGCCGGTAACCGAACAATCATGCCATGTAACATTGGGCGTGGGTGGGATTTAGGTGGGTGGGAGGAGGTTGGGAGGGGATGAGATGGGGGGGCTAGGATCTCAGTGGTCCTCCGTGAGGTGCATCTTGGCCACTCGTGCACTCCAGGGTCCAGGAAAACTCACACTTTCCTCGTGACAAGTTATTTTGGACATGGAGGCGCTTCTGTGAGCAAAAAGTGTACAGTATGTTCTTTTCGTTCGCTGATCTGGTTGAGCTAATGAATGGAAAGCCCCCTGACAGTTCCATGAGACTATCCAGACCGAGAGCTATCACAGTGACTGCACACTTGGGGTTGTGTTGTTTCTTTGTTTTATATGCTCCTCTTAGTTGACTCGGCATGTTTTTAATTTGAAACAACTTTTTTGAGGGGGGTTGTTTTTATTTTTTTTCGGCTAAGCATGGTGCTTGTACTGGTACAGATGAAGATACAATGTTAATAAATGAAATCTATTAAATCTTCCTCGTTGCTTTCTTCTAACATAAACTTTTTTGCAGAATGAGAACCTGAGAACCAGCTCTTGTGAGGAAGTACATGTCACCGATTCCATGTAAACCTGTTCAGATGGGCAGCAGAAAAACACACACCATAACAATAGATTCAGGTAGATCCTACTAGGCAGGAATGATATGATAGCTGTGTTTAAGGCATTTGAAAGGATGTCATATTGAAGAGGGGGCTGGCTTGTTTTCCATGGCTTCAGAGACTAGGTAGAGGATAGGATGAAAATTCAAAAAGACCTTGACAGATTAGATTGCTGGGCCAAAGCTAATGGAATGGATTTCAACAGATGGAAATGTAGGGTGCTACATCTAGGTAAAAAGAATGAATTGCACAGATATAGGATGGGGGAATACTTGGCTGGAGAATAGTACCTGTGAAAGGGATCTGGGAGTCTTGGTGGACCACAAATTGAACATGAGTCAGCAGTGGGATGTGGCAGCCAGGAAAGCCAATGCATTCAACAGAACCATAGTGTCTAGATCAAGGGAAGTGATAATACCACTCTATTCTGCTCTGGTCAGACCCCACCTGGAGTCCTGTGTCCAGTTCTGTGCACCTCAATTTAAAAATGATGTTGAAAACCTCGAGCGGGTTCAGAGGAGGGCGACCAGCATGGTTGAGGGTCTGGAGGAAATGTCTGATGAGGAACGGCTTAGGGAACTGGGAATGTTTAGCCTTTCAAAAAGAAGACTGAGGGGGGATATGATAGCTATGTTTAAAATATTTGAAAGGATATCATATTGAAGAGGGAACAGGTTTGCTTTCCATGGCTTCAGAGACTAGGACTCGGGGCAATGGTTTCAAACTACATGAAAAGAGATTCCATTTGAAGATTAGGAAGAACTTAATGACAGTTACAGCTGTTCGGCAGTGGAATATGCTGCCACAAAGGGTGGTGGAGTCTTCTTCTGTGGAGGTTTTTAAGCAGAGGCTGGATGGACATCTGTCGGAAATATTGTAATGGGGTTCCTGCCTGGCAGGGGGTTGGACTAGATGGCCCTTGAGGTCTCTTCCAACTCTATGATTCTATGATTCTATGTCTCGGGGCAATGGTTTCAAACTACAGGAAAAGAGATTCCATTTGAACATTAGGAAGAACGAGTGATGGAAGATGCTGCCACAAAGGACAGTGTTGGAGTCTCTTTCATTGGAGGTTTTCAAGCAGAGGCTGGATGGCCATCTGTTGGCAGTACAGTGGTACCTTGCTGAACAAAATCAATTCGTTATGCACGTCACTACATTTTACGAAAATTTTGTATTGCAAAGTGTGGTTTCCCATAGGAATTAGTGGGAAACAATCCGTACCGGAGGTAGGAAAAAAGACGAAAACAGCTGTTTTTTTGTTCAAAACTCTCTATAAAGTGCAATTTAAAGGCATAAATACTGTCAGGGTGACATGCTGGCATGGAAAACCACCTCTTAATTATGGGACACAGTAAAAATGCATGCAGATAAGAAAAAAAAACCACACACACACACCAGTCATGTAAAACCCATGGTAAAAGGCATGCAAGTAACTCAACTGCCTACCTTTCCTCTGCAATGCACTGAAAAAACTCCAAAGTTGCTGCAGAAATTGCTACAAACTCCTTTCCACACCTCCATGCTCGACACCTCGTGCTACCAACAAGCAATGTATTCTGGGTTCGATTTTTAAAATAATTTTTTAAAATAGATTTTCATAAAGTGAGACAGTCCATAGGAAATTTTCATTCAACAAAGCATCCCTATTGCCATTTTTTTGTCTACCATTTTTTTTTGTCAAGCGATTCATTTAAATGGGATATTGCTGAACTTTGACGGGGGTCCCTGCATGGCAGTGGGTTGGACTGGATGGCCCTTGAGGTCTCTTCCAACTCTTATCATTCTAGGTCATGAACCAAATAACCTAAAGCTTGATGGGGTGGATGGCCTGTACGTCCGCCAACCTCCTGGACGTTCAGTCTCGGGGCATGGAGCCTGATCCTTATCATGTCCCTAAGTACCCTGCATTCTAGGTTGATCAAGAACAAATCATGCCCCTCCTCTGTAGAGACAGCCATTCAAGTCTTTAAAAAGTGCTGTCCTGTCTCACCTCAATCTTTTCACAAGGCTAAACATGGCTAGTTCTTCCAGTTTTTCCCCCTAGGGCTGTGTTGGCGAACCTATGGCACGGGTGCCAAAGGCGACACCCGGAGCCCTTTCTGTGGGCACCTGACATTGCCCCATCACAGCCACCTGTATTCAGGTCAAATTGCTGTATTGGCACTTTGCAAAAAATTAGTGGGTTTTGAATCACAGCATGGGCACTTGGTCTCTAAAAGGTTCGCCATCACTGCCCTAGGGCTTGGTTTCCAGTCACTTAATCATAAGAACATAAGAGGAGCCATGCTGGATCAGGCCAAGGGCCCATCTAATCCAGTTTCCCGTATCTCACAGTGGTCCCACCAAATGCATCTGGGAGCACACGAGACTATATCTCTGTCTCCTGATACCACTCCCCTGCACCTGGGGCTTTGAAGTACGGTGGGGTTTTTTTTAAGCCTGGAGATTGCACATCTTTGTCGTCCTCCTCAGAACTTGTTCCAATTTGTCAGCATCCTTCTTGTAGTGGGGTGTCCAGAACCGGGTGCAGTGCTCACTGGCCTAACCAGTGCTGAAGAGAGGGGAAGTAGCATCTCACAGGACTTGGGAGACCAAACTGCTGTTAATGCTGGCTAAAATAGCATTTTTTCCAGTCACATCACACTGCAGGCTCTGCTATCCATCCTCCTTTCCTTTTGCCTTCAATCTTTCCCAACATCGGGGACTTTCCAAGGAGTCCCCTCTCTTCATGAGGTGGCCAAAGTACTGGAGCCTCAGCTTCAAAATCTGTCCTTCCAGTGAACATTCGGGGTTGATTTCTTTCAGGATGGATAGGTTTGATCTCCTTGCAGTCCAGGGGACTCTCAAGACTCTTCTCCAGCACCACAGCTCAAAAGTGTTGGTCTTAGAGCAATCAGCCTTCTTTATAGTCCAGCTCTCACTCATTTTGCTTTACTTTATTTAGAATTTATATACTGCCAGCTTGTATAAACAACTCTAGGCGATGCCACGTCCATACATCACTCCTAGAAAAACCATTGCCTTAACAATCCAGAATTGGGCCCGCAAGCTGATGTTTCTACTTTTTAAGATACTTGCCTAGGTTTGCCCTATGTGCCAGAATGCTAGGTTGGCCAGCATGTGTGAACCTGACATACATTCAAATTGAGGGCTGGGATAGTGAGCTTGTTAGTCTGTGGAACTTCCTGCCACAGGATGTGGTGATGGCATCTGGCCTGGATGCCTTCAAAAGGAGATGGGACAGATTCCTGGAGGAAAAGTCCATCCCAGATGACAAACCATGATGGAGATGTCTAATTTCCAGGCTTAAAACCTGGGTAATTCCAGGGCCAGATGCAGGGGAGTAGTATCAGAAGACAGATACAGTGGTTTGCAAATGTATTCGGCCCCCTTGAACTTTTCCACATTTTGTCACAGTGCAGCCACAAACATGAATCAATTTTATTGGAATTGCACGTGAAAGACCAATACAAAGTGGTGTACACGTGAGAAGTGGAACAAAAATCATACATGATTCCAAACATTTTTACAAATAAATAACTGCAAAGTGGGCCATAATTATTCAGCCTGAATCAATACTTTGTAGAACCACCTTTTGCAGCAATTACAGCTGCCAGTCTTTTAGGTATGTCTCTACCAGCTTTGCACATCTCTGAAATCCTTGCCCATTCTTCTTTGCAAAACAGCTCCAGCTCAGTCAGATTAGATGGACAGCATTTGTGAAGATTTTAGATCTTGCCACAGATTCTCGATTGGATTTAGATCTGGACTTTGACTAGTTCTAACACATGGATATGTTTTGTTTTAAACCATTCCATTGTTGCCCTGGCTTTATCTTTAGGGTCGTTGTCCTGCTGGAAGGTGAACCTCCGCCCTTCTCAAGTCTTTTGCAGACTCCAAGAGGTTTTCTTCCAAGATTGCCCTGTATTTGGCTCCATCCATCTTCCCATCAATTCTGACCAGCTTCCCTGTCCCTGCTGAAGAGAAGCACCCCCATAGCATGATGCTGCCACCACCATATTTGACAGTAGGGATGGTGTCTTCAGAGTGATGTGCAGGGTTAGTTTTCCACCACACATAGTGTTTTGCATTTTGGAAAAAGTTCAATTTGGGGCTCATCTGACCAGAGCATCTTCTTCCACATGTTTGCTGTGTCCCCCATCTTCCACTGCAAACGGGACTTCTTATGCTTGTCTGTTAACAAAGGTTTTCTTCTTGCCACTCTTGCATGAAGGCCA